>JAWWEU010000081.1:100426057-100488380 GCA_035583155.1 Acropternis orthonyx
CCCCCAACTACAGTAGCCAGTTTTTACATCTTGAGAGAGAAGTAAAATTCTTGAGCAGTTTGAACACAGCTCCTCTTCCACAGCTGCAATGAATACTGGGTGGTGGGGCTGATCTAGTGTAGGGACTTTGACCTAGTCATCTTTGTTCTTGGAAAGAGGTGGAGAACTGGGATGTGTAAAATAAATGTCTTCTCTCTCTGTCTACCTGCACATCCAGCCTTAATGGCATGAGGGATTTCCATTGACATTTGTGGACTATTCTTGGGGTTCCCTTATGTTTTTCCTCTGAAAAGATGGCTTTGCTTTCCTGAAAAATTTTGGCTTTTTTGAGTTTTTGGCATGACTAATGCTTCAAGCCAGGGTCATGAAGAGTTGGAATTTTCCCTCCCACTATAGCAGTGGAATATTAGGGTGAGCTGAGGAGCACTGGAGGAGGAGAAGAGGAAGTGCAGTTCTCTCTTTTGGGGGGGTGAAGATGTGACCCATGACATGTCATTATTTTTCTGTAAAGGGCAAGTAATAGCAGCAGTAAAGACTTGCTTCTCTAATTATCAATGTGATTCACTCAAATTCCAGAAGATGTAAGATGAATTTGAGGAAATTTTTAATAGTGAAGAGGTTGTAAAAAGCTCAAATGTTTGGATCATAAAATTGGTCCCAATAGGTTGAGCAGTGACATTTGCTGCTTTTTTTTGGTGCCTTTTCTGGTGTACACACTTGATAGTAATATTAACATTTAACAAAAGGCACCAGGAGTAAGAGAGTGTTTCACAGAGACTTCCAATGTCTGTCAAGTAGTATTTGCTTTTACTCCCACCTTTTCTAGTCTGACCATTAGCTTGCAAGCTTTGCTATATTTGCTAAGCTGTCCACTGACTCATTTATTGTATGTTGCTATTTTGTTAAGGATGAATAACATTATTATAAAATTGACACTTAAAAACCAAATATCTGTGCAGATTTTGGAAGATTGGTCCTTGTGAGATTACAGATTTCTGAATCCTCTGAAGAGATTATCTGTTCCAGATCTACTTTGGTCCACATTTTCCTGTAGTTTCAGTTTTCTAAATGTTTGCCCTGGTGATACAATTTTCTGTTCTGTCAGTGAGGCTACTTGAGTTAACTTCGTCTGTGGGAGTAGTTTTCGTGCCTGATTTACACTGCAACAGTGGACAATGCATAGGCTGTTTATAAAAGCTGGTGCTTAGATGTATCCCAGGCTGACTGTTGCCAGCCAAGACTTTGTGGAAGCACTGTAAATCGCGTCAGTTCTCTACAGTGTAGGAGCAAAGTACATGTTTTCAGATTAGCATATCTACAATAACCCTTTAAACAAGAGTCATGGAGACATGTGTTATAAAATGTGCATGAACAACACCAGGAAAATTATTAGTGAATGGCTGTAGTGATTTTTTACACGAGTTTTAGCATTTTGGACTATGCTTAGTTGCTTTTACTTTTCAGTGAGAACAGGTGGTGTATCTGCCAGGGGGAGCTTGCCCTCCCATCATGACTGCCCAGTTCAGTTCATGGACAGTTGCATGGACAGTGGGGGATAGCCTCCATAGGTGACTTATCCTCCCACTGGACCTCTGAGTAGGGAGGAATGGGAAGTGCTTTCAACCAAGAGCTGCTCGCCACCAAACCTCCACTGATGTGCCAGTGGTTGCATACCTAGCTATGGATAGGTGTGGCTAATGTTACAGCTTGATTTTCTCTGTTATGGTATGATGGGTGAGATCATGACTGTGTTTCTGCACCATCTGCTGTGCAGCCTGGTTTGGAAGACAAGATGTCATAAGGCAGATACCCTTGAGCAAAACAACTGCAGCATCCTTTTGAAGTGAGCCCCTCTTGTGTCTCCATGTGCTTTGTTAGTGGTACACGGAGGCCTCTGTCCTTTTCTCTGGAGCTCTCTTCCCCCATAAGTGGGACCAGTTAGGCACCATTTTGTGCTTCTGTCCTATGCAGATAATGGCAAAGGTGTAAAAACTGGAGGAAATCCACACTAGAAAATGCAATTTTTAAAGCTGCATGAAATATTACTGAGACCACAGGTGGAGTCTTGCTACTTTACATTCACTGACTGTAAAAACTGAAATGTATCAAAGAGCTGATATAGAATTTCTTTTACCATTACTTTCACCACTGAATTTCCTTTCCAGAATACTAGTTAGGGTGATGTCCAGACTTTAGACTGTGAATTATTTTTTCTCTCATAAAAAATGTCATCAAAGAAGTCACTCCAGAGAAGAGGTGATTTAATGAAATTTAGATTAATTCAGTTCTCAATTAAGTTTAGATTTAGTGCAGAATTTTACATTTACATCTCTTTTCAATGGACAATCAGTGTTTTTATGTATGGCTTATTCTTTGTTAGAAATCTATTGCTTTTATACTTTCCAGCCCATTCTCCTATCAAATGTATTTTTTTTCTCTCCTCTGTGTTTTTGCTTTTGTTTCAGCATGTAACAGGTACAGTGCCCCCCACTGCTGTGAATAACTTATATTTGCAAGAGCATAAAATACACTCAGTGCATTCCAGCTAGCAAAGACAAGAATTTTTTTGCTTTATGCTTTGTGGAAAATGTTGCCAAAATGCCCAGATTTGTATATTCAGTGAATTATTTTTCTAAAACTGATGCAGAGAAACGTTTAGGATGAGACAGAAATTGGGTCGACATCCTTCAGATGAGTTGTCTTGAACTGTAGCATTTCTGTTGTGTATTATTTTGAGCACAACAAGAATGTTTCCCATAAGTTTATTAATACACCCATGAAGATGCTTTGTAAACTGCTTCTTTTCTAATATTGCACTTGTGCTACTGATGCTGCTGTGGGACCTTTCAGTTCTTCAGATCAGCTTGGATTGGGAAAATTTGCCAACTGGCACTAGCTTTGAACCATTGCTGTTGTTGGCCATATGTCTTTGAAAAGAAGCAAACAATAAAATGTTTGTCTTTTTCATATTAGACCTGATGTAATATCACTTCTAAAGGCAATGAAGGAGTATGTGAATAAATAAAATACCTGCTTTAAGAATGCATCTGAGAGTCACACATCTAAATTGTCCATGATTTCTGTAGCATGAAAATCCCTTCTCAGTAGGAAATATTTACCTCTTCAGTGTTTACTCGAAAGGTATGACTCTGTTAATATCCTAATGAAGCACTTAAATAAGACACAGTCCTGTGAGGACAAAATAACCACACTTGAAATAAGTGTGAGAATACTCTTACCATCTAATAACATGGGAAAATGGCCGAACTTTCCGTGGTTTTACTTATTTCTTTTTTTTTTTTTTTTTTTTTTTGCTTAAATTTAGCCAAGCAAAGCAAATGGGGATAAATTACTCCTAATACTCCTAATTAAGCCTGTAACTGTAGAAAGAGTGAACTATTTGTAAACTATTTGAAGCATGCACGATAAAAGGCACGGAGTGCTTTTAAAAATGGAAATTATTAGGCAATCCAGTGATTTCTTTAATTTGTTGATAGCGCTCATGCTATTTGTGGCATACTAATGAAAACTGATTAAGTGTTGGGAAATGATTTGCTGGTACACTGGATGCAATACTGCAGTCTACTAGAGATGAAACCAAAACCAATCCCATAGCACTGGATCCCTATGGAACCTGTCTGGGCACTTCTAGTGGCTTGATCATTGCAATTCCACAGGTCATGAGCAAAGCACAGATCCATAATACTTGTCTATGGCTCTTGTTCCCTGCCAGTGGTAGTGAAATCCAGCAGATGTTCCAGGTGTGCAGGGAGACAGATTGCAGGAGGCGAAGTGTGTGCTGCTTGTCTCTCCTGGCATGGACAGCAAAATTTACATGTTTGTCAGTTGGAAGGGACAGGTGTAGGTGGGTGGGGAGTCTCTCTGCTGCTGTGTCTTACCAACAGTATTACTTGCCCAAACTCCTCGGCACCCTCTTGTCTGTGTGGGCTCCTCAGCCAGTGACATCAGTGATTTAAAAACACCCATGTCTAGAAGTGAAGAATTGGGCTGAGTCTGCAACCAGCACCCCGCTGCCTTCTGTTTTCCCCAGTTCTTTGTTTTCTCTAAGCAGCTTTATAGCCACATAGTCAGCTATCTCTGAGAGGAATGGGAGCTGGAAAGCAGAAGAGCTTTGTCCTTTCTAAGGACTAGATCTTTGTGAAAATTTGAGCGAGATCACAGAATTGTAAGCTCTGAAAAGATAATTAGATGAAAAGAAACCCTTTATTCAGTAAATACATGTTTTATGTCAGCTGAATTAGATAATTTTGCTGGGGAGGAAAAATGACATCTGCTGGTATCGTTGCCCTATCCTGATGGTTTGAGTCTTCATTCCTGCTTTACACTACTGCCTGGAGGAGCACATCCTTGTACATCCATATTTCTGCTCTGAAGATGTCTTTGGGAGTAAGTCAGCTTTCATGCCCCTAATGTCTTGCTGCCTGGTACAGTCGCTGAAGACTTCTCTTGATGGCACGCAGACAGAAGGAGAGTTTCAAAGTGCTGGTTTCTGCTTCTGTGGAAGGCGGTGTGCTAAGGTTGTACACATCTCAAGCCGGTTTCTAAAGTTTATTCTGGGTATCATCCTTCACCAGCACTTCAGGTCTTTGTATCTAATGTCATTTTAGACACTGAAACTTATTTGTGTGGGGTTATTTTCCTGAAAAAATGTGAATATGGGCAGGATCTTAATGCCTAGCAGCAACAAATTGCTGTGTTCATCATACCATGCAAGTTCTTCCTTAATCTCGGAGAGTGATAATGTGAATGAGGTCGTTCTCTATTAAGTTTAGAAAAAGCTATGTTGAAAAAACAGAAAGCATTTCAGAGAAAAGGCACACTGGAATATGTTAGTTCTGTCATAGATACCACCACTGGAATGATGGGGTTTGTTGTCATAATATCCCTCTTTTTTCTGTGCAAGATTTCCTAATTTCCTATCCTTATTTATCTCATCCATAATTTCTTGTATGTGGATGTGCCACTGTAGACACACTTGCCATTTATCTCCCCCTTCCCATGTGTCTATGCTGCAAAGTTTAGAAAGAAATATTTGCCCACCTCCCCATCTTCAGATGAGACAAAAAGAGAAAATGAGATAGTGAAAAGCAAATCCCTTGCACTGGTACATTGAACACTGCAGAAAAACTAGCTTGACATTATTATTCATAACAGTATATTATGTTACAATAAAAGTAAGCAGAGGGTAGCTCTAGAAATTGGAAGGATGCCTGTCAGTTATACTCTGAAGTTAAAACCTTGCCTCTGGGATACTCTTTAGCAGACACTGCAGAGTTGCTTTGGGTAGGAGAGGAAAGAATTTTGCTGCCAACAAAAATGGAGAAAAGTCTTATTTTCTTCAGATTTATGGAAAATAAAATTTACTACAAGGTTACTTTTACTTTGAAAACCAAAGCAAAGGCTATCTTCCATATTTGAAAAAAAGACCTATTTATTTATTATTTGGCCTTCTTTCAGAAGGTTTGGATGCTCTTAAGCTTAGTCACTCTCTGACTTAAGGTTGGCATCCCCCATGGTAATAGCAGGAAAAGTTGTCTTCCTTCAAGGCTGTTCCCCAGAGCCCTGACACTGTTTTCTGCTGTAAAAAGTAATAAGAGATTGATCATAACTGGCGACCATCTGATTCTGTCCCCCTTTATTCCCCCACAGTGGGATTCTCTGCTGGTAACCTACAAAGTTCTGCTTTGCATGTTGTGTCCTTTTCCTCATCTGTTTTTGCAGTGGTCTACTGCAGGAGGCAAAGGGGACCAGTTCTATTCCAGAAAAAAAAAGTAAGAGATGGCAGAATTAATTCAAATCTTCAATATCCTTGAAAATTTGAGTTAAAACCCACTAGCTAACCATTACACCAAACTAATAGATAAATAAAAGATTAAACAACAAAAAACCCCACTTTCCATTAACTATCTGTATCAGGTTTCATGTGAGATACATTCCCCAAGGATATTCTAGTGCTTTGGGTTTTGCTATTTTGCTGACTCATTGAGAAAATAAATTTGACATTTAATGAGGTTAAAATAAGCATGCATGTTTTGCAGGGGAAGATTGCCTGTGTTTCTGATATACTATATCTAAGCAGACAAAGGAAGTCATAATTCTTATAAAAACTATGAAACCTGTAATCCTTGTGAAAAAACTGATTAAAAAAATAGGTGAAGCGATTCAGCCAATTTAAATTTGGTTTATTACCTCTCTATAATTTTAGACAAATCTGTCATGAGAGAACAAATGTAGAATGTACTTTCCCAAATTTTCTTTTTCTAGGGTATCGTTTTTTCCACACATCTCTTAACATGCTGTTTAATTAGAAGTCATCTTCATGCATAAAAACAGATTTTCTTTTTACTGTTCCTTATTGCTATTTTTTCCCATTTCAGCAAACTATCAAAGCCTATTAACTCAATGCAAATCTTTCCAGTTATTTCTGTAGATTTGTGTCAGGCTCAGGGACACTGGTTTTACCATCATGAAAAGTGAGCTGGGATCTGCCCCTGCCTCCAACAAGATGCTGGATCAATTATGTCCCAGGTGCACTATGGAGTGTTTCACATTGTGTTACCTATCTTAAGTTAAATGGTCAATTTAACAAACAATCCTCCCCTTGCCCTCCAATTCTAAAAGCTAATCAAGATCCAAAAAAACCCACCGCAAAAACCCCAACAAAAAAAACCCCAAAACCCTCCAGAATATGGATTAGGCCTGCAAAATAGCTGCTTTTAGGGTCCCCACTTATTTGTAGGAGCTTTGCTGACCCTTGTGGACCCCCAGAGTTTCCAGAGAAGCCACAGATGGAAGAGGTGACTGTCACATACATCTGTTAATCACTTTACCCTACCCATTTTCTTCTTAATACTCATTTTAAAATGATATGCATCTCTGTGCACACACACAAATATAGTGTCAGTACTATTGCACTTTATTCTGTATTCCTCGTCTGCTCATTTTATTAGTAAAAGTTCCCACTCATTAAAATCTCCTTGGAGGAGAAATAGTGATTTTGATGATGATTATTTTTCCAGTTAACATGGAATGAGTCAAAATTTCTTTTTTAATAGGAAAGCAATTTCTTTATCTCATGATAATAATTTAATATTTTCCTCACAGGAGAAAATACACAGTAAGTCTTTCCCATGACATTATTGTGGAGGGATCAAATCTCTATTCAGTCAAAAATCTGTTAGAAGCTGGTATGAGTGGGAGGCAAGTAAAGACTTGCAACCTCTGATCTTTCTTCTTGATATGACATCTTTCTTGGTATGTGTTCAGCAATCACTTTTTTCATCCAGACAGAGTTCTGGAGCACTGACCCTAAGCTTCTGTTTTACTGGTGTTTTTAGTTTCTTCAGCATGCACAGCAAACCATAACAGCCCAGATTTTCTCTTATTCCTCCTCCTTGAGAAGTTGTCTGAAAAATTAAATAGTCTGCTCTTGTGCCTTACAGAGCTAGCTCCCTGGGGTTTTATAGGGAATGGAACAGTGCTAAGCATCCAGTCCAACTCTGTACATAAGGGCAGTAGGAAGGCTCCTGGTCACTGCAGTGGGTGGAATACAGCCCAGGAAACAATCCTAAGGATGAGTGCCCTGACCTGCTCCTTCATCCCTAAAGGTGACTCTGACTGAAAAGCTTTTCTGGGAACACTCCAGGATGAACACTGGGAGTGGTGGAGTGAGCCACATCTGCCTTAGCAAGCAGCACAGTGTGATAGGAGTGAGGCATTTGTTGCAGAAGTGCCTGGCTGCCATGTTTGGAAGTTTTGAGTGGGGTTTACTGTGGAATAGCTCTGCTCTGCTCACACAGAGAGGGAGAGAGACTGAATGCTGTGACTGAAACACAGCAGTTGTGTCCTTGGTGTGCCGTTTAGTTCCATGGCAGAGATCACTCTGTTGTGCAAACCAAAGCATGGTAAGAGATTTGCCCAAGAAATACTCTCCAGTTCTGAAATAAAACATCAACACAGACGCAGCAAAATAATATTATGCCCTATTAAGAGACCTCATGGTGAAAGAAAGTCATGTCATTATCCCAGATGATACACTCTGGTGATAAAATTACAAAGTGATGAGTGTAGGATGCAGCCTAGGTAGTTTGAATCAAGAGAAGAGGAAGTATAAGAGAGATTTATTTCTCTAAATAAATAGATAGATGCTCAATGTCAAGGTACCGTTGTCTGATGCCCCTTCACATGAGAGAAATTATTAATTTTGTGAGTCACTTTTTATGTAACTAAGTATTGAATAGCCAATGTACAGGTAAGTAAATGTTAACAATACCTCTCTAGTACTGTGCAGCAAGTAAGAAAAAGTTCTTTCCTAT
Source organism: Acropternis orthonyx (assembly GCA_035583155.1). Lineage (NCBI taxonomy): Eukaryota > Metazoa > Chordata > Aves > Passeriformes > Rhinocryptidae > Acropternis > Acropternis orthonyx. The sequence goes on from JAWWEU010000081.1 coordinate 100,434,394, forward strand.
GCCACATACATTTCTGTAGTCACAACTACTATTTGTTTTCATAAAACCTGTGGTTTTATTTTGGTTAAAAAGGGGAAAAATAGGATTTCTGGGGAAAAAAAAAACGTTGTTTTTTGTTTGTTTGGAAGAAGATACAAGTTTTCTACTAGGAGTAAACAACTGGAAAGACTGCTAGTAATGAAACTGCTGAAACCAACATGTTCCAAATACGGCAGTTTTTATCAATTGCAGTTGTATACATTTCAGCTGGTTAGCAATACTTACTTGTTACTTGTTAGTAAGTACTAAGGTGTTGAAGGGAAATATACAGCAGAACAATCTTTCCCAATCCTCTGAAATAGTCTGCAAGCCCTCAGATGGTTTATATAGTATGCTGTCTCTACCGGAAAAGAAACTGTAACAGGACAAGCCAGTATGTCCATGCAATTTGTTGAGAGCTTTAAGGTGTGCATTCAAGATATTTGGCTCTCCAATTAGTCTGGCTGGGCAGGACTCTGCAAACTTCTGCCCTGTTCTCTGTTGTTTGAGAAACAGAGTCAAGAAGTGGCACACGCAATGGAAAGGTTTAGCAAAGTGGTTCTTCATCTGTTGAATATGTGAAAGGGGTTTTTTCCCCTTTCTTATTTTTCATGGTTTGGAGAATACTAGTAAGTGTCACAGGCTTCAAATCAAAATTTTGAAATTGATAGGAATATTCTGACCATTACAAATTCAGCTGTTTTCCTCTGAATCTCTTTTCCTTATAAATGTTAAAGATCAATGCAGTTACTATTCCAAGAATGTTTACCTGTTTCAAACATATCATAACTGGTTTATATAGGCCATGCCTGCATGTAACTCTGCTGAGCTAAGTGTGGCTGTGATATGTCTGGTGCCTTAATAGTTCCTTCAGAGATTCTGGGTGGCTCCCAGTGACACGCCATTGACAGGCTCCAGAAAAGTACTTTTAACTTTGAGTCAGTGGAATTGACAGATATTTTGTCCTATTCCAGTCTTTGGAGATCTTCATATTATTGCGATTGTATACTTGAATTCTGACAGGCTCACTTAATGCTTACTGAAAAATGTCAAATGTTTTTCGGTTCAGTTAAGCCATATTTTCCCCTTTGTTCCTTATGTCAGATCACAGTGAGAAAAGAATGCAAGAATTATTATTCTTGCTCTTAGAAAGCCTAAAGAGCAGAGCGAGACACAGGCATGTAGTTCTTTAAAGTAGCCACTAACTCTGGAGAAGTGAGAAGGCAGCAGGCTGTGGGGTAATCACTGCACACAGCCATAGGGACCACAGGATCTGCAGGGACTTTCATGCATACCTGCACGGGGATGGCATAGGAGGCATGTGCTTCTGCTGTGCATTTACAATGCATGCCAGGCTTCTCCCTGAGCAGCTACTGCGGTACTGGCAGACAGGGCATGATATGGCTCAAAGTGAACAGTTGTGCAACCACCATGAATGGATGAAAATCACTTAGCCAATATTTTCCCCAGCATTGGGCACCTTTAAGATTCAACTGAACAGAGTGCTGGGCCATCTTGTCTAACCCATGCTTTTGCCAGGAAAGGCTGGACCAGATGATCCTTGAGGTCCCTTCTGACCTGGTATTCCACTATTCTGTGATTCAATGAATATGTTATTCTGTGTTTTCCCTATGCCCACCAGTGCACTTCAGCTGCTAGATGACCTCGTAGTTTGTAAAGGTGAGCAACCTAGCAGTGGACTGTGAGTCCTCTCATTCATAGTAAGCAGAGGGCTTTAACCAAACCAAAACAAATATGGAAACTGCCATGTGAATGAAACCTACCTGTCAAAGAAGGCAACTTTTCACTTCAGAAATACATTTTTAATGTTATCTTATTAAATATCATATTCTTATGTGCTTATTCTCATGCTAGAATTTCACTGAGCACGTATGTGTGCATGATGTGTATTTTGCCATTGTTCCTATTAAATGCAAGCAGTAATTCTGGAATTGCGTTATGGTTCATCTTTTTCAAGAATTTTAAAGCTAGCACTGTTAATGTGAAACAGAGTCTTTGGAATAGGTGGGAATGGTCAGGAAATCTGGAGCAAAGATTTGGAACAAAAGCTTAATTACATGGGTACCAGATTAAAGCATTCTTATAAATGGTTATGGTATTTTTGATGTGGTGGTAAAAAACAGAAAGCAAAGAGAAGCCAAATTAACTCAGTAACTCAAGTGTAGCAGTTGACTGATTGTGAAAGTCAACAGGTGAATGTTTTCCACAGTCCCAGCAGAGAGAAAGACTGAATTGAATTGCCAAATTCCTATTGATTTCTTTGGGAGCAGAATCAATTCTTTACTTCTTGACTAACTCCTTTTTTGATTTTTAATGACAGTTATGTGACTTAAATCTTGTTTAATGTTTTAGAAGCAATGGGTAAGGTTTAAATCAAATAGTAAATTTTCTAGACTTTTAATAGTGTTATTTTTTTTTAGTGCTGCTGTTGCCTCAGGGTATTTACTTTTGACTGTTAGTGTAGTGTAGAAGTTGATACTATTGTGAATGGAATTGGCAAGTCTTAAAACAGAATGTTTAGATCATAAACGTTTTAAAATAAGACTCCATAGAAAAAAATGTATTTTTTTAATGTGAAATGTTAGTTGTGTTCCTGACAGGCTTTGCTTCAGAGGAGTCACATGCATTTCAGAGTATTCTGCTAGTCAACTACAGCCAAAAGACTATTTCAAACCAATGGAGACCCAATTCCCTTTTCTCTTTTGCTTTTTCCCTTTCTCCCTTTCTGTCTCTTTCTCTCTCCCCCTCTCTCTTCAGTAGGACTCTCTATGCATCATACAACTGAAGTGTAGCCAGTCATGGGGTGAAAAATTCATACACTAATATACACAACAGGGGAAAGCACAGAAACCCTGGTTAAATATGCCAGTGCTGGTCTTTGCTTTAAGAAGTTGATATTTCATTTCTTCAACACTCTTCCAATCTTCAGACTTCAAAAACCATTGGGTACTCTTCCAGAGCCAGCAGGATTGCATAAAGTATATGGAGAATTGCTTGTGTCTACCCTGCACTTACCTGTGGAGGGGCACAGTCATCTTTTTAACAATGACTTTGTTAACATAACATTCATCAGTGCTGTGTGAAACCAGCTATACTCCAGGGCTATGCAGAAGGTGGTGGGTTTGGTGGGTAACTTAGAACACATTAACAGAGCAAATCTCAATCAAATCTTGATGATTCATGTGCTATGCATAATTTTTGGTTTTCATATTTATTTGAAATAAATGTGTGTGAGAATATTTGTTGCCCTGCTTTAAAGATGTCTTTAGAGGACTTTTTTTTATGAAATATTAACTCAGTGTGATGAAAGGTACTGTACATATGTAGTTGTGCAGGCAGAAGTCTAGCCCCACCTCAGGCAAATACATGTGCCACAGTAGAAGCTCTCTGTACTGATCAAACAGTGGACATTGTTCAGTTATTCCAGAACAGACTTTGACTTTTTCTTTTTTTCCCATAAAGTAAAGGTAGAGCTTTCTCCACCTCACTTTTGAAGCCTCTTACCACTATGTGCTCTGCTGGATATAGGCTTGAAATCCCTGCCTGCTTTGTAGTGAATGGGGACAACTAAAAGTGTCTTTACATTGATCACTGGCTGTAGCTGTAACAGTCCTGAACAGAGAAGTTTTGTGTCTGTTGCCCTGAAGTATCATTAGAAAAGATTTTTCAAGCCTTTAGGTGAAAATATATGTGTGACTGAAGTTTGTAGTGACTGGTGGTGAGAAGTTGAATGAAGAAGGGGCTCCAGAAGACCATAATGTGGTATAGTGACCATGTTTGGAACTGGCCAGGAACCTACCCCTTACAGAATGACAGAATCAATTAGGTTGGAAAAGACCTCTGAGAACATAGAGTCCAACCTGTGACCAAACACCTCCATGTCAAACAGGTGTCCAGTCTTTCCTTAAACACCCCAAGGGATGGTGAATCCACCATTTGCCTGGGCAGTCCAATGTCTAATCACCTTTTCTGTGAAGAAATTCTTTCTAATGTCCAACCTAAACCTCCCCTGGCACAGCTAGGGGAGCTTACACAGCTCTCCCAGGTTAGAGTAGCACAGTATGGAGTGGAAGTTGAACTTGATTTGATTTTAGGAGCATACATTTTAATGTAGTTTCTTCTTCTATTTCTAAAAACTAGAAAAAAAATACAGATAGTAATAAAAACAAAGAATAATATAAGGAATTTATTTTCAGAAGGCCTGTGTTAGCTTCATTCTTTGGCTGTCCAGTTAGGAACTGTGAAGGAAGCCTTGCACAACATAGACTTATAAAGAAATTAACTTTTTAATTCTTATTCACTTTGATTTTTGTTTGCTTAGACTGTGATTTACAAACCAGACAGATGCCATATAATATTGTACAGAAAAATGTATCATTACATTAGAAATTTGCCACATTCTCCTTGGGCTAAACTGCAAAGTTCAGTCAATGGGGTAGAAAGAAATCAGTCATTACATTACAAATGTATTAAAATTAAAAAAAAAAAACAAACCGAAAAACAAACCCAAACCAAACAAACAAGAAAAACCTCAAACCCAAAACTTCTTAGAAGCACAGTTTTTAGATGCTTATCTAGATTGGCAGAAAGTGTCCCAACTTCAAAGAAAAGCATCTGCTAGGTTTTGGTCAAATATTTAACATGTTCCCCATAGTAATTTGGCAAATAGGACTTGGATTGTCTGTGGAAATAATCTAATCCATGATTTTGTTGTAGTCTGTGTATGGGCACTTGCTGCACAATGTGCGTGTAATCCTGAAATTCTCCTGATTTAAAGTTGCTTTCCTTCACATATTTCCACTCTTTCTCAGTACTTCGTGGTAACATTGCTACTTGTCTCTGAGTTTCTTTGGTGCTACTTAATGTCACTCACAGGGAACCTTCTTACTTATATTTCCCTTTAGGGGATGGAATGCATCGGCAACTGGAATTATTATATCTTCTCTGATTTTGAGATTTCAGTGAGTGATTCAGATGAATCATTCAAAAAGAATTGTAGTTGATTACATGGCATGCAGTCCTGTTGCATTTGTCACAGGAGTGTAAAAAGGCAGAGAGCAAACTATGACCCAGCTTCATGTCCTCCTACATATTTGCCTTTCAGGCCTGCATGACTTGTGATATTTGTACCCTTAGTAGCCTGTATTTATAATGACCAAATAATGGTTTAAAAAAAACCCAGACGGGCAGTAAGCAAGAAAACTTACCAAGAGCTGAAAACTGATGGCCTAATGCTTGATGTGTGTGGGGAGTTGTTTTAGAGGAAATATAGATAAAATTGTATTAAGTGCATCAGAAATATTGAGGACAACTCCTTGGATGAGTCTGTGCATTTGAGTAGTTTGTGGGGCTGAGTCCTGGATTGTTATGAGAAAGAGTCCTTTGCAGCTGTTTTTGTGAACATGAAGGGTTAAATGATAAAGCACAAATACATCTTCATGCTTTTGCTTAAAACTAAAAGGCCTGGATTTCAGAAGGAGCTGTAAAGCTTTCAGCAAGGATCATGCGAGCACTACCGTAAAATGAAAAGCTGAAATGTGAAGAGTGCATGATGTGAGATGCCAGCTCAGCACTTTCAGGAGTCATGAACAGATCACAGTGCTCTAGCAGAGGAGACCACCCTTGGAATTGCAGTGAACTGTAGCAGTGACTATCTACTTTGCAATGTCTAAGAGTTATGTAGGCTGCTACCCCTCCGCACAGTTGTGTCAGCCAGTGGTAGCCTCTCTCAACAGTTCTTTGCTCAGGCGAAAACAGATGTTATTTACAAGTACTTCTGTAGGGGTTGAAAAATCTCCTTAATACACAGATCCCAGCTGCACAAGGAAAGGAGAAGAGTAAGAGTGTTCATGCCAAAAAGGTTCTTTGCTGAGGATGTTTGTTTTTTCTCCCCTTTGTATAGGTTCAACATGGGAGAAAACATTACGACAGATTGGTTTTGAAAGGTAAGCCATAAATTTATTTCCTTTACCAGTGCAAAAACTAAAGAAAGAAAAACTGCATGGGAAAATTTGCCAAATTATTTATTTTAGCTGATTGAATGTATCAATAACCTCAAATTTAGAGAGGAAGTCGTGTAGTGTCATGCACATATGTGTTCAGCTTTTCTGTTTGTGTCCTCTTCTCTTTCCTCTGAAGCTATTTATTCACCACATGAGCGTTGTTCTTAGTGTTTTCTGCTGGCAACTATATAGCATGCTAATATTAGAAAAAGGGACACAGCATTTGGGCACAAGTCTTACTTATGAATGAAAATGCTGCTCTTACTCATATTATTTTTTTCCATGAAACTTCTGACATATTAGTTGACAAAAGTAAATGAAGCTGAAAGAAGTCCAAAGGTGGCAGAGAGCTATTCAGTATCAGAGGAAAATTTAATATGCAAAATTCCTCAAGTGCAAGAACTTCTTGCAGACAAACTTAGCCACAAGGTCATCCTACCACAAACGTATGTCTGTCTTGTAAATTAAACTAGGCCAAGCCCAGTAAAGAGTGATCTCATGTTGGGATTCAGAGGCTCAATGTCATGTTCATTCTTCTACGAATGGTAAGCAGAACAATATGCTCTCCACTTAAAGATTTTGATATTAGTGAAAATTACACACTCTCAGTGACTTCAAGTTTATTGTCCTTAAAGGTTTATTTTTCACAGATAGTGCTTTTTTCTCAAGTTACATTCAATTTGGTACTTTGAGGAGCACTTCATTCACCATATCAAACATGTCTGAAAGGCACCACTGTAAACTATTGATTCTTTCTCACCCAAATTGTGAATTAGCACCTGTTGGTGCTGCTTCTCTCCATGAAAAATAAAAAATAAATAAAAGAAGAAGTTTTGAGGAATACTAGAATGAATTAGTACCCTGGGTCTGTGGTTTGCAAGTGACAATGGAAAATGGTCAACGTTTATTTGGCTGAGTTTATTAGAAGCTCTGTGGTGGCAATTTCCAATTTGTGAGATGTTTCAAAACAAGAAGGAGAACTCACAATAGCTGTGTATATATAATGTAAGTACCACATGAAAGATGGAGAATTCTTAATAGATTGAGTTACAGATGAGAAGTCTGCCTGAGAGGAGGCAAATATGTAGAAGAGATTACTGTGCAGATCCCATTATTGCCACTGTAGTTTGAAAAGCAGAAAGGCATTCAGGTGGCACTTCTGCACCTTGAGAGACTGATTGTCATCCTGGAGTAACTGTATTTCAAGCAGCACCCTAGTTAGCATAGAAGGGTGAAGATTTCAATGTATTTGGCTTGCGTAGTCATAGGAGCAAATATGTTCTCTTACCAGCTTTTTCAGAGAACCAGTGAGGAGGAAAAAAAAAAAAGATAAAGTCCTTCATACAGATAGAACAATTAATATTTGAGATTTTTAAAACAGTAATATTCATAGTCTTACCTGCATTTTTAACACAGGTGTCTTTGTGACATGAATATGTTATAGCATCATAGAATGGGAAGGACCTTAAAGTTCATCTAGTTCTAACCCTGCTGTCATGGACAAGAACGCCTTTCACTAGACCAGATTGTTCAGAGCCCCATCCAAGGATCCAACACTTCCAGGGACGGGGCATCCACAATTCCTTGAGTTGGTTGACTAAAAGGTTAAGGAGTAACATATATGCAAAGATCTCTTTTATAGCAATATTTGCTTATTATCATATTTTATGTTATTGCTTAAGATCACTATTTTTTATATCTTAAGGAATAGTTTCCAAAGTAAGCAAAGGGATACACATTGCTGTATGTAATACTTAGTTGATGGAATCACACTTAGTCACAGAAGTATAAATCCCAGGTCTGCAGATCTCTCAAACCTGAAAGATTATTCTTGGGATGTAACACTACATGCTTTCCCTAATCTTACTTCTTTAAGCAGGAATTTTTGGCTACTGATAGAGACAGGATAGTGGGCTACATCTGTGTTAGCTCTGATCCAGTACAGCTGTTCTTGTGTTATTTGTATCAATTCTAGGAAAAGAGCAGCAGCAATACACTTGTCAATTTGAAAACATATTCTCTGCAAACTGTTGACTTAGGCACACCTGAGTTAGCTATGAAACATCAATACCATTTGAATGTGTTGTTTGAGTAAGGACATTCTCATTCGGAAGGGAGCAAGGTTTTGTGGATACACAAAAAGAAAGAAATTAAGTAATGTCCTAAAGAGGAATAATCTTTGCTTTAAAACTGAAGATTCGTATAAAATGTTCTTCTCAACGAACTGTTTTAGAGTGGGTTGAGGAACAGGAGATACGGACAGTCATTTACATTGCAGAAAATTAAGCCCAGATGATTTACAACTGATGTCATCACTCCTTTGTGGCTACATGGTGTTTATTCTGCAGCAGTAGAGTGCTTACATTGCTGTTGTCTTCATATCCTGAAAAACATTGTGGCACCGAGAGATCTGACTATGAGGCTTTTATGTAAGCATTACTTGTGAGCAGACATGCTGCTTTTCAATGCAAGGGAAATTAAAAGTGCTGGAGCTCGAGTAAAGGAGCTTTATATCCAGGAAATGACTGGAGTTAAGAGCTTTTCAATTAAAAGGAGTATATGTGGGTTTGATAGATTTAAATGAAAGTCTTTATGTTACTGATTGTTTTTTCAAGATGTTACAAATTAGCTAACTGTAACATACTATGGTACTCATCACCTTTGTCCAAGAGGATCTAGACTGCAGTCCCTGACTGTATGTTCTGAGAACATTTTGGAGACATTTTAAGAATTATGAAAAATATTAACTTATATTGTGCTGTCCTACAAGAAACATGGTTTAAAATGCTGAGCATGTGTGATACCTGCATGTCAAGCAAGCTGTCACCTTAATGGTTTCTTTAATACTCTTTAATAAGCTAAAGCAAGTAGATTTATGGATAAATATGATGGCTTTTTTTGCAGCTGTTAACGTGGGGATTATTGGTTGTTACTGGGATTTGTTTTGATGGCACCCACATATGCATAAAAATGTCTGTAAAGCAGTCGTCTCTGCTGTACTTTGTTCCAAAATTGACTAAAAATGTGTTTTAGAAGGCACTGTTCATCTCACTGGCTTAAGATTTTTTCAGTCACTTTCAGGACTCAGTGTATATCATAGAAACATTAAAGTTGGAAACGACCTCCAAAATCAGCTTTGAGCAAACACCTCCATGTCAAGTAAACCATAGCATTAAGTGCCACATCCAGTAATTTCTTGAACACTTCCAGGGATAGTGACTCCACCACTTCCCTGGGCAGCCCTTTCCAATGCTTAATCACTCTTCCAGTGAAGAAATTCTTCCTGATGTCCAATGTGAACCTCCCCTGGTGCAGTTTGAGGCCATTTCTTCTTGTCCTGTTGCTAGGAGGCTTACTTGAAATCTCAAGTGAAATAGTTATGAACAATTAACAGTGACTGTGCTTGTTTCCTGGCTACTCTGGCCATTAAAGAGCTTAATGCACAAAGCCTGTTAAAATTCAAAAGGAAAGAGCATCAGGTCAGTCATGGAGCCGGTCTCCTGTAATGCAGTCAGTAGTGTCTTTTCGGCTCATGGTGGTGGTGAGGCTTGCAATGCAGAGCCCGGAAAGAGCCAGCACTGGGGATATGCAGCTGGGGAAATGCTACCATGCTGCAGAAAATTAAAACCAGCAGAAAGACTTTTTTAAACACCTAAATTTCTCTAATTTGGGCCACCAGATGATGATTACATCCTTGTCTAGTAGATTCAATACTGATTACAGAAATGTATTCTGTTATTACATATTTGTTGACCTATAAATGATCTAATAGTTTTAAAACTTTAAATGGAAGGTGCTGGACATCTTAAACTCATTGTCCTGCAGGATTTCCAGACTTCCAGTCTTCCTCTTACTATGGTTCTCTGAGCTGTAGTAGTTTCTAATGTGACTAGTAACTACTCTGCTACTAACAACACTCCTCTTCCCTTTTTACATTTGTTCCCATAGTGTTTCTCTTACGTGAGTAATGCTTTACGTTACAGTTCCACAAAACAGACTTAAGAATGATTTAATAACTGTTATTACATGTTAAGTAAATACCAACTGTTTTAGAAAATATATATTTGAAGAATAACAGATGTGTGGTTATTACACTTTTGGCAACATTTGAGAGGTATGTTTTTCATAGCAAATAGCTGTTTCAGTGACACAGAGAAAGGAACTTTTGAGTACCAATTTCATAGTAAAACATAATTATAAAAATGAAAGTTTTCCGTATTCAAGATACAACTTTTGTTTGGTTGATAGCTTCAATCTGATTCTGTAATTATTTTTGTGATATGCAAAAATTTATTATAAATTTGAAGTTATCTATATATATATATGCAAAAGTAGGTTACTTCCACTCTACATAATGCTAATAAGACCTGTGTGCACCGTACTTAGTACAGCAGCAATATCTCTGTACCACGTGCAACAAGCAACATCCCAGATTCTGTTTAAAGTAATGCTGAGGGTGAGTGACAGTGAAAGCTGCTCCTGTTAGTAAAGTACCATGTATTGAGTTGTGATCTGGTTATGGTCTTTTTAATCCTTTTACTGTTCCTGAAGAATGAAAAGGCAGTTGGGGATTGGTAAGTGTCACACTGAAAGAAAAAGGAAAGGAGGTAGGAGCGGGGAAGGGAGTAAGACTTAAAAGGAAAGAGGATAAGACCTAAAGATTTCTGTGTCCTGACTAGACCTGAGATAAGAAGATTGGCTCCTATAAACATATATCCCAGATCTTCTGTGTACCTCAGTAGTTTCTTCAAGTACTCTTCTAAATACAAAGTGATAAGGAGAACACTCTGCATTGTTTTTGTCTGAAGGAAAATGAACACAACAGCTCTGCATGCCACGGATAGGGAGACACAGCTTACCCGGTAGGAGGCAGGAGCAAGTTAGCTGTCATCGCTGAGATGCGTTTTGTTCCTATGTCAGTCTCTAAGAGCAGACGGATGTCTGCTTTCGCATCTGCTCCACATATGCCTCTGCTCAGTCTAGCCAAAAATATTGTGTATATCTTCCCTACCCCTTGCAGAGACTGAGAACTCAGTTTCCAAAACCACTCGTGACATGCGGTGAGCGCTGGAATCCAGTCATATCAGAAGCACTTCCCAAGCACCTCCCTTCAGGTTTAGGTTGCTAATTATGAGCCTACTGGTGATCTGTTTTCTCTCTTTCCCCATGCTTAGATTGCCTGTAACTTGCTTGGATATTTGATTGGTGCTTGGCCAGAGTTTCTCTGGGTGACATGTAAGGAATAAATAGAAAGAAGAGAGTATCACTGGATTCTGTAAATATTTAGTATGCACAATTCTGGCTTAGAAATCTAAGTACCATATGGTTTTCTCTAGTGACATCCCCCACTTCTCTCCACACTCTTCAGTGATTTAATGAAAAGCATGAATATATGTTTGAAATATAAAGTCTTATCCTGATACCGTGCTCCATAATTTCAAACCCTTTCTTCACATACAGCTGAATCCTATAGTCCTTTCTTGGGCAAAGCTCCCATTGACATAATTTTGGGAACATTGCCTCAGCCAGGGGCTGCACAAGGCTGCACGTTCTGACCCTTGAGAGGTTATTTTTAAAAGAAAAAGTGCAGTTTGAATGCATTTAACAAATACTGAATAACTTCGATCTGGGAAGAAAAGGTAAAAATGGGTACAGTGCTGCAATGAAAGGGACATGGAAAAGCTCTGCCTGGCACCTCTTTCACCATTTTGGAAAAAAATAGCTGTATTAAACTCTACAATTCTTTTGGTCTCCTGTTCCACAAAGCACTTAAGCAAGGGCTTAATTTTTCAGTGCCCAGGCATGCCCCCGTACTTTGGCAGGCTTCTCTTCTGCAGCAGAACATCCTTTAACTGCTTCATATCAGAGAAATTAGAGTAATTGATGATTTGTTTATACTTTCTCTTCTTAGTATATGATGTCCAGCATATTTTTGTAGGATTTAATTAATATGAATTTATTCTGCAGTGATTACGATTACGTACATTCTTTGAATAATACTAACATATATTCAGATAAATGTAACATAGGGCGATGAGAGATGGAACCAATTCCACACCTTTCCTTGGAAGGCTGTGAATTAAAGAGCACTTTATTCCTCGTAACAGAAGTGTTGTCTTCTGGGTGATATCTCAGTTTAGTCATTTCTCTGCCTGGCCAAACATGGTGCTGTGGACCTTATGCTCAGCCCCAGATTGCCTTTAGGGTTAGGGTTCAGAGAGCCACAAAGGCTACAGATCCAGGGATACTGGCACTGCAGAAAGCATGCCAAGGGGAGCATGGCACTGCACCAACATTAAGCTCTCTACCCCTTACTCATCTGGACCAAACATGGCACTTGCTACCTCAGCCTCAGACCCAAGCTGCCAAACCTAAACAATAGGTGATCTGTAGGCAGAAGACTACATCAGAAGGGCTTATTGATGCCTTTCCAGCTGTAACACTGCACTTCTTTTCTTACGGGGTGATGAATGGTGGATGAAGGGGCTTCCTGTGTGCATGCACTTGTCTCTAGGCAAAGGGCAGCACCGGGTGTCGAGTCCTGGGAAGACAGAGGGACTTAGCTTGCTTTAATTTAATTTTCAAAGCTTCCCTCATTTTTTTACTTCATGGTGGCCAGGACTGTGGAATTTGTGCATGCGTGTGCTAAAGTATTTGTCCTGTTTATAGTGTGGGAAATGGGGAAGAAATGTGTTTTCAGTTTCATTTGATATATACTGCATGCTTGAGGTTCTGTCTTAAATTGAGTTTTCTTCGCTGCTCTGACAAAAAGTGAGACTTTGAAATAAAAGTCTGAGTTACAGTGAAAGCCAAAATAAAAATTGGATTATATTTGCAAAGAACAAAAACATTGTTTAAAAAGATACGCAGAAAACTGAAGTTGTTTTTTTTCCCCAACGCTGCGTCAACTGAAATATTTTAGTCTGTATTAAATACTGAAACAATTTAAACCTTCTTTTAAACCAGTTTAATGTCTTAGATTTTATTCCAATTGTCCAGTGTTCTAATCTTGCTGTGTGTAGTCAGTCCATTGTGCTCAGGCACAAGTTATTGTGAGTGAAGCACTTTCTAATTACTTGTGAGCAAATAATACTCTGTATTTGGCATGCCATAGTAGCTTGTGAAGTAACCTAACCCTGTTGTTTCCAATCAGAAAGAAATAATGTCAGGACAGCCACCCTTGCCCCTAGAGTGAACATAATCTGAAACAAAAATAGAACTAATAAGTTCCCTGTTTTGGACTATTATTCCATTTACCACCTGTGTTTCATGGTTCCTTAAGAGCTGTGACCAAGGAAGAATTTCTGCATTGAACTCCCACCCTGGGCTATATCCACAAAGCTGGGCAGCCCATTTCAGGGTGGTTTGGTTGTCATGGAAGGAACTTCTGGGAGGGTCCATCTCTCTTAAAGTTGCCATTTTTGCTGTGTTTTGTTTATTCTTTCCCCAGCATCTTGGGAATGTTTGTATCAACACCTTCTGTGTCAGGTGAGCAAGTACTCTACTACTCACTCTATGGGCAAATGCAGCATTTACCACAGTTAATGCCCAAGGCTCCTACTTAGAATTTGAATAAACTTCTGCTTATCCCAAGACATGGGCTGTATTCTGTTATTTGACCTGTAGAAAGGGACCCCCATCATCTGGGGGTGATGGTTAGTAGCAGATTCAATAGGAGCCAGCAGTGTGCCCTGGCAGACAAGAGGGCAAACTGCATCCTGGGTTGCATCATACACAGCCATGACCATATGGTCAAGAGACTTGATTACTCTGCTGTATTCAGTGTTGGTGCATCCTCATTTTGAGCCCTGTGAGCAGTTCGGAGTCCCACAATTTAAGAAGGATATCAAGGTCCCTGAATACTTCTGAAAAAGGGCAACAATCCTGATGAAAGAGCTGGAAGGAATGTCCTATGAAACGTGGCTGAAGACTCTGGGCTTGTTTAGTTTGGAGATTCTGCACCTTGGATGGGGCAACTCCGGATGTACGTACAGACTGGGGAATGAGGTGCTGGAAAGCAGTTCTGTGGCAAGGGACCAGGGGGTCCTGGTTAATGGCAAGTTGAATCAGACTCAGCAGTGCTCTGGCAGCCAGGAGGGCCAACCATGTCCTGGGGGGCATCAGGCAAAGCATCGCAAGCCAGACGAGGGAGGGGATTGTCCCGCTCTGCTCTGCACTGGGGCAGCCTCACCTTGGATATTGTGTGCAGTTTTCGGGATCTCAATATAAGAAAGATGTTAAGCCATTAGAGAGTGTCCAAAAGAGGGCAGGCAACAAAGATGGTGAAAGACCTTGAGGGGAAGCCGTATGAGGAGTGGCTGAGGGCACTTGGTCTGTTCAGCCTGGAGAAGAGGAGACTGAGGGGAGACCTCATTGCAGTTACAACTTCCTCATGAAGGGAATAGGAGGGACGGACACTCATCTCTTCTGTGTGGTGACCAGTGACAGGACCCAAGGGAATGGCCTGAAGTTGTGTCATGGGAGGTTTAGGTTGGATATTGGAAAGAGTTTCCACCCAGAGGGGGGTTGGGCACAGGAACAGGCTCCCCAGGGAAGCAGTCACAGCACCAAGTCTGACAGAGCTCAAGAAGAATTTGGGCAGTGCTCTTGGGCACGTGGTGTGACTCTTGGGAATGGGTGCAGGCCAGGAATTGGACTCGATGATCCTTGTGGGTCCCTTCCAACTTGGCATATTCTGTGATTCTGTGAGATAAGGAGGTTGAGAGGTAACCTCATTACTCTCTGCAGCATCCTGTGGAGGGGAAGTGGAGAGGGAGATGCTGAGTTCATCTCCCTGGCATCCAGTGACATGACATGTGGAATGGCTCAAAGCTGTGTTCATTGTGAGAGGTTTAGACCGGACATTAGGAAGCATTTTTCTACGGAGTGGGTGGTCAAACTTTGGAACAGGCTTCCTAGAGAGTTGGTTGTGCCCCAAGATTTTCAGTGACTCTTGGCCTGTCATTATCATTTGGATAATGCCCTAGGTAACATGCTTTAACTTTCAGTCAACCCTGAGGTGTTTGGGTGGCTGGACATGACCACTGTAGGTCCCTTCCAAGTCAATCATTCCTCTCCTCTGCTCTCCTTTCTTTTGCAAGATAAACACATTTCTTCTTCACAGTCATGTCATAAAGTATTTTAACATATATTGCTAGTGATGGTTTTTTAGCCTTTGTGCTGCACACCTGTGAGACTGTAAAGAAAGATTCACCAAGGGAGACTTTTTTATAGAAGCTTTTTAGGAGGTGATCACCATATGGCTAAAAACACTTAGACTAGTAATTACTTCCTTACTTAATGTGATTTTCTCAAAGCTGTTGTAATTTAAAAAAAGTGATAAAACTATAATGAAATATGTAAACATTCATTAAAATAACTTCTTTTGTTTTGAGCAGATTTGAGAGATTTTCTAGGGTTAACTCCCATCTTTCTGTTTAAGCAGTTGTCTCAATGGTAACATAAACAATCTCTACCTAAAATAATTATAGTAATCATAGCTATTCTCTAGAGTACATCACTGTAATATGCCAAGAAAGGTATTTCCTCTGTGTTGATTGCACCTACTTTGACATCTTTTTAAACAACATTGAAAGCATCAGCGTGAATTTCCTAATTTCTGAACACATGGTCCTTAATTTTATAAGCAACTCAGTAGACTTCAAAGGCATATTTCATGAGAGTGAACTAAGTGGAACTAAGGCAAAAATTCACTGTTAATGGCATAAATATATAAACTAGATATTAGAGAATATAATTAATTCTCTAGAATTTAGAGAATTCTAAAATCTCTAGCTTAGAGAGAATTCAGATATTAAAAATCCAAGGTAAACATCACACCAGGTAGTCCAAAGGAAAATCATGTTGTTTTTTATACAAATAAAGCACAGTTGTGTGATGACTGTGTTTTAATGCTCTACCTGTATAAGCTGAAGCTCAAGAAGGCACCCACTCATGAGAAGCATGAGAGTCCTGCTTCCTGTTCACCCACCAAGGGAGCTGGTGTGCAAATATCCTGGAGGCAAATGAATCTCTTAATCACATGATGTGCCTGCAATAAATCTAAAATTCAACTGTATAGATGAGAAGCACAGTAGTATTAATAATTACAAGTTGCCTTATGAATAGGAAGGTTTCCTACTTTTTTCCTTTTCTTCTTTTCTTTTTTATTTAAGTTAGGGTTGTCAGGTCTGAGGATCAAGTGGAATTTATCTCCAGACCTAATACAGGACCAGGAGTGTCAGTATACATTTGCCAGTAATCCTTCTTCCTCACTAGAGACTTTGTCTTGCAAAGACTTGCAGTGATATCAAGACTGCTTGATCCTAGGCATATTTTGGCCAATTTGCTGAGTTTGGCAAAAGTGTTGTGAAGAGTATTTTTCTTTAAAAAAAGGAACTCCTGGATTTTGAGTAAATAAAAATCACACAATTTAACATTTTGAACTGTTTAAAAGCAGAAAAGTAACATCTTTCAAGTGCCTCAGTCACTTTGGGAGTTGAGTTTGTAACTCAAGAATCCTTATGACTCTTGAACATTCTATATGTAATCTGTTGCAAGTGCTGGGAACTTAGCTGAATCAAGACTGTACTTCTGATTTTCCAAATAAAAGGCTTCCTGAAATCTTTTTTTTTTAATTATTTCAAAATCCAGAAATTCACTAGTCCTCTTTTTTTTTTTTGTCAAAAAAGATCCACTTTTGCTGAAAATAGTCTTGCATTAGTCTTCTAATATATACATGTATTCTTCTAATGTATCTGATCCTAATACAATAATAGTTTTACTACATTAAGCTTTCTTTCTTCATGCTTGTATAAAATTTTAAATAGAAAATGCTACTGGGGAGAAATAAATGTAAAACTTCTGGAGTTGTACTGTAGTTAAGCGTTATAGAAACTTTACAGTTGTTAGTTTTTCTTAAACCACACCCTGGGGATCTGACCTTTTACATGGCTTCATGTTGTAGTGCTAGTGCCAGTTTTAACTTTTTTTCTTTGAGAAAAGTCAACTTTGAAATATACCCTACATGGAGAAGTCCTTCAGACAAACCTGAAATTTGCATATTTATCGATACATCTGAAGGTTGCTTACATGTATCATAGTGTTTCTTTAAGAGTAGAACAAAGGTGTATCCAGAAGCCAAGACAAATACTTTTATAAGGCTACTTTCCAATGCTTCCAAGCCTATGGATAGTTTTTGGGAAAAGGAATAATTTGATAGGCAAGGACAAAATAGGAGTTAATATGGGCTTGTCCCATGCTTCTAGTTTTAAAATTAGGTCTACTAGAGCAATTTGGATCAAAACAGAAATTCAAATTTTGCACTGCCCATAAAGAGGTGTTTGGTACAGAAAACACTCAGATGAAGATACCAAAAATATGTATATTTCAGTATGTAATGTTGCTTAGTAAAAAACCAAAAAAATAATTTTTGGTTTTGCTTGGTACATTAATTACTTCTTTTACAGATACAAAGATACAGATTCACTGAAGTATTTTTATGGCTTTTCTGCTGTTGTAAAACTTAAAGTGAAAAATAAATAAACTCTGGGTGTCAAGAATAATCATGAATAGCTTCAAAGTAGAATGATTTAAAATTATTCTTTTTTCCTGGTTTCTAACCCTTAAGAGTGAAGTTGCCTTGCATTTCACAACTTTTCTTCATAGCTGTGAGGGCTGAAAATGGATATGTGTATTCTTTGTAAGGAAAAGTCAGTGACTCTCACAGTTATATGCCTACAGATGGTGAAATTTTAGGAAAACGCTGGATCCCAATAGAGCTTTGGAAACTATCAAAGTGATATTTAAGCTGGGAAAGACTCTTTCGCAACACTAACAGTGTAACTCCTTCTCAGTTTTAAAAGGGGAATGGTTTTAAACTGCCTTGTCTCCCGCATGCCAGCCTGATTTCTGCACTGTGAGAATGAATTGAGCGACTGTTAGAGATCTGATGCTGCACAGTGCAGACTGCCAAGCTGCCAGGCTGGAAACGGTAGTAACAGCTTTTATATTTGTTCCACATTGCTGTGGACAACAGCGTATCTCTCGTCTTCTGTATCTGACATGTCTTCTTCCCTTCCCTCCCACTGTCACTGCAATGTCAGAACATTTCTTTCTTTTGTTTCAGCATGTAAAAGCCCACTCTGATTGCTTTTTATTTATTTGCAGTCTTCTTGTATGTGTGGTGTATGTGTGTGTTTGCCATCTGACTGCATCCCACTGTTAAGCGATGACATTGGCAAGTGATTGCACAACTGAAAGATTCATTGCTATAGCAGATGCAGTTGTGAATGAACAATCAAATCATCTGTAACTTTTAAATTAAAAACACATCAGTGAAGATAATAAAGCTCATGAATGCAAAAAACAAGGATAGGAACTCATACAGAGATACAATTATAAAGCCTGATATAATTCAAAGGTGAAATATATTTGTGCATTCTGTGATAGTAACAATTCATGTAATGAATTAAATGAATTAATGAATTAATGTAATGAATTAAATGGATTTAATAATAACATTCATTTAATAATTTTCTTCTTGCTTACAGAGGCTTTTTGTGTTTTTTTTTTTTTTAAGTAAAAACCTGATTTTTAAAAGTAAAAAAAACCACATTAACTCTGCATCTAACCGTGCTCATCATGATATACTAGTCACAACAACCTCACTGTGCACAAGTCCTAAAATGTATTTTAAGAGTGGTAAAATACCCTTTTTTTTTGAGAGGTCTGAAAATGTTCAGAGTGAATAGGAAACTAAGAGAAATAAAATCAGGTACATTAAGGGATTTTCTATATGCAAAAAAAGAGAAAGTAGGTGGATGAACAGGAAAGTTTTGTAGTCTTTGTATTAAAAAGTAAAGATGCTCTGGGCAAATGGTGAGCTAATGTGAAATAGTAGCCTAAAGTGGTGAATAGCTAATCAGAAAAAATGAGAGGAAATATGTGAGGTTTCTTTCTTTTCAGAAAATAACATTTTTATTGAAAAATTAATCTAATCCTGGAAGTGAGCTCCATAATATAGCATTTTTCCCTTTTTTTTTGACATGAGTAAATAGTCTGTACTGACTCTTCCAAGCAGCCAGTATATATTCTTTTCCATATGCATATGATGAGAAACATGGGATGGAGTTTAGCACCCCCAGTTCACTGGGGACTCTTGTGGCCTCTGCACACTGTCAGAATGCAAAGGAATATATATTGTTATTATGAAATCTAGATCAATTATTGGAGCTTACTGAGAAGCCAAGATTTCCCTTCGTGGTCTACCAGTCAGAGGAGGAAAAGACATCTGGGAGGAAAGAAGAGATGCAGTACTCGATGTTCACATCTGCTCCAGTTCAGTGCTGCTAGAAATCGGATCAGTCTCCCCTATATTTCATTTCCGGCTGTAATGTTGACCAATAATTTTTTATTGGTATCAGCTGATCATCTGTCTCTCTCCTTCCATGGCAAAATAAGTGAGCAAAGAACTTTATCCTCCTACTCTTTCCTGTCCAAGAGATAATAAAACTTTGAAAGACAAATACCTCTTTTAATTTTTCATGAAGTCTCTGAAACATCCTCCTGGTCAATCTTTTTTCATTATTTCTGTTATGCTTTGTTTTTGTTTCTTTTTTTTTTTTAAACTGCTGTGGGAATCCATGTGAGCTGAGATACAGCTTTGTCAATCACGATGTCGTTATGATTTTTTACTGGTTGTATCAGCTTTGTTCAAGTCTGTATTCCAGGTGAACGTGCTTGGAGAGGACCTCTAGAGAGCAGTTCCTGAGTCAGAAATAACACACATGCTGCTATATCCCTTTGCAAATTCATGCTCATAGACCAGATCCTCAGCTCCAGCTCTTCCCTCAGTCCTGTCTCCACTCCAGGACTTCCTCTGGTAATGTTGGTGTTTTGCAGAAGCAAACAGTACAATTTCAACAGAAAGACTCATGGAGGCTTTTTATGCCATTCCCATTCCTCCTTCAGTGGAAATACTACAGACTCTAGCTTAGCAGATTCAGTTTTGTGCATGTTTGCAAAACACTGATTGCCTTTTCAGTTTTTTATGGCATATTAATAATATGAGCATGTAAGGATGGTTTTCATTAGTGATCAGAAAGAGGGTGATTCCTCTTGTTAGTGTGATCAGCCAGAGGTCTGAAACCAAATAAATGGAATGTTTTTAAGGTAGATAGCATTGGAGTCTGTGGCAGGAAGATGACAGATATTAAAATCAGTGCTTTAAGAAAAAAGCTAAGAAACTTGTGAACCTAGCATTTCCCCCTGTATTCAGTGCCAGTGAAGCCTCACCTTGAGCCCTGTGTGCAGTTCTGGGCCTCACAATTTTAGAAGGATGGTGAGGTTCTTGAATGTGTCCAGAGAAGGGCAACAAAACTGGTGAAGGGACTGGAAGGAATGTCCTATAGGGAGCATCTGAGGACTTTGGCCTTGTCAGCCTATCAAAGACTTCTGGACAATGCCTTTAATAACTTTTGGTCAGCCCTAAAGTGGTCAGTCAGCTGAATGAGATCATTGTAGGACCTTTCCAACTGAACTGTTCTGTTGTGCTCTATTCTATTCTTTACTATTCTATTCTATTCAGACACTGAGATTTTCAAGAGATAGAACTGTGAAAGGCAGTCAATGAATGCAGCAAATGTTAACAGAGCACAGTATGCCAGTTTTCATTCTGATACTTCTCTGCCAGCCTCTGCCACAGGGGTGTTATATTTTTTCTACATTTATGACAAGAGAAATCCCAAATCCCATGATGGCAACCTTTAATCTTTTTTTTATGTGACCCCAGTGGTTAAACAAACAAAAAGACTTAATAATGTGCACAGGTGGGGCTTAGATAAAACCAGAGAGACAAATAAGAGATTGTGAGGCACAGGGATGTAAATCAAATGGGTAAATTTACTTTCCACTAACAACTGCAACGTATCTGCAGTCAGCAAGCCAATGAGATTAAAGGAGAATGAAGCTTGAGGTAGAACAGGGATATTTTTAATAACATAACAAGAAAATTATTTATTTCTACCACATTGAAATCAAAAGCTGAAAAGGGTGTGATTATCAGTCTGTGTCATTTCTAACAGCATGTTACCATAGTCCAGGTACTTTGCAAAAAGAAGAGCAATCTCAGCTCACTTAGGTACCTGCGGACTAATAGATGCTATGACACGTAAAGGAGTATTGTGCAATAGAAGGAAGGAAGTGGTGACAGAGCAGTCTTTAACTGAGGCTTCATCAGTACTGTTAGATTTGGTACCTCAGATAATGTTCTCATTTCTATCTCTAAGTGAGGAGAAAGTTTCTCTGTGCTCAGGCAATTCCCAGGTAGAATCCTTGCACCTCTGACGCTTGTCATTGTGTCATGTTGATCTGATAGTCTGGGCTGTCTCAGCATTAGCATAAGGCCCTCTTGGAAGTCATCTCCAGGATGAGAGGAATCTTATTTATTCAACTGTTTTTGTTCAGTTTTCAGGTTGCTTGTTTCCTACCACCCCTTGTGCTTATTTGCTGTTCAGCCAAATTAATTTCAGCTAACTTTTCTCATGCCATTTAACCTAGGGATTCAAAGGAAAAGGACATCTGATAGAAGGTATTTTATGGCCTGCGTTGTTTGAGCACTTGAGTTGTGAGGCTGTTGTCAGTGTTTTTCTTGGCACAGCCCAGCCTCCTGCAGTACAGTGGTAGCTGGGAGCAGTACAGCAGTAAACTCACCAGCAGCAGACTGTGAGTCAGTCTTTCTTCTAATCTGGAGAGCAATCAGCATTGCAATTAGTATCCAAAAACCCTCAAAGATGCATGCTTAACAGTTTGGATTTGTGTTTTATTTGTGTTTTGTTGGGTTTTGTTGATGAATAAACCACGTGATCTCCAAATAGCAATTGTAACATGAAGTGCAAGGAAGCCTGTGGCCAGTGGCATACAAATGTACCACGTGCCAGGTCTGAGCAATGTGCTGACTTTGGGCACCCATCTAGCCTGGAGGTAGAAGTGTGAGCACTTCAGCTCCTTTTTGCCCAATTTGGATCTGAGCAATCCTTGTTTTTCCAATGTTTAGACAAGGTAAGAGTCTCCCACAGTGGCAGAACACACCACAGTTGCCTCCCACACCTGAGAGAGTCTTTGGTGGCCACTCATCCAGCCATTGAGCAGATAGCATCAAGCAGTGCAGGGAACTAGTACTCTCTCCTCGCACATGTGTGTGGGATGTTTGCCACCCAGGAATTGTGTCAAAGGCTTCATTTACAGAAAAAGAAAGAAACATCTAATGGCACTGGGACATTTAATTTGCTACTGATTTTTACTGCTCTTCTTTTTTGACTTGATGCTGTAGAATCGAACAGATCCACCAAGGGTAAATATAGATGTTTCTTTTGACCAGTTTTAATGGAAGCCAGCTGAGAGTTGAGGGGAGATATGCACATGCCTGTGATGGCTGGAGCCTGCTTCCAGCAATGTCTGTGTGTCTTTGCCTCTAAACCACTGGGATTTTCAGGTAGGTGAGAAAGGTTAGATGTTACTTTCTGTCCTGTCCCGCTTGATGTTTAACACTATGAAGAGAAAGATGTTCATGTCCAGAGCAGGCAGCATAGACTGGGAGCTGTTTCATGTGGAAGAACTGAGGATCTTGGTGAATGGTTCCATCCCTGCAAATGTGGCACTTGGATAGTTTTGAATTAGGAATGTGTCTTGGGGGATGGAGGGGTCCCCTATGCAAACACTGAAGTTCTGTGGGAACTTCAGCTTGAACCATGGCCTTTCCTCTGTATTGAGGATAATTTGCTTTTGTTAAGTTACAGTAATTTGCAATGTCACTTGCTGCAATTGAGTGAAATATTCCCTCCTCATCTGCAGCTGACTGGAAAATCTAGATGTATCTTTTACTTTCTGTGATTATATTATATACTAGCTATAGAATGAAATGGAAAGTAGTCTGAAATGATGATATGCTCGTGCTCCAACTAACGAAAGCTGCAGCTATAGAGGGCAAATATGTTTTGAAATAATCACTGAGTGTCAGCCTGCTTCAGACTTTTCAGCACTTTCTTTTAGTCAGGGATATTGTGGTACATATGGATATCTGTATGCTTTTATGTAAACACTTTGCTGTCAGTCGCCGAGTATTTATGAACATTATGGGCAGATTTAACTGAGAATGTTTTGTGGTGATCAATGACTACTGAATTGGTGTTTTAGCCAAATCCCTATACAGTATGTGCACATGAGAAGTGTGTGTGAAAAGCATGCATAGTTGCAACAGAAAGCCTCTTTGAAGCTTTAAGACCAAAATTCAATTATAGATGAGATGTCCTCAGGTCTCTTCTACCCACTTTGGCTCTGCCTCCATATAGGATCACACTCCCATTTCGACCTGAAATAATTTGTGCTGCAGAAGGGCTTGTTGTTTCCACCACTGTGCACAGCGCCATGGGTGTGGAGGGGATTGTGCTCACTTCCTCTTGGCTGTGCAACAGCTCCTGCTCCACATTTGGGGCAGTGGGACACAGGCAAAGCAAGCTGAACGTCGTGCTGTCACAAGTCTGGCAGTGGCGCAGCTGAGTGCTTTGTGTGCTGACTGCTAAATCCCCGCTGCATTTTATGTCTTCTGCGTCCTGCCCTGGACAAGCTGGAGTTTGACCTTTATTAGAAGATCAGTGAATAAAAAGAAACAATGGGTGCTTTAAAAGAAGAAAAATTGCCACGAACCAATGTTTTACATATTGCAGATATCCGTAATTTCTTAATGTTGAATGATTTATGCAAGCAGTGAGGCACCGAAATCTTGGCAATGTACATTTAGTTTCAAATAGCTGCTCTCTGTCTGCATAGCAGTGTTTGGAAAGCAAATGTTTGGTTAATACGTGGTTAAGCACTTTTGCAATACAGAGTGTGTTCTTCATTGAAAGGTATCTTTTGTGAAAAAGCAAAGTGTACTTTTGGTTTTTGAATCCATGCAGACATAGTTTGTAAGCAGTGATTTAGATCTTACAAATACTTCAGGAGCCCTTTGAACCTGTATGTTGGGTAGGTCAGTGAATGCTAAATATTTTTATAAGTTTTCTATGCGTTTTTGCTTCCCTCTTCCTCCCATGCATTTACTTTGCACCACCAATATTCTCTGAGAGTGCAACTTCAGATATTTTGGGTAAAACACGTCATGCTCTGCATTAATTAGGTGGACAGTCACATTAAGGCAGTGCAGGAGTAAGAGTGAGCATGCATAGTGCTGTGGTTATTAATATTTCTAAATTTGTATTTTATTTTTTCAATCTAATTTATTTTCAATTTGTGGGTGAACATGAGATTAAGAAAGGACTAAAGGCAGACCTGCCAGTGGTCAGCAACTCATGTACTTTACCCATGGCACAAGTTTGCCCTGAGTGTGATGTCAAGGTTGCCATGTGAACCAACATCGTAGCTAACTTGTCTTGTGAACCAGCAGGGACAAGTCATGGCAGCATGAATATAGACTGTGAGCATCCTATGTTCACTGAAATGCTAGTTGTGGCTTGGACCAGGTCTGCAATCCTCAGACCCAGATAAGTGAAGTGTGAGTTTCCCAGCAAAGTACAGAAGCAGACAGTTCTTCCTTAGTTCAAACTGAGGGAGAATAAGGAACCTCTTTAACTAGCTTCTAGATGCAGCCATCCCCAAGACTCACTTCCGACAGCAAGGATAAGCAAGCACATCTCTGAGGCCTTCTGGTTAGTAACCTTTGGTACCCTCAGAGTTTCCACTGTTTCTGGATCACAGAGAGGATACTAGTGATAAACAAATGAATCACTTACAGTAATGTGTAACACCTGTGTAATACTGCTAGTCTGTGTTTCCACGGGGACATGCGTATGATTCTTGGGTCTGTTCTTCCTCCAATTCAAGTGATTACAGTTGCAGATGAAGCCCATGGGAATGGATCTGTAAGCATCTACAGCAATGCATGAATTACTCTGAAATATTAGATTCACTTAGAAATATCAGATGTTTTACAGTGATCAAACAAGAAGAATGGAAAGTATTAGCATTTATGTATTGCTTCCTTAATCTACCACTTGTGAACTGTTAATACAGTGTTACATTTTTTTAAAGTTAAATTAATTAGAAAGTAAACAGATGCTATAGAAAACCCATGAAGAGAGAAAAGATGTATGCATGTATGGAATGATGTAGTGTGCATGAATAAGACTTTTGATAAGTTTTTAAAACTACACCAACGAATAACCTTTAAAATACTTTGTTAACCCAGTATTCAATATAAAATCAAGCTTTTTACAGTTCTTTAATCCGGAAGCATTGTCTAATTTATCATCTAAAGTGGATGTAACATTGTGACACATTACTGATGCTGAATTCATTTGAGTTCTGTTTAAGAAAGACTGGTTGTTCTTTTTTCCCCACTTCTGTTTATTTGTAACAAAATAGTAAATATTTAGAGTTTGAAGACTATTGTTTTTCATTCTTTATGTGGACTATTTTATATATTATGCATAGTGTTTTACATGTGTGTTACTATATGTTTTACTTCTTTTTTCTATTTAAGCCATTGCAATTTGAGTTCTATTAGCTCTGCTTCTTTTCTGATTTTGTTCTATAAACCTGAAATAGAGAGGAAGTTAATGTGTCTACCATTCTAAAGAAATGGAATCAGGCCAGGTATGAGAGTATTAACACTTCCCTGTTCAGCAAAGCTTTGTGCATTCAGTAGAAGTGGAATAATTGTAATTTGTGAGAAACAGTTATTCTAGAAAGGCAAAAAATGAAAATTTTATTTTCAGAAAACTGAACAGTTGTTTTCTAGCCCACCAAACAAGAAAGTAATGTTTAAATTATGCTGGCATCTGGGGGTTTTTTGTTTGACTACTAGTGAGTGTGCATGAACTAAGAGAATGGTTTTAATGTGTACGTCCACAGCAAACTCTATTCTGATGCAGATCAAGTAAGAAATTTTGCTTAGTTTCTTTAGCATCAGTGAACTTTAGGAATGGACCAGGGCCACATGGTCCTACAAAAATTCTGCATAAACACAGAAAATGGAGATGATCCCTTTCTAAAGTAGTAAATTTAAAGTATACAGCTGAAAACAGCAGGGGAACACAGACTGTCTGATGAGGAAACTGCTCTATTAGGAGCCTGTTGGTATGATAAAACAGTTTTGCATATTGATGCAAAAGTGATAAAACTTCTTTTGTCCTACAAAACTTGTTTTTGTTACAGAGGAAATCCTGCAACCCTAACTTGTAGTACTCTCTTGTCTTAAAAAATTGTGTGCAATTTTATTTACTTGGTTAAGGGAAGGTAAAAAAATCACATTTCAACCTGCTAATCCTTTTCTTGGGGGGGGGTGCGGGAAGGTGTCCTGTTTTCTTCTACATCCTCTAAGAAAGAAGGAAAGACATGGAAAATAATTCTAAAGCTTCCATTTACTGTAATTACATTTCAAAATATGTTTCTGGCTGAGTTATAAACTTCTGTCAATGGTATCTACTACAATTAAAGCTGCCCCGTAGATAAATTATTTAGTTTAGGTTGAATAAATTACGCTTTACCAGTTGTAGATCAAGGGCTGTGACCAATTCATTGTACACTGTGATTCTTGCAGGGATTAAAATATCTTTTGCTCTACATCTCCTGAATAGGTTTCCTGTTCTTCTATTTTAACTTTTTAGCTCGAAAGTCTCTTTTGGAACAAAGAGCACAATGCATAGTCTGTTATCAAATGCAAAATATGACCATGTGTGAATGCGCAAATAAAGTGAGAAATGTTTGTGGAATGATTGCAGTGTTTACCATTCTTTTTTGTACTGCCAGAGATAACAAGTGGGAATAACTGATTTTTGTTTTAGCTTTTGCTGTGAAAAACTGGGGAGCAAATTGCTTGAGGTCGAATGAAACAGTTTATTTTTCTGCTTTGCAGAAGAATATACATTTCTCTATTTTCAAAGTATCTTTTTTTTCTTTATAATTATCACATTTAGGCCAATTTATTTCCTTTTCCTGGGGAAATGGGAACAGCATCCATTTGTGACTGGCTTTGGTGAATAAACTATTCATGTGCAGATTTTTTTGCTGCTCTGTGGTTAGGTATCACTGTTCAGGTTCTCTATTGTGAGCCCAAACTGTAAGTTACATCTTCCACAACAAAATGCTGAATTATTTTGAAAGATTAGAAGCACTTGGTTTGGAAAGAAATGTGAGCTGAACCAGAGGCAGGGCTCCCACAGGGGTCTTCTGGGTTCTGGAGAGCGGGATACATGAAGGAAGACCCAGTATGGCTCTATGGGAGTACAATGTGAGGAAGGAGAATCTGGTGCAACTAAAGTGCTGATACTTGAAGGCTGCCACCTTTTAATTTGTTTGAATGTGAGTGGTTGAATGTGAAGAGCCTCAGAAATAACGCAAAATTAATTTTTGATGAGATGCCAGACCTGTGTACAGAAAAAAAATCACATACAGAAGTATTTCCTAGAAGTAATCTGATCCATTTTTCGATGTGAGACTAGCAAATTTATACTGTTCTTACATTAATTAATACCAGATTTAGGGTGTATTGCAATTCTTTCTGAAAAATACCTAAGTGAAACTTTCAGAATCAAGAATTAAGATTTTTTTCCCCCCAGATATTTAGTAAAACCACTTTCTTAGGCACATTTCAGCGTAACAACCAGGATTACTGAAACAAATTTGTTAATGTTATTGTGAAACTTGGGAACACAGTTGTTGGGAGTTAGGTTCATTAAACATGTACTTTTTACCATTTTCTGCCAAAGTGCAGCCTTGACTAGCTAATCTTCAGTGACAGTAAGAGCCACGTCACTGCAGAATGAACGGGGACTCATGTCAAGCTGGTCTTTTCTGTAATGCTGTGCTCTCCTGGGCCGCTCAACTCTCCAGCACTCCTTGCTTGTAGCACTGCCACAAGAAACATGCAAAAAATCCGGCAAGGACCGTCTAACTCTTTTACAAGTCTTTCAGTTACTTACTTAATTTTTTTTCTCTCCTTCAGTACAACTGAAAGCCATTAGCAAAATATTTTCAAGCTACTTAGCTGCCATATAGCGCGTTCAGGGTTAAGCTTTTGAAACAAACATTAAAGCCAGTTTTCTGTTCACTTACCTTATTCCCACTTTGGGCATATGTTATTTTGCAAGATACACATCAGTGGAAAAGCTGGGTCAGCAGCAGTGATGGAAATGTTGGATTTGATCTTGGACACATGAGCAGACCAACAAGGTTCCTGACAGTGGTTGTATTGTAATCACGTTAGAGACTTTTTTGATACTCTAGGCCTGCAGTTAATCACAGCAGTTGCATGTAACTCCTTCAAAAACAGATTTTCTTAGGCTTCAAAGCTGCTAGTGTTATGATGAAGAAGGGCCAGAGGTGATCTCTCATTTTGCACCTGTGAAAAAAACTGTCAAGTTTTGTATCAGTTCAGGCTATCACGAGCTAGTCTAGTGCACTCAGCTATGCCCAAGGAACTATACAGATGCCTCAGCTGTCCTCAGAACTGATTAGAGACAAAAAGCCCTATAAAAAATAAAATTAAAATTGGAGTTGCATATTTAAAATATGTTAACTTCACACTTTCAAATAACTAAGATTATATCCTCTCATTAAAAGTTAAAAGTTTAGTATGTCCATGCAGGAGATAAATAATCTATTCTTTGTGTCACTAAACCTGAATCCAAGCTCTCCCTTTTGACAGTGAACCAAATGACACCACATAAAGTCATCCATAAAGTCATATTCCCTAATATAAACAATTAAATCTGCACAATGAAACAGTGCAATGTTTTTCCTACATAAAAATCATCATGCCTTACAGATTTTTCAGAGGAGAAGAAACGTTTTCTTGACAGAGATCAAACACATTAATTAGTATGAAATATTTTTACTTTAATACTAGTACTTAAATATGCAAAAAGGAATTAAGGTAGCTTGGTTGAATAAAATGTATTAACAGTTAATAGAATAGAACATGTTAAAATGTTAAAGACTTTCTGGTTATTCCTCTGTGTGCCAGAAAGTAGGATTAGGGCATGCTTAGGGGTGACAGAATGCTATCTTGTCTGGGTGGACATCCTCATCCTTGGTGGAGCTTGATGCTGTTTCCTTTGAAAGGAATTCCAGTAAAGTGATTGTGCTTCATAAACATGGATCTTCTAGGTACTCAGCCGAAAAAGTTCTTGTTGAATTCCTGCATTGCTCTCAACAAAACTGATTCAGAACTGGGTTAATCAAAATGATAAATATCACTAAAATATGAATATGCAAGCTCCCAGAGAATAAACACTTATTTTGTACTTCTGGAGAGCAAAAATATCTGTCTTTCTGGAGTTCCTTGATCATCTTCATGTTTCCAATATTGCCAAGTTTTCTTATTACTGGGGGTTTGGGATTTTTAATTTGCCTTGTGCTAAATTTCTGTTCCAGTTGAAAATGCAATTAGAAGTAACAAATGTTTCTTTGTTGTTTTTTTTTTTTTTTTTTTTTTTGGTTGTTTTTGTTTTTTTTTTTTTTTTTTTTTTTTCATCCCATACAGTGTGAAAGGAGCAGATGCTGGGAACGTGATCAGACTATTTGTACCAGATATTGGGATGTTCATTGCTAGTCTGACAATATGGCTCATCTGCCGCAACATGTTTCAGAAGCCAATAACCGAGGATGCAGCACAGTGCAACATGCAATTTGAAAATGAGGAAATGGTATCAAATACACATTTCTATCTGTATGACTTTTAGTGAGCTTTGGCATTTCTGTCTGAGGCATGTTCTGAAATGGTTTCATGAGGACTGGATGTGTTAAAGAGCAAACTTACTTCCGGGAAACGAAATGATTGGTTTGAAAGTGGAAAAATCTAAAGTTATTATCTTGAGGAAACAAAGCAGAGTATGAAAAGTGGTAGATATGTTACAGGATTTTTCAGATCGTTTTGAGTTAAGAAATGATCATGACAGTCGATCACAAGTTGTTCTTCACCAAAGCTGCTGGTTAAGTCTGACAAGGTTGTTCTGCTACATACAGTGCTCAGTTTCTTCAATAAAAGCAGCACCTGAGTGATTATAAGAAATTACTCTTAAGAGAAGGGAAGAGAGACTGTGTATTAAGTTAAGGAGTTACTTAAAACTGTGGTCATGCTGAATGAGCTTGAGGATGATATTGAGGAATGACTTAGCTGGAAGTGTTAATGTGTTTGCTGTGCATTTTACTAGTGGGAAGAATAGCAGAGGTACTGAATGCAAAAAAATGCACAGAAAGAGGAAAACAATTTTATAATATAAAAATCCATAGTGGGAATTTAGCCCAGGATGCAGAGAAATTCCTACTACTAATCTTAACATGTTTTTTATCAGACTGTCTAGCATGCCTTGGGTCTCATTTTCTGTCATCTTTTACATATGGGTGGAATGTTTTTTTCCTCACTCTGAAAACTCCATTTTTAGGGGAGACAATTTCAACTTGCTAATTTCAAATAGAAATTGAACTTTGAAGTGGGTAAAATATTTAGGGGGATCAGTTGCCCATTTTGGTGCCACTGTATAGAGTAAAAAGAGGCCTCCCTGCATGTTGCCGTGTTGTCTGGATTGTGGCAGTGCCAGAAGCTGGTCAGGTTTCTAGCGCATGAGAGATCAGTATCAGGACTGTGCTTTATACTCAGTTGCAGTTGGAATTCTTATGGGCTGTCCTGGCAGCTGAAGATTGCCTGAAGGCTGCAGCTTTTTAACTACACATTGGAGGACATGTAGGTTTGGTCTGATGAGTGAATGCAAGGTTTTGTGTCTCCTGGAACCTGGTTTTATCAGCTTTAAATCTGCTTTATCGTTGGAGCTGTGCAAAATGGATTTAGCAGCAGGCCAGAACCTTGGGCTATACTCAGAGGTGGAGATGTCTGAAGTATTAAGAAGTGTGGTTTATTAGCATGGTTTGTGTTCAGCCATCTTAGAAGAGTTTCATTTTGCCAGAGTTGGCTCTAACAGGCTTCTTTGAAGCCCTTGATCTCCTGAAAGGAAAGCATGCACATATATAAAACAGGAGTAATCTGATGGCAGAAATTCAGAAGAAAAATAGAAGGCCATGGTTAGGTTCCTCTGAACCTAGATGATGATATTTAGATACTCACTTTTAATTTGGTTCAGAGGTTAGCCGGAGCCTGGAGTCTGGGTTAAGGGAACTCAGTCTCCTGGAGAGGATGGGTGCTGGCTTCCAGGCAGGGTTCAGTAGTCATTTAACTGTAGTGCAAGGAAAAAACTGAGCTAACAAACACTATTTACAATAGTAATTAACACTAATAGCACAGAGTGTAGCTTTATATTGGGCTGGTCCTGGACTGGTGACCTCAAGGGAATCCACCAATGCAACTAAACAGTCAAGACTATTCCATAAAGGAACAGTGGAGGGGAACAAGAAAACTCTGACTGCAAAGAAGTCAATACTGGGCAAACAGAAATATGCATAAATATATCTTACTTCTTCTCAGCAAAACCTGGTGAATATTATTTATATTCTGCAAACTGTATGTATTACAGACTATTTAGTGAACACAGCAGCTGTGTTTAGATTTAGCGACACCCAAAACTCTGACACAAGCATTTTTTTAAAAAAGGGATAATGTTTTCTGTTATGTGAAGTGATCCCAAATGCTTTAAAAAATTGTGATCTTCACAGCTGAAATTATGAATCTGCATCAGAATAACCTGATTGTTTTTGAAAGATTGAGTGAAATGAAGAGTGGAAAATCAAATACCTATTAAACATGTTTTTCCAAACTTCAGTTTTCTCTTTCTAGGTGTCTGCGCAGAACATCCTGGAATCATTTCTGCTATTTAGGAGGAGGTGGCAGAAGCAGCTGAATCTGCTAGGAATATGTATTTGGCAGGACTGACTGTAAGGAACCTAATGCATATGCAGAGCATGCAGCTGAGTGTCTGCATTTGGGAGAATATTGGCATGATCTAAAATGAGTCCAAACTGTGTAGGTTTCACATAATTTTCAATTCTTCCTTGGTGAAGTACACTGGAAAAGGGAAGACTAAGTAAATGACCAGTTCTTTGAATTCTGCCATAGCCAACTGATGCCTGCGGCTGTAGGTTGTTGCAGCTCGTTACCTGATGCTGTAACTCTATTGAATTAGAAAACACAAAATGAGTTGCAGCAACAACTGTCCTCCAAAGAGACATTTCAGAAAAAATACTGAACTTCCTCCAAGCGAAGTAGTCCTGGGTTCGTTAGAACAGCCCCATAGCCAATTCTGGAGTTGAAGAGCTTTTGCTGAAAGCCCCTACCACCAGTCACCACAGATTCGTGGCACAAGATTTTGTTAAGAGGGCATCAGCTGATTTGAACAGGCTTAGCAGAGCCATAAGAGAGGTAATTTTCCAAGTTGCTAGATGCCTAACCACAGGCGGTTCTATAAATCAAGAAATCAGCACTGTGAATTCTGGGCAAAAGCAGGGTGTCTTTCACCTTTACCTTTTTGCATTAAATTATTTACAGTGAATGATTCTCAGACCTCTTTGCTTTAGGAGAGAGTGAAATACTATCAAAATAGGCCTAATTAAAAAAGAAAAGTTAATCTATTGCTCCTTCCAAAATTTCTATACAGAAAAACCTATTAAAAAATTGGTTTAGTACTGCTAAAATTGACCTTTTCAGAGGTCTGTGTGAACCTTTCACATTTCAGGTGATATATGGGCATACCATAAAAAGGCCTGGAGTTGAGTAGCAGTTTGTGATACCCAGTTATGTGTTGTGTTTCAACATGGCAGTAATCTCCAGAAGCCAGCCATAGAGTGCAATGGATCAGATTGCCCCTGAATTGAGATGCAATTACAAACAAGAAAAAGTATCAGAATCCAAATTAAGGACAACAAGGATTTACTGAAAAATAGATGTCTTTCTTCATTACACTGCATCCAACTTTAGGGGAAACAGAACTCCATCACGAAAGTGTATTCTACAGAACAGAACTGGGAGGAGGACGCTGTGAGGCAGTGAGACTCAATTATTTGTAAGTAATGCTATCCCAGGAATAAGCAAAGAGTGTGGTTTTAATTAACAGTGAGTCATGAAGTAGGAAGGCCTGCCAGATACCAGGCTGCAGTCCAACTCATTACCACCCCTAAATGGTTGCACACTTGGAGCAAACGTGTCTGCAGGCCCTTTTTATTAGGGCTCAGAAAATTTAAAGCAGGTGAATTCAGCTGGAGACAGGCCCGGATTGGAAATGCTGAAAAGCAAAATGCCAGTCACAAGGTGTAAAAGGTGGAAGAAAATAAGAAAGAACAGTTAGCTCACAGCTGCAGCCCAAAGTACAACATTTTTGATTTGGTGCAGATGGTGGTTCATGTGCCAAAATGCAAATACAGTATATACAGTCTGATAGGTATTAGAAAGGAAGTAGCTTTTTCTTGAGACTGTGGATGAATTGCCTAGTGTTTTAAGTGACAGTGGCAGGGAGGAAAGTTATTCTGCAATTGCATAACTTTAACTTTAGAAGACATGTTGATCTTAATTGAAAAAAACAGTTGTAGTCTTCAATACAACTTCCTCCCATGGCATTTGCTGCCTTGCCCATTCAAGCTTGTCTCTCATCCATGATCTCCTAGAAAACAAATAGGACCACTTGGTCTGTATTTTGTCTCATAATCTGTGGCAAGCTTACTTCCAGACTCTCCTCCCCATTTCTTCTCTGGAGAAGGCAGAGATTTGTTTGCTGTTTCAAAAGGGGAAAAAAGGAAAAAGAGGAAATTACTTTAAAATTAACTAGAGTTTGAGGAGACTGTGAGGAGAGCTTGGCCTGGAGTCAAGGAACTGGACTGGAATCAGGAGGACCAGCATGGTTCTCACTTCGGCCACAAACTTGGTTTGTATCCTCAAGTCTATTACTTCATCTGTCTCTCTGCGTCTGTGTCCCTTGGCACATGGAAGCACTAAAAATGCTCGGTTTCCTATCTTTGTCTTTCTAAACAGTGACAGGGCTATTTGTCCTACGCCTACACGGGGCACGTAGTACATCGAGAGCTCTCATTTGGTCCAGGCCTCCAAGTGGAACTGGAATACATACAGGATAGGACAGGCTCTGAGAACTGCACACGTCCCATGCCTTGTCCAAGGACATTCTAGCCTAGAAATTTCCCATTTAGACCAGTAGCCTTATCCTGAAAGTAGCTGGTACCTGCTGAATAAGAACAGTAGCAAGTCAGAGAATACCCTTTCCCCCCCATCTCCAACATTAAAACTTATCCTGCTCCTCTCCTAGTGTGAGAATTACTTTAATCCTAAAATGTGATGTCAAATCCCTTCCAAAAAAAAGTTGTTTACAATTATAGTTATTCTGGATAATCTTGTTAAACATATAATTACCCAGACCCTTTTAAAAGCTCATTAATTTCTTGGCTTCAGTGGCGTCATGAAGCAAGGACTTCCACAATTTAATAAGTGCTCTCTGATTTTATTTTTAATTTAACACTCTTAAATTTTATGGAAGGTCCCTTGTATTACATG
Organism: Acropternis orthonyx; assembly: GCA_035583155.1. Taxonomy (NCBI): domain Eukaryota; kingdom Metazoa; phylum Chordata; class Aves; order Passeriformes; family Rhinocryptidae; genus Acropternis; species Acropternis orthonyx. The sequence continues at coordinate 100,468,933 of JAWWEU010000081.1, forward strand.
TTATAAAACAGAGTGAGGTATAAGGGAAGTCAAATGTATTTATTATCTTCCATATTTGTCCTTTTAAAGGTAAGCAATCTCTCTTCCTTTTTTTTTCCTCCCCCATTTCTTATGTAATTTTAGTTACTTTTTTTCCTGAACAAGCTATAGTTCTGCAATATTCTTTTGAGCTACAGGGATCACAGTTTCTCAGCATTTCAGGCAAGGTCTTAGTTTTTATTTAAATAATAATATTGTGACATTTGGTATGAGATTCAGAGATTTTGGGGTTGAACAATTCTACTAGTGTATCACCTACCTGGATATCCTGTATAATATGGATAATTACTTCCGCTTAGAGCACAGCTCTGAGAAAGGTCTGATATCCCAGTCTTTGCAGTTGCTAGCACCTTGCCATTTTTCTTTCCTTCAGATTCAGAGATCTCCTTTGAGCAGTTTACAGTGGTGCCCATGCCCCTGTCTACAAAACCATCCCATTTTTCTTAAAGGCTGTGATGGGTATATTTCTACTGAGATGATTTTTTGTTTTATTTTTAGTTAATTTGATTTTATCAGTATCAAATATTCACCTGACCTGATTAGCTCTCTTTGACCTTGATTTCTCTAAATATTGTGTTCTCATATGCAACTTTTACTTCTTCAATATTTGCTTCTCTTCAGAGACGGAAAATTATGGATGTTGTTGGGAATATCTTAGAGAGGATTGGAACTTTTTTGCCTCTTTGAGTTTCCTGATGACACCTCTTTTATTTCTCATCTTTTTTTCTTTTCATTGTCATCTATATTTAGCATTGGCTTACCTTTTTTAATTGGTTATAAATGTTTCTTTGGTTCTGACCCCTGGAGAACTGGTCCAAAACCACTTGGCCTTAGTGTGCTTTGAACATGGCCTAAGTAGGATTTAATACCTTATTTCTCTGGTTTAAAAAGAGTGGATGAGACTCTCTTATCTCTTTGCTTGTGATGTTTGTAGTGCTGAAGTTTGCCAGACCTTACACAGCTGCCTCCCTCAGTAACAATTCTCATGCATCTCATCTTAACAAGGGTCAAAAGTTTAGAAGGTACATTAGCTTCTTGTTTTGATGCAACGTCTTTGGATAAGTCTTAACAGAAATACGTAATTACACTACAGCAGGCTACAGCTACAGAATGTTACATAGTGAAGTGCATTATGTATCACCAAATGCCAACAGCCTGTTGGACACGAAACTTGAGTGTGCACCTGTCCTGTTCTGGTTTGAAACATGATATGATGCAATTCTTCTTGTGGCAACTCTTAACTGGGGTGACTAACAGTTCTCCGTTCCAAATTTTGAGATGAAGAGCTATTAACCAGGAGCTGGAAATTCTGGAATACTAGTGCCTTTGGACAGCCTAAGTGATGAATAAGACAGTACAAGAAGGAATCTCTTGACTCATGGATTTCAGTCTGCTGCTATTGCAGGCAGCTGTATCACACAGTTCCCTCTGGAAGGTAGGAATCACCATCCTGAATACCGGGCAGTTTTTCTTCATCCCATAGCTCCTGAAACATTCCTGTTCTGTAATTTAGCTTTTCTGGTGGTTAGAAAACATCTAACTTAGATAGTACATGTATTCATAGCTGCATTATAACCCTTTTAGTTCTGCTCTTTTGCTTCAATACACTGTTTCCTTCTCTAGCATTTATTTCTCTGAGAGTTTGGGAGAAAAAAGTCCAAATATCTTTCTTCAAAGTTTGTTCTGCAAGACAAAAGAAGACAAGTAATTTTGGATCCTCTTGTAGATTAGAAGTCTCTTTCTCATGTTCATCCCAGTAATCTGAGGTTCTTCAGGATGGTACTGGAGAAGTCCCCAAGCTACTTCAGTATGAGCTGAGGCAATACTGAGAATAACCATAGCACCATGGTTGGACTGTTTATCAACCTTCCTAGCAAGATGCATAATGGTACAATGTGTGAATTCCTTGGGCCAGGAAGTGCTCCATATGGGTGCTGTGTGGCTTCATATACCTGCACTAGCTTATTTAGAGTTTGTACTGAATTGTGCCTTGTAGTCATAACCTGACTCTTCCTATTCTCTTTTCAGTAAAAAAACGTTTTAAATCATCTCAGGCCAAACCACCAAACTCTGCTTATGAGTTCCCCTCTCTTTTGCATTTGGCCTGCATGCCTGACAGCTTTTTGAAGTCAAGATGTGTTTCCACATTGGCCAAGTTAGTCTTGTGTTGAAATCACTTGGTGTTTGCTCAGGTGCGATGGGTACATTGGGAAGTGAAATAATCTTTGGCTTTCTCAGTACAATATCTATTGTATACAGGATTTAATGAGTTGCCTTCCTGTTGTCATGATTCAGAACTGTCCTTGTCTTTATTGATTTATTTTTCATTTCCTCTGAGTCTCTATGTGCTTCTGGTAAATAGCTGATCTTTCCTTCTGTAATGAATGACTCTTTCCCACGGGAGATTTTACTGTGGAAGTGTATGTATGTCATTCTTTACTATAAAACACTGCAAACACATTGAAAGTTATTTCTGATCGTACATCACTGACAAATTTATCTAATACTGCATAGGCCTTTAACCCAAGCTGTAGCACCATTGAGATGTATTAGTGATAAAATTTTGCATTAAAATCTATATGATTTAAAGTTAATTTAGGATTTTTCTCTTCAGTGATTCAGTTGAGTAATATAAATCATTAAAATAAACTGTTTAAATTACAAAATGCCTCTAACTCATTAATGTCACACCTACCAAAATGTTCAATCAGTCTCACACTTGATTAGTTCAGCTCATTTAGCAGGGTCTTCCCCTGAAGTCACCCAGTTTTCTTTTGCTCTCCTGCCTTGCAGTTTGCAGCCTTCCCTCCTTGCACAACCCCATGTGTGTGCAGTGTGGTGTTACCCTCTGGATTTCTGTAGACCTGCCCAAGCTTCCTTTTGAGCACCCCACATGTCTGACACGAGATGACATTAAAGATATATTCTTGCTAAACAGCCCTGTTTCTATAGGAGTCAAGTTGAATGACATGTGGGAATTGCTTATGTGGAAATGCTTGAAACTGTTCTGTGACAGCAAAAGCAGGGACATCCTCTTCTCACATGCTGATGCTCTCAGAACAGGAGTGGAGTTCTGCACTTTCTTGCAAAATTGGAAATTCAATAAATGATTGCCTTAACATGGTTTAGTATTGACTGCAGGTTAAAACTATGATCATTTATATCACATTAAGGGCTTACAGTTCCTTTGATGGTAAAGAAGTAGCAGTGAAATTTCTTTTCCAGCTTTTGTGCTTACAGCTAGGTCTGTCTAAAGAATATTGTGTTATTTTGATTATTTTTTCTATATGGACATATGTATGTGCCACTTCTAAAGGCAGATGGGTGACTAATTCCTCCTACTGCTATAACTGTCTCATATTTAAAGGTAAAGGTTGGTGACTTTTTGTTTTTTGGGGCAGGGGAAATGTTTTTAGAGCAAACCTAAAAGTAGGAACTCAGTCATGTTATGATAGGTTGAATGCATCAGCTTAGTTACTATGGAGGCAATTGAACTAGAACAACATGAGAGGAGAGAAAGGGTCTATTTCTATTGTTCTGCTGGTGTATTTGAATCAAATAGTTTATCTCTGATTATTCCTAAACCAAGCTGTTCATTATGTGGGTTTTTTGAAATGAGGAGGAGTCCAGAAACTTGGGCATAGTAATGGCTTGAACAGTCATATAAAATATGTCAAATAAATTGTATGTATGCTGCTTTATCACAGGTATGGAATAAAAATATGATCTCTGATTAGAGGTAAAGAAGTAGTTTTAGGAAGTGGTATCTTAGTTGGAGAATCACGGTTTCACAGGAGCAGTGTCAGCAGGGTACTGTGTGTGCCTCAGGGCATGTAAACTGTGGGGCCGCATGGAGACAATGCAGCCCACTCTAAAGAAACTGGTGTGGCTATCAGCAGCAGGGGTTGAAGTCTGTGCTGAGGTCTGGGATACTACAGCTAGAAAAGTTCTTGTGAGGATTAATTAACATTGCCAGAAGGAGATCAGACCATGAGGGTTGTGTTATGGTTTGCTTGCTTTTTTATCCTTGCAGAGTGGGCGCAACTGTCTTTTCTGCAAGCCAAACCATGCACTTCAAGCTAATCTAGAGCATCAAAGCACGTCTCTGGTACCATCTGCAATAAATAACATGGTGTACCACAATGTATGACTCTGTCCTCCTGCCAAACCTATGTACCTGTAGTAGTTTGGGTAAGGCTTAGTGAACTTCACATAACTGCATGTTTTTCTCAGGCTTAGCTTCATTTTCTCACTCCTCCCTGATTGTTTCTGAGTTCTGGCTGGGAGGAAATGTCAAAATACTGAAAAGAGGTTATTTTTACAACATTTATGAGTCAACTGCAAGGAAGGAGCACCTGAACTTTCCTGATAACTTACTCTTGTGAGCTTAGCCATGCATGCTTGAGAGGTCTCAATAATTAATGCAGTGCATTCACAGGGATAGGATTTGTGTCCATTCTGAGACTAGCATATCTTTAGTTGTAGTAATTTTGGTTAGTTAAATTTTGTTGCTGTCATTGTTTGAATTCTTGAAGGGTTTCATTCGTGTCTCCTCTAGAATCAGAAAGTCAATAAATGAGCAAATTTGTGTTTACAGACACAATACCATTAAATGTAGGTACAAAGCAAGGAGTGTTCTGAAGCAAGAATGGTTTTTAGGTTGGAATTAAGGCTTCCTGTTAGTAAATACATCTCTGGGACTAGAGGATATCTCTGTGCAGAAATGTTTATACTGTACCAGATGAAACATTTAAAAGTTAAATGTTGAAAAGGCAGCCTCCAAAGTACCTAATGGACATTCTGGCCCTGGCCACAATAGTAGCAGCCATAGCCACAGGAGCTGTTCTGTTTTCTTGCCTGTTCTGTATCTCAATTTGGCAGTTTAAAAAAGTGTTGTACAATAAATACTCCTGGGACTTCCACATGATTGCTAAAAAACCTAAACTGCATTTAGTTTGTTTATAAAAAGTCCTGGGGCCCTGCTCTGCATGGCAAAGGTCATGGAAACACATGTTTATGGCTTCACAAATGCTCTATACTCCTTGAATGGAGAAGTTTATTTGATTTAATCAGCATCCACAGGGATCCTCTAATTGCATAATAGGTAATTTATTATGGAAGTAAAAGTATTTTTCTAACTGTAGCCTATGTAGCTTGGGTTTGTAGCTTTAGACTAATCCACATAGTAAAAAAGAGCTTTGCAAAACAGTCTGACTGGAGTACTGGTGTTCTTCCATGAGTGTACTTGTATGGCGATTTAATCATCAGAAAGTGTTAAAACAACAAGCACATTATCACCATGTTGGATGTAAAAACTGTTAACTGTTTGCCTGCCTTCAGCAATTTGAAGTGCTCAATGTGAGAAACTGGAAAGCCAGCCCAGATAATCCAGTCAGAGGGTGGTGAATATGAGAGTGGGAGAATCCAAAGTTTGTCTCTTTGACATACACTGGACCATGGCCTTTCAGCTACTTCAGGAAAGGGACATGGCCCCAAACCTATACTTGTTTAACTATCATAGTCTTTCTGCTGAAATAATCATGATCTGAATCATGAATGACACAGACAGACTAAGGCTAAGGACTATGCTGTCATCCTTAAAAGAACTTACAGGTAGGAAAGAGAGAGATGAGGAATTTCACCCACCTCTTACAGGTAGCATACTAGTGCAAAGCCTGAGTCTCTGAAACCAGCTAGTCCTCGCACAGCTGTGTCACTGGTATTTCTGACTGTGCCAAAAAAAATTGCAAAACAACATGCACCTATTCTGAAAAACTTCTGGGACTGCATCTTATGGTTGTTATTGATGACCCCATTTACTGGCTTGTCTTAAACTGAAGAGAGTGGTTGAAGAACTCTACCTCCAAACAGACTTTTGCAGTTTTAGAAGGAAAACTTGGGAAATCAGTTTGGTATTTGCTAAGGTTCTGAATGCTGAAGTTTTCTTTCCAGCATCTATGATCTCAGTAACACCAGAAGTAGGTCTTTCTGCATTTCTTCTGAAGGCTTGTGACATGCTAACTTTCTTGTGGAACTTCAAGTTAGTATTTTCATATTTAAATTAAAGTGGAAAACCAAGAAAAGTTAACTTGTTTGGTAACTTATCAATTTGCAAGCTTTGAGTTATGCTTAAAGTGCTTAAGCCTCAGTCCCTGGAAAGTTTGGACCATCACCTTCTCAGCTTTGGTTATATCCTGGTCCAGTGAAATATTCTCTTCCCTAGTGCTTCTCCCTGGGCATGCTGTGTCATATGTGTCAATACTAGATTATTAATACTGAACTCTTAAGGCAAAATGTAGCTTAAAGGTTCTTCAAATCAATGAAGCAATAGTGATTAGTCTGGTAAAGTTAAAAAGATATGGTCTTAGTTATGATAGAAAATCCAAATACCAATTTTGAGGAGATCAGAGTGTGAATTTGGGCATTTGGCACCTGAGGTTTGGAAGGCAGGTGGGAGGTAAGAGACAGAAAAGGATATCAAGTCCCACCTTTCACTGGGATGTTTTTATGTGGTTTCCTTACTTCTGTGGCCTGTTTTTTATTTTATTGTTTGAAAGTATTTTGTGTTTTCCTCCAATTTATACTCAAAAATACTTCATGTTCATTTTCCCCACGTTTTGCTTTCTGCTCAGAAAATATTTTATTGTTTTGTTTTGTGCCTCTTCAGTCTTTTATTTCCCGTTCCTGCCTATGTATAATTAAGTGCTATACCAGAAATTTTAAGCTCTAATAAATATATGAATCCTGTCTTCATGTTTAACATAGATTCATAATATTTAAAGAGATGTGAATCCTGAGAGCCTCCCATGAAATAGCTTCTTTATTTTGAAATTATTCCTACCCATTTTTTAAGTCTGTGTTTTAATGCATATTGTCTGCAGCAACCTGAATGTACTAGCTGAAGAAGCAAGGGTCTCCATCACATAGACCCATGTATAGTAAGTGTGCCATTTCATAACGTTTAAATGTCCACCAGTCTCACTCATTCTCTTTGTTTGGGTATGAACACTATTGAAGGTTTCGCTGTTCAGGGATCATGTTAAACTCAAGCGACAGAGCACTGGAGCCAGTCCAGGAGGAGCAGAATTGGACCCAAAAGGACTAGATGAGGAACAGGTTAATCTAGTAATTATGACACAAGTGGAAATTATAATAACTTTTGCCTTTTGTTTAACTTTCTCACTGAAACAGCTGAAGAGGGGAAAGTGAGGGCAAAATGTTGCTCACCTCACTGTCAGCATTGTTTTTGAATATTTAATACTTCCTATCCTTTAGATAGGAAAACTCCTATCCTTTAGATAGGAGCTTATATTGGAGCAGCAGTGATGAACAGAAAGAACACCTCTTTGTGCTGCATGGCTTGAAATGCTATGACTGCGAGTTTGGCTGCCATCTCTCTATTTTTTTGCATAAGTATCTAATAATTCAGATGTTGAGAGCTGTATAAATGAATGGTGACAATAAGAGAGCAATTGAAATTCTACTATACTCCATTTAAAATGGGTATAGCTAATGAAATAGCCAGATAAGTCCAAGAGAAAAGTAGATTTCCCAGATCAGCCGTACTGTATTTAATACGTGTTTCATTGTCTGTAAAACAGAGACTCTTGAGAATAAGCAGGCTTTTTTTTTTTTTTTTTCCCCTGGGCATTCACAACAATCTCTAAAGTAAGAGGAGATAGCTGGCAACAAGCTTAGAGGTGAAATGCAAGAGTCTACAGGGAATTTTGTTCCTTTGGGAATGCACACAGTATACTGGTACAGAAGATTTTGGTTAAGTAGGTTGAGAGTTCATTTGTTCCTATTGCAATCTTGTCTGTCAGTGCGGAATTTTTTCTGCCAAAGGTCACTAATAAATATAAAACTGCTATTTTGATGAAAAATACCAATAGACTCTTTTTCTTACTTTCACACACAGAGATACAGCTTGGCCAGAACTAATGCTAGCTAATACAAGTTTATATGAGTGCCAGAGAAGCTATTCTGTATTACACCAAATGAGAACCTGGCTCAAAACTATGACTTTTTTTTTTTTTAATATGCCCCTTCATCTCTGTGAATGACTAATTTTTCCATAAATTATATCTTTGTGGGGGCTTCTTGCTAATCCTGCAGGTTCTCACTATGTGTTGATGATTTAGCCTGCATCACTCAATAGCTGTGTAAGCATTCTGGTCTCCAAGATACGATGAAGACTTCATGGTGAAAACCACTGCCAAATCCTAACAAACTGCTCAAGTATGATGCGCTTTAATATGTTTCCTTCTTTTCTTTTTTCCATTGTGTAGTTCTAAGCCACTGGTCTCATTTCCCCTTAAAAATTGTTGTAGATCACTGAAGCTTTCACTATTTCTTTCTTGCTCACTTTTTCACCTTTTCTTTCACAGTCAGTCGATATCACCATTTCTCACTGCCTCCCCAGTTCTCTGCTTAGTGTATTTTTTCTCTCCCCAACTTTTCCTTTGGTCATCAGTAAGCTATCTGTCAGATTATTTCAGGCCTTGTTGCCCTGTCTCAGATCACTTCTACTCCCCTCATTCTAGGTTTTACATTTAAAGTTTAAGAAAAGGTTCAAGGAAAAGGGTTTGAAAAGTGGAATTTATTGAGCAACATCAACCATGAAATGACTTGTGCTTGCTGGAGCTTTAAACTGAATCCATTGAGGCAAAGAGGCATTTAAAAGATAATAGATAGCAAGATGCTTATCTTGCTAAGAATACTGAGCAAACCAAACCAAATTTCATATAAAAATGAACAGGCAGCCTGTTGTGCATATGTGGGAGGACTGCAGCCTTTCTCAGAGATGACGCTTAACATCCTTTTCTTTTGAGACAGATCTGAAGTGGAAGCCATCAATGTACAACTCTAGCTTTAGTACATTTTTCTTAGCTCTCTCTACTTGGCATAGTCAAAGATTGTAAGAAGACTTCATTGTTAAATCATGTATGCGTGGTTTTTAATTTCAAATTCCTTTGCGTCTCCCTCTCTCTGATTTTGCATTTGTCTCCCTCTCTCTGATTTTGCATTCTATTTTTCTTTCCTTCCTTTTCCTTTAGGCTGTAAGAGAAAAATTAGAGCCAGATGACGCTTTGATGTATGAAGAAGATCTGGATGACGAAGACTGTGAAGAAGCAGAATTTGAGGAAACCATGAAGTTAAAACTGCTGCGTAGAATTGCCTCCCTAGCATCCAAACTGAGGGAGTTTATTGGCAACATGATAATCACCACTGGAAAAGTTGTTGTTACAATTTTACTTGGTTCAGCAGGTTGGTGCATTTGAAAAATTTCCTCAGGAGCCCATTAGATTATGCATTTAGCAAATGACTTTCAGCACTTTGGCACCTGTGGGAGTAACAATGGAAATTTTTAAGGGAAAACAAATTGCTGCTGATTTTGTTTAAATTAAATTTTTGGCAGGTATTGGAATATGCTGAGATACTTAATTTTTTTTTGTAGCAATACTGTGTGACCATCTCATTTTGTTTACGGTTTTCACAGTCGCTGCTATAATCAAGTGATGAATGGGGGCATATTGTTGGTGACTGACTATATGTTGTGTGTGTATATATATACACATATATATATATATATTTGTTTTTTAAAGTGAATTTATAGATTTGGTTCCATCACTTTCAAGTGTACAATGGAACTATATTCACATAGCCTTTAAAAAAATAAAAAAAAAATGGAAAGATTATTTGATTGACATGTAGTGTGTTAAAAGAGTGATAAACAGACTTCCTGTTGGTTTTTGATGGAGCTCGTAAAAGTAGCCATTTTGATACGATATAGCCAACCTTTTTATAAAACATTTGATTTAGTAACACATAATCAGCTACATCCAGAATGGAGGTGTACAAATCACTATAGGTTGTAATTACTGAATTCAAAATTGGATCATGGAATTGTAAATTAGTGTTTACATACTGGTTCACATGTTTGAATGGAGTGTTTACATCTAAAGTATAACTGTATACTTTACAAATAAGTATACCAGTATATGAAGCACAAGAGTACAAAAAATGTTTGCTACTGAATGATGAGGACTGGTCAGGTGTGGTGCCCTTAGTAAGGCAGACTCTTTCTTTAAGGTAAGATTATCCAACAGCCTTACATGTAGCCAAATGCAAAGTAATAAATCTAAAGAGGGAAAAAGAATGTGGATCACCATGGGGCCTGACATGAGGGAAAAGAGATGTGATTTAAAAAACCCAAAAAACCAAACTAAAACCTAAAACCTGATGCCACTCTGCATGGGTGAACATCAACCCGGGAGGGTGAAATAGAGGATCATGCAGGTGTGACAGGACAATTTCTTCTGAGTGTTGATAGGCAGCTTGCCTGTGGAGCTCCAGTGCAAGCCAAGAAGTGTGAGGTTGTTCGGAGTAGAGTTACAGAAAGGACTTGAGGACTGAGAAGCCTGTATTCCAGAGAGAGTACTTGAGTTTAATAAGTTAAATACTTCCTTACTTACCATGCCAGAAAGATGAAGGGTGATTTGACTGCAACCTGAAAATACTGACAAAGTGATTCCATTTTTTGATACCTCACATAGTAGAAGTGATAATGGGAGCCAACAGTTAGGTGGTAAAGCTATGTAATTCTAGATCAGAAATAAATTTTTAATTTTTTACAGCCACAGTAGTTGACCATAATAAACAACATAGTTTAGGATCTAGTGGATTCTCCTTCTCCAGAGGTGTTTAAATAAAGATGAAGTGTCTCTTTGAAAGAAGGAAGGAAATAGTTTCAGGCTTGAGGCAGATATTGCTGGGTGAAGCTGTACAGCACCATAGGTTAAAGACCTGGTCTAAATTATGATGTAAAAGATGTGGTGGTGGATCTCAGGCTGTGAATACAGTGCCTGGACTCAGCTCAACCAGGGACCGACCATTGGAGCACTGCCCCTAAAAAACATCAAACCAGCACCTGGGAAGGGGCAAATCCTCCTGCTGGCTGAGCTGCAGCACCAGCAGGTGCTTTGGAGCTGTGGACTACCGGAAGCCTGCAGGTCTGTCCAGAGGAAGGTGGCTCCTAAACATCTACTAGTAAAAAGCTTAAAAATAAACTGAGGCAGGCGCCCCTGTTAGCTTTGGTACTGTTACTGGAGGCAGTCCACTGGACTGCTGTGCTAGCTTCAATCTTGTGTCATTTTCTCCTCGTTGCTGCTCTTACACATGCATGTCTTTCCTGCTTCCTAACTTTTTTTGTAGTCTACCTGCAGAGCATCAGGTCTCCTTCACCAGTTAGACATTTTCAGAAGTGCGACACTCAGGTACATGTGCAAGAGTGAAAACAGTATATGTGTATGAGACAGCAGTCCTTGTTATATGTAAATAACAAGTTTCTAGGAGTTAATTAAAGAAAATCAAACGTTTACTGATTATTCTGTAGATTTTATCTAAATCTCTTTCAGTATATGAATCAGGGTTGGGGTTTTTTTTGTTTTAATAACTCAAGATATCTCAAGATTTGTATGAGAAGGCTTTTCACTGTTCGCTGATCATGACATTTTAGCATCTTAAAATTCATGCCCCGGTGGTCTCAGACAGTACTGACTGGCCTTGCAGCCACCTTTCTAATTTTTTTCCAGGATTTATGAGACATCTTTACATAGAGAAGATTCCATCTCAGAGGAAAATCTGGAGAACCGTTGTGTTCTAAGTGCTAAGATATGCCATAAGTGAATTGAACAAGAAAAAAAAAGATCCTACTCTTCTATTCTCAAAGTTAATAGCAGTCTTTAGAGCTAATTGTAACAATTAGCATAGATGCTAATTATATTCAATTTTTAACACACTTCGTGTCAGACTTAAAGTTTAACAAATGCTGATGTTTCCCACACTTTTCCAATCCTCCATGTTTTTACTTTTACAGGTATGATGGTGCCATCTTTGACCTCAGCTGTGTATTTCTTTGTGTTTTTGGGCCTGTGTACATGGTGGTCCTGTTGCCAAGCATTTGATCCGCTGATATTCAGCTGTCTGTGTGTATTAATGGCTATATTCAGTGCAGGACACTTGATTGGACTTTATCTGTACCAGCTACAGTTCTTTCAGGAGGTTGTTCCACCGAAAGATTTCTATGCCAGGTGAGAGAAATTCCTTTCCTGTTTAATTGTGGGCGCATGTTGCAGTCCTCTGCTAGCACATGTTGGTGCAAATGAAATTTCACATAATGCTTTGACAAATTTTACACATAGCTTCATGTTTAGTCTTGGAAGAGTCAAAGCATTTCAGAGCGTATGGTTTTGAATGATAGAGTGGTGAAAGTTCAGCCTGGGCAAATGCATGCAAGAGAGCTGGATGGTTAGGAGGGGAAGGTGATTTTGGCTTTGGTGAAAGTGTTCCTGAGATGGGAGTGTGAATGATTTGGCTAAGGCAGGAGATGAAGGAATCAGATGGTAGCATTGATACAAGGCCAATGTACACATGCACTTTTGGGTTTTTTGGTAGAGGAACATAAATGCTTTAAGGTCCAATTTCATAGTGTCTTAGCTGGGACAAACTGGTGTCATTCTTGTTTACAGAGGCTGAGGGCTGCTGGGGTACTTCATGTGCTGTGCATAATATTAGACTGTTAATATAAAAATTCTCTCTAGTAACACAAAACGTGCCGGTCTTATCTTCATACCAACAGCTACGTCACTTAAATAAAAAAAGCAGCATTTCTAGTTACTGCTACAATAAATATTGATTTGCTGGGATTTCACTGACCTTTTATTTTTTCACATACTGTAATCTAAAATAAGAGTAAACGATGTATTTTGCTCATAACTATTTTTTTTTCTGCTGGATTATTATTGCAAATTGGTTTTTATGGTATTTTATGCACCATTAAAAGCAGTAAAATTGAGCTGTCTAGCTACAGTAGCTGTTCCTTTAGTACTTATTTAGACATATTATTTAGTACAGTTTAACTGATGTGTAATTTGTGATGTCGGAGTTGGTGACTTGAGGAGGATGATTGGGAGGGCATAACATTACCTGAAGAAGCAGAAAAGACCTGCTTAGTTTAGGTTCTTGTGTGCCACCTAGAGGTCGCTGTAGAAGGGATGATTTCAAGCGCCAAGGAGCTGACATGCTCAAAACTACACTAAACACTTTATATTACTGTCTCTGTGTATTAAAAAAAAAAAAAAAAAAAAAAAAAAAAGGCTTTAAAATTCTCAACTATTTGGCTGTGAGGATATCAACTCACAATTTTTAGCACCAGACAGCAATAACATTTTCTCAAGGAGAAGAAATATGTGCTTCATACCGTTTTGCTAGAATATGTGAAAGTCTCTTCATATGCATCATTCGTGAAGTCCCCTTTTTCTTTTTAGTGTTTTTTCTTACTAATTTTAAATTACTGTATTTTTGTTTGCTTAAAGTTTCAATTAATTTAGTTTCAAGATTACTGTCTCATTTAGTAATGGTTTGGGGTTTTTTTGCAAATAGTGTGATTTTCCATTTTCTGATAAAATTTCATTCAGTACCAATGTGCCACTTTTACTTAGTCATTAATTTTTGAAATGAAAAAATCTGATTTCAAGGAAATTGCCTCTATCTCAGTAGAATGGAAAAGCACCTTCAGAGCTGGGGTTAAAAAAAGCCCTGGTGTTGGACTTCAGAGTATGTACTGACCTTTTTGGAGGCAGAAAGTATTGCAGATTTTCTCTTGAACTGGCAGTGGTGAGTACTCTGCCTTTTACACAGGATATCACATGAGGGACTGATGTTCTAAATTACATAGGAAGTTATGTTGGAATATACAAAACAGAAGTGGCATCAGAAAGTGAAGACTTCCATGTTTCTTTATTGGCAGTTCTCTCTGTTATGCATTTACTTTGATCTACTTTCAGGGAGATGCCTTTGAAGAGCACCAAGACAGGTGTTGTCAGTGCCTGGAAGTGCAAATCTTATAGTATGAGAATGAGCCACTAATGATTTTTAATGATTAGAGCTGGACTGATACATAAGCAGTGGCTAGAGGAGGAAAAATGAGAAACATTTCTATTGGAATGGTGCAGGAAAAATATTTTAGCATTTTTCATCCTAGAAGGAAATCAATACATTGCTATTTTATGTACCATCTTGGTTTCAAACTGTGCTAAATATCCAGAGTTTCCATTAATGCTAGTAGGTGGCTTTCATGGGTAAATAATATGCCGAGAAAATAATTTCAGTTCCAAATTCTTGCTACAAGAAGGACATTGAAGTACTGGAGCATGTCCAGGGAAGGGCAACAAAGATGGTGAAGAATCTGAAGCACAAGTCTTAGGATGAATGGCTGAGGGAACTGGAGTTTTTTTTTGGAGAAGACTCAGGCAGAAGCCTGGAGAAGTGAGGGCTGAGGGGAGACCTTATCACACTCTACCACACCTGAAAGCAGGTTGTAGTGAGGTGGGTGTTGGTCTCTTCTCCCAAGTAACAAGCACCAGGACAAAAGGAAATAGCCTGAAGTTGCACCAGGGTAGATTTAGATTGGATATTAGGAAAAATTTCTGCACTGAAAGGGTCATCAGGCATTGCAAGAGACTGCGCAAGGAAGTGGTTGAATCACCATCCCTAGAGATATTTAGATGATCTGTAGCCATGGCACTTAGGGACATAATTTAGTGATGGATTAATGGTTGGACTTAGAGGTCTTTTCCAACCTAAATGATTCTATGATTCTATACAAAAGAAGGACTTTTCTCTCTTAAGTTTTGAGAGCTTGATCCCCAGGATAAGTTCTCTTCAGTTGCAAGGGCTGATGTGAAAACTACTCCTGTTGGGCTGCTGGAGGATATTATTTCTCTTTGCAGAGTGTAAGTCTGTTGTTTTAGAAAGCTCCTTTCTGTGTGTGAGTTCTCAAGTTGACAAGAAATGTACAAGTGGTTTCCGATCAATAAAAAATGTGTTTTCTCTGAATAGTAATGCATTCAGCTTGTCAGTGTATTGACTGATTTCAGACTAAATGAAGTTAAACTGTACCCAAACAAGTGGAAAAATTCTCAAGTTAACAGTATCATTCACCTAAGATTTGCATCATCCATGTGCTGCTCCTTCCCTGTAACAACCTTCAACTCAGAATTCAGTACTTGTGATTGTAAGAAGTGACTGAACAGTGTCACCAGAAGAAAACAGTTTTCTTGGAATGGATAACCTGAAATCTGGTGATTTTACTGATTTTGCCATGAAAACTTATAGGATTGTGTGAACAAAGTAATTCTCCTAAATATTGTGATAACGTAGCCCTAAGTATTTGCCATAGTGTAGCAAATAATAGCAATATTAATACACATGAAGGCATTGATGTCCTACAAAGTTTCAGATCTACTGCTGTGGCTTTCTGGTTCTGTCATGTGCAGATAGAAGTTGTATAAACACAAAGACACATTGAAATGTCACCAAGTGAGCACTAGGATATGCAGATTGGAAAATGTATAGGGTACTGAAAAGTCTGAAGTATAGCTGGCGTGCTGGGAGTAGGCACACTGGCAGCAGAGCTTGTAGGATTTATCTAGTTGCATATATTAACACTGGTTAATTACCAGATGATCTCTGTCAACTAAAAGGTTCACACTCAGTTAACTTCATTTATAATAGGTATCTTCTGTGTTGGCTTGCTGCCATATTGCGAATTTGGTGGTTTATAAAAATGGGAAAACAATTAGAAGTATCCACCTAAACTAAAATTCCAAAAATATCATATTTATGGGATAAAATTCTTTTCACCCAAGTTAGTAAAAACAAGTCAATGAGCTAAAATGACTTTGGAAATTATGCACACAGTGTCACAACCTGAAAAAATACACAGTAAAATGTTTGCCATTTTTCAGATTGCTGCCTCATTTCTTCCTGATATTGTTTATTTTGGCAAAATGATGTAATTGGGGAAATGATAAGGCCCTGCCAACATGGAGAAATAGAATCAATGCCGTGGTATGAGGTTTATCCTGAGTCAGTAAAGTTATTCCTGTCCAAAACTGTGCTTATAAGCATATTCATTTAAAGATCCAGCAATCCAATATAAATTAAAAGCTATGTGCTTTCTTAAAGTTTAGGTCTGTCTTGCATTGCTTGTAGTTTTCAGACAAGTAATGTTCAAAATAGTTTAAATACAAATGGTTTCATCTATGGGAATTTGGAATTACACAGGTGATTGCTTTGTTGCTATCTGAGTCGGGAGTCTAAGGTGTTTTTTCAAAAGGAAATTTTCATCTGAAAGATGTCTTAAATCTCTTTAAGCAGGACTTTTTAAATAGGTTTTACAGTCACTAGTAATAAGCTTGTTTAAATGACTGCTTTATTTTTTAAGAGTGTTCCATTCATATTTGCTACAGATAGTAGATTTAGGATATTGAGTTTGTTTTCAGATTAATCTGAAATAAGTCCAGTCCAAAGTCCCCCATTTGGACTTCCCTGAAAGCTTTGATGTAGGGTCAGATTTCCCAAACAGTTGTGGCAAGAAAGCTTTGGAAACATTGCGAAAATACTCTCTGTTGTGAGATTTCTAATTTAGCTCTGCCACATGGGCATTCAAAAATTCATCCAAAATGAATTCACCTCTTTCAACACTTATTCAAAGGGATTCCTCAGAGATTCACTCATCAGCAGGCGTGTAATAAATGTTCATGCTATTCTCACTTTATAGCAGAGTTGTACTCAATATTGATTTAAAATGGTTGCCTCGGGTTTTGATGGAAGTCCAGTGATGACAACAGGGAAATTGGTGTAAACTTATGCGGCTTTACTAGGGAGAATTTGTAGTCCTTGCTGATCTTTACATGGTTATCAATAACCATCTCTTTTTGCTACATACTGCAGTTCTTTAAAATCAGCAAGTTGTTATTATTTTTGCTGTAAGAACAGCCAAAGGTACCTCTTTCTTGGATGCATTGAAGTATTGAGGTGAGTGGAACAGATGGAAGTGACAAAGACTTTAAAACTGCTGAGGTACTGCGATAAACTTGCCTACTGACTCTGATTCAACTGAACTGGGTTGTAACATAGCCTTCCCACTTTTGCATCCACTTAGACAACTGATTCTTGTATCATCAGCACGCCTACGTGCTAACAAAAGCTCTGCTCATGGTCAGGGAGAGAGGGATCAATCCCCCCTACACAGCATGTGCCTCTATGTGTCTGATCACTGACACTTGAAGAGACTCCCTGCCCATCACAGCCTGTCCTGTGTAGACATGCAGAGGATGCCTGTGAAGAAGTGATCCTTTCATTTTCTCTTCGTTACGGTCATTGAGCAAATGCCTGAGAACAGGGACAGGCAGACATCAAGCCCTCTCCTCCTATCAGACTTGTATTGCTATTGCTCTGTGGTATTAGGAGATACAGATTATAACCAGCAAACTTCTCTTGGCATTACAAGCTTGTTTTTACTGTTTTCCTGAGGTCTGCTCAACATTTACTTTCATGTTCTGGCATGACCTGAAGTTGTGCTGATGAACATTTAGCACTTATGTGTAGCTCTTCATGTTTGCTGCTCAGTGTATCAACACTGACAAATGAATTGTGCCACATTCCTTGAAAGTACAAAAGGCAGTCCTGACTAACCTTGGTCAAGTACACACTGGGGAAATAGTCCTTGTCTGTGCAGGGGTGATCTACATCACTTCTCTAAACACTCAGAGTGGAAGCGCTTAATCTCTTATTTATGTTCATTTAGCTGAAGTTTGGAACTTGCTATAAAAATTGAGCCAATCATGTTCAGTTTACAACCAATTTAAAATCAGCTGTTATACCACTTTGGTTTTGAAATTAGGCTATTTCCACACATTTCCCAAGCCTAATTGCTCATTATCCCATTATCTTCTTTCCCATATCCTGCTATTTATTTTTTATTAATGTTTAAAACCAAGTGGGAATCATTTCTGCCTTGGTGCATTCACTGCTAAAAAAGAATATTTTCTTCGCTCACACTTTCTATTGCAGAATCTCTTGATGTAGGTATCAATCACTCTTGCTTTTTTCAACCTGTTTCATTGCCAGCTGAGTAAGTGGAAAATCTCTTTATCCTCTGCATGCCTCACTGAACCTAGCAGACTGTCCCAATGTGTCTGAAAAGTATCATCACTCCTTTTTTTCAAAGGTGGAAAAATTCCCTAACAGAGAAGTTAGATGAATCACATAACCCCCTGAGATAGCTAGAACCTGGAATTAAATCCCAAAATTTCTGGCTGCAGTCTGAGTCCTAACTCACAGACCAAGTTACCTCAGAGTTAAAATGAGTATGAAGCTACACTTTAAAACAATTTCTGGTTTTCTGCACATGTTATTCTAAGAGGTAATGGTAAATCTCTTAGGCTGACAGGTAGTTGCATGGTTAGTTGTTGCATCAGGTCTGTTGCATGTTCTGGTCAGCACCACCCCTCTAAATGCTGATGCTCTCTGGGGTTATCTGAGCACGGTCTCCTCTTCCTAAATGATTTCTACTGAAGTTTTGCACTCACTGGCCTAAAGACATCTGTCCTTCTCCCAGCACCTGAGATCAGAACTACAAGGCTGCCCACGGGCTGCACTAGCTGATTGAGTTTTGGGAGCAGACCATCTGCTGCTCTGCCTGTGAGAGACTTTCTGAGGTGGGACTGTTGGCTCCTGTCCTTTCAGCAGCTCTGCCAACTCACTTTGAAAAACCAATAACCTCAGTTACTAATTGGCACAGAAAGGTGTTGTTAACCTGTGCCTTTGTAAAGCTGTGGTTACTGCTCTGTGCTGAGGTGTCCAAGTTGACTCTCTCTCAGCGGGAAGCCCTTGTGCCCATAGATGTTTCTGAACATGCCTTTGGTTTTCCCTGTCTGGCTTTCCACATGGCTCCTTAGAAGCATGGACCTGTTTTCTTGATACTTTCATCTCTGAGTAGAAAGTTCAACTAAACAATAAAAACTTTTAATTTTGGTCACACTGTTTGAGTGGTGTCCATACTAAGGTGTCGCTGTTCAGGCACCACACTGCTTTTCCAGCTCTCTGATGGGCTGAAAGGAGCAACATTAGTGTTGCTGCTTACCAGAAACTCAGAGCACAGCTCAGCTGTGGCATGGGTAATGAAGAGATCTGGGGATCCAGAGAGGAAACCAATTGATAGACTAAATCTTCATTTAAGGCTTTTGAAGATGGGTTTTGTGATAACAGTGGGGAAATTATTGCTTCTAATGCAATGAAAGCTTCTGTAATAGAAAGTCAACTACAAAGCTCAATTACTGGATGAAATTTGGTGTAGAGCTCACCAATCTTTATGTTCAGACTTAAATTCAACTTGAGGCACCTGCTTTATTTCAGATATATGAAGTATTTTAATTTTTAGTTTGGCATTTTTTAATGGATGCCCAGTCCTTAACAGCTTCCAGTCACAAAATGTCAGAGAAAATTCCATTATCAGGTTACTTTAAAAAAAAACACCAAAAATGAACCACCAGTGCCACCCC
>JAWWEU010000081.1:100488941-100541524 GCA_035583155.1 Acropternis orthonyx
CACCCCCCCCCCCCCCGCCCAGTTTATAGAATAGGTATGGTTTATCATCCTATTTTAGAGTTATTAATTCACTTGAAAGCAAAGTGATTTTATTGTGGCTGCTTACATGGTTAGGGGTTTTTTTCTCTTTGAATTAAGGTTTGTGTTGTATTTGCAGTTTTTGCAAGCTTTTATGTAATTCACAGGCCTTAAAGCTACTCCTTCTCCACAGCTTCCTGATCAATGGCTCATTGTTTCTCTCTGTCCTCATTATATAGGTGATATTGGCACACAAGTTTTAAACTACTCACTTTTTTCATGAGGTTTCTCATGCCATAGATGTGCATTTGAGATTAGTTTTCCTTTAGAAGAAAAGTCACTGATGTTCAGAAGAGGGTGTGAGATACACCAGATCTGGTTTTGTTATTGCCAGAAAAGCTTTGATCCAATGGAAGCTATGGAAACCAAGACTTGGTAGAAAAAAAAGGATGTAGACATCTGCTATAGAGCTGTAGAAATATGATAACATTAAAACGAAAGTTAGAACGATCTACTTACCTACCAAGATCTATATTCACTATGTGTGCGCCTATATTATAGCGTTGGGATAGCAACATGTTGAAGGAAAACAGTTCCAGTCTTAGTATACATTTACAGATATTTCCAAAAATGTTTTAAACTGTTAAGCTGAAATTTATCATAATACTTCATAACCCAAACAGTCAAATTTTTACGTTATCATTACTATGGCACAGTTCCACCCTGCCACTTCTGAATTATCCAAGTCTGAAGCAAAGTGGGGTCTAGGGCTTTTAAGTGCTAAAAATACTTGCAACGCTTTTTAAAGCTTATATCACTCCAGGAAGGATACATTTAATAACTTTAGTCCAACTGTGGACTGGGATTTGTGTCTGCAGTATCTCTACACAGTTGTCCTGCTGAGCTGAAGAGGAGGCATGAAGGATCAGCTCCTTCTCTGTAGAATCTTATAAATAACCTGATTTGGAAGACAATTTTTTCATTCATTCCTTTTTTTCCCCTTAAAAAACCATGTGAAACCAAATTCCTCTTGCTCATCTTAACCCTGATTCTTTGGGGTACTTAATGCATTTCAACCAACTTTTTTGCCTCTTTCCTTGCAATGTTCTGCTATTTCTGTAAAAACATTGTGTTGGTTCAGCATACCCTATAGCATCAGTCCCAGTGTGCTCTGAATTCCGAGCCTAGAGCCTAGGGAGTAACAACCCTCTGGAAGGCAAGGATGAGTCTGGAGGTACCATGGGACTGGCTGAGTCCTTTCCAACAGTATGTGTTTCTTTTGGCATAAAGCCAAATGATGTACTGAGAGGGAGTGGAGTGGGGTGGCTCACAGCTTTCCTTTGGAAGAGACATTATGGGTATAATTTTGTGGATTATAACTCTTGTGTAGCTCTGCCATCCAGGTACAGAAAATCTAACAGGATGGCTTGTGTATTAACAGGGGACTCCAGACTTTTAGGAGGGCTGTATAGAAATGATGGGTTTTGTATGCTAATTTTTTATTAATTCCTTCCACTCCTTCCTTCATCTTACCCACAGAATTTTTCAAGCATGACAAGTTTAAACCTCCTTTAAGTCAATGTTTGAAAAAGCATTCACTCTTCAAGCAGTGCTTAGAGTTTGGGACATACCTGTTTCAGTATTTCAAGTAATGAATCTCAGGCTTCAGGACTTGGCCTGCGAAACATGACATTCTGCCTTTTCTCCCTGTATTTCAGCCCTCTCTCCCCTAGAAAAATAAAATTTCTACCATAACCATGCCCACCCAAATATGCTAATTTTTTCCCCATTTCTGGAGATTTATTGTTGTTGAATTTCTCTTTGTTGTTTCTTTTTTCTGCTCTCTCATCTCCCCTGTTCTCTTCTTCACCTACTTCTTCATCCTTTTTCTTCTCTTGTTTGGTCACTTTTACCATCCCATTTCCATGCTCGATTATTCAAATGTCAGTCAGTCTTGATATCCCATTCTGCTACTCCAGACTTTCAGGCACCACTCCTGTCTCCTTCCACATGAGGAGAGTGAAATAAATATGCAAGAGAAGATACCCAGATGAAATAAAGGTTCAGACAATTCATAAAATTCAGCACAAATCCAGAAGTTCTGCAAAGATGGATTCCCCAAATCCAGCCCGGCACAATAGAATGCTCTGATGCCATTGCTGTGAATAACCATGCAATAGGGACTGGCACTAGAAAAAAAAGTTCCTGTAATCATAAACACTAAATCAGGAAATGCATCTTGTGAAGTGACTTGATGCAAACATTGTCTTCAAACTGGAATCTTCATGCAAGCTTAGAGAACATGCAGGGAAATGACCTCTCTGTTGTGTAGTGATAAGTTGTATGTAAAGTAGTACACAGAGTTGTGGGAAGATGCAGCAACTGGAAATCTCTTCTCAACAAAACTAATATAGAAGTTAAACCCAGCAGAAAAATAGTAAGACAGTAGATTTGCTATCATGTGAAATCAAGATTGGATGCCTTCTTAAACTATAAACTGTAATTCAACCACAAGTTCTTTGTTCTATAGGAGAATTATTGTGTGTCCTGCATTGTGCACAAAGTCAGAATTATTACTTCCTTTCCTGGCCTTGGAAATTATGAGGCAAATCCTCATCTGAAATCAACTCCTAAAGCATCAGTATATGCTAGATCTGAACTGACAAGTACTTTTTTACCATAAAAAAGCCCCTAAGCATATAATTTTAACTGCAAGCAAAATTCACAGACCTAACAGATCTGCAATTACTGTTTGATAACTCTGTGTATGAAATACACCTTTTTTTGTTTATATGCCATTTTTGTTAGTATTTCATACCATGACTAATTACTAACACCAATTCTTATACCATATTAATGTAATAATTAAATAATGCATGCCTTAAAAGTTTTAGCAATGTGAAGTTCTAACAACTTCAGCAGTTCCTTAAGTGAAATATCTGTGGGTACAAAAGGATTTTGTTTCTCTGTTTTCAAGTGAAATTGAATTTTCTTTTCTGAATTTTAATGTTAGACCAATAGAAAAAGTGGAATTTTTTTAGGATCACAGCTTACAACTTTGTCAGAAAGTCACAAAAGATAAAAGTGCATCTGCTAGAAGGATGATTCACAGATTCAGTAGGAAGTTTTGCTGGGAAAACAAACTTATAGGGTAGTAAATGGACAAAAAGATGCCACCTTTATTTTAAGAACTGTTTTTGATTGTGCTTTTTCACAGCATTTCTCAGTCAGACATTCAAGTTCCTCTTGGCCTGTAATTTCTAAAATTCTTTCTGAATTCTTTCTGCAATGTATTTTTCAGAATGCCAATGAGGACTTTCAAAAACCTGATTTTTACTTCTTTGCAAGAATAGAAATGTTAATCTATACACATCTTGCAAGCCTCTAGTTGTTTTTGATGTTACAAGCAGTCTTTTGGAAATAAAAGTATTTCCATTAGTGGAAAAGTCTCTCAGAATTTGTTTTACTTACGTTCTGTACCCGGGCACACATACACTTGTCTTGTTTGGTATGTGGGTTCTCACACTTAGGACAAACTCTGACCTTACTCATGGCATACATGTACGTTGGCTAAGATGAAGTCACACCAAGATCAGAGTTGGACACAAACACAGCTGAATTGTGATCAGTACTGAATATAAAGACATCTTTGCAGAATGGAGTATGCAGAACTGAATAATGCCCTAATTTATGTTGCTCATACATTTTATGGCAGCCACTCCGGTATATTTAAAAGCTTTGAATAAGACAAGATGACTCTATTTCTCTGAAAAATGTTCTGCTCCAGCAGTTCCTATTGAAGATAAATCTGAAGCATAAGTATTGAATGAGTAGCTACTTGCAGCCTTGTTGGAGGCCAGAACGGACAGGATGAGCATTCCCAAGATGAACAGTGTATTTTGAACTTGCTAAACAGAGAATGTTGTGTTGAGTACCTTTGACTAACATATCTCAAAATACAAGGAGAAATCAGAAATGAGGAGCAGTTCCTCTAGGTTCATGAGTTATGAGGCAAAGCAAAATACATTGAATCCAATGAAGTGAAATACACTGAAGTACATTCCTGGCCAAGTGGCAAGTAAGAAGGAAAAGGTGCATTTTATCTTATGTGTATTTGGTGAACCCAGGACCAGAAGGGAGCAGAGTTAAGTCCAATAGCATAACATATGGATAATATGAAGCCAACAAATGAAACTAAAAGAATGAGAATCTAACTGAAAAATAATAGAATTTCCTAACTGTTAGGAGTATGTGGAATGTCTTTTTTTCAGTGGAGATAAAAGTAAAGCACAAGTTGTGCAGACTTTATAGCTATAGTATATTATAAAACATAATAAAAGAATAGAATATGCGATATGAAGGTCATGTCTATTTGGCAGAAGAGTCCAAGAACCTTCAGGAACTTTCCCTCATTTATGTAGGAAATATTCATCACTAACTATCAATGGAAAGACTTCTTGCTTTAGTAACAATTGGATTTCACTCTGATTCTGATATTTATGAAACAGAAATAGGGTGAATTGTACTGTGCTTACATAGTACATAGAACATGTGCTTACGTGCCTGAAATGAACTAAAGGTGGAGAGCTGTGTTATGAAACAGAGGTAGAAGATGAAACTAATGGGAACTCAACAACTAATAGGAACTCAAGAACCATGATTGTTGATGGCAAAAATTACAAGCCAGTTGGCAGAGAGGAAAGCAGACAGACAAGACGTTCCTCTGTGCTGATAGAAATATGAACAGAATACAGTCCAGCATGAATTTCAGTGAGATGGAGCCATACCTTAACATCAGCTCTGCATGTGCTTGGATGCCATGGAAGTTTGAGTTTGGGCCAGCTCCAAACACAGCTCTGTCAGCTGCTTTTAAGTTCCAGCAATTTACTTTGTATGCAGGATTTTTTTTCCCCCAACCTCAGTTCCACCCAAAAACTCTGTGAAATCTTAAAGTTTATAGCCTTTGGCTTGTGTTGACAATCAGAATGAGAAGTGATAGTTTGTTTGAGAAAATGCTGTAGAGCTCTTGTTCTGGGATTTGATGGTATTATGCCCATGCAGCAAACCCCAGTTAACGAACAAGCATAATATCTCTATTTATATATTCTTTTCACTTTACAGCATCCAAAAGGCAGATTTCAGGCAGCACATCTCTGTTGAATGTGATTTTATTCTTTGTATTCATTCAACTTTTCATGTTGGATCTTACTAGGTAAAGGAAGAACTGAACTTTCAGACACTTACTCTTAATGATTAAAGCCCCCAGCAGAAAAACTTGTGTGTTTCGTTTGTTGGCTTGTTTTTTATTAATGTATTTGGTTTACTCTTTCAGAGGGACAATAGTTTGGGGTTTATTATTCTCCTAAGAAACAGTTCTCAGTTGTCTCTTAGAATCAGATCTATTTTTTGTAAAAATTGAAAACTCTCAGACACATTGTGGAAGAAAAAGCTTTTGCCAATAGACGAAACTGTTTCTAGTGAATACTGACACATGCTACTGGTAGCTTAATGCCCTAAGTTTGGAACTCTGCAAACTATTTTACAGTGAAAGAACCAGACTAATGAATGTTTCCTATTAGTTTTATTTCAGTATCTAACACATCTACAACACATCTGACACGTTATATTAAATAAAAAAATGTTGCAGATTTTTCTTTTATTCTTAAGTGGGTTTTTTTCCAACATATGTTTGTTACTTGACAGAAATATTGTGTAATCTCAGTTTTTCCAGAAGCGGTCAAATATATCATATCACTGATATTAATACTGCAAATTAATTTTTCTCTTTTTTTTCCTCAATTATTTGTTGATCTGCATCAATAACCTTTCTGAATGCTTTGACTTTTTGTTCCCAACAGCTATGAATTCAATGGAATTCTGTATGTTTATTAGCATTGGCATAATTAGATAGAAATTTATGAATAGTATTAGTTTTTTAAAGTGAAAAAATCAGTAAACTGTTCCGTGTGCTGAGAAGTTGTACTTTACAGCTCTGTCCTGGCAGGGTGAGTGGAATGGTGTTGTACGTCAGTTTACTAAATTGCTCTGAAATGTCATGTTGCTGTGGTTTGCCAATTGGACTTGCAGCCAGATTTTCTCTCCCCATTTTCTGTAGCTCTGGGTCTACAGGGCACAGGTTCTTGAAAATTTTCTTATTGAACATACTAGATGTAATATTATTATACTCCTATTTTATATGCTGAAAACCAAGTGAAAAAAAAAAACATTTCTTTTGACTAAATGTGTGGAATGAAAATATTCACTGCATTCTAGATGTGACGGAAAATGCTGTTTTTGAACAGAGCCAAAATGGCCAAAAAATACTTTTAAGCATTGTAAGATTTGGTCTTTATTCTCTAACTTGGTTATCTTGTTTTTTTGTATTTGCAGGTTGTTCGGAGTCACTTCTCTTACTCAGACAAACTGCTCAAGCACTTGGATGATCATCAAAAATCAAGAGTTACATTGGTATCACCATGCTAATCCAATCTTACTGCTGGTGATGTACTACACCCTCGCAACTCTTATTCGTCTCTGGCTACAAGAGCCCATTGTAAGGGTGACTTCTGTCTCTCTTCTAGTACTAATGACTGTGAGACTGGCCAATCCAGATACTTGGTAACAGGGGTGCAAGCATTTAGGAAAGTTAAGGGAAGTAGACACCAAGTGCAAGCTGTTACTTTGATTTTGGTCTTTTTGCTAAGTGTCTTCAAGAGTCCAATCTAACAAGGGTGGCATGGATGTTCTTTTTAAAATCAGCAGTACTATTTATGTAAAGAATGCAATGGCAGAGCCTTAATGCTTACTCTGATTTGGAAAGCAGGTGTTGATATGAAGTAGTGGTTGGACGTGATTGACTCCATGATCTTGAAGGTCTTTTCCAACCTAAATGATTCTGAGTCTATGATTCTAGTTTAGGTGCTATCAAGTGGAATGCAAACATCCAGGCTTGTCTGACAGAACTGAAATAGGGTATATTCTGGCACAGAATACTGTAAGATAAGACAGAAATTTGCAATTTTGCCACAGATATAGAAAAAATTTCTTAAAACCCTTCCCTCTGATTCTGTGTGCCTGAGTGAAAATCCCTCCTTTCATTTAACAGCAAGAGAACAAGGAGGAAAAATAATGTTAATTCTTCCAGTTTCAGAGAAAAATGGGAGTATAAGAACCCAAAGGTATCTTAAAAGCTTAGAAACTGAAAGTATTAGAAGGATGATCCTAGACATTTTTTATTTAAATCTCCCAATCCTTTGAGGATTGATGCCCATTTTAGAGTTTAGGTTTAGCAGTGCCTGTAAAACACAATAAAGATAGTCATGACTGCTGTGAATCAGTGGAGTTCTTAGTAGCAAGTAAAAACTGTTGAAGGTTTTCTTATTTTAAGGGGTTTTCTTCATATAATGGATAGTGCAACAATTTAACATTTGAAAAAGGCAACCTACATCTCCTCTGAACTGCATTGTCTTGTCTGGGGTTTACATATATAGGGCTTCAAAAGGCAAATAATGCCGGAACTGTCAGCTTGAGTTACTAAAAAACTGTGGTTTAAGTTTCCAGAAATCTTAATACTGTCTTTTCTAAAGTCACAAGATTGTAACCCAGTGCCCTCTGACACTGGGTATTTTCAGGTTTTTTTCCTATTTTATTTCTGCAGCAGCATCCGTAAACTTGATTTTTTTTTCCTTTCCTTAAGTGAAAACTGAAATTTCCAGATAATAATATGATTTTAGCACTGGAGCTGTAACTAAAATTTCACATCTCACAAACTGCATAGTAAAATCATGAGAACTATTCACAGAGGAGTAACCACACATGAGATGCAGTTAATGTGATCTGTGTGATCTCAGCAACTCTGGGAATTCATTTCCAGTCCCTGGGTTATTTTCATCCAGCTTTCATCATCTTAAAGTTTGGTGTTGGAACTAAGTTAGTTGCTGAGTTTTTTCAGTGGATAGAAGTGGGCCTTTCTGTCTCAGTGTAGAGTGAATGCTGCAATTTCCTCTAGGGACTTGAGAGGAACTATAGTGGTCTTGCCTGCACTTCCTGTTTTTTTTGGACTACTTGTGTGGTGTCTCAGATAGATATTCCCATAAGACACTAAAATCAGTCTCTGGAAACTGCCAACATATGAAATTAGAGATGCTTTCCAAGCAATTGAGATAGAGCAAGTAAGTATTGAAAGACATTAATTTAAGAAATGCTGATGTCTCTCAAACCCATGGCTACATGAGATGCAATATAGAGTCTTGGCACTCCCATGAGAACCTCAGATGTCAAGGAAATGATGCTTCTGTGCAAAGATAAAGGGATGCTCAAAAAAGAGAACCTTGGAAAGAAAAGGATACCCATGCATTAATGCTTGCTTTTGATGCACAGGATGTAGTGATGCAAATATTTGTCATTAGAAAGAGATGCTGAGATTTGCAAAATTTTGCTATATTTTGCACATTTCCTCCTAACAGATTTTTTTCTATATGCAATTTGTTTTCATTTAGTGGTGCCATAGATTAAGACTTAATCTTTCTCTTATTAGCTTTCCACTGGAAGACTCCATTCTTAATTATTTAAATTCAGAAATAATTGTTTTCTGGGTTAAAATTAATTTTTTTTAAACTTGTTAATTTGTGGTGCATTTGATTCATTATGGAACTAAGTATATAACCTGCCTTTGCAGTCCCCAGTGATTTCACAGTTACACTGTATGTAGGAGCTCACCACTAACCCCCCTGTAGTTGAATGGATGGCAAAGACAATACACTATGTAGTGATAAGTGTAAAACAGTTGTTCTCTGTATTCTGCTGTCATGTATAGTAAGAAGTGAGTCATCTTAGAAATTTTGTTCAAAAAAATCTCTTGAACAAAGCCTGTTTTGCACAAAATGTGTATGATAGATTATGCATAAGGAAATATTTATTTATTCTAAAAAGATGTACATAAGCTAAGTATAAAGCTGATGTAGTAGATACTAAAAGCAGGGTAAGACATGTAAACCTGATGGAGTTTTTCTTCTTATGTGATTTACATCTTGGGGTCCTCCTGTGGATAAAATTCCTCCTAGATTGCAGCAGGAGGTGTCTTTGAGACAGATCCTCTTGACATGGTCTCTAAATACTGCAGCTGATGAACACTTTTACAGGAACAATGCCTGCTTCAAATCTTGAGTTTCAGGGTGAAGTTTTTTGTGTGTGTGCCACAATACCAAAGTATGGCACAGATGAGATTTCCGTGTATGGTCTCTGTGTGGGATTCTGAATGGATCTTACTCATGCGAAATGACTGTGGCAGTGGGTGGAAATTTTGCTTTACTTATGCTTGCTGTTTTGGATCCTGATTTGTTCAAACATTGAGTCTTGTGAAATTCTACCTCTGCAAATAAGAAGAGGCGATCTGCCTCTGGAGATTTTAGCTCATAGTTGTAAGTGGTGGTACTGGATGTATGAATAGAGCCCATTCATTCTGTCCTATGAGTACTGAGCAATAGTACAGGAGTCAACAGTTACAGCAATTGAATTTAGTGTCCTCTCATAGAATTTTTATAATTGTTTGAATTAAAAAGTATTTGAGAGTTGCTCAGGTATTGGTAGAACTGAAAAAATGAGACTAGTCAAAAGACTCTTATACTTGTATTACTAGTACTATGTTTTCTGACTTTTCTTCCTCTTCTGCAAAAAAGATCTCCCACCCTTCCCTGTACTCCCTTAGGCTAAAAATATCTTACTGAAATAATTGTGTACATCTTAGGTCTTTTGTATTTTTTTGGTCACCCTAGTGCCAAACTAAAGGCTTTTGATAATCAGTTCATGTTTCACATTTATTAAAGTCTCAAATGGGAGTGACAAGTATTTTAAGCACAGAATCAGTTTATTTCATCTTACAGCTTTACTAGGATTGCCAATCAAATACAAATATACAATTATATGTGGAATGTGCTACCATTTCTTCTGAGAAGTGAAACTAAATTAATAACCATTGTTTATCTAAGTCAAGATTTAAAAAATAGGACCTTGCTGTTAGCATTGGAATGGAGAGAGTTTGATTGATTGATTCTTTCACTGCATTAGGCAATTTTGCATAAGCAATGAGAACAGTTACCACCACAGAGGAGCTGTAACCTAACATGGTTTGTGTACAGGTCTCCTACTTTGTCACTGTGCTATAATAACAGCCATGCTAAGTCTGTTAGGGAACCCTCATACAGACGCTGAGCCATGGAATTAAGATAGAGTCAAGACCAGTACATTTGCTCTCCTCCTCAACATAGTGATAACAGTTGCCAAAACAGATGAAGAAATCAGAGACAGTCGTGGAGTCAAAGAACAGTCCAGTTTGGAAGGGACTTACGAAGATCACATGATGCTATTTCTTGTGAGCAGGGCTTCAGATTAGATTGTCCAGGGCTGAATCTTGGACATTTCAAGTAAAGACTACCAATGCCAGTATTTTCATGGTGAAATACAATTTTTTTTTTTATTTTTGTTTTAATATCCAGAAGGCATTTGCCTGAAGCAAATTATGTATTTAGCCTCTTGTCTTATAACCATGTCTCTCCATGAGACGAGTACCTCTGTCTTCTCTAAAACTACAATTTAGATCCTTTGAGTCTGGAAAAAACCCTAATTCCTGCATCCTTCAGCTTCTCCAACCCTCTAATCCTCTTGACAATTTTCTGTTGCCTCCTCTCCAGATTTTTTGTGTCTCTCTTGAATTGGGGGATGGGCGATGCCAGAACTGAATTGCAGGTATGGCCTGACACTTGCCAGGTACAGTGGAATAATCACATCCCTTGATCTGCTGGCAGTACTCCTGGTGATGCATTCCAGGACATGTCTGCCTTCACTGCTGCTGGAGTTCATCGCTGGCTCATGTTCAGTTTGCAATTCACCAGCACCCTCTGAGCCTGTTCCAGAGTTGCTTCCCACAAAGTCTGTCCACAGCCTTTATGTGGGTTTATTCCAAATGTAGGACTTCATTTTTATTAAACCCTGTGCATTTTTTGTTGTTCCGTCAGTGTATGGTGACTCTTCCTTCTGGCTCATCTACCTCCTCTTAGTTCATTTTGTGTGGGTGTGATTCCATCCAGATAGTTTTGAAGCTACTGAATACTACCAGACCTAGTGCTAGTCCCTGAGGAACTCCACTCATGACCAACTACCTGTTTGTCTTTGAGCCATTACCCTGCTTGGAGAAAGACAGTTTAGCTAGTTCTCCACCCATCTTGTAGTCCGTCTGTCAAGTCCACATCTTACCAGCTTGTCAGCAAAGATGTTGTAGAAGAATAGTCAAAGATGCTGAAATTAAGGTAGCTGACATCCACAGCTCTCCCTTCATCCACTCAACCAGTTGTTTCAGCATAAAAAATAATCAGGCTCCCTTTGGTAAATCTGTATCAGCTTTTTCCTGTTATTTTATATGTGAGAACACACAAGTATTTGCTGAGTCCAGAGAAAGATTAGATGAGCCTTGGTGGATGACCAGCACTGACTAATTTGTTACATACTGAGGTACGGTGAGTTAGGTTAATCTTAAATGATAGATACATATGCTGTAGAGGATTTTGATCTTTTCTGTTCTTCTGTTTAGTGAAGCAGAATTGACTTTTCACATATATAAGCAGATGAGAAGAGTGAATTTTCTTTCAATACACTGCCTTGAAAGTTAAACATCTGTATTTTATGGTTTTTATATTTTATTTACTTATGTATGCTTGTGGTATGACTATATAGTAAGTTAAGGTAGTATGTGGAGGTCTGTGTAATTCCAGTGTCATGTAACTAGCGGTTATAGAAAAGCTCTGTCATCGTTTCTGAAAATGTCATCTCAGTAAGATTCACGTATCATGAACTGAGTGTATTAGTCACTAAAATATGTTTCAAAGACATACTTTGGAGAGGGAGCATCAACTGGGGGGAAATGTAAATTCCTCTGATAAGATTGCATTTGCAGAGCCATAGCTAGTGTTGTCATTTGTTGTCATTTTAGATGCCTGATGAAGAGAAATCTGTTAGCAGGGAAGATGACAAAGAAATACCCTGCAGCCCAATTCCAATGACAGCAGAGAGAAGACGCAGTCTGTGGTATGCAAGCCACTATACAACTGATGAAAGAAAAGTAAGGCTGGAGGGGGAAGGGTCTCTGCATTACACAGTTACTTTGAAATTAAGGCGAGCAGCATTATATAAGTTGCAAGTAAGATCTTCCCGTGTAATTATATAAATCAGATACAATATCAAGGCTGTGTATTAGAGTAGGAATATATTTTGTAAAAATGAATAAAACAAAACCAGGAGCTAGTGTAAGGAAGTAAATGAAGAGCATGCTCTATGTTTTTGGCTTCTGCATTTAAGAAATTTAGTGCTGGCCTTTTGGCATGGGGCCACTAGCTTTGTACAAAACAGCTAGAAAGTCTGCCAGAGAGCTAAACTTGATGTAAAGATTTGATCTGCCATGTAACGACTAATTAGCACTGTCATTGGTAAGTGGGGAATGCCAGCTTATCTTCCTCCAAGCATGCTGGCATCTTTGTTGGAGATACAAAGCAAGGCAGTTAAGGCAGTTGTGCGAAATCTCCTGGAAAGGTCCACCTTTCTACCATCTGTCTGCACCAGCTGCAGCGCAAAATTCCATTTGTTGAGTTGCCGTCAAAATTGGTATATATGAACATTTTGTTCAGCCACATGTACTCGAGCCTCAAGAACTCCACCATAATAATAGTAATGGTAAATGAGCCGGCAAATGGATGAAGTATCATATTTTATATTTGTATCAACATTTTATTGGAACTGTTTTTGTAATTGTAGTAATTCTAATGATTGTTTAAAAACTTAGTTTTTAAGCATGGGATCATTAGAAAGACATTAGAAAGCAGTTAATCAGTATAATGCCATACTGATTAATTCTTTGACCTATTATCCAAAATTGCAATGCAACCTTCTCAGTTTTAGTTTAAAATTCACAGGAACATACAGTAAAATTATGTTAATGCTATGGCACAATGAATATCATTCTACGGTAGTGTACAATTCTGCTGGCTTTTTAAGAATTCTTTCTGAAATTCTTAGTGCAAATCTGCAAAAGTCAGCATATGTGCATGCATGTATTCAAAAAGTGAGACTTGTTAATGCTTGAGCTGTGCTTCTTTAATGATTTGTCCTTACATTGCTTTTTGCAGCTTCTGTCAATGACCCAAGATGAATACAAGCCATCGGATGTTAGTATACTACTAATCTTTGTAATTTTGCAGTTCTTCTTAATGTGTGCAAATACAGATTACACTGATATATATAGCTAAAACCTTAGATGACATTTGTAAAACTTCTATACTTTTGGTTAGCTTGACATTTGCCCTATATCCTTGATTATCCTAAATATAATTGTCCTTTGCTTCCTTAATTTCACTGAGAAACCACTGATTGATCACTGAAATTTAAACTGCTTGTAGTAGTACCAACTGGCAAACGATCTTTGCTATTTCATTGGGTTTAAATAAGATATGAAAATATGCTTTCTAATGCAAACCATCTTTAAACTTGATTTAGTTTCTTTGCTCTATTTTTTTATTTCATTCATGTTGGAATGCTGAGGCCCTTAAAGCATGACTGACAACACATATGAGTTCAATTTACAGATTGCAGAAAATCTTTGAACAGACAGCAAACTATCTATATATCTTGACTGTTATAGACCCTAGCAGACTCTGAAAGCAGAAACATCCTCTCTCTTCAGCATGCACAGAACGGACATGCAGATGAATTTTGGGAGCATCCACAACCAAATCTAAATGTGCTCCACAGTCTGTCGTTGGTGAAGCTGCTGGATATAACTGAACATAACCCAGATACTATGCTGAAACAGTCCACACATGTCTGTGCATAGTTGTTACAGGCAAAATATGCTCCTGTCTCACAGCCTGAGCAGAAGTCAGTCATCAGTGTGTATTACCATCACTAATGTGATTTTCTGCCGATATGAGTGATATTAATGATTGTGGTTGCTGGAGCCCTTATCCAAACAAGCACAAGGGTTAAAACTGAAGTAAAAAAGTAAAAAAAAATGAAAGAGTGTTGAGTAGTACTACCCAGTGACATAAATGTGGCATCAATAACAATAATTATCATAAGTGGTTTTATTAACAGCAACAAATATAAATGTCACCAGGAATAATTCAAATTTGAAAATAATTTATAAGCATTATTTTCATGACTACTGGAAACAATTAGGTGTGAACTAAAGTCTTAAAATCTCAATGTAGTAGTTTGCCTAAGAAGAAGCATGAATTTTTGGTTAATTTTATTGGTATGGCATAAAAAGCTAATAATTCATTTTGGAAGCTATTATGTGCTATTTTTGCGTGCAACATGACTACAACATACCAATTTCTTTGGAAGTAACTGCAGTTACTTGTTAAGCTCTTTTAACACTGGCACTCCAAGAGTGGTGAAGTATAGAGGTAGGAGTCACACTGTTCTCAGAGCCACCCTAAATGCAGTGCCTCTCTCCGATGTCCTGGCAGGTGCTGCTGGTAACAGTGAATGGGAACCCTGCTGACTATCACACCATCCACCCCGCGCTGCCATTAGAAAATGGCCCAGCCAAAGCAGACATGTACTCAACACCACAGTACAAATGGGAGCCTTCAGATGACATGTCAGGTAGTGAATTGTCTAGAAATTGTCCTTAGTTTTGTATTGTTTTCTTATTCTGTATCTCCGCTCACTGCCTCTAGCATTTATGTTCATTTTGGAAAGCTCTTTGGCTTGTTAAGGTTTAATAATTGCTGTTGACTTACAGTGATGGCTGACCATATGGCAATTTGGTAAACTGGACTGTAGGTGTATACTATCCAAAGTACCCTGTCTACCAACACAGTGATTTGGAGTAGCCATCAGAGTGATTATGTGGAAAATAATTGCAGGAGATGATGCATATACTATCTTTAGACCATCATGGATTGCAAATAAGAATTTCTTTTTCTACTTAGAAAAGGAAGAAGAGGTAGGAGAGGAAGAAGAAGAAGAGGAAGTTACCCAGGAGGACAAAGAAAATGTTAAATTACATGCCCTGGTCTCTGTATTCCAATTTATCATGAAACAAAGTTACATTTGTGCTCTGATAGCTATGATGGTAAGTACTGGCCACAAAAAGAATAATGCTATTCATTTTACAAATGTCTCTTCTCAACGCCTTTCTGAAAGTAATCTCATTGATTTTCAGTAAATCATTGCTGAAAATAGGGTTAGAAAATATCAGTATGGTGTCTGCATCATTTTGGGCCCATTTTAGGTTATTGCATAATTCCCAGACTTGTTATAGACCTATAAATAGAGCAACACATGTGATTCTGGTTAAAATATCACATACCCAGGACTGGGAGTCCCCGGCTTTGTTGTCTATCTGAATGTCAGAGAACTGCTGGGGCTCAGTTTTCTGTTGATTCCCAAGTTTCTGCACAGGAAGGTTTGTCTTGTGTTTGCACCACTCATAAATTTACCTACAAAATTAAAGCACTTCATGCTTTAATTTTTAAAATATAGTTTCTACTTCAGGTTGATGCATACATCCAATTGCTCTCTGAGAAGAAAAGATCTGTAAAGCCTGGTTTCTTGTACTGACACAGAAAGATCTCAAAAAAATTGCAACTTTGTGCAAAGCCAGATTTTCCTTGTTTACTTACTGCCCTTCTTTCTGTTTTTCATGTTGCTGCTTGCTTTTAAGCCTCCTTGAAGCAATACTTTGAGCTTCATTATACCATGTTTTCTACATAATGGTTAGATCTCTCTCTATATTCCCAATGCAAGCTTTGCTTTTACTGTTTTGGAAAGGTTTCAACCATGATGAAATTAACCATGAGGCTTCTTGGCCCAATTTTGCATTAAAAACGGTAAAACAAATTAGCTTGGCTGCCTCTTGTTTGCATAAAGTTTCAAACTTTATTTACTGTCTTTTAGCAGAAAACGTTTCTCCTCTAATTAAGACAGGCTCCTTGTGCAAAATATGGATCTGGGTTGATGCATTCTGAGACATTAGCAAGTAGTTGGTTTAACATTGACACATTAGCTTCTTCCCTATTATTTTAAACTCATGTACTTAGATCATAGAATGGTTTGTGTTGAAAGGGATCTTAAAAGTCACCTAGTTCTAATCCCCCTGCCTTGGGCAGGGACATCTTCTACTAGACCAGGTCTGCATTTTCTTTTTAATTAATTTCTAGGGTCATTATCTCTCAATATAAAAGGAACAGAGACATTTGAAGAACTTTCTTTTAGTTTAATATCGAGACATTGCTAGCTTTTTCCTTCATGATAAATTCCTATATGACCCAAATTAATTTATGAATTTATTTATGGTGTGTTCTGATGCAAATCCATTTTACTATAGCCAAAGACAGATCTGTGTAAGCTATTCTCTTATATGAGGACAGAGAAGTAGCATACTGGTATTTTTCACGTACCCTTAAAAGACATAATGTCCAAGGGAGCTAAGATAACCTGATAGAAATATTCTTAATGTTGAATAATTTTCTACTTAAAACAAAAGGGAGTATAAAATTCCCTATTGACAGTTATTCCACAGTTATACCAGCATATATACAACTGAATTCAGTCACAAATCAATAACACAATGTAGATAAAAAACACCTAAACCCCAAATCCTTTCCTCAAGTGTTTAATAGAGCAATTTTCAGTAACTGAATTTTGAAAGCAATAGAAAACATTCTGTAGTTGTGAGTATTTCAGGTAATCTGCCATGGTTGCTGCAGACTAAATGTTCTTCAGATTAGGTGGGTGCACACCATATCTTTCCACTTTAAACTGATTCCACAAAAGCTAGAACAGCACGGACTTAGCACAGTTTTGTAAGTCTGTCAAAGGCCTCAAATATAGTAACCTACTGATTATGTTTTGCTATTCCTGCTTTGAATTCTTTGCTGCTGTTTCACAAGATCTTTTGTGCCCAAAGACTAGTCTGTATTTCCTGTCTCTTTTAGCTTGGTGTAATGAGAAGCAATGATTCTGCTTACAAAGTGCACAAAGCAGGATTTGCCCTGAGCTGTGCATTTTTTATGAATTTACTTTCTGCATGTTCTTCGAGAGGTTTATTGTAGCTGGCCCAGTAGATGATTAATGTGGGTGAGAGTCAGGTGACAGGGAAAATACGTGCTAAGTAGAGAAGTGTAAATAATGTGTAACAGCCAATGTGCATTTACACTGTTCCTGAGTGCATCTGTGGACATTTTTTCCTCTCTTGCCTCCTTCCACAAGGCATGGAGTATCACGTATCACAGCTGGTTGACTTTTGTATTACTGATCTGGTCGTGCACACTGTGGATGATTCGGGACCGAAGGAAATACGCCATGATCAGTTCACCATTCATGGTTTTTTATGGAAATTTACTGCTAATATTACAGTATATATGGAGTATTGAGCTCAAGAACGATGAGCTTCCTCAAGTGTCGGGTTTCTTAAAAAGAAAGGAACCTGGGGAGCTGGCATCAAAGGTAGGTGTTGCAAACAGCTGAGATTTATTTATGAAACCACAAAATATATTGTCATAAAAAATGTGGATCTCTTGGCATTTCTTTAAGAGTGAATCCACAGTTTTCAGTGTAACCACTTTCAGTAGCAGTTCTAAAATAAAGGGTAAGTCATTAAAAAATAGTGTTCCAAGAACTGCTTCTTGCTTCTTAAGCTAATACTAGTGCAAAAGTTCCAGATATCTTTTAGATTTTCATGAAATCCCTTAGTGGATGGAAATTGCTCACTTCATTGGTTTTATAAACTGAATTCAAAACTAGATGTGATTTGATTTTCTAAATTAATACCCATGGGATGTCAGAGATCTGTCTCTGACTATGATGGCAATTGGAACTATGATGTCATTGCAATTACCAGTACTACTCACTCCCTTATAGTTTCTCACAAGCAGCAGCATATACTGTAACTGAGCTTTAATATTTATTCTTACACCTGAATCAGCATGAATTGAAATCCATTTCAGGTCAGAACCAAGAGAGTTTGCTGACCACAGTGCATGATAGATTTTTTTTCTTTGTTGTCTTGAAAGCAGTACAAAATGCATTTTGTTTGGCAAGTTTGCTTCTGGGGAAGGAACTCAACCCAAACAGGAAGTTGTTTCCTAGAGCACCCAAGAGGGGCATCTCAGAGAGCACATCAAGTTGGCACTGCTCCCATTGCACTAAGTGAATCACTTCCCTTGTGACTCCTAATTACAATTTAAGGTGATTTTGTAAGTGATCTTCCTTCTTGGCAGTACCCTTTGGACAACCATTTCTGGGTCTTTAATGCATTTGAAAGTTAGTGAATGCTATATTATTCCTCTTGTAAAGATAGGGAATGTTTATTAAGAGGACTAAAGCTCAAGGGGTTCTGCAACAGAAGTTCTACAGTTTTTCTCAATGACTTTGTAAATCTCTATGAAGTTTTAACTGTCTTACTCTGTCAGCCCCTTTGACATTGTTTCTTATTAGCTATATCATCAAATATCTTGTCTAAAAACAGATGGTGTTAAGAAAAGTGTTTTGTATATATGATGATTTGGCCACTTCCCTAAAGCTAATAGATGTCAGGTGGGGTTTTTTTAGGCTGAATGTAATGCACTCCATAACTTTCATAGAATCACAGAATACTTCTGGAGGTCATCTGGTCCAACTTCCCTAC
The DNA here is from genome assembly GCA_035583155.1 of Acropternis orthonyx. Classification (NCBI taxonomy): domain Eukaryota; kingdom Metazoa; phylum Chordata; class Aves; order Passeriformes; family Rhinocryptidae; genus Acropternis; species Acropternis orthonyx. Next base: position 100,507,639 of record JAWWEU010000081.1, read on the forward strand.
TCAAGCAGTGCCATCTGGATCTGATTGCCTAGGACCATTCCCAGATGGCTTTTGAATATCCTCAAGAATGGAGACTCCACAACATCCCTGGGCAACCTGTGACAGTGTTCAGTCCTCCTCACAGGAAGAAAAAGGTGTTTCCTCACGTTCAGAGGGAACCTCCCATGTTTCAGTTTGTGTCCATTGCCTCTGGTCCCATCACTGGGCACTGAAAAGAGTCTGGGTCCAACTTCTTTCCATCTCCTTTCAGATATTTATAGAAATTGGATGAAATTCCCCTTGAGCTTTGTCTTCTTCAGGGTGAGTATAGTACCGCCTCTCAGCCTTTCCTCGTAGGAGAGATTCTCCCATCCCTTCATCTTTGTGGCAAACTCAACTGGACTGTCTCTAGTACATCAGTGTCTCTGTTGTACTGAGGAGCCAGAATGGGACACAGCACTTGAATTGTGGCCTCACCAGTGCTGAGTAGAGAAGAAGGATCACCTTCCTTGACCTGCTGGCAACACTCCTCATGCAACCCAGGATACCATTACCTTTCTTTGCCATAAGGCCTCATTGCTGGCTCACGTTCAACTTGTTATACCAAACTACTGTATAGCTGGTTGAACCCCAACAAATTTATGAGGCTAGTCAAAGATGACTTCCCCTAGGTCGATCCACTCTGACTATTCCTGATGATTTTCTTGTCCTTCATGTGCCTGGAAATGTTTTCCAGGATTAGGTGCTCTATCACCTTAGAATCACAGACTGATTTAGTTCAGCAAGAACCTTTAAAGATCATTTATTTCAACACCCTACTGTAGGTAGGGACATTTTTCACTAGACCAGGTTGCTCAAAAACCCATCCAGTCTGATGTCAGACACTTCCAATTATGGAGCATCCTCATCTTCTCTAGGAAGCCTTTTTCAGCATCTCACTGTTGCCACCTTCCCTGGGACTGAGTTGAGGTTGTCCAGACTGTATCCTCCCTCTTCCTGAAGATAAGAGTGACACTTGCTTTCCTTCCGCACTTCTTCCAGACACCATGTTTCATCAAAGATTATTGAGAGTAGCCTCTACCATGACACCAGCCAGCTCCCTCAGCATTCATGGGTACATCCCATCACAGCCCATGGACTTATATATGCCCACTTTATTTAAATATTCCCTGATCTGATCCTGTTCTAGCAAGCATGCATCTTCCTTGCTTCAGACTTTTTCATGGACTCCAGGACCTGGGATTCCTTAAGACCAGTCTTGCTAGCAGACTGAGCCAAAGAAGGCATTTGATACCTCTGCCTTTTCCAAGTCCTGTGTCACCATAGCCCTTTCCCCACTCAGCCCCACTCAGTGGGCCTAGATTTTCCCTAGCCTTCCTTTTTCTGCTTAAGTATTTACAGAAACTCCTCTTGTAGCTCTTGACATGCCTTGCCAGACTCAGTTTCAGGCCTTGACTTTTCTAGCCTTTGTCTCTGCATACTCGACCAGTCTCTCTGCATTCCTCCCAGGTTATCTAGTTCATCATCCATCCCCAGACAGAGTCTATGTATTCCAATTGTGTTGCCATGGAACTCCCAACTCTGCATCTTTCTGGTCTGTGCTTCCTAAAGAGCCTGTAGCTCTCTATTGCAGCTAATCCAGCCATCACACCCTGTTTCTGTCATCCCAGCGAGATCACAGCTGTGCACAGAGGTCTCTAATTCCTTGTGTTTTGTTCCCCATGCTGCACACATTAGTGTACAGGCACTTCAGAGAGGCAGCTGGCATGCTGTTTTCCCAGAAAGGAGCTGGAATATTTCCCCACAATGGTGTCTCAAAGTAATTGCCTTGCTTATATAAAAACACTTGAGGTGACCCTGCATAAGCCCTGTTTTGTTGATCATGTCTTTCCTTTTGTTCCCATGATCCTAGGCCTCCTTTGCTTGTTAGCCTTGTCCATCAGTCCCTCTCAAGGGCTCTAGTAATTCTGTGCCCCCCTGTTATTCCTAGTTTAAAGTCCTTTGAGTAAGGGTTGAATGTAAATGAAGATTGGATACTCTATTCTGCAAAGTGAAGAATAGAAAGAAGTGTACTATAATTCTTTCTGTGTAAGTTTCTGCATGCTCTGTGTGTTTCCTTGTCTGAAAATGAGATAAAATGTATACTGTAAAAGTTGACTTAAAGCATTTCTTTGATCTGCAACCCTTCAAGACTTTTCTTAGAGCCCACTCTGGCTCTGGAAATGCCAAGTAGAACAGGGAGTAAACGTTGCAGGAAGACAGAGCTAATCACTGAAGAACAAGTCTGTTTTACAATATCACACAGGCTGACAATCTGCTGCAGTGGGTCAGCGTTAGCTGCAGTGTCAATAAAAACAGCTGTCGCTATCCTGAAAGCTCTCATTTCTCCCATCCAGGACTTCTGTGTTAGAAATAAAACAGAAGAGTTTTTCACATTGTACTACTGGCCTTGTCATTCTATTGTGTGCAAAGTACATGCTTCCTATTTGAGATTTTATTCTAAGTAGTGAAATAAGTCTCCCTCTTCACAGGGAAATTAGGTGAAACTTTGTAAAAAGCAAATATAAAATCAAGTGTGTGATGGATGGGTATCATGCTGTTTTCTGAATTTGTCCATCTCATGGTATTGCAAGCTGTTGAATTTAGCTTTTTGCACTCATCATTAAAGAGATTTGTTTATTTCCATGGTATTCTGCTCTTACTGAATTATCATCTCCTGAATCTCTTAAGAGATTAAGAGCTATTTTAGGTCTTGTAACTGCTGCAAATGCAGGGTATATTCAGTTGCCAGGGCCTTCTGTAACTGAAAGACATTTTAAAAACCCCTGATTTTTAAATTAATTGTGCTTAAGCACCTGAAGTACCAAACCTGCTAAATCAAAATATTTAAGGGAGTTATACTAATCAATGCATAATGAGAAAATCCTTAAACTTACAAGACAGTCATTTAAATCTGAATAGAATGGAGTAGAATAGAAATATATAGGTAAATACCTTTAAGAAGTGGAAACATGCAAATGAAACAAAGTTGTTTGTAATGCAGGATGTTTCCTAAATTACTTGCACAAAGATTCACTTTGACACCAGTGTCATCATTGCCATTTTCTGATAGACAGAGGAAACAAAGGCATGCAAAATTTATGAAAACCTATGCTTGTATTAGTAGGACATAGGATATACAATTAGTCTGTTGGTTTTGTTTTGATTTTTGTTTGCAGATTCTTTTCACAATTACTTTCTGGCTACTGCTTAGGCAACACCTCACTGAACAGAAAGCACTTCGGCTAAAAGAAGCTACTTTATCTGAGGTCAAAGTTGGAAGTGAAGAAAATGAAGAAAAAGGTAAAGCCAGCTCTAATTTGGTCTTTCAGTTGTGACGGATGTTCCAGTGACTGCATTTCTCTGATATTGAAAGCAACTAGAAAGATACCTGTTATTAGCTGAGAAAGATATTACAAAATCTATGTACAGCTATCTCTCAGATATAAAAATAAAACACTTTTGAATTTTAGAAATTCAAGTAAAATGAGAGTGCTCTTTACTTGAAGGTAATTAAAATTACTCATTTGAGAAATATCATGGAACTTTCAAATGATCAGTTTACTGCTGTGGCACAAACTCAAACCAGGAGATTAATTGCCCTAGGAGTTTAACCACAGAAGAAGAGCTTACATAAAAAAAGTCAGTTGCTAAATTACTTGAAAGTTGTGTTGGTACATAAGCACTTTATAGACAAAGAAGTTAAACTACAAATTTCAGTGGGAAAAATAAACATACATTTTTTTCAATGCAGGAGTGCAAGCATACCTGAGAGCAAAGTATACTTCTATAGGTTCAGCTTATCTATCTGCTCAGTGGCCTGTTCTTTCTTCTGCTACTGGGCACATGTTCCCCCAACACTTTCTTGCCGTCTTTGTATATCCGGATGCTGATCAGAACAAGTCCGATGCACTGAAATGGTAGAAAGTGAGCCCTGGAAGCAGTGGTGTAGTTTCCTTTTTGATTAATTACAATACTTGTCTCAGTAAAACATCTGATCAGTGTCAAAGCTGGACACAGCAAGGAAAGATCCTGAAAAGAGGGATGGAGAGTGGGACAAAAGGAGTGGACAAGCCTTTTGATGGTGAAGTTTCAATATTGTTCTCAGTGGGAAGAACAGCATTACAGCTTCGTGCTGGTTTTGGCAAGCCCTGTTATCTGGATACATGCACGTGTAGTTGCTGCTAGAGGGACAATTACCCTGCCCTTCGCAAATCTCACAATAACTGGAGGATCTTGACCTTCTCACAGGGCAAAAGCAGCTTGTCTTTTCTGCAATGGCCCAGGTGCAGAAGAAGCAGCTGGATAAGTGGTAATTTCTTTGAAAAACAGCAGTGTTAGTGCAATATTTATATATTTTTAAGCTTGTTTGGGTTTATGTTACTGTTTTCTCTTGCTTGTGGCTTTTGGAAGTAAACACCCTATTCTCTAAAGGGCAAAACTCAAGATGAGAGGTTCAAACTTGGGAGGTTTCTGGTGGTGCTGGTGGTTTCTTGGTTTTTTGGATTAAAAGTTTGCTTACTTGAGAGTATAACCATTGCCATGGAAAGTGGTTTGACTATTATCCAATATATAACCCTTAGGCTGTCATTTTCTGCTACAGCTGCTGGCATTTTCAGACAAAGTGAAGATGGGTGTCTGGTAAGGACATATAGCTATGTGCCCAATGGCTTCAGGAGCTGGTAGAAACTCATATGAAGTTAAACCCCTTTTCCTTGCTTCAGAGATGTGTTTGATTCAGAATTGCAGTCTCTTGTGAATATTGTGGTTTAAGTTTCTGTGTTGTGTGCAGAGATTTTACTTTCCACCCATTTAAATTCTTACTGAAAGTACCCAGAACAGACAGAGGCCAAATGTGACTCTATTTACAGAAGAGGAGTTGCAAGATGGAGAAGTGTCAGAAGAACAGGAGGAGGAGAAGGAAGAGGAGGAGGAGGAAGAGGAGGAGGAGGATGAACAGGATATTATGAAAGTCCTGGGGAAGCTGGTGATGGCTATGTTAATCAAGTACTGGATTTACGTCTGTGGGGGCATGTTCTTCTTTGTCAGCTTTGAGGGTACAATTGTCATGTACAAAATCATCTATATGGTACTGTTCCTCTTCTGTGTGGCCCTCTATCAGGTAAGTGAGAACTGTGTTAGCCAAATTTTATTCTTGAATACAATTGTCCGTACCTTTAATTTAGTAATAAAGTAGCTCCAAATAGAATTCATAAACAATGTATTTGCTCTTTAGTTAGATATAGCAGGAAAAGATCATTTTAAGGGGTTAAGAGTAATTCTCCTTTGGCTTTTGACCATAGTGACAGCAAAGTGCACATAAATGCGATATCATGAGCACCTCTGCTCTGGCATGCCACTTCACCAATGAGCTTTGGAACTTTTATGGAAAATTCTGGGCCTGTGCACATCCTACATAACCACCGGTTTTTCTGGTATCTGGTTCACACAGCTTCCACAGCCCAATGAGCATGAAGTCCCTCTCTTCCTGGATTTCATCCCCTAATGGTGACTTGAGCTACCCCTGACCTTTATGTCTGTGGCCCATGTCCCAACAGACATTTTTACACAAAAGTCTTTTCTTGAGTGCATGTGCATCAGGACAAAAAACCTGTATCTCAGAGATCTGTGTCTGCCACTGGGTAAGCATTCCTTACTTCAGGCCATCTAAGAAAATTAGTTTTCTTTATCTTTATTTGATAGTACAACATTGTCAGTATTTCTGTCAGTGTCTTTGCCTTCAGCTTGTATCAGCATCCCTAGTGTGTGATTTTCAGGTGCACTATGAATGGTGGAGAAAGATTTTAAAGTACTTTTGGATGTCAGTGGTTGTTTACACGATGTTGGTACTTATCTTCATCTACACATACCAGTTTGAGTCATTCCCTGGGTTGTGGAAGAACATGACAGGCCTGGATGAAGCAAAGTAAGTGGTTTTGAATAATTTTTTTTTTTTTCTTTGAATCTTTGAGTTCAGTGTGATGGAAAGGTCTGAGAGTAGTCTTCCTTCTTGTGGGGGAAAAACATCATGTGACCATTCTCAGGTGTAGCTGACTTTAAAAACTGCAATATGAAGCCTTAAGTTTATTGGTGTAACAATAGAGATGAGCAAGACCAAGAGGGCTGCTCAAAGAGTCTTTTCTCCCATCACCTGCCAAGACCTTGGGATTGCTTCTGTTCCAAATACAGTTCCAATGCCTCTCTTTACAGCTTTGATCATAGGAGCAAGATCCAGGTAAAGATTCAGGTCATATTTGTGGGATGTTTGGAACTGGTGAAGGTGGACCTGCTCTCCTGCTAATGAGGAGTGCTGAGTTTCTTTGTTCTTATGATGTGTTGGGCATTTCTCCAGAGGATCTTACATGAGAAAGTATATGCAATATGAGTGGAACTTCAGTGCAGGACTTTCAGTCAGAGAAAACTCATCTGGTTCAAGAGAACTGTGGCAGGGTTGGTTCCATTGTAAAACTTGCTAATTTAGAAGAATTTTAAAAACCAAAAACACGTAACAAGTACCAGCCCCTTATTTCCTATTGCAAATGATTTGTAGTAAAGTCTCATGACAAGAAGAATATTTTGGTGGGAAAAGGTGGCTTAGTGGCTTACTTTTTTTTTTTTCCTTTCCAGGCTAGAGGACCTTGGCTTAAAACAGTTTTCAGTGGCTGATCTATTCACACGCATCTTTATTCCCACCTCCTTCCTGCTGGTGTGTATCTTACACCTTCACTATTTCCATGATCAGTTTCTCCAGCTCACTGATTTAAAAGCTGTAACCAGCAAACAGGACAACACTATTTACAGGTAAAGAAGCAAAGTAAATGGAGCTATTGATTAGCTGTATGAAAATGTGGTTTCTGATTGTCTTGTAAAGCTCACTTTTCAGTAGGTGTTATTTGCCTTTGCTATGACTACCTGGCTTAAAAGGAAGGTGGTCAGTGTCCAGCATGGCACTACAAACAAAGCTTCTGTCTTCCCCAGTTTTCCCCTGCACTGAACTTTTTCATTTTGCGGGACATTTTCAAAGGTCCTCATGGTATTTATCTCATTGGCTTTGACCTTTAAAGGGAGTTAGATCTTTCATTGCTGTGTGCCTTTTTGTAAGTCCTGTCAGTGATAAGAAATACAGCTTTTAATTTGGGTTACTTCAGTTTTTCAATGTCCATTTTGAGGGCCAGATGAAAATTAGGAGACCTTTGGCAAATAACTTACTTGCATTGAACAGTGAGGCCTTTTTGTAAAAGTGAACTTCAGAAATGAAAAAATTCCAAACTTACGGTTACTCTTCATAGTACTGCTGACATTTGTACTGATGATGCACAAAAATGGGTAAGAACTGATACAACAACCAACTTCATCTTAACATTGTTGCTAGCAATAAAAATAAGTTGCAGGGGCAATTAAAACACAGATTAAAGATTCATATATAGGTGTAGTTTTCTTACACAGCTACTAAAACTTAATTTTCCCTTCTGCTTTGAAGACCCTAGCATTCACTCAACAACTTGATTTACCTTCCTAAACTGTTTTTATGTTGCATCTTTTGTCACAAAAAATTTTAGATAAAGAAACTGAATGTTAATTTTGAGTAAGAAGACAGAACTCAGTCCTTTTAGCAGTGAACTTCTTAAAAGAATCACAGGAGGTGAGAGCTGGTCATGAAAAAGTAGAGAAAGCAGGTGCAGTTCTTCCATCTGCCCCTGAACTGCCATGTGTGATTATGAGTCCTATTAAAATTGCTGAGAATGTTAATTTTATTAAAATGTGGCTTCACATGTGTAAAATTTGTAGAGTGAGTTCAAGAGTAAGGCTCTGCCTGCTACATATAGAGGGCACTGGTAGAGTGAAGCACTTTTCATTATTTATAAAGGTGTTAGAACTGAATGTCTCAGTTCTATATCTGTAAGAAAAAGAAAAATCCTGATTAGGATTTTCCAATCCCATTTCCTTGCTGTACCATGAATCATGATATGGCAAAGATAAAGTCTGTGAGGTAGGTATTTTCTATGATATGATGCTCTGCCATAATTACCTTTAAATAATTTCTTTTTTAAAAAAGCAAAAATATATTAAAAAATATGGACATTCTAAGGCTTACTTGAGGTAAAGCAGTGACGGCTGTTCTCATGTTTTGGGGACTGTGAAAATTACCTGTATTTCTGACTGAAGTTGCATGCCATCTAAATGTCTAAGGGTTGCATTTATAAGCTTCCTAGACTTTTCACTGCATGGTGTATGTTAAGCTTTCAGATTGTGCTTTGTTGTGACAGAACACATTGGTAGACAGGAAAGTGCATTCATTCCAATTTAACAGTTTTCTTTTCTCTCTCTGATTCATTTCCCATTTTCATCTTGTTCTTTCATCTCCCACCTCATAGCCATGCCAAAGTCAATGGCCGTGTATATCTAATAATTAATAGGTGGGTACTTCAATTCTTCCTTTCCATTAAAACAGATATACCTTAACTTCTTTGTTACTTATTAATTGCCTTAAAACAAAGTATGTTGCTGTGCAGTACTGTGAAGTAAGCAGGGAGATAATGTTGTTCAGGTAATGTAACTTTCCTAGAGCTGGTAAAGCAGTTAACACATCTCTCCTGCGTATTTATATGTTGTGAGTTTCTTCTCCCAGCTGGGAATTCTCATAAACTTTGCCCATGCCTCAATAAGAAATAATTGGTGCTATTTGTAATTGGCTGCAGACAATAGACTTGGTTGAGGAGGCTCGTTTATTTATCCTTTGTTTGTGCATGGAAAGGTGCATGCCTGCATGTGCGTATGTAGTCACAGGCACACAGACACACAAACATACATTCCTGTCTTCCTCACAAGCATATAAGAAAGGGAATTTGAGGGCTAGGTCAATGAAATGTGTGGTGTGTGTTATGGCTTTGTACAGAATGAAATTTTAGAAGCAGAAAAGGAACACTGAAACCACTGCATGCTAAGGCTGTTAATTCATGGGCTGAGTTGGGTGCTGCGGGATCCAAGCTAGAAAAACACATATTGCCATCATCATCAATGTTTGAGAACAGTTCCATAAATCAGATTTATTTCAAAATATTTCACTGAAATAAATGTGGGCTGTTGTTTAGTGATCTCTCAGAATAGAAGGACTTCCAAGTTTGTTGTCACTACTGAAAATAAACAGGAAAACCAAGAAAATCCCTTGTTTAGACGTTTTCGACTACCCGGTCTAACAAGAAGTTAATTTATGTGACACGTTCATGCTCCATCTTCAAATGTCATCACATAGTTTGGGTTAAGTTTCTTAAAAGTTCACCAAAGGTGGAAATTTAGTCTGTAGGAAGCCTGTGTTTAAGGGAGGGGTGAGGGTGAGCCCCTTGGCAAGGGCAGACAAGCTTGAAGCTGAGCAGCGTGGCAAGGAGGCAAGGCTGGGCTCTCAGCTCTGGGGAGTCAGGATCATGAACCAGCATGTAAGGGTGAGGATCAGATCTGGAGTTGGTAAAAAGGGTCAGCCACAACCTGGTGAGGTCCCAGTGAGTCTACAGAGATAAGCCAGATGTGCAGTGAAAGCAGGGTGTCAGCCTGCATGTCAGGCTCAGGGTCAGGGAGGCATGGCAGCAGGTGCAGACACAGCTGCAATGCAGCCACAACATAGGGGTGAAAGCAGCTCCCAGTGAAAGGAGAGTCTTCTTGTTCTGTCCACACACCCCAACACGGCTTGGATTCCCTGCAAGGCCCAAAAATACACTCAGGCTCCTGCCAACAGACATATGGCATTGTGTGCTCAGTTTGAGTGTTGCAGACCGAAGATACAGGAAATGAGTCACTAGTGTTCTGCAGAGTAGAAGACTTTCTGTTCTTAAGGCTTTGTGTGAAAGATGCTTGAGAATTTCTTTGAGTCAGATACTTTCAAGCAACTCATAAACCGCAAAAAATTATCAAAGACAAATGATACTTCATAATGCATTCAATTAATTAGTCTTCTGCTCTAACAAATTACAAATAGATGAAAGTACTAGGAATCCAGCAAGGATCTGTTGCACATTCCTGATTTTAGTGCCACTGAAATGGCTTTTTTGCCCAAAACTACTTCTACTAGTCTGCTTCGCATTAGTGATGTCCTATTTAATGAATTTGAGGGTAAGAAATGCTCTCAGTTAAAAGCATTAGTGGCTGTACCTTCAAAGCTTGTCATCTGCATTATTACTTAATTATTTCTCTTCCTAATTAACAGACATAATGCCTTTATGTTATTTTGGATAATTTCCCATCAGTATTTGCCTTCCAACAACAGTAATATCTAACTGTCTGTGCAGTTTGTATGGGTACCTTGTCTTAAAAATTCTAAACTAGTGTGATTTTTGTATCTTAACATCTCAGTGTTGTCTGTTATAATAGAATGTGATCTTACAGCAGAAAAAAAATAAGAAAAGCAATCCTAGCAATACATAAGGAAGTTTTGGAAGAAGGATTCCAAGTAGACAAGTGGGCAGGGCTTTTCATCTAGCCTTGGAGCTCCTAAGCTCATGATCCAATGCTCAAGCCTACTGGTGCTGATAAAACTAAGCACCATCCTACTAAAGACTAAACTCATACTGAAGCTTTATCAGGTATATATATTGCACGTACCTATCTTCATAACCCCATCACCTCATGGATCTCTGGAATATGAATAGGAATCATATGAGTAAGAGAAAGACGAGTCCACTCATACAAAATCCTTTAGGATTATTGTGTTTCTGTCCAATTTACACTGAGGTAAGTCAGTAACTCCTTGATTTACACCAGTGTGAATGTAGATTTTTCCATTATAAAAGCCAGTTGGGAAGATATCTCATAGAAATCAATGCATTTGCATGTGTGCAAAACCTGTCTGATTATGGTCACTTTCATTTCATGGTGAATCACCTTTTAAATGGGGTCTGATGGTTTAAAGTAACCAGGGATCTCCATAACATTTGAACTGAACTGAAAATTCATTCTCTCTTCTTTATATATGACCCTCCTATTGGTCCTTTATTAGAGTTTTAGTAAATATAAATCAGTTTATGTCCTTCTAGGGAATATTGATGTTTAGTCACCTTACAGAGATTTGAATTTCCTTTTAGTATATATGCTAGGTTAAATGTAAAAATAAAAAGGCCCAAAAGAGGTGATTTGCAACAGCCAACATAGCCCAGAAAACCAAGCAAATCCTGGGCTGCATCAACAGGAGCATGGCCAGCAGGTCAAAGGAGGTGATTCTCCCTCCCTACTCTGCTCTTGTGAGACCCCACCTGGAGTTTTGTCTTCAGCTCTGGTGCCCACAACACAGAAAGGACATGGAATGGTTGGAGCAAGTCCAGAGGAGGGCCACAAAGTTGATAAGAGGACTGGACCACCTCCCTTACAAAGACAGACTGAGAGAGTTGTGGCTGTTCAGCCTGGAGAAGAGAAGGTTGCATGGAGACCTTATAGCAACCTTCCAGTATCTGAAGGAGGTCCACAGGGAGGCTGGAGAGAGACTTTGTCAGGAACTGTAGTGATAGAACAAGCAGTAATGGGTACAAACTGAAACAGCGGAAATTTAGGTTAGATATTAGGAAGAAATTCTTTACTGTGAGGGTGGTGAGATACTGGAATAGCGTGCCCAGAGAAGCTGTGGATGCCCCAACCCTGGAAGTGTTCAGGGCCAGGTGGGATAATGCTTGAGCAACCTGGTCTAGTGGCAGGTGTCCCAGCCCATGGCAGGACCTTTAAGATCTTTAAGGTCCCTTCGAACCCAAACTGTTCAATGATTCTATTACTCTATTTTCAGTAGTCAAAACTATTGAATATATTCTTGAGTACAACAGATTTTCAGATTATTAGACACTCAAGTTTATTGCCTGATACATGATGAGGGATTTTAGTCATGAATGTAGCTAAAATTCATTCAGTGAGATTTTTTGTTGCTTGACTGTCTTGTTAAATTTCTACTTTTAATCCACCTTTTCTACCTTTTGGCAATTGGTATAGTATTTCTACTTCAGGATTGTTTAGTCAGATTTCTGTAGTTTTTCCTTCATTTGAGCCACCAAAGTTTCCGTCTTGAAGAAACTGCAACTCCAAAATTTTTGAAAAATAATTCTGCTTGTTTGTCTTTCTCATTGACTACTTAGCCTGTGTTCTTAATTTTTAATGATCAGAAGGAAAAAATCTAGATTTTTAGTTTCTTGAACTGTAAAAATCCTAGGTAAAATCAGCAGAATTTCCTGTCTAAATGTTGTTGGCCAGAATTTCACATCATGAAAAATAAATCCCTGAGACGGTACTGTAACACATTAGAACAGTTTTAGAGGTGCTTGAATGTGTGCTGTGGGTAGTAATTTCAACAGCATAATGAAGCATTTAGTGACCTAATCATACAGATATACACTTGCCAAAGGGAAACTTTATTGGAAGAAGTCATATTCAGAGGGGCTCTTTATGGCCGTAAGCACTATGCTCAGCAAAGCACAGATAATCAAGGAATTAGGAAAACTGGGTTTTCTGCAAGTGTGGAAGGTGAGTCCCAATAGTACAGCTGCATGAGAAAAAAAAAAAAGTATCTGACACTGTATTAAAATGTCTCTTTTCTCATTAAGGAAAAGATATATACTGAATAAATCTCAGAAAAAAATGGCACTGTGGCACTAGAGAAATACCATTTCCATATTAAATCAGTTGTATCCCAGTTTTGATAGTCTGAAACTTACTAATAGATTTAGATAGAGACAGTTAGAAATTAAAGAAAAATTGTCTGTGAGATGTAGCAGACAGAGAGAATGAATGGCACTATCAAAGACAGATATGATAAAATATTCTGAAGCCACAGCCATGGAGTTTTTGCTTTTTGTTCCCAAACATGTACCTGGAAGAAAATTTTCAAATTCCTTGGCTTTCCAGCTGCATCTTTCAATTGGAAGAAGGTGGAAATACATTAGAAGTGATAGGTCAGACACTTGTGATGGTTCAGCTGCGTTACTCACAGCATGGTAGAAGCATTGACCACGTTTAGCACTGGTGTAAATAGGCTGTCCCCTTTCCATCTGTGCTGCAAATCCATGTTTCTTTATAGAAGCACCCTGTGAATGTCATGATGGCATGCTCTTGGTATCAGAAGGCTTCCGCAGATGGAGTAGGAGAATGCTTTATGACTTGTGATGTAGCATGACATATTTGTCAATGACCTTCTTCTGTAACCCCTCTGTTCTCATCTCCCTTTTTCTTTCTATTCCAATTACTTTGAGCAGCCTCAAGAAAAAAATACCAAACCACCAAAATGAGTAAGTCCCCTATGAAGTCATGAAATGTTTCCTCTTAAATAATGTCATTTCATGCTTCTACATCTTAAACTCTGACCATTTTCTCCAGTGGGGAAAATGTCAAGTTTAAGTGTCAATACCACTCATTACTAACTAACCACTAGTATCTGAGTGAGAAATAGAAACTAATACATTCCAACTCAAGTTTCAGTGTGTGTTTGGAGAGAATACTAAAATCATTAACTTTTCCACTTCTAAGGCATTTTCCATGAACAGTTTAATTTTTTTTAATTACACAGTTTGAAAAAGACTACGATGTCATTACTCCTCAGTTTGCTGACATGCTACTGTTTTCCAACAGACTGGTGCACCAAGATGGGAGCCTGCCAGACCTAACTATGATGAATTTAACAGCCAGCAGAGAAAAGGAAGAGGATAAAATGCTGGAAGAGGCTGGTGAGAAAAGAATGGAAGAGCCAGAATGGGAGGGAGGGAAAGGGAGGGTCAAAAAAGGAAAAGAAGAAAAGGAAGATGAGGACAAGGAACATGATTCTGATGATGAAGACAATGAATCAGAGGAAGAAGAAACTACAGGTAAGCTCTGCAGAATGCAAATTTTGCCTCCCTCAGCCTTAATTAACAGTGGCAATAGGTGGTTTGTTCTTGGTCATCCCTTTTAACTTCAAGCTTCAGGTTTTCCTTTGAGTTTTACATACATCTGTGTGAAAGAGCCTGAACTGAGCAGATGTCTACTTGTCAGTTATTCAACAGACTACAGGCTCTTCTAGGGAAAAAATTGAACTCTTTCTGTAGGATACTGAGAGGAAGAAAACAAAAGAAACCCTGCCTCTTTCTTCTAGGTGGTCTGGGTTGAATTATTTGGAGGCTGCCCCAAATACTAAGAACCCCTTTTGAGTGAAATCTCCTTACAACAAAGAAAATACATATACATATTTAATATCTGATGCTGCATGCTTTCAAGACACTCCTCTCCAGAAGTCTCAATGGCTTTGCTTCATTATTTATGTGCACATTAGTGTCATATTTTTCACTTCTGAATGTGGCATGTGTAATTGATATCAGATGAACATAAAAAACTTAAGGGCAGACATGGGTAAGGCTCATATTGTCATCCTTGATATTGCTAGGATGAACTTCTAGCATGAATTATTTTCATAACTCAGTCTGTAATATGAGCCAAAAGTGAAACCAGGGAAAAGCATTTAACACCCAAGGGTGCTGTATTCTTTGGAAATACCTTACTGCAAATTTAGTTACTCATGCCAATATTTGCAAGACTGTGACACATGAGTAGGAACAGAGTCTTTGTCAAGGCAAAATGGCAGCACATCTGGCTTAGCTGCCCCAGGGAATCATTGAATCATTTAGGTTGGAAAAGACCTCTTAAGATCATCGAGTTCAGTCGTTAACCCAGCATGGCCAAGTCCACCACTAAAGCGTGTCCCTAAGTGCCACATCTACACATCTTCTAAATACCTTCAGGGATGATGATTCTACCACTTCCCTGGGCAGCCTTTTCCAGTGCTCAAACCTGAGCTGAAACTACTTACCTTTCCAGGCTGGAATATCTGCCCAGAGAGAGGCGTTCATGGGCCATGGGAACCTTTCTTGGCAAGCTTTCCTTTGGTCTGTGAGGGGTGATGAGTCTGTTGCAGTGTATCCCTCCCTACATGCTGGAAGGGCTTTAGGACAGAGGCCAACTGGTGGAGGTTGTTGCTCTGTGCATGATGCATTCAAGCAGGAAAATGGGGAGTTGCAGCCAGTGGGGCTTGGAAATAACACAAGGTGCTGCTTGCCGTCTGTGATCCATCTTTAAGCTGCATGTGCATTTATTTCTGCTGAAGAGTTATACTGTTTTTATGTAGCCATGTGGATGGAGCTTTGACATTAAACATGTCCACATGTGCAGACTTCATTACACAGTGTTGTACGGTCTTTCAGTGGATGCATTCAGGCCTATATGTGTGCCAGGCCATGCTAGACAGAGCTCACTAGAGTATCTTACCTGCCTGCTCCACTCAACTGCCACTGCATGATGCAACACTGCAAATGAAAATAAATACAATGAAAGAATGAGTGAGAACATCTAATTCTGTAAAGACTTTCCTTAAATATAGTCATTGTACTATAAAAAAACACACGTAGGAGTAGAGTTTGGTAGCTTAATTAATTTCTTAAAATTAATTATGGGTTCATGGAGTTTACATCACTCGGCATTTTTATTAGGATTTTCTAAGTCTTGTTTGGAGAAAAAAGGCAAAAATAAAAACATGGATTTTGGTTTTGAGGTATTCCAAAAGTCCAATTTTTCACACAAATATGCATATATTCTTCACACAAATATGCACAGAATAACCAACTTGCTTTGGTTTATATATAAAATAATGTGATATGTTGAAATAATTGCATGTAGAAGGTGGTAACTCCTTTGCAATTTTACCAGCCTAGATAATTGTGTATTTTGGTATCGCTTGCAAATTTTTCCATCTCTGATAGTAACTGTAAGAATGTTCTCACAGCATGCAAAATCCTTCCTAATCTCCAGAGTGCTTCTGAATCCCCTAATACAGTATGAAGACTTTATACTAATATATACCAGCCTGCTGAAACAGTTTTATAGCCAGCCCACAAGCAAAGTCAGCACTTAGAGAGCACTGTTCAGCACATGTATTGTCACATACACTCACATGTAACAGATGTTGCCACATGCTTGCTCACTGGGGTGGTATTTGGGAGGATGGATGTTTGAGCAAAACACCCCTACAAAAGGGATACTTTCCCTCAAGTTCAGGATCTCAACTTGATAAACTTTTTTAACTGAGAGAAATATTCAACTGGACTACAGATATCCTTGCTTGTTTTGGATGTCAGTCCTGTGATGGCACAGAACACACTCTAGGACGCTGTGCTATTTTCAAAGCAGTTTACATAACTCTGACATCTGAAGGCACCTATAGTATAGTTGTTTAAATCCATGTGACGCAAATCCTAATCCTAGTACTGTATGGATCTCTTCCAAGCTTTCTGAATAGTAGTCTGTGCTTTCTGAAAGCACGCTGGGTCCATAGCTTCCAAGCATCAAAAAAAATTTGTGCTTTTCTGAGCTGGATAAGGACCAGAGCTGGAATTAGTTCTTGAATGAGATCTCTAAGTTTAAGTCCAGAGATACTGGAGGACAGCAAAGTCCAAGAAGAGCTCTGATAGAGAGGAATAAAATCAAAATTGGCAAGGTAGGCCACCACTGCCACTTTTGAAGTGTGGAATCCTTCCAGTGAATGTGGGTCAGAAGGGAAAACACCACAGCTAAGTGGGCCTCAACCCTGTTTTGTCTTAGCTAACCACTGAGCCATAATTTTTATCCTCCATCTTGTCTTACTTTAAAGCTTAGAAGAGAAGAAGCAAAAATCTCATTGTCTAGTGGAGTATTCCATTTTACAGAGACATTCTGTTTCTCTTCTCACAATGGTTCTGCTTGAACATCCCTCCAGACTTAAGGAACAAGTGGCATCTAGTGATCGACCGTCTTACGGTGCTGTTTTTGAAATTCTTGGAGTATTTCCATAAGATGCAAGTCTTCGTGTGGTGGTTGTTGGAGCTGCACATCATCAAAATTGTTTCCTCTTACATCATCTGGGTCACAGTGAAAGAGGCAAGTAAACACCCACTGTCAAACTCTTACACATCATAGAGGTTTGTCAGCATCTGCTGTATGGTTACACACCCAAGTATAGGGAGATGGCTTCCTCCTGTCAGACCTCACTGAAATTATGGGATCCAGCTGTGTTTGTCACATGCTGGGGACCTGCCTTGACTTCTACAGTGATTGTCTCAATCTAGATAGTCCCATCCCTCCCCTTTTCTCCAGATATTAAAGTTTTATTAGTCTAATTCTTCGGGTATAAGAGATGTAATCCGTCTCCTGCTCAAAGTGGCTGTGTGCACCATCTAGGGATGGAGAGTGTAGGAAAAGGCTGGGAAGGTACATGCAGGAAAATTATTTGAACTCTGATGCGTAACAAATAAGAGTGTGGAACTATGCCTAAAGAAAAAGGGAGCAACGCTTTTAGCTATGCTTTTGGTGTGGGCAGTGTGAGTTCTCTGTGACATAACCATTCTTTGAACAGAGTAGTGAGACAGGATTCACTACAAAACCAAAACAAAAACTCCTTTTTCCCACATTTTTGTGGGGACAAGGTGAAGAGGATGAAGCTTGATTGCACAGACACACAGAGGTGTATCATCTCATGTTTGTTTCATGTGTACTAAAGCAGCAGAAATTGCATGTGGTCCTTATTTCATGTCTGTTGATATGGAGTTTTGTGGGTCTAACAATGTTAATATTATATAGGTGATAAAGTTCTTCCTAAACCAACTATTAAATTTTTCCTTCTTCACTTACCACATTGTTTCTGTGAGTATTGTAATTTTTTTCAGTATTTTCCTCAAAGTTTCTCCATGTCCCTTTCTTTTTAATAATTATTTTTTTATTTACTGTGGAAAAGGTCAGCCTGTCTCAGTTCTTTTGTTACTCCATGTAATTTCTGTACTATTTTTGTGTTTTCAGGTGTCTCTGTTTAACTTTGTGTTTTTAATTGCCTGGGCTCTTGCTTTGCCATATGCTCAGTTTCGCCCACTGGCATCAAGTATCTGCACTGTCTGGACATGTGTGATTATTGTCTGCAAAATGTTGTACCAGCTCTCATCTATCGATCCCAAAAACTTTTCCAGTAACTGTACGTTGGTGAGTACAAGAGCATATTAAAAGGTCTGACTACTTGCTTCTTCAGTGAAGAGCAAAAGGAAGCATATCCAATACTGAAAATGACAGTTCACTTGATGTGTTACTGTTGATCATTCCCTCCTCAAGCAGCCTTAAACGCATGTTTTATAACTGTTGCATTTTCTTTTTAGCCAGGAGAGAATGAAACAAAGGTCAATTTAGAAGAACTCAAAACCTCAGTGCTCTACAGTGGGCCAGTTGATCCTGCAGAGTGGGTCGGATTGAGAAAGTCTAATCCCCTTCTTGTGTACTTAAGGGTAACTTCTTTAATTATCTGTATTTAGATGTTTTCTTATTTATGATGAAATTAGCAATGTCTTTGAAAGGAATAATCTGTCACACACACACACACACACAGAGGAAAAAAAGTAATAACTGATAATAGGGAAGTACAGAGGGGAAGAGGCAACACAAAACCGTATCTGTTACACAGAACATATCTGGAAGGGATTCAGTAACCATTTAAGGTAATCTTTCATGCAGAAGCATGGCTTTTGAACTCTACCATCTGTTAAAAGCTCTTTCAGAAATGTGATGTTTAAGAACTCTAAGTAATTAAGAGGTACCCTACTTTCAGGTACCAAAGACTGATGGGTCTGTTTGGAGTAGTTGCCTTAAATGACCGTGTATGCTATAAGTTGTTAATTTTTTTAAGTGCTTATTCCTTAGCCACAATTTAGAAAATATAATTAGTTAAGGCAGTAATTCATTTGAACACTAGTAAATGAATGTCTTTTGGTTTTTTTCTTGGTTTTGGTTGATGCCTGTGAGCAATATTTTATTATTCCTGTCTTGATTAAACAACCTTACTTACAATTGAAGTGTGACAAGTCCTGAGGAAAACGTTGCATATCTCTTCTTAATTTAAAGAATCTCCAAAATTGTACATACACAGTTCAAGATTGTCAGAAAATAACCAACTGAACAACAGCAAATTTTGATCTAACTTGGTTTATTTGTCATTTGTTCCCTGACAGCTTACCTCTGTATGCTTTGTTTGTGTAGGGAATACCTGATAAGCTCTGGTAGTCAATATATCAGGCACTGGTAGTGCCTCTGCCTCGTGCTCCCTTAGCCATGCACCTCTCACAGTTAAGAATATATGTGGGAAAAGCAATTACTGACCCAAGGGTTTTGCATGTAGAGTGAAGTTGCTTGCTGGTGTCTGCCTTGATGCAAGAGCCTTACAGCTATAAATTGAAAACACTTTGGGATTAGAAATTGTTCTGGAAAAGTTTGCATTGAGCTAGCAAAAAAGATGTCTTCTGTGCATACAAAAATTCGTTTAAGTTCCAGACCTGAAGGTCCCAACTTCAAGTCTTGGTGTGTTTCTGTTATGCCTCTTTAATAGCAGGCATTCAAAACATCTTCAGCATTGAAGTGAGGAGCTCATATTTGATGGTTTGTGTAAAACTGTCCTGACAAGACAAGGAAGTCCAACAATAGCAAGCAAAAATAACTACTTGGAAACAAAATACAAGCAAATAAATGAACCCCAGTGGCACCTGTTTCATGAGATTTTTGTCCCAAGTATTTCTCAGAGAACAAAGATCTAGAGATTGCATCTTCTACTTCAGTTATGGTCTGTTTGAGAAACTTTCTCTGAGCTGGTTTTTGTAACCAGCTTTTGGAGTTCTTTCGTACCTCTCTTCTATTGAGCGTAGGGCAGATCTCCCACCAGAGAGAAATAAAAAAGCAATTTAAGCCACTCATGACTGCATCCTAATCAATCTTGCTTTGGGACAGAAGGAGCTGTGCCTAAGCAAAGACCAGCAGATAGACTGTTCTTTTAAAAGAATATCCAGGTTAAATTTGCTCTACCCAGCATCTGTTTTTTAGGGAGTTAGTGCTTGACAGCTAAACCCCCACAGATGACTTTCTCTATATTTGTATCTTCTATCTCTTGCAAAACAAAGTACATACCTAAAGAGAAGTTATGAAACATGAGAGGACATGGGTCAATGCCTTTTCCCTCCCCTTCTTTTCCACAACTATTGTTCATTATAGTGTTTTTTAATTGATGTTTTTATATGTGTCTTCTGAATATCTGTATGATTCATCAAAATCCAAGAAGTGATAAGGAACCTTACTTTGTTTCAATGATAGTAGCTGGAAATAGGTGCCAGTGCATTCTAGATTGCAGAAGTGCTCAGTGGTAACATCAGTTTGAGTATTCATGAGTTTATGCTTATCAGAAAATTTTATAGCTTCTTGTGGTTCAGATTTTATTTAATATTTTTCTGATTGTGTCTCCCACAGAATAACTTACTGATGCTGGCTATTCTGGCTTTTGAAGTTACAATCTACCGTCATCAAGAATACTACAGATGTCGAAATAACCTTACTGCACCTGTGACTAAAACCATTTTTCATGATATTACAAGAGCACATCTGGATGATGGACTGGTAAACTGTGTCAAGTATTTCATAAACTACTTCTTCTACAAATTTGGTTTGGAGGTAAATCGCTACATACTACTTTTCTTTAGACTTCTCTTTAGACTGTCATTCTAAACCTTTTAATTGTGTTATGTTTGAATACTAGCTTGGACTGTATTTGAGATCTGGATGCTTCTTAGTCATCACTCATGTTAGTCATCTCTGTTCCCTTATCTTGTCTGTTTGTTCGTGTTTCTTTGTAGAAACAGTGATTTTTCACAAATTTCTATGGTTTGTCAAGGAAGGGAACTCCCAGGCTAATGTATCCTAATTCTCATCCTAATGACGCTCTTGAACTATCTGTTAAACACTACCGTCACTTGCTACTGATAAACAGAGTAAACTTTTCACAGCCAGTCTGAGAATTAAGAATGAGTAAAAATTAAAAATAAACCAGCAAGCTATTTCCTTTGGGAAATAATTTTAAGATAATCCTAATCTGAGAGAGAAAAATAAAAATAGCATAGTGCACTGAATAAATGATTCACTATGAAGTATCCACCAAGCTTGAAAACATGTTTCATGGAATTGAATGATTGAACTACTTTCAGTGAAGCCAGAGAAGAGAAATGTAATGCAGAACCCTTAGAATAATGGAGAACTAAAGCTGTTTTATAGGAATTGACTAGATTTGTCTATCACCAATAGAAGCTGTATGGTCTAAATATATTTTCCTTTTGTCTGTTTCCCACATGAGGATACATTTTAGTTGTTGCTAATCTTAATAGTTCCTTTTCTTTTTCGCATCTGTAAGTCCTATCAAAATATATAGCTGTGTAATACGTGCTTTGCTTGGCAACAATTAAACATTTTGCATATTGGCTACTGTGACATCACCCTTTCCTTTCTGTATCTTTAGATATCACATAGTGGAAACCTGCTCTAGACAAAAGAGCATCAAAAACTGGGTGTTGGGGTGGAATGGAGGAGGGTGCAACACATGTCCAAGCGTTCTGTCAGGATCCACAATACTTTATTATTGCTGCATTGACTAGCCATCAGGTTGTAAATTGCTTGTATTTCTTTACTTCATTTCCAGACCTGTTTTCTTCTCTCAGTCAATGTAATTGGTCAAAGGATGGATTTTTATGCCATGATTCATGCCTTCTGGCTGATTGCTGTATTGTATCGACGCAGAAGAAAAGCTATTGCAGAGATCTGGCCAAAATACTGCTGTTTTCTGTCATGCATCATTACATTCCAGTACTTCCTTTGCATTGGCATCCCACCTGCTCCTTGTAAAGGTAAGGGCACTTTTCCTTTATGGAAAATTACTGCTGCTTCATTTTACAGAAGAGGGCAGGAAAATTGGTAAGTATTCAGAAAAAAAAAAAAAAAAGATTAGGTAATAGTTATAAAGTACTGATTGCATTTTTACATGCTTCTGTCATACAGACTATCCATGGAGAAGTGGTAACGCCAACTTCAACTCCAACATCATAAAGTGGTTATACTTTCCAGACTTCATTGTGAGACCAAACCCTGTCTTCCTTGTGTGTAAGTGTTTTAGCACATAGTTGTAAAGTGTTTATATGTCCTTTGCTTATAACATCTGTACAGTGTAATTTGAAGCCCGCCTTTTATTTAATCTTCAGTAGCAAGAAGACATATTCTCTGGGAAACTTAATACTAAGCATGAAAAATTCAAAGAATTAGTAATTTCTGCATCTGTTTTTCCTTATCCCATGTTCAATAACATGACATCAAAAAGTATGAATTATATTCCTTTTTCTCATTTATTTCTCAATAAAAGTCAAAGACAATGACAGGTAAAACCAGGTAAATTTCCAATTAGTGTTAAATGCATTGAAAACAGCACAGTTTTGAAGGTTCCAAATGTGCGAAAACAGTCTGGTAACTACATTATAACATATAATGACCACTCCTTATACCTATGTAATGACTGAATTTTTCCTTGCAATCACTGCTTTCTCCCAGACGATTTCATGTTGCTGCTGTGTGCATCCTTGCAAAGGCAGACATTTGAGGATGAAAATAAAGCTGCAGTACGAATCATGGCTGGAGACAATGTGGAAATTTGCATGAATCTTGATGCAGCGTCTTTTAGCCAGCATAATCCTGTTCCTGACTTCATTCACTGCCGGTAAAAACGGAATCTTAAGCACTTGGAAAACACAGTGCTTTCATTTCATAAAGTTCTCTAGTGTAAAAGTAATGCCAGAGTAATTCTTCCAATTTTACTTGGAATTCATATTCATGTGTGTTCCCATCTAACATAATTTTTACTGTATGAGTCAGCAGATAGTTCATTGCCGAGTAATCTGACTGATTAGAACAGGACAGATGCAAACAAGCCTTCCTAAAATGGATGATTGTTTTAAGTGCTCCCCAGAGGGACATTCAGTAGTAAATTTGCCTGGAAGCTTGTATTCATGGAATCATAGACTTGTTTAGGTTGGAAAAGACCTTTAAGATCATGAAGTCCCACCACTGTCTTAGACAACCAACTCATTGTGAAATATTCACCTTTAGGTCACAAGTTCTTGCATGCTATCTGTGCATATCTGGATTCAGAGAGTTTGGGGGACAAAAAATGTGGTTCAGCTGTTTAGCTCTGTCTTTTACAGCTTCAGAAGGAATCTTGGTAACCAAATTTGAATTTGCCTCCACCATTGTCCTGTGGGGCAGCATTTATGGTGGACTTCAGTGCTTTGGTGTCTTCCCCTAAAACACAGACATGTTAGCAATAATCTATCATAGTCTGCAGCTTCCCATGTATATGTTTAGTCCCAAAAAGTCATCAGTCATGTCCTGCCAAGTTGTTGTCTAAGCACAATCAAAATAATACTCTAATATAAGAGATTGTGCTATTTCATCTAGGCATAAGAAGCTTAAAAGTGTCTTGGAAGGACAACTGACATGTCTTCCTGTTTCTGAGCATTGAATATAAGGTTGTTGAAGAAGGTGAATAATATATAAAGGGCCAGAGGGTGAGGCAGTCTGTTCTGAATGGTCTTCAAACAATGGAACTGTTCCTATGTGATCATTTCAACACAGATTAGCTCGGCTCTTCCAAATTGTGCTGAACATGCTCTTAATTGCAGCTGTCTCTGAAAGTTTGTGCAGTAATACAAGAATAAATGGGAAGAATAAGATTCCTTAGCTATGGTGTTCTCTCAGTCTTGATATGTGAATGCATGTTACCAACAGGTGTCTGAATTCCAGGAATAGAAAAATGTCTAGAACTAAAGTACAAAAAAATCTCCCTTTTGCTGATAAAATTTTTCTTCCACTGGAGAAGTGCTATCACCAGAAGGCCTTCTCAAGATATTTAATCTGATTCTGCTCTTTCTGTTACAATTGGTGGCCAAATCTGTCTTGAAATAGTTTGCAGAGTAGACTGTTGAAACATTCAATTGACTCATTTGTCCAGATATTTATAGTCACTACTGGACAAAGATTGAACAGTTTTCCCCCTTGAGAATTTCCAGTCTACACAGTGGACCCAGTGCTCTGGAGTCAGTAACATAAGCTGAAAGAGAGAAGTGTTAATTTTTCTTCAAAATGCTCTGTCAAATGGGAATGCTTTCTAAAAGACATGTGACAAATAGGGCTTGGGCTAGAGGAAATGTAGTGGAGATTACCTGAGGTTTTTCTTGCCACTTGAAGTGGTGTCCATCTTAGCAATAGCTGATGCACCAGTAGCATCAGCCACACTGATGTCTTTGGTCACTGGCAAAGACCATCAATGGTTGCTCGCAGAAAGAAAAGATCAAATTTTCCTCCCTTAGTCCAGAAAAAATCACTGTGGAAAAAAAGCTCATTAATGACGAGAATGTGTTTTAATATTATCTTCAGAAGGGTGAAAGAGGCAAGAAAATCACTGCTTTTTAAACAGCTTCTTTTGGCATCTTTTCAATGTTTTTGGAATCTGATAGGTAATTCTGGTCATCTATAAAAGATATTCTCAAATGGACAAACATGAAAACTTTGAAGCACAGAGGATATTCTTTGAAGATTTTGGATGGGAATCAGAGTCATGTTTATAGTGGAAAGCAATGTTCAAGCTGAACTGGCCTGCTGCCCCTCCACAGTCCTTTGGGTTAAGTTCTGTGTCTTGGTTCATATGCATGGTATGCATCAGCTTGAAGCCTCTGGTGGCAGAAAATCCATTCAGACACACTGCTGGGTATGTGCTGACTAAGGAGAGCTCTATATAGGTGATTTAACAGTATGCAACCATTTAACTGGGAGTTTGCAATGTGTATTAAGAGAAAGTAGTATTGTTGGTGGAGAGTACAAAAGAACAGAAAACCAGAGGATCCATTAGTGGTGGTGAGCTGAACAAATAAACCGTGATCCTTTTATACTTGTTCCAGCTAAATGCAGAAATCTGTGCAACCATTTTGTGTGATAGTTTTACATTGTGTGAATAAGGAGTAGAATGAAAAGAACAAGGCAGAGAAAGAAAAAGAACAGGGACATTTTTGTTTGAAAAATCAATCAATCTTGAATAGAAACCCCATTAATTAACCCATTCGGGAGCAAAGGAAATTCCTGTGTATGATATCCTTTCTTGTAGATGCTTAGGCAGGTAATCATGGAATCACAGACTGGTTTGCAATGGAATGGAAGGGACCTTAAAGATCTTCTAGTTCCAACCCACCTGCACCTTCCACTAGACCAGGGTGCTCAAAGCTTCATTCAGCCTGGTCTTGAACACTTCCAGGATTGAGACATCCACCACTTCTCTGGGCAACTTGTTTCAGCACAACTTGTTTCTTTACCCTCTGAGAAAAGAATTTCTCTCTAACATCTAATCTAGGTCTCTCCTCTTCTAGTTTAAAACCCTTCCCCTTGTCTTATCGCTACATGCCTGTCTGAAAACTTGCTCTCCCTCTTTTTTGGTAGGACCCTTTTAATTACTAGAAGACTGCAATGAGCTCTCACCAGAGCCTTCTCTTCTCCAGGCTGAACAACCCCAGCTTCAGTCTTTTCTCACAGAAGAGCTGCTTCATCCCTCTGATCATCTTAGTGGCCCTCCTCTGGACTCACTCGAACAGGTCCAGATCTTTCTTGTGCTGAGGACTCCAGACCTGGATGGAGCACTCCAGGTGGGGTCTCACAAGGGCAGAGTAGAGGAGGAAAATCACTTCCCTTGATCTCTTTTGATGCAGCCCAGGATGCAGTTGTCTTTTTGGGCTGTGAGTGCACACTGTTGGGTCATGTCCAGCTTTTCATCCACAAGAACCCCCAGGTCCTTCTCAGCAGGGCTGCTCTCAAAGAGTTCCTCTCCCAGTCTGTGCTCATGTCTGGGATTGCCCTGACCCAAGTGCAGCACGTTGCAGTTGGACTTGTTGAACTTCATGAGGTTCTTCTGGGTCCACTTCCCAAGCTTGCCCGGGTTCCTCTGGATGGCATCTCTTCCTTCTGTTGTGTCAACTGCACCGCTCAGCTTGGTGGTGTCATCTGCAAACTTGCAGAGGGTGCACTTGATCTCCCTGTCTGTGTCATTGATGAAGATATTGAAGAGCACCAGTCTCCAGATAGAGCCCTTAGGAACATCACTTGTCACCACCCTCCACCTGGACATAGAGACACTGACCACAACTCTCTGTCTGCATTCAGCCACCCAGTTGCCTGTCCACTGAATAGTCCACTCTTCATGTCTTTCCAATTTAGAGAAATAAGGATATCATGTAGGCTTTATAGAAGTCCAGGTAGATGGCATCTGTCGATGTGTTGACCTTATTGAGCATTGTGGTCACTCAGTCACAGAAAGCCACAAGGTGGGTCAAGCACATATTTCCCTTAGTGAAGCCATGATGGCTGTCTAGGATCACCTTTTAGTCGTGCATGTGTCTTAACATTGCTTCCACGAAGATCTACTCCATGATCTTCCCAAGCACAAAGGTAAGGCTCACCAGTCTGTAGTTCCTCAGGTATCTTCTATTTTTTGGGGGGATTTGGGTTTTTTTTTGTTCACAGTGTTAGCTTCATGAATTATAATGGGAACATACACGTAGAATTGTGTCTCTAGGTATAAACAGACCTTCCTTTAGAATGAACTGCATAATAGATCTTGTGTTCTTGAAGGTGCCTTAACTTACTTTGAGCGCTTAAGTATCTCCTTCAATGCTTTCACTACAATGCAGATTTTCCTAGATTTTATATTATGTTGTTTTTAAGAGGTTACACTGCACATATGCAATTCTAAATGTCCAATATGCTTCACAGAAGCACCAGAGAATGGCTGACAGTATCTTAAGGTGACTGAATCTTTTATTAGCAGTTATAAATCTTTTAAAAGAAGGACTCTCAAGCTCTGGGTAATCCACTGAAGATCCACCTCAGAAGAAAATGTATGTATCTGGCCTCCATCCAAGACAATTTGCAAGTGAAACAGCTTTTTCTAAAAACATTTCTTGTGCTTTCCTATAGAAGTCTCAGAATGGTCTAAATATTTAGTAACATGGACAAGAACTTGGTTCAAACCTTATCCAAGCAAGTGAAATTAATAATGACATCTCTCCAGAAGTCAGTCATAAAGAGCCAAACACGTGAAGACAACCTGGCTATGAATAAATTACTAAGCATTAAAAAAACAAACAAACAAAAAGTTGTGCTTAGTATTCCTGTGTTTTCTGAGAAGATACTAGTTGATCACTGTTCTAGTAGGCATGGATAAAAAGGTTTTAACTGCAATATAAACAGTGGCAGAAAAAGAACATATTTCCAAATGCTTAATTTTCTTCTCTCTGGAGAAATACTTGGGTTCAACAATGTCTAAGTAAGAGATTTCCTGAAATTTTCTAGTCTTTCCACCCCCAGATTTCTCAGGGGATATGTGCTTGACCCCAAGAGAGTGCATATCCAAAGGACTTTGAAACAGAAATAAGGACAAAGAATAGAAAGTAGGAGCTTTTAGAATGATACAGGATTTAAAGCAGCTTCACTGATGATGATCCTTTCCCACAGTCTTTAATGCTGGAAAATTCTCATTTCAGTTCCCAAGTTTCAGACATTTGCCTAGACATTGTCAGGGAAAAAAAGGCTTGGGATTGTAATATGCTTTTTTCCACTTAAAAGCAGAAACAGTTATTGAACTGTCCCCTTTAATACCTGCACCCTGAGAACCATCACCAGCTGAGTCAGATAAAGTCTCTGAAAGGCAGCTGTAATGCCAGTCTTGGAACTGTCTTCCAGCTTAGGTTAGTGAGATATGATCTGCAAATGAACATTATAGGCTTTCTGCCCTATTAGTTTTTTAAACCAGATAAGCAGATAAGCATTTTGTTCCTAATAAAATGAGCTCAACAAATAACACATCTTTGAATTAGGGAATTTTTAAAGTGAATACAAGCATGAAGAAAGGACTTCACTGGTAAGAAAGCAACAGTTGAATAATGTCAGTCCTTGGAGAGGACTTTACAAAAATATTGGGAATTAAGACCTATAGGATCCACAACACAAGATTTGAAGAAGTCTGTTGAAATGAGGGAGCTAGTTTTCAGAAGATTGGATGTTGCTATTTGCAAATAGAAAATCAATTAAACTGCCTTCTGAAAGCTGAAATAGAGTTACAGGGAAGGGCTTTGAGGATGGAAGCTTGATGAGAAATTAGCCATGTTGGGCTTAGAAGGGGAAATGGACTCTGATGCAGGGTCACACAAGCTGCTAGAGTGTAAGGAACAGGAGACATGGAAGAGCAGAAAGAAAGAAGGAATTTTGGGGAGTAGGTGTAGCTTACAGAATGCATAAATATAGTGATAATATGCCTGGACGAAATGGATGGGGTAGTCATCAGAAGACAGCTCTGGAAAGAGCCTTGGGATTATATGGAGATATGTGGCCACACTCAAAACAAAGCAGGTGGTTGACAAGCAAGCTATGAAGCTGCGTAACAGCAGCTCCTCCAGCATGCAGAAGCACTGAGCTGTATCCATCAGCACAACAGCACAGTAGGCTCTCACCAGTGTGAGCAGAAATCTGTTCTCTCCCTAAACTTCAAAGTGCTGGCAGAGCACAAACACCTTTCCTCAAAGGGGTTATTGGCTGCAGCGTCAGCACCTCTTGGTGCCTGCAGGCAGAGGTCCAGACATGAGACTGGTCATACCCAAGCACATCACAGAGCATGCTGGGAAAAACAACTCCACCTAGAGCAATCTTTTTGCAACTGGATGGATTGTATTACAGTTAAAAATTAATTCCTATGGAAATAAAATATTGAAATAATCATGATAAGACTAATAAAGCTTTAGAAAAGAAAAGCAGATAATTTGATATGGAAAGCCATCTGAAGTTACAATAGCTTTGATGGATCTGTGGAATGAATTTCATAGTTTGTCTTCCTTGGTTTTGAGCAAAGTAATACAGCAAGTTTTTCCAAAATGTTATCCAGATCTTTGAGGTTTCTTCTGTAAAATTTTGCATTCAGAGGTTGTCATGCTACCAAAAGCTGTAGCTTGATGCTCTTGGTGCACTGGTTTAGTGGTTAGTCTTCCTCAGACATGTGTCCATATTCCTGGCCTCCAGCTACACCCTCCCATTCATCACACTGGCACAGAGTTGATTCACAGCCCGAATGGACAGAAAAGTATCCCTTTCTTCCGTGCAACCCCAAAACAAACAGGCTTTTGCAAGTTTTCCTCTTGAAACTGTTTCAAAGAATCAAAGCCAAAGAAGGGGTTGGAATGCAGAGCTGAGGGGATGAAGGGGAGTTGGACTGTCCTCTTGGGAACCAACTGCTCAGATATCCAAGGTGTATTGTTAAATACCACATCCTGAGTGTGGCCTTTCCTCCTGGTGACTAAATGGAGATTTAAAGACCACTTAGAGGATGAGGTTTGGAAGATTTGCATGACATTAAACTAATGATGTGTGTGGTCTGCAGTGAAAGCATAAAATCACAGTATATGCTATCCAAGACTAAGTATTTTCTGCTGTCTATGTAGAATTTTTCAAACAGCGTGTATGCATCCTTACTGTCCTGATGGGTTTGTGTAGGGTCTTTTAACTGGGGTGGCTTTGTGCTTCAACCTCACACTGTTGCACTATAATCTTCAGAGCAAGGAACTGAAGCTCCTCGCTTCCTAACTTTCTGGGCGTTGAGGAAGAATTTGAAGATTTTCATATGAGAATACTTCAAGTGATTTGAGAGGTGGTATGTTGAGAACTCCCCACCAAGACACATCTTCATTCCTGCTCTTACAGGACTTGACCCATCCATATCAATATAAACCATTAATGAAACTTAGGGAGATGCATGGACTCTATACTGTACAGATGAAGCAATTCCACATATTGCAACTGAAAGAAGTATGATTTTAGGAAAATTTTTATCTACCTGAAACCATTTGGCTGTAGTTCTCTCCAGTGTGTTCAATGTGACATTTTTCTTGGGCCAGCACAGAACTACCTGGGATGGTTGGTGGTCTTCATTGTTTAGGTGTGCCTTGAGTAATGTGTTCAAACACCATATTGTAAGATGTCCACTCCAAGATTAATTCTTGGGAGCCATTTTTATTGTTGGACTTGCTCATAACTGCATAGTTATAAAAATCAGAATGCTTTCCGTCTTTAAGAGCTACATCATTTGTCACTTGACACAGTTGTGTTGCCTCCTGCCTTTTGAGAGGTTTTTCTTTACATCCAATTTTGTTGTTTGGTTAGTTTAGAGGTGCCCAATGCAATTATATTTAATGTATATTTTTGAAGATAAGAAGAGCAGATGTATTTAATATTTTCGATGACTCCTAAATGTAGTAAATAGTTAACATTATAGTTAAAAAATATTCTCTCTAATTTCTGGAGGTTGTAATCTGAGAGTGATATCTGCTCTTGACTATGACTCAAGCAAATGCCATGTGTATATGTTGGAAAGTTTGGATTCAGACAGTTCCAGTTGTTTGTAAGAGTCAGAGTCCATTTTTATTGAGGAGTATTAAGATATTGCTGTTTGTTTGATCAATTCAGTTCCATTTTGGGCTTTTCTCAAAAGATGCTGATGCATTTTATTGGTGGCAGACATCAGGATTTTTGAAATATTGCAAATTTTGCAGCAGTGTCAGGAAGCTGATAGCTTCCTAGCCCTCCCACACACCAATACTTATTATTAAAGGAATATCAAATATTATGTCAGAGAAACAGAATATTACTTTCTGGAGAAACAGTGAGACCACCATTTCCAGTGCATATTAAGTTAGTGAAGAGCTCTTCAACTGACGTATTCCATGTCTTTATTTTCCCAGTGCATATTGATTTTTTTGTTAATGTTTTATCACCCAGAATCCAGTAGCATCTCCAAAGGCATTTTTAGATGTAGATTTTAGATCTACAGGCAGTAGATCATAAATTTCTTAAATATTTGTGGGAAATAAACATAAAGGAGCTTTCTTGTTACCTTTCATTAAATGCCTCTCTGGTAAAATGTGTAATACAGGCCTATAAATGTAGAACTATAAATACAGACTCCTAGAAAGTTCTGAGCCTGAGAACACTGAGCAGCAGGGACCTTTTTATGTGGCTTCATACAGTGCATTTAGTTCATTCAGTCCTCAGATGGTTTGGCTTAGGTATATGGGTACTCCTTAGCACTCTCTCCCTGCCTGGTTTCCTGAAAAATCTAGTTTCGCAGCCTGGGTGAACAGGGGCTGAAAACACAGTTGCATTTGGAATCAAAACACTGTAAGCAGAGGGAAACTAAGAATTAGTTGGTTTTGCAGTGTTTAGCTATATGTAGTATTTGGTATTGCCTTTAGCAGATATTCTTACTTGAAAACTCACTGAGTCAATATTAAGTCAAGATTTTAAGGAATCTGAAAACACCAAATTGTTTTTCACTCTTTCCCACTGTGGGCCAGCCTGATTTCAGATAGCTCTGTCTCACAGCTTCCTGGCAAATGTTTCAGTGAATTCTATCACATTTACATTCTGTAAAAACCTGCTACCCCTTAAAACTTTTACAGTTGATCTCCATTAAAGAAACCTATTCTTAGCATCTGTCTGAAAACTAGGCTTTTAACCAGGCTGAATTCCCTAGAAGTCACCAATAAATATGGAATTGTTTGCATGGTGTACTGTAGTTGGCTTTTTAAAATAGATTTGCTGCAGTATTTCTCAGACTTCTTAAAAGATTATCTCAGTTAGCTTTTTTAATCACATCTATGGCATTGCGAGATAATACTACTCTATTACGAAGTTTGGTAAGAACATGTTTTCCCCCTCTCATGATACGAGGCTTGATCCCACGTGATTCAGTGCCCTGATTAGGTGTAGCAAGATGCTTGTGCACATGAATGAGCTAGAATGGAGTATACGAGACAGGCAGACCCATCCATAAACTGAACCCATTGACCAGGGTGTTAGTCATGAGCAGGTGCACGAATGCCGAAGTGGAACAAGAACACCCAGAAGACCTCAGGCACAAGTGTCAGCCAGTAGTGCAGAGAGAGGAAAGGTAGCATTGCCCTCAGAAAACAGATGGTAACTTTTTCTCCTTCTTTCACTTCCAGATCCTACCTAGACATGTATAAGGTGATAATATTTAGTTACCTCTTCTGGTTTGTGCTGACTATAATCTTCATAACGGGAACCACAAGGATCAGCATATTCTGTATGGGCTACTTGGTGGCCTGCTTTTATTTCCTTCTCTTTGGTGGAGATCTGTTGCTGAAGCCAATCAGGAGCATTCTGCGTTACTGGGACTGGCTGATTGCCTACAATGTCTTTGTGATCACCATGAAGAACATCCTGTCGGTAGGTGGCTGCTGCCTTTCCTTTGCCCTCAGCTCTTCAGTTTTATTGAAAGCGTGCACAGTGCATTGAGTGGTCATCAAAAATCCTTTTTCAGGACCCCAGCCTTCTGTGACCACAAAACAGTCTCCGTTTTAATTCAGCATTACTAGGGAATGGTGATGCATATACATAATGGGAAATGTGCACCCATGTATTCAGTCGGGCTCTGTGACAACTCACAAGCTGTTTTGCAAGGGCCAGGCTCTGATTTCTTTGCCTAATAAAGTATCTCCTTAGAAGTCATATCAAAATCTCAGTGGAGTGAAAAATGAGTAAGAAATGCAGGATTAGTCATACCATTGATAAATAGTGTGGATTTAATTAGACATTTTACTTAAATAATTGTCAAACCTAGTATGAAATGCAATTGTGTGGATGTAATGTAATTAGTGAAGTTAATTACAAACTTACAGACTGCATTCTTGTTCCCTTTAGAACTGGTGTGACATTCAGGTGAAAACATATATTTAATAATTAAATGTCATATTATTCTGCAAAATATTAAAGGTTTTCTTACATTAACTCTTTAGTGTGTATTCTTGCAGTGGCACTGATAGGGTGATTGAGACAACCCAGTAATTTAAATCTTTTTGAAAGATAAATTTAGATTTATTCCTGACAATTTCTTTTTAGCTTTGAACATTTTTAGTGCTGGACTGAAAAGAGCAGACATTTTTCTTTTTACATTTATATAAGTTACTGTACTGAAATAAAATTGATTTATGGATGGTTTGAATTTGCAAATGTTCTAAATGCGTACATATGTGCTTCATGCTTGGGAATTCAGTGGAGCTACATGTGTCTTAAGCTTGTCCATGTATGTTTGTAAGATTAAGTCAGTGATTTATAAAAGTTGCTTAGCTGTCACATCACATGCCAGACTTGTCATTTTCTATGAAAAACACAAATAAATTCCACATACTTCCAATCTCACTGATAATCGGAAAATCAAATTCTATCTAAAAGTGATGTATGTCACTGCTAAAGTCACTCTTTCTTCAAATCTCTGTTTTAGTAATGAGAAAAATCCAACTGCCTTTGGCTGTATTATTTATCATGTGATGTAGCAATATTCAACTTTTCTCATCTTTATTTCTTCTGTCTTGTTCTATTAAACTGTTCTTTTACCTTCCAGATAGGAGCATGTGGCTATATTGAATCATTAATTAAGAATAGTTGCTGGGTCATTCAGGCATTTAGCCTGGCTTGTACAGTTAAAGGCTACCGTATTCGTAAGTATAGCTTATTTTTCTTCATAATTGTCTATAAATAAAGAATCACCCTTAGCATCTTCTACCATATTTAAGTTGTACCCTCCCTTGACATATTACCTTGTGAAAAATCGCATCTGCAAGTTCACTTAATACTGCTTGGTCCTGTATTGATTCCAACACAGAATGTCAAAACTATTTCCTAGAACCAAGGGAGACACATATGCAGATATACATATCAACACCCCAGTATATGTATGCCTATACTCACAGCCAGCATTTGCTGTAAGTGAACAATTTGGTGCTACTGGCCCTTAACACAGTTTCCCTGTATATACAAGTTATGTGATACTCAAGTGTAGTAGTCAATGCACCATTGAAAGTATGGAAAGATTCTTGTCATAAATGGAATGTGGATGCTAATGCAGAGA
>JAWWEU010000081.1:100541624-100569100 GCA_035583155.1 Acropternis orthonyx
TTCCCTTTCCCCAAACCCCTGTTGTAGAACCCTTTTTCCCATTGGCCCCTGTTAAACCTTACCCCATTGGTCCTAACGTGGGTCCCCTTTCATAGTAAAATGACCCTCTCCCTTGAAAAGCCCGGTAGCACCGGAAATAACCTCTCTTTGCCTCCCTCTCTCCGTGAGTCCTGTGCTGCCGTTCCCGGTCCCCTGGGAACCACGTGGAGGGGGGGCAGGCGGAGAGCGTGCTCCCTGGTAAGGATCGCAGTACCCGTGCCAGGGGGAACCCCACCACCCGCTATACTTAAGGATATGATTTCTCTGTACAACTTGAGCTAAAATGTCAGCTCACCAACTCTACAAGGAGAGGGCACCTTTTCCCAGCTGCACTCCCTGTGTGGAGTGTGGATCCCACTCCTCCCTGGGTACCAGGGTTCAGTTGCTCAAAGGGTAAACTAGTTCAGCTCGCTGAAATGGCATGAAACTGGTAAATTTTTTTTTGTGTGTAGTGAGTTTAGGCAAATTTTTTTTCCCTTATGATTATGCTCGTGTTTGTGGTGATAACAGGAAGGGAGTGGATAATATGTATGAATGGAGGTGAGAGAAAGAAGGAATAAAGTATAGAGAGCAAAACCCTTCACATTTCAGTGAGCCATTAATTTGTCTCCACTTTGTCCTGACACCCTGGATTGATGGTTTGAACACACCTGATTTTTTTTAGGTTTTTTTTTTTTTTCCCTGAATTTAAAGAGCTGTTTCATCCTAGTGAGTCTGCAGCAAAGTTCTGAATTCCTGTCATCACATCTGACTCTAACAGATAAGTGTGAAGTTAGGGGGAAAAAAAGTAAAGAAGATGCAAATCCACAAGATAAATGGTGCCCAGTAGTTCTTGTGTTATCCAAAACATTTTGGCAGCTACAGAAATTTAGACATAGGTTTCTGACCCTCCACAGGTTGTGCACAGGAGTCTTTGAAGCTCTTGGAACTTGACCTTTCAGAGGTATTAGATTGCCTTGCTTGCTTGTAAAGCCAGCTTCGAGCCAGAGCCTGTCCCTTGAGTCCTTCTCTTGCCTTCTATAGGGCAGCATAGGCCATATAGTTTATGGTCTAGCTCCACAGAACCCAGCTTTAGTTTTTTAATATCCCCAGGAGAACTGCCTTTCAGAGAATAGAGCAAGAAAGAAAGAAATAGGCCAAGCCAAAACCTAGAGGTAGGAGGAATGGGATTTCCTCTCTGCCTGTCTCCTCCTACCCAAAGGAAGCAGTTTTGTGGTTTCAAGTATTTCTTCTCTTATGCAATGGAAAGAAACATTGAACCGAGTTGCAGAGAGGAAAAGCAAAGATATTAGGTGGTGGCAGTCATAAAATTGTTTTGACAAAAATAAAGCACATCTTTCTCATGTTGATAATGTTCTTAATTGGAAAATGAGACAAAAGTCACTTTGAACTAAAAAACAAAGAAGCATGCCATTTTAGAAAATATCAAAATCATACAATTCAGTGTAATAAAAATGGTTTTTCCATTCTTTGTTTTCAAGTACGTACTAGGGTAGAGTGTATTTATTTGCAAATGGTTCACTTCTGTTGAATTCTCAATTTTCATGGGGCGTCACATTGCTGGAAGCTTTCCAGTTTGTTGTAAAAGAAAATATGGTGCACTTGAAGTGGAAATGCATGTCAGTTTTCTTAAGAAAGATCTAATTAAAATACCTCAATTTGAATAATTTTAAGGGCTGAGATTATTTAAATTATTAAACATTATAAAAGAATATTTAATGCAACAGTCCTTATGCTGATGGTATCTTTTTCCAGCAACCAGCAATCTAGATTGTAAACTGCCCAGTGGAGAAGCAGGAATCATTTGGGACAGCATATGTTTTGCTTTCCTGCTGCTGCAAAGAAGAGTGTTCATGAGTTACTACTTCCTGCATGTGGTTGCAGATATAAAAGCTTCTCAGATCCTAGCATCAAGGTAACATAAAATTTAAAAGAAATTAAATAGCTCAAATCTCTCATGGTGACTACTTATTTGATTAGTACCAAAATAGTCCTTTTACATTGGTTTAAACAGTCCTTGCTAAAATTCAAAATGCCAAACCCACCTTTGGACAAAGCACATACAAGAATATATATTAATTAATTGAGAATCTAATAGAAATTAAACCATCTTTTCTACCAAATACAATCTGCTGCTCCTATTAAAAGTTGTGAAAGTTGATGTGTCTGGCAGCATTCTCTCAACATGAATGTGCATGAGAGCAAATGCCAGAGTTTCCAAGTCTTGGAAAGAAAATACTCTCAGACCCTGTGTGAGACACTTGTCCTTAGAAATCATGTCTCAAGAAACGTCACGTGAGGCAGAAAACAGGAGAACTCTAACCTCTGTCTTGGGAAGAAATAGGAACACACTTGGGAAGTGTCACATCACAAAACACTGACAAGCATCCACCCATAGCCATCACTGACACAAACATTCTTCCAGTTTATAATAAGAAGGCAGATGAGGAATGAAATTCTGGTTCTAATTTCTGTAAGATTTCTAAGAAATTACTTTTGTTAATATTTGATTAAATATATTGTGGATTTTTTTCCCCAGAAAAACCTATGAATATTAATTTCTGACTGTGTTTCAGGGCAAAATTTGTCTTGCATGTTCTGAACAGAAGTAGTTTTTATCTTTCTCCTCTTCCCTCTCAAGGGATTACTTTAAAAAGGGGACACGTTTTGCTGTCTGTACTGAAGAAAATTCACCACTGTAAAAACATGCTACCAAAAGCTCTCTACCTCCATCCCACATTGCATCTCTTAGACTTTTGCACTGGGGTGAATTTCAGTGCTGATACCCAATTTTGCTGGATATGGCCTTTTTGTAGCTTTATTATTATTATTATTATTAATGATAATAATAATAATAATAATAGTAATAATAATAAATATTTATTATTATGCTGGACTCACAGTGAAAATAGCATAAAGCAAAATGCTAAGTATCAAAATACCTCCTAAATGGGGAAATGTGCATCCAGAAAGACAGAGCAGGCTCATGAAAACAACACTGGACTGGGTTGAAAGAAACATGTATGGTTCCTCTTTCCAGCTTTGTTTCTTTGGTGAGTTACTGAACCTATGCAGGCTTCAGTTCTCCAGCAGCCAAAGTGAAGACATACTGGCATATGTCAGGAGTTTTGTAAAGATAAATGTATTAATGACCAGGAAGTCCCAAAACTTTACAGTAATGTAGGTGGTATAAACATAGTGATATAATGAATTTTTTTAGTAAACTGTTTGCCTTGTTAAAGTATAGACTTTAACAAGAATTTACATGAAAAATGGAGAAGGTCAGTTTTGGATTCAGACAGCATGGTCTGATCCTGTCTTCTAATGAAAGTTAATATTGTGAAATACAAATTCCTCACTGAAATAAAATTAAATTGTGAGTCAAATAATAGCAATGAGGATTCAGTGACAGTTTTTGATAGTCCATAAAGATTTAGGGGTGATCAAGTTGCTAAGGAGAACATATTCTTCTTTATTGTACTTTACCATACCTTGGGACAATAAGGATTGCCTGTCTTGATTGTGTTCCTTTGAAGAAATGCAGTTTTGGTTATCCTTCATAATACATGAAAGAATCATTAGTCTCACAGAAAACATGGCTAAAAATTAATTAGTGGACTCCTAAAACTATAGCTGTTGTTACAGAACTCCTGACAAAAGAAAAGCTTTAAATTTAGGCTATTTCTTTGAGAGAGACTTTAAGACTCTTTTATGAGTCTTCAAAAGCTCATGTGTGAATTAGGAAAAATGGCCAGAACATGTGAACTGAACATCCAAATCAATGAGTTGATTACATTTCTAATGTAATGAGGTGAGAAGCCATATTCTGTTGGCACACCAGAAACTTGCTCAAGGGTTTGTGTCATCAGATTGAAAGTACCTGTTGTGGGTTAGACCTTGGCAAAATGCCAAGCCTCCCCGAAGCCCACAGGGTCCCTGAAGCCCACAGTGTCCCAGCGACAGGAGGGAAAGAAAAAAAAAACCCGAAACTGAAAATAACTTTTATATATATATATATATATATTTACATGAAAGTTACAACACATATTTGTACAAATATAAAGAAAACCAACAAGAACTTTATCCCAAACTCCCCCCCGCCAACAGCACAGAGATTCCACCACCCAAAGACATTTCCCGGGAAGAACACCCAGCAAGGAGAGGGAAAGAGCAACCCAAAACAAAAAAAGTATTTACTTCCCAGAGACCAAAACTGTTGTGAGTATCTCAACAAGGAATGGTGAGGCCTATCGCTCCTGGAGCTGCAACAGGGTGTCCTCTCAAGACACCACAAGCAGAGGAGAAAAAGAGAGGAAGCAACTCCCTTCACTAGTTTTATACTCGACTTGATGTCAGATGATATGAAATACATCTTTGGTTGCTTAAGTCAGGTGATACCTGTCCCTCTAAATCTACGGAGAGCCCTATGGCCCACAAACTGAGGCCTGCTGAATTTGGCTTTGGGCCTAACTAAACTAAGGCCTTAATCCAAGTTTTTTGGGATTTATCAAACCCATCACAGTACCGTAGTTTTCAGAGGGTAAAGGTGAAGCTGCAGCTATGCTCGTCATGGCCCTGGATAAAGCTACACATTGCTCACAACTTCCAGGGAGACTAAGGCAGGGAGTTGAAGTGATTCTATCACTGAAATGACTATAAAGAAATCATGGAGGTGTGCAAGAAATCCTACAGCAAGCCTTGAACCTACTTGTGTTCTGTGTTCTTGAGGACAGGAAACAGAATTCCCACAACAGCTGTTAGAGGAACTTAAAGGCTGAGTAGGGTTCATGACATTTGGCCCTAGATCTTGAAATGATTGACTGTAAAGATGCTAGTATTTTAGAGCAGTTGATTATTTCTTTTCAGGCCCTGGATTATTTTTGTTTGATGCAAATGAGGTCATGTACAGAGGGAACATAGAGTTCTCTGTGATTAGCTGACATAAGAGAAATGCAGAAACATTTAGCATTTAATTTCCTTTTTTCTTTTCTTCTGCCCCATTTCTGATGTAGGGGTGCTGAGCTTTTTCAGGCTACAATTGTCAAGGCTGTAAAGGCAAGAATTGAAGAGGAAAAAAAATCAATGGATCAACTGAAGAGACAGTATGTATTTGATGCATATACATATACATATACATATATATATATATGTATGTATGTATGCATGCATACATATGCACATATTTAACTGTTTGGTGGTATTTATCTAGCACTTTCTTTTATAGAAATACTGACTTCCATTATTTACCTAGAAATACGTTACCATTATTAGGATTTTGTTCTGTACATCTGTATTTCTGGAAAAATTTGTTGCAAATCTGCTCCTTCTGTTTCATTTGTGGTTTCCCCTCTAGTGTTTGAGTGCAAAATATATGTTTACCTTCACTGAAAATACTTGCATTCAATTTAAGTGGCCTGGATAGGGTTTCACTTTATTCAGCCAATAGGTCACTGATTTCTCTTGCACGCAGCCAGCACGCCTCTTTTATAAATGCAGAAAGCTCTCAAAGCTCCTCCACCACCATGCATGAAAAGCCCTAACTGCTTCCTAACCAAGTGTCAAAGCTCACTCCTGACAGGTTCTTCCACACCTCCATAAGTGAAGAAGCATCAGAAGACTGCAGGGATTGTGTTCCCTACCTGTATGGAATTACAGAATCACAGAGTAGTTTTGAGCTGGAAGGGACCTTTTAAAGGTCATCTTGTTCAATCCCCCTGCAATGAGCAGGGACATCTTCAACGAGATCAGGTTGCTCAGACCCCCATGCAACATTAGCTTGAATGTGTCCAGGGATGGAACATCTACCACCTCTGTGGAAAACCTCTTACGGTATTTCACCACCCTCATTGTAAAAAACTTCTTCCTTACAGTCAGTCTAAAATCCTGCAGGTGCTCTTTATCCCACTGTTCATGTCATTGATGAATACATGAAAAAAAATAACACTGGAGCCCTGAAGGACACCACTTGTCACTGATGTCCATTGGGACAAATGAGCTTAAAGGGTTAAGATGGAGCACAAATACTGCAGGAGCAGCCACATCCTTGGTTCAGAGTGACAAGTTTCAGGAAAAGCACTGCATTAAATAGAAGACTTTTTTTTTTTCTTTAGGGAGGTCTCAGAGCTTCATTTGCTTTGGTGCAACTCCTGACAGCAAATTCTTTCATTTGAAGTGATAATAAGATAGCTGAGTGGGAGCAGGTAAAGCAGTTTTGGTAGCAGGCAACCCAGCTCTCACTGACCAGTGAATGAAATAGGCTTGATCCTTCCACCCAGCCCATTCAGAGCCATGTAAGTCCTTATGTTTAAGGGAAGGATTAATGACGTTGTGGAACACATCCTTTAGAAGCATTGTAGTGTGTGTGTGTGTGTGTATGTGTGTGTTTAACACTTGTTTTTCAGAGTGGGTTGAAAAGGGGGAAGGGATGGATCTAATAAGATTCTACCTTTTGCTAGAATGGATCGCATCAAAGCCAGGCAGCAAAAATACAAGAAGGGTAAAGAGAGGATGCTAAGCATGAACCAGGAGTCCTTAGAGGGGCCGGAGATTCGGAAGGTTTCTGAAGAAGATGATGAAGGTACCATTAGCTACTGTGTACCATAATTACAGTTGAGTGCT
Source organism: Acropternis orthonyx (assembly GCA_035583155.1). Taxonomy (NCBI): domain Eukaryota; kingdom Metazoa; phylum Chordata; class Aves; order Passeriformes; family Rhinocryptidae; genus Acropternis; species Acropternis orthonyx. The sequence continues at coordinate 100,548,282 of JAWWEU010000081.1, forward strand.
AAGGATCTAATAGTCCTACTAGTTGGACAAGTGTTAAATTTTTCTTCAAAACTGTCAACATGTAACAACATTGTTAGCTTATTATCAGTTTCAGGCTTGATTCAGCCAAAACAAAATCTGTGATTATGTACTGTAAAAAGGTTTAGAGAAAATGCTTTACTTTGAGGTTACTTTTGGTTAACTTCAGGCCATTGGCAAAGAACTGAATAGCAGCAGATGTTTGTTTTTATCAAAGTCATTATCTATAAACCACAGTGTTACAAATAGGTGGCACCCACATTTTTCCAGCAATGTTTTCTGGATGCTGTTCTGTATTTTTTTCAGTCACTGAAAAGTTTGTATACTTTTAAATGTTATTTAAAACACAGAAACAGATAAAATTATACCTATATAGTGCCACATTTCAAGCACTAACCTGGGATCAGCACTTATTGGATTTAAAATTTTTGGAGCCTCAAATGTAAGGGAATTTAAGAGGAGGGAAAATATGTTCTTTAAATCAGAGTCAAGTGTGACTGCATGTTTTAAAACACAAAACTCAACTTTTTAGCTGTTTTAGAGTGGAATGCTGTTTTAACTGCTGCATAAACCAGAGTATTTCTGCTTAGAGGTCATGCATTTGGATTATCTTAGTAATGAATGTACTCAGTAGATCTGAAATCTGATGTGCTCAGGACATTTTAGCTCTTGAGAGAAAATAAAAATTATTAATCAGTGTAAGAAACATGTTTCTCATTTTGTAAAATTAATATTTGGACATATTTTATTTTAGGAGAAGCAGACAAAGAGAAAGCCAAGGGCAAAAAAAAGCTGTGGTGGCGGCCTTGGGTTGATCATGCTTCCAGTAGGTTTTCTCAATCATCTTACAAATATGTGGATTTAACCCTTATATCCTTGACCAGAATGAAGGCATTCCCATGACCTGTTTGTTTTATGCCTGATTTTGTGACTGTGACTTGATAGAAGGCTTGTTTTTCTCAACAAATTATATCTACTTCCCAGTCTTGAAGGAGTTTAACCATATTTTGAACTTCTGTGTGTTGGAAGCATAGCTAGCTCATGCTACTTTGAGCATTCTTAGAAAAATATCAAATCAGATAAGTATATGCCAGAAAGAATCTTATTTGACCTCAAAAGTCTCAACTCCCCCCCTACTGCAGAGCAAAATATATTTAAAAATGTGAATGTGAAAGTTTGCCAATGCATTCTAAGAGTAGTCATAATTCTATTTCATATACGCACATCGTACATCTTTTTTTATGGTCCATCAGTCATTCTAGTGTCAGCTGTAGAAATCTGAGTACCTCAGTAAGGCATCAAGGCCACTCCCAGAACTAGGCTGTGTAGAGCTCTGCATATCTCTGATCACACTTTAATGTGTTGTTGATGCCAGTTGTTTTGCTAGTCCCATTTCTTTGTGTGCTTATCTGAGAGCAAATATATGTCCAGCCATGTGCACAAGAAATTATTGTCTTGTGTCACTTGTGTAATTGTTACATTATGATATTTCAATTTGTTTGTAGCCCAGTCCAGGCATATGATAGAGTTCTTCCCTACTTTATGGATTAGATAAAACAAGAAAACTGAGTAGGCTGCAATCTCAAATCCGGTGTCATTTGATTGGATCTTTGTTGAATGAAATCAGACATGAGCTATTTAATAGCCTCCGAAGATGTAAAAAAATACTCAAATGTATAGCACTCCTCAGAGTTAAATCATAGAACCGCAGAATCACAGAACATGCTGAGTTGGAATGGACCCATCATGATCATCGAGTCCAACTCCTGGCCCTGTGCAGGACACCCCAAGAATCACACCATATGCCTGAGAGCATTTTTCAAATGCGTCTTGAACTCGGTCAGGCTTGGTGCTGTGATCACTTTCCTGGGGACCCTGTTCCAGTGCCCAACAACCCCCCAGGGGAAAAATTTTTCCTGATACCCAACCTAAACCTTCCACGACTCAGCTTCATGCCATTAAAAATATGAATGTTTATATTGTGCCTGTTCATTTAGTTTAAAAGAGTTACTCCAGGTCGTAATTTTACTCATTTACATAGCACTTAATTTACCTATGTGTATTTATTTATAATGCCAGCAGATATATATTTGCCAGCAGTGTTTAACAGAACATGGTATGTTTGTTTCTATCAAGTCACAAGTAAACCGTGCCTCTATTTTTGTTTTTCTAAAGGGCACACTGCCACTTTAGAGAGACCTATCCCTTTTCAAAAGTCTTGTGAAAATAAACTTCTTGCCCTGTAGTTTAATTAAGAACAACAATGACAAAACAGATCAAAACTATAATTTTTGAGTTTTTCCTATAGAATTTCAAGCTATGGTGATTTGGAAGGAATGGGATATGGTCTCTTTTTTTTATTCACCACTGGTGTTTTAGTAAGAAGAACTGCATAAAGAGAGACATTGACTTTGGCTTTTACTTATTTCACCCTCATTATTTAATGTTCTTAGATGGCAACTTTTTTTTTTTTTATTTAAGTATTGATCATTCTTGAAATTATTTACTGCAATAATGCAAAACCTTGAGGGAAACATCACAGACCCTGATCTTACAACCAGTGGTTGCCTGTCACATGGCTTGCATCCACACTCACTGCATCATGGCACTGACAGTAGGTGTTCACAGGCATGCAAATTGGAAATAGACTTATATTCCCCATTCACTCTTTTTGAGATGCTGCTGTAACTGCAACATTCTACAGCACATGGCTGTAAATGGGTTTGTGGCTGCAGCTGTACATATGTGTATATTGAAGTCACTCAAGCTTAAAGTTCTATGCCAATTCTGAGGTTTAGTTTAGATTTTTATTGAGGGTTCTATATCACTTGTTACAATTTTATTGTGTGGAAAGATACCTCATTTTGTATATCATAGTAATTAAAACAGCCATGAATTTGGGTCTGAGTAGAACAGATAAGGAATATCAGGGAGGGCTTCCTCATTGACAGTTGCTCACAATCTGGCTTGTAGGGAAGGTATAGTACCTCCAGTGCTTGTGGGTTAATTATGGAGCCCCACAAAGATCATCAGGAGTTAGAACCACATGCTTTGAGGTCCTTAGGTTCTCCTGAGGCTCAAAGTTGTGTCTGATATAGTGCAAAAGATGGTGCTCAGTAGCTCTTCCCCTCTGGGCACAAGCAGATCATAAGATTACGCTTTCTCCTGCATGGCTCCTCATCTTCCTCCTCTATCTTGTCCCACAAGAAAAGTCTGTAAGTCCCTTTTCTCAGTAGGTGGAAGTCACATTTTGCAGTAAGAGAGTGGTTTCCCAAGCCCAGTCTGGCCATGAACTGTCTTACCAGTAAAATTTGGTCTCTTCAGGAATCCCTGTAAGTGACTAACACACCAGTTACTCCATTTTGATGTGTGCAAGAATGCATTATTGCTATTCAATCATACCTCCCTCTTTGGTTGTAAAAGAGGTGTAAATGCTACATCATAGTGTCCCCTCAGATACACTTTAACCTGAAAACTTTGGAAGGACATTTGTTTCCTGCCAGCTCAGGCATTTCAAGTCTGACAGAGTGCCACTCCAAGCCTTTAAGGAGCTGCACTGCAGTAGAGGTTAGAGTAGACATCCACAGATGTCAGACCTGAGCCATCTGATCTTCTCTGTGAATAGTTTATATTGCTGACTACAAGATATCTCTTTATGAAAGAGAACTGCAGACTATTGGCTCTTAAAATACTTTCTTCAATGCATTTTAAATAGGCATTCTTGGAAGGACCAGCACCAAATAATTCATCTGCTTCATCCAAACTGTCTTTTCACCTCAGTGCAGCAATTAATATTTTCAAGGTGGACTTTCTGTCCCTCTGCAGGGCATTCATTGATGTTAAAAGTCATAACTGGGAACATGAGGCACAAAATTCCCTCTGTGAGGGAGTTTTAGATGCCAAAGTTATGATCCAAAGATTACTGGTAAATTTCACAGCATGCTTACTCTGAGGTTTCTACAGTAGTTATGTGTGATCATCTGTGCACAAAAGATCTGTGTAGAATTCAAGGTATGATTGAATTAAAGTAATTGTTAATTTTCCAGAGGGTTAAATATAATTTTATATAAATATGTATTGCTTCATATATCCAGATTGTGTGATGTTTCATCTAAGTAACTGTTCCTTTAAATATTTCAGCTTAAATGTGGAAATTATTTACCAGTTTTCACTGCTGAACATAATGCTGTGATTTTTATTTTTCTCTTGCTCATTACCTTACTTTTTATTTCTTTTGTTTCCCTTGTTCATTCCTGTAGGCCTGTTGCCATCTGAGAAATAGAAACATTGCTTCTGTTCAAGGATATAAGGCCTAGCTTAATCACTGTGCATCTATACTGTATCAAGGTTTCAGAATCTTTCTGAATCCATGGGCAAAAAATTGAAGCTCCTTTCCAATCACATTAATAGAATTCAAGTGATTTGTTTTAAACAAGCCAAGGTTTTCCATTACCTCGTCAAAGCTTAAATGTTTGAAGAAAGTATTTGCTAATCCCATTGCATAGTTTAAAGGATGCCTCAGTGTTTTAAACAGAAGTTCTGTATTTTTTGTCCAGTGGTACTGTTCATGTAAATTCATTTACTTACCTGCTGGGCTTCTTTTACTCCCTTGAATGACCAACCATCAGTCCCCAATTAATTAAGACTTAATTGCCATTTTTTTGAAAAAAATGTAATCCTTGTAACTTAATGTACTTCAAGGTTTTCCTTTACATTTTCTTCTCATGCTGATGTTTTCCTTAGTTCTTGTATAGTTCTTATTCATACCCAAAGTTTCACAGACTAACATCAAATAAATAGCCTGAGACCTTTTCATCTCTTGCCTGTTCTCTGTTTTCACCTCTCCTGGTTATGAATTTTTAAATGACTGGCTGTTCATTGGTCTTGGGGGAGTTGAAAACAGAACTTTTCAGAAAAGTAAGAAAATATTTTGTTTCACTTAGTGGTCAGAAGTGGAAATTATTATTTGTTTGAGACGGATAGTGAAGAGGAAGAGGAAGAGGAGAAAAAAGAAGAGGAAGAGCCTCGAAAAAAATCTGCATTTCAGGTACTTTGTGATAATTTTTAGTTGACATCTGGAAAAAAATGTAGGTTTCTCATAACACAGGCACATATGTTAAAGCTACCAGTACCTCTAAAGTAGTCCTTATAAGTATTGGAAATTAAATTTCTTGCCAATTTAAAATGCAAGTTTGACTGTTTTAAGCATTGCCAAATTCCTACAGACATTACAGTGGAGTCACATCTTCATTCACTTGCTCCTGAAGATAACAAAAATACAAAAATACCAAAAGTTAAGAATCTGAGCTTTATTTTTTCTGCATTGCAATAGAGACAGTTGAGGAAACTGACTTGCCTCTGGTGCTGCTACACAATGTCTCTAGTAGTTTTCTGGTTTTAAGTAGATATTATCATTCCATGAAAAAATTATTCCAAAAATAAGCAACTTTTCATGGAAAAGAAATTGTACTTAATAAATATTTTTGATCTTAGTGGGTCAGAGAAATATATCCTTGGGTTAGAGAGAGCTTGGCATTTAAAATTACTGAAGGAGACCACATCACTTTCTTTCCTTTCTTTTTCAGGAGTGGTAATTTATATATCTTCATTTGTGGTGACAGACTGTATTGTTGTAAGAGGATACTGTGATGTTAAAAACATATCTGAAGTTTCCTATCTGGGCTTCTCAATATAGCCTGGTTGATATTAGATAGTACCAGATACTGAATGCAATGGCTTTAGTGAAGGACTTGAGTGAAGAAGTTAATGAAATTCTCATGCATTTAGGATTGTTTTTGTCTTTATAAGGTTAAAGTTTTACTTGTGGAAGAATTTTCAGAAATGCTACAGAACTTTTTTGGGTGTGTAACTTTAAAAGTTTAAGCAGTCAGGTAGCTTTTTGCGGATGAGTATTCCCATCCAGATGCAAGCTCATATCACTGCAGAACTGATGCATTACTAAATGTTCAAGCCAAGCAAGAGCAAAAAACTGCCTCCATGCTCTTCTGTTCCTTAAGCCAAAAGCTTTTAAACAAAACTTCTCAAACAACATTTCTGAATTACAAGAAGAAATTTTTTGTTTAATTCATTAATACAATGTGCCTTTGGTTTATATACTTACACTACATTACATTACCAGCGAATTACATTTGGTAAACTGACTGCATGGTAATGACAGGGAAAAAAATTTCCTGACCTTAATAAGGGCAAACCAAATCTGGATCAAAATAATGTGATAAGTTTTAATTTCTACTATTTATTCTACTTTTTTAATATATTTTGCGTTAACTGACCTTAGAAATGACCTTAGAACTGACCATAGAAATGGCTCATGAATGTCAAGGTCATTTTTCTGTCTGGTTTTCATACAGGTATAGAGAAAATTTGCTGATTTTTTAAAAAACTGGTGACAACATTTTGTTCAGATGTGCTGAAATTTTAGAGTTCTAAACTTGAGGTCAGAAGCTAACAAGATCCTTTCATTTACTCTGGGATTTGGGTTTTTTGTTCATCTCAGTCCTGAAACTATTAATTTGAGGATGGGGGATCAGTTCATTATTTCAGAATTTTGGTCAGATGTATAGGTTCTGCAATATGTGCAACATGAAGGTGTTTGGTGGCTTTGTATACACAAAGACTTGTGTAGAACAGAAAATAGGTTTTGTGCATTATTTGGTCAACATACCTTATTCACTTTCCATCACCATGGTCTTAATAAACTACTAGCAAAGTGAACATTGTTGTAGATTCTGTTGAAGAATTATTTTTAATTTATGTTTTCTTTCAGTGTAAATTGTGTGCAATGGTTCCTTCAAGGGTTAACTTGAAGATTTTATATGTTAGAGAATGCAGGCAGATAAGAATCATCTCATTGAAATTTTAATCTGAACATCATAAATTATCTTTTATCAAAGTTTATGAATGTGAATTTGTTCTTAATAATCTATATACAGTAATTCAATAGATCCTTTTTATTAATATTTTCTTCTTTTCTACTAATTAGTCTTGCTTTGTCCTTCTTTATAGAGAGCTATTGGAAAATTTGCTTCAGCCATTTTAGCCTTGCCAAAGTCTATCATTAAACTACCCAAAACTATTCTTCAGTATTTAATCAAAGCAGCAAAGGTACTTGACATTTTGCAAATGCTCAGTATGTGACCCATCCTGTAGTTCTTGATGTAATGTATGTATACCTCTGTCCTCATCTGCATTTTTCCTCTTATATAAATGATTTTAAAAAATAGTTACAGTTAAAGCTTTATTCCTAGTGAATACAATACATTTCAGTTTTTGAGTGCTCAAGCCACAGGCAAAGTGTTCTATCTTTTTTTTAAGTGTAACCCCAGAGAGAAAATGCAGACCCAAATTCTCATTTTCTTCTGATACTGCTGTACAAGGCGGTCACATTGAGTTGCATGTATCTTATAGACACCATAGTAATTGATCTCAGAAAGCTGGTAAATGGTTTATAAAACACACATTCTGCTCCAACCCCCATTTTAGCTCTCTACTTTTCTTGCCATTATAATCAGAAAAATATTTGTGCCTCTTTTCTTGTGTCCTCCTGGAGTACATTTAGCATTTTCCACCTTCAAGCACTGTGTATCATTTTACACTCCATAGATGTAAGGACTGAGTGTTACAGTTGAGTTTACCAGCTCCAAAGCATAAAAGATATCGATTTGAAAGTTTGTCCAGGGGTAAAAATCTTAACTAATACATATTTATGCACCCAATCTGCTCTTAAAATATCCACTGCTTAGCGTAAGTAGTTACATTAAATTTATAAATCAAATGCTTTTTTTAATTCAGATTTTTTTATCCCCTTCCAAATCTGCCTTTTGCCTCTAATTTCTTTATTCACACTGTAACTGTGGCTAGTGTACACTTTCATGGTTAACTGTGCAATAACAGATGTTGACAGTCTCTGCTTTTCAGTAAATGGTGTGGTATTGGTTAACATAGGTATCACCATTCCCCCAGATCACCTTCATTAGAAAACACCCATTACAATGCAAAGAGAAACCAGGGCCTCTGATCCCACACATTTTCTCATGTGGTGTTTGTTTTAATCAACTTAGACATAGAAAAATAAAGGTACAGATTTTGAGAGATTTGGAAGAGGACCTTCTTATCAACACTTCCAAAACAATTTCCTCTCCATTGCTGTATATATTCACAGAACAAAGTATTTTTCCCTTCATTTAATGCCAGTTTGAAAATATTAATGGCATTTTTAAAAAATGCCTTTAATGTTCCAAAGCAATATGTATAGGAAAATTTTAAAAATATAAATAAACCAAACAGAAAAGTTACTATTCTGTCCTATGAGGGGCAGTCCCAGCTTCACTGAGATACACGTATGTTGGTGTCAGTCTGCATGTTTGCCTTGTGAATTAATAGAGCTGTTTTGTTGCTGTGCTTTCCACCGTCATGCCTGCATCTGTGTGCTTCCCTCCCTGCCTCTGGTATCAGTCTGTGTTGCTTAGAAATAGAAGACAATGCAGTGCCAATTCAAGATTATAAACATTTTTCAATGAAAATCATAAAATGAACAAAAGAACATCTTTTGTCCCAAAGAATTGTGGAGAAGATGCAGTTACTTTAGTTTCTGTTACATTTTTTGTCATCCAGGGATAAAATATATGAGTTTTGCTGCTTTTTTTCCTGTAGCCTTCCTTCACAGCTTAAGTAGAATTATTAAAAAAGCAGTAACATTTTTTTACTTTGACTTTTTTTTTTCCCACTACCATAGCATTTTAAATATTTTGGGCCAATTTCATGCTTCATGCAGTCATACAGGTCAACAGACTGTTGATCTGAATGAGTGCCATGGGCAGGATTTGGTCACATAAATCCCTCTTGATAAACAGGTAAGTATTACTGTCTTCATTTTACAACTGGAAAAGCTGAGACAAAAGGTTTCATAAGTAGCTTATCTGAAGCAACAAAGACAGGCATTGTCAAAATCAGGATGCTATTTGAGGAATTCATGACTGCCAGGTTTGGGATTCTGTATAGATCCATAAATATTCCACTGGGATCTAAAGAACGGTGAAAAATACATCAATACCTGTACAGGGATATCTCTACGTCTTTTGATGCTTTAGTTAATTGATTGCAGCACTTTTCTCCCAAAGTTTCCATTACTCTCCATCTTGCCTGTAAAACAATAAAGTAGAAATACAGAATGAAATTGAGAGATTCAGATGAGGTAGCCTATATGCACAACAAGGTATTAAGTCCTGAAGTTCAGAGTGTGAGTTTTTGTGGGTTCTAATGAAACTTGGTTCAACCACAAGTATTTTCACATTTGGTTTTACGCTTACAAAAATAGCACATGAAAACTCAGCAGATCTGTAGGGGAGGTGTTTGATTTGGGATTAAAAGTATTTCCTTACCTCTGCAGATCTGAATGCTTTTACTCAAATTATATAACCCTGCTTGTGACTTATTCTGTGGCTTACTCTCAGAATGTAAAGAACCTTGAAATAAAACCAGAGTTTTTTCCTTCTAGTTTGTTTATCAAGCTTGGATCACTGACCCTAAAACAGCTCTACGACAGAGGCGCAAAGAGAAGAAAAGTTTTGGGAAAGAGAAACGAAGGCGGAAAGGATCTGGGGATGGTAGGTAGCCTTTTGCATTTTAAAAACTGTAATATTAAATATTGCCTGTTGTTCCTAGTAGTGAAAGGCAGCTGAGCTTTAGAGGATGAGTGCTCTCAGTTCTGGCTAGGAACTGGAAAAATGGGTTTACTTTGGCTGGCGGTCTTGCCCTGCACCAGCCCTCGACAAGGTCAGCCATAGCCACGCCCTTCTGTTCTGCATAGTACACGTGGAGGGAGGTGAAGGAGAAGATGGGATATATGCATTTCCATGGAATTGCAAGACACATGCCCAGAACTTTTGGTAAATAGTAAGATTCAACAGGTAAACATCAGCTATATGAAAACATTTTTGGGAGTACTTGCAATAGAAAGCCATAATCCTGTAAAGACATAACTTTATAAAGCCAACAACGTGGTAGTTAACAGCATTATTCCAGAATATAGGACCGCAAATGCCAGGTGTTGGTCCAGAATCAGGCAGAGCAAGTATGTCACACTTTAACTACCTCACCTCATAAAAAGGTTTATCTTTTTGTCTTTTATGTCCAGGCTTTTCTGGAGTTGATCAAAGTCACTAATTTTGATGGTAAATTCATGTGTATTCCAAGGGAAAGGTGTTGAACTGTTTCATGAGGGAGTTCCCGAAGTGGAGCTGTAAGAAATATTTGATGAAATAGCTACACATTATTTCTTTTGTCCACATTTCCAAAAGAAATATTGTTCCCTAAAGAAACTTGAACTGATATGTGGAGAAGAATATCTAGAAATATTTTTCACTTTCCATGATGTATTCACTGAGGAACCCAAATATCCCTGAGCCCCCTTAAATTCACAGATAATTCAGTAGGTAGCAAAAGGAAAGCATGCAAATGTTAATAGGGTTTTACTGACACTGTAAAATCATTCATACCCCTGAAAAAAAGCCAGTTTATAAGTGGTTTATATCTCTTCATATTTTTCTCATTTTTTTAAGCAAGAAAATATAAAATCAAAAGCTTTTCTGGTCAGTATAGATGGGGAAGACGGGAGGCCCATATAGGCTGAATCAGCTAGATGTTTCCTCCATTTGGCATTTTCACCTGCCAAAAAGAAGGAGCTTTATAACTGGGCTGCTGCCACTGATGCTGCAGCTGCAGTTATTGGGTATTAGATAAAGGGAAGGTCATTTGTCCATCCTTCATTTCTGCCTGCGATTCTACATCACTCTTTTGCTACAGGCCTAAATAAAAGCACATGGTAGTTTCAAAGCAATTCTGCTGCTTCGTTTCAACCTGAAGGTCCCACTGAGTTCCTTCAGTTTGGTGGGTCAGAGGCAGGAGAAGATAAGAGCACTGATCAGGTTGCCTTTTGCAGACATCAAGAGGTGAGCTTGAGTGTGAGCGGAGGGTGAGGCTGCTGAGTGTGTCTGAGAGTGACTGAGAAATTACCCAGGTTTACATCAAGAGATGACCTTGCTCAGCAGCCTATCTAGGAAGAAAATGCCACTGCAAATTAGAAGAGAAGAGTGGTTGTCCATGAAAATCTTCACTGACAGGGTTGTCCCCTCACTTGAGTCCTTTAGAAATGGAAATGTGCTGTCTGTTATGGTGGTAGGTGAGGAACCAGTCACTACTGCTTAGTAACTGCAGCATTTTCTAGCTTGAATGGCATTTACACCATCCCTTCTATAGGTGTAACACTCACTGTTTCCCTCACTGTTAGCAGGAGGTGGCACTGATGCAGACTGTGAAGACAGTGAAGACGAACCTGTCAAGAAGAAGTCTGATGGACCAGGTATGAAGGCAGAGCAAGGATTTCTTTGCTGTTACACTGCAGTTGTGGCCAGAGGCGTATCACAGAGAGAGCACTGCAGTGATCCCAGGCTTGTGTCAAAGGCACAAAATCCACTCTAACCAATGCAGTGGTAACATCCTAACTACTGTCAGATTTTCAATGGTGAGATTTGCAAGCCTTCAGCATAGAAACTTCTAGTTCTGGACTATTGGCTGCCGCACTCATTCTCTATACTCATTAGTAAATACACTGGCCAGCTCAGACTTGATCACTTGCTGTGTATTTTACTTTTAGAACAACTTAAGCTTAGATTCCAGACTTAATCACATAAAGCCTGTGTTAAAAACTCCATTGATTTTGAATGTCTGAAATGCTATTATTAGCACAATAAAGGTTTTTTTCAGTGTTTTATCAAAGTAAATATAATGCTTTTGTTGATACTTGCCCATTCGGCAAGGTACAATAGTCACCTCTAAAAAATTTTATTTTCCTGATCTTACACGTCCTTATTCATAATCAGACTTAGGGTTGTTCTGCACAAAAGAAGAAATGCCAGCAGTTTGCAGGATCTTGCCCATATTGAAAGCTTTCCTACAAAGAAGTTTAACAGTTCATAAATCCAACTTTGGCTCCTTGTTTCTAACTGGAGTAAAAGAAGAAAATAGACTCTCCTTTTAAGTAAGTCTTTATCATGGCTTACCTTGAGTGAGACTTTTTCATCAAAAGCTATTTTGCTTCTCTATTTAAAATTGTTTCCCACAGTTTCAGTTAGAATTGTGTCTGTGAATGAGTCACAGGGTAGAAGATGTTACAAGGATGTGGCAGATGTCATTCTATCACAAATAAATGGGTTGCATTGCTATGGGGGTGGGGGTTGGTGGACTTTTTTATTTTTTACTTACTGGCAATGCAGTTATCTGTATTAAAACAGAAGTTAATCACTCAAATGCATCTCCAACAGAGATATATTGTTGGTGCTGAATGGGAGTTAGGGAAAAAGAAGGAGGTTTATAAGTAATATATATTAGAAATAATCAATTTAAGGTGCTTTATGTTTTTGTTGAAATACTTTGACCATTCCTAGGCAAAAATTGTTAAAGAAGATGGTTAGAAAAATTAGACAGTAATTGGCAATAAATCACTGGTATCATTACGAACCTTAGATTGATTCCTATCTCACACTCTCAGGCAGAGAGAAGACTTCTCTGCATTTGACCCTTCTCTGCCAAAAGTAAATACTTGTTTCCCTTTTTGAAGATGTTTGGATACAATTGATCCTCAAAAGATTATTTTTAAAAAGTCTTGGAGAACAGCAAAGGTGCCAGAGCAGCTACAGTGTCATTAAAAATGTATGCTAAATCACCTCTATCCCAGAGAGAAAAATGACCTTCCAGATTAGACTGGAAGTGCTTGGCACCATGGTGAGACTATCGTATGCCAGTGACGGTCATCAACACTAAAGAACATTTTAACCTGAGAGCTATGCTTCTCCTTAAGTCAGTGGCAGAAACTATGCATTAGAGGGGAAGAGTGTGGGTTAAAAAAGATTATTTACATGTTGTATATTTTTGTGTTATGAGTGTTGTTTTCTTTTCACCTATTTATGGTATTAGTTGGAATTCAAAGGAAATTAATGGTCCTTGAAGTAGATAGAAACAGCTTTACATTTAATTTCTAGTGGTGAGATTTCCTTAACTTCAAGAGCTGCATGTTGAATGAATAAAATTTAAGTAGATAACTCATAAAATGTCTCCAATTTTTAATGACATAGAAAAGGCCTGGGGAAAAAAAAAAGACAAAATAGTATTGAAATAATTATATGACCAAGTGAAGGGGCTAAATACTCTTATGCTGGGGCGTAGCATACCAGTTTCATGGCATTGCTTGTGTAAATGGTACAAACTGCCGCTTCAGAATCCACTTTCCAGGCATGTACCACTAACGATTTTTGGCTTTAGTTTCTCTACACACATACATCCATACAGCCCTGACTGCACACCCACAGACATGTGCATGTTCCTCTCTAGGAAATCTTTTGCTTTATTATAGATTCACCTTTGCAGTCTTTGTAGGGAGCCAATGTGCACTCCACAGGGTTTTGCGTGCCATCTTGTGGTACAGCTAAGAAGTGAGGTTGTTGAAAGTGTCATGCTCTAGCACACAGATTGGCTCCTTAGTATCTGCTTCAAACATTTTGTCCCTGCGTGGCAGATTATTGACAGTTTTCTAGTATTTCTTAGGCTGGTTAATCTAAAATTCATCTTTATACTGGTGCTCTGGGCTTTGGAACCGAACAGGGACAACTAGCTCTGGAACTGGCTAGTTGGAAAGAATTTTTTTAGTTTTTCATAGGCTCGTGGGATCATAGAGTGCCTTGGGTTGGAAGAGACCTTAAAGATCATCTAGTTCCAATCCCCCTGCCATGGTCAGGAACATCTCCCACTAGACCAGATTGCTCAGAGCCCCATCCAACCTGGCCTTGAATGCTTGCAACACTGTATGAGAACTGTAGTGTGGTGTGTATGGTTGTGAGTGGAAGTAAAATAAGTTGAAAGTCCTGCTTTTTGGATGAGAAATACAGTTACTAATGCTAAATGAACTACTGAAATGAGAAATTAACTTGAGACAGATGTGTTGAGCAAAATAAAGCTACTATTGTTGCTATAAACCCATAAGCCTTATTCATGGGAAAGTGTACTGTTTTGCCAAAATGGTGCAAGAATGAAGTTTTATAAATTACCTTTTATTCCTAGTTGTGCTAGTTGATCTGAGATCATTGATGGCATAGTGCAGCCTATTTGAAAAAACAGAGGCTTTGAAAACTGTAAATACAAAGAGGTGTGTTTAGGAGGATGGAAAACTGGGAGAGATTAAAAGACTGTTCAGACAGGTTAAACTTTAGAACTCAACTAAGCAAGGTTCAAGCACAAAAGGCCAAGTCTGTGCAGAAAGAAACACACACAAGTGAATGGATAGTTAAGGGGTTCAGCTTAACATGCTGGCTGAGCAGTTTTTCAGATCACAGGACCTAGGGATGTTGAATACTCTCAGGAGATGCCCAAATCCTTGGATTTCATTTTACAGACCTGTGCATACAGTGTCTCTAAAATCAGGCACTGTTTATATGACTAACAATTGCAGAACCAAGGACTTATAGGGTGGAAAAGGGATTCCAGATGATAAGCCTAGGCATACAGTCAGGAAAATGGTCCAGACAGCCAAAAGGCCTCCAGCCACCTTCAGAGACTCCTCAGTATGACAGGATATCTCAGACTGGATTATTATTACTAGAGAATAAAGGAAAAATGAATCTAACTCCAGGCAAAAGTACAATAAAAGATATTTGTGTTCATTAACTCTCTGTTGCTTTTGTTCTCCCTTAGATAACATCATCAAGAGGATATTTAATATCTTGAAGTTTACTTGGGTCCTTTTCCTGGCAACACTAGACAGTTTTACAGCTTGGCTTAATTCCATCTCAAGAGAACACATCGATATCTCCACTGTGCTAAGAATCGAGCGCTGTATGCTGACCAGGGAGATTAAGAAGGTAAAGTCTTTGGACTTTTCTTTCTGTTAATGCCATTTCCATCTTGGTGAAAAATGAAAGTTGTCTCTTCATATCACTAGTAAGGAGGAAAATTATAAAAATCTCACTTAGACGTGCATTTTAAAAACAGGTCTGGACTCTTTTACTGCTCGCTGGTTTATAAGTTTATAAATAATAAATTATTTGATTTATTATCTGGACAAAGACCAAATTATTGGAAAAATAATTCTTTGAGAGGTTGATATAAGATTTTGGCTGGAACACTTTTATTACATAGTGTGGTTTTGAGGGAACAAAACAGATTCAAGACAGGAAGAAAAAGCATGGCATTTTAAACAGCTCAAAACCTACCTCAATACACGTATTTAAGTCTTTTTGTAGACCAACTTGCATCAGAAATGACTGCCAACACACAGGCACAAATTTATTCAATCACAATGAAGTTATGTGGTCCTTCACAAGCTAGGTGTATGTTAGTAAAACCCGTTGTTATCAAAGATTAATGTTGCTAGTGTAACTAGAAATGTATTTGGATCTTCCAGGTGTAAGTAGATGATACCTTGAAGCTGGATAAAGCTCTCACTTTAAGCGCTGGTATTTTTATATATGTCACTAGCTACCCAGTTATTCTTTGGAAACTGAGCATTTTTAGTTCCTTCCAGTTTTTGTTAAAAGCTGCAGACTGTCTCAAAGATTAATTAGTCAAAAAGGTCAACAACATATTAGTACCCTACACCTCAATAAAGTCTTATATTGCCCAGCCCCTATTGATGTCTGACAGCACAGTATGATTCATTCTCACTGCCCCTGATTCTCACAGTATTAAAATTTATGCAGAAGCCAAGCTAGCTGCCTTTCTGTGGCCATTACTTACTTGAGACCTTATTTTAATTGTTCTTTGCTACTTCTCACATCAACTCTCTGGGTTTTTCCTGTCCTTTTTTCCTAGTAGATTTAGTATTTATTTATTTATTTATTTCAGTTTCATTTTGATTGAAATAGAGCCCATATGTCCTTGCACAGGCTGCTATATCGTACTTCAATCCTAAACCCTCGGGTACTAGGGCCTCTTGTGTAGCATCACCAGGTCTCTGTAGCAACCCCACAACTGTCACTGCTGCCCAAGAAAGGAGGCTCTCACTGCAGCCCTCATGATGTCATGTTTCTTTGTCCAGTGTAGAGTTGGAGACAGTTAACCTGATGTATGAAGTTCCTTTGTTATCTCTTCCAGCTATAGAAGAACTGGAAATTAAGTCCTCCATCAGTTGTGCAGCCCTTTCCCTGTCACGACTCCTATCCTTTATCCCAGGCCTGCAGTGGAGCTAGAATGTAACCTGTGCTAGTTTCAGAGTCAGGCTGTCATAGTGGCACAAACATTTATCACTGCAGAAGCAACACAGCTTGTATACAAACAAATCTAATTAAAAACCTGAGTTTCAATTTTGTTCTTAAGATTTTTTTTTCCCCACAAAACATCAGATTTTGAATATTGTAGTTTTGGGACATTGTAAAGGACCATGGTTGAAATACTAGAAACTAATAATATTAGTAAAGGAAATACAGGCAATATTTTAGATTACTTTTATTATTTCAGCTGGAAAAAGTCATTGCATAAGACTTCATTATAAGTCAGAAAAATGCTGTTCAAGAATAGCAATGCCCCCTCTCAGTGTTATCATCTGAAGTCAACGCAACTGCTAGTGGAATGAATTTTATGTGTTTCTGCCTAAGAACAGTCCATAAAATTCTCAGTTTTATTCTTGTGACACACCTTTAGAATTCTGATTGCAATATCATAGTCAGAAATACTTGATTTTGTGCCCAAATCTGGGCACAGTTAATAAAACCAGCCTTTCGTCAACCTGCTTGATTGTAAAGTCACAAAGAAACAGTAGTCTTCAGTGTATTTTTCATGGTTTTCCAACTGTGTCTGTGATTCATGAATAAATTCTGATTTTGGAACACTAATGGAAATCTAGATCAATTTGTACATGACCTGTTTCTTTTTTTTTTTTTTTTTTTTCTGTTTAAAAGTAGTGCTACTGGGCACTAGTAAGATGTATGATTGTTCTTAGGGTCAGTGAAGCTATCTAAAAGAGATACATCAAAAGTTGCTGGAGTACAGACTGAGTCATAGTCTCAGTCCATATCTCATTCTCATGCTGAATGATCTGCAGTCCACCAGCAGAGTTGTGGTGACTATATATAGTCAAACACCTGGGTTGCTCCAGTTTTTCTTGAAAACTAAATGCTTCATACCATGGTAGTTTAAGTCAGAATCTGACTTGCACTCTGAAAAGGAACTGCAAATGGGAGTTACTTTTTACTAGGCAGGTGCTTGCACAGTTCTTAATCTGTTCCTTTCCAAATGACAGAAGAAACTACTTACTCAAGGAATACACTTCTGCCCTGCAATGTACATCTACCTCTACTCTCTTCCACAGGGAAATCTTCCAACACGGGAGAGCATCCATTTGTATTACCAGAATCACATGATGAAACTTTCTGAGGAATCAGGACTGGACTCAATTGATAAAAATCCCAGTCAAGCATGTGGTTTGCAAGCATCTGAAAGAATGGATAGTTTAGATTCAGCAGCTTCTCATGACAGTATCTCCAGGTACTGATTTAATTTTATTTTGTGAAAGGTAGAGAGATCATGCAGGAGATGTAATTTTAGATAATGTTTGAGTACTGATGAACTTTCTAATCAATATTGAATTCTCATTTTGATTTTTCCATGCCATTTTAATAGTGAAAACTGTGATATGTTACTATTCTTTTATAGTGATGGACTCAGTTGTTAACTTGACTTCCTTTCCACTGCATGACTACCCCACTGCTTTGTGTTTCCCCTACAGTTACAAGTCATTGGCAAAGAGTCTGTTATCATGAAAAGTAATGGAAAATAAGAGCCTGTTGAGGTTGCTTCTGGGATAGTGGTTTAGGAATTCAGGCATGTAGTTTGGGGAATGATCATTCATTGTGAACATTTTGTCTTTGTAAAATAAATTGTTGTTTGTTGCCCACAAATCAAAAAAAGCTTTGCATTAAAAGAGGTTCTGCATTTGACAGAGCAAAATCCCTCTCTCATACCCACAGGGCAAAAAACATTTGAATAGTCTGATTTCCTAACTGCTATGATTACAGTCCAACAGAGCTACACATTTGTTAACCCATACTAGTTCAGGAAAACCACCGTCCTCATTCTTTTCTGAAAACAGGTGCCATCAAGTCCCTTGCCAAAACTACTGCACTGTATTTGGTGCCCCCAGTAAACTCAGAACCTTCTGTGTACAGTAAATTATGCTTAGCTGTTAATAATGACATATGGGTAGATGCCAGCAGACTGAAAATAATGAGGGCTTGTCTTCCTTTCTGATATTATTGAAAAGCAGGTTTAAGAGAGTGCCTGTGAGTACTATGCTTCAACAAAATATCCACCAATTGCTCCCCAGGGTGAACACTGGACCTGGAGAGGTTCACTCCAGTAAAAACACCAAATCTGAGCAAATCTTTCTCAGTGGCTAGTTACCCAACTAAGCAACACCTTTGTGTTTTTTCTCAAAGTTTTACAGGAGTCAGACAATGTGAGAAAAATGTAAAGTCAAATTCTATTAACCAGTTCTCTTGGAACAACTTGGATATCTGCAGGGCAGATTTTAACTCCACAAAGTTCAGTCTCACCTAAAGAATGAATGGTAGTATCAGTCCTGCTTTCATTATTTTTGGTCACAGAGTTTATTGTACATAGAAGTTATCATTATTCTACAATCATGTTTAGCAGGAACTTTAACTGTAAACAAAGCGAAGCCAATTCCAAAATTAATTATAATAAAGAAAGACAAATCTTATAATTTTTATGTATCGATTGTGCCTCTTCAATGAGAGTTGACCTACACTTATGCCTTTTTTTTTTTTCAGAATAGCCACCCATTTTTCACCGTGCTTTGAGCACACTTACACATTTAGAATCTCTTTTCAAGCTCAGAGAATTCAATGATTCTGTGGTCCTGCTTTGCAAAAGAAAAAGTTACATCTTCTACATGTGTTTCTGTCATCTCCATTTCCTTAGAAGTCACAGGATTTATCAACAAAGGAATAGCAAAGGCTGTATTAGGACTGATTTCTCTAATCTCAAAATCTCTTTCTGGTAATGAACAATCAAATATTCTCACACTGAGTATTTACAAATTGTGGACATCTGCTATACTAATAGAGGAAAAAATAATGAGTCTGTTGATTCAATAATAATGCCATCTGTTTATTGGGGCACTTTTGCATATCTCTTCCAGGGACTACAGAAGTGCTTATGACCTTTTTTAGAATGTAAAATGGTTTAAACTTTATGAGAGTTTATTGAGTGATTTTTTTTTATTTATGCAAACAAGAGAAGATGGCATGTTATATTTCAAAGTAATGATTTCCAGTAAATGTAGAAGTGACTAATTAAATTGAAAGAACCCCTGTGATCGTGGATCTCGGGTTGCAGTGGAAAACCTTTGAGAAGTAGCAGAGGGTTTCTATTCCAGTTATCCTTTGGTTGTACTGTACAAAATTCTGTATTGGACATTAGGTCCATGAGTAAGGTGAGCACAGCTGGAAGTTCGCAGAAATGCTGAAACACAGAAACTATTCCGTTATAATCATAGTCCTCACTGCTCAGGACAGGAATTATTGTAGATATCTGCTTAGTGCTCTAAACACTACATATCCAGAGAGAACCTTCCTGATCAGTTGCAGAAACTATAC
This sequence comes from Acropternis orthonyx, assembly GCA_035583155.1. NCBI lineage: Eukaryota > Metazoa > Chordata > Aves > Passeriformes > Rhinocryptidae > Acropternis > Acropternis orthonyx. Next base: position 100,567,982 of record JAWWEU010000081.1, read on the forward strand.
ATTTATTGTGCAGTTCAGACCTGACCCTCAAGATCTAATCCAGGGATGTTGTTCTTACCCTAGACAAAGCTCTAAAAGGACTTTTGTACAGTATCCTTTGTGGGGTTTTCTCTTTTGGTAGAGGTGTCATTTATTCTGTCATTTTTCCACAAAGTAGCTAGAGGTATAATGAGGTATCCATAAAGTATTTATTTGGTTTCTCTTTATGTATCCTAAGGACAAAGTGAAAAGTTCTTATGGACCAGGAGGAGAAGAGATTGATGTTGATCCTTACCAAACTATTTGAGGAATGCCACCAGAAGGGATTGAGGTCTAGCATGGTGGAGCATTTGCTGCAGTTTGTTTCCATTTGACTCATGAACTGCTTATTAGGTTAAACAGCTTGTGGATTTTTGTAAGGTGATTGGGAACTTACTAAAACTAGTTGGCTACCCTTATGGGACTTTGCCTATTATTATGTAATAGCAGCTGGACACAGGTCCTTAGTCAGATTTCAGAATATCAAAGGTTTTGTATACAGTTCAGTTTGCATTAATTTTTGTCCACCACAAAGAACGTTTTTAGTTCCCAACTACCTTTGTGTAGACTTTTATAGGAGCTGCAGGTGGGAGCCCCTGACTCTTCTGTAAGAGTAAAGATATAAGTGTGCTCAGGGTGTTTATGAGCACCATTTTTCTCTGTGCTTCCCTCACCAGATGGGAGATTAAGACTTGAGACAGGCAGTACTGGAGAAGTAACTTTTGCCTAGTGAGGCAGGAGAAAGGATGAAGGGAGAATCCCTGTTTGGACTGCATCAAAGTCCAGTTTAGGACTATGAATCTTGGGTATTGTTTGTAATTTTTACTTGCAGGTGTGCAGAATGTAGTAGTTCAAACAGATAATGCCAGTCAGTAACTAGCCCATGGACAGAAAAAACATCCAGAAAAGTTTGTAATTCACCCCTTAAGCTAATAAACTCCTTGGGTAGGGTAAATTTGTTTAGCAAAAAGGAAGTAATAAACTCAGAAATTTCCTGCTCACTAAGGATAAAAACTGCTCTGAGATTGAAATTGAGATATATATGTGTATATATATATCTCCCCATTTCAAATGGATGTGCGTGATCAACTGTATATAAAA
>JAWWEU010000081.1:100569200-100688869 GCA_035583155.1 Acropternis orthonyx
CCTCTCACTGACTATAAAAACAGCTCAGATATATATATATATAGATATATATATATATATATATATATATATATATCCATTTCAAATGGACGCCTAGTCAAATTTCTATAAAATGCTTGAACTCAGGGCTTTTGATGAACATTCAGTTTAAAATACCTAGTTCCTGAACAATTTCAAGAAGCTAAAGTCTTTCAAGGTCTCCAAGAACACAAATTTGAAAAGTCACTCAGGAAGATATACTTGGATCAAATTTATGTGATAGTCAACAACTTGAGTGAACATCAGTTTTGCCCAGTGTAAATCTCTCTACTATTTTGGTGTTCTCATATCCTCCATGTTCAGAAGAAAGTCCCTAAAGTACATAAAGAATGTACAGACTGTGCTACAGGTGGTGTCTCATACAAATCTCCTGACATTCAATGATACAGAACAGCTGCTCAGTCACTAATTATTCTGATGATTCATTCTTCATCTAAAACAGCTTTAAACCATATATTTCAGACAGTCATCTGGGTAGATGTTTTTATCTGTTGAGATTAATAGATGTTTTTCTTTTGATTTTTCTGGGAGCCAGGTCAGGACTTCCATGTTTGGGAGGGCAGCTGGCATATGTTTCTTCCATTGGAAATACATGAACAGGCATGTGCTACTTTGATTTCAACAGCTGATCCACTTAAGGCTCTTGGAAGGTTCCCGTTGAACTATGTCTGCATTTAAAATACTTCAACACCTTAGTAGTAGGTGTTTCCTTAGAAAATAATAAACTCAGCCCTTGAGATCTAAAATAACACGTGGATATCATTGTAGCACATAGACAGAAAGGTAATATCCAAAACTGTATTGTATACTTGCTGCCATCTCCCCGTATTTTAGCACCAAAGCCTCACTGGTAGAACAGCAGCCTGGCTGTACTCCATCAGGTGTATGTGCAGAGGGAAACCTCCTCCTTCAAGAGCCCCCTGAGTCAGTAACATAGCTTCAACTGTTCCCATGCTGCTGAATCAGGCCTCCAGGGCAGATCTCCTGTTCCCGTAGGAAGCAGCATATTCTGCTTCATCAAAACCATGCACCATGCAGACAGCTCTCCAGGCTTTGTCTGGAGGACCTTGTGCCTTTGTGCACATACAGAAATAATGAAGTGGCTTGCAAAGGGTCTTGTCCAAGTGAACTGGCAGGACAGAGGTGTCCTTGACATTAGGACTGTTCTTAAGAGAAATATTTCACAGTACCTTTGTTTTGTGTCATGGTGATTCTTTCCTTCTGTTCAAAGACCAAGGTATGCTTTTAGCCTCAGCTCATTCTGTCAAAAAGATCATCAGTGAGGGTAAACCTAAGAATAACTGCTTCTTTGCTCCACATATTTTGCTGATTTCTCCCCATTTTTCTTCAAACAGTAGTTGCAAACTGTCACTTCATGCCAGCAGACTTTTTTCCTCACTTCAAGCTAGGAAAACCAAAGTAACACAGAAAACGCCATTGCACTTCCTTTCTGATCTCTTTCCCAATTCTCTGTGCCCCTGGACAAACATAATGCTTGCCAAGGAAGCAAATTCCCTGCTGTTCAGGTGCAACACAGATGGACTCAAAAGTAGAAAAGTAGAGTGTAAATCCTGTGCTTTGGGGTTTCTTCTTCTCGAATTCTATCTGAGAGACTCAGGCAGGTCACTACATGTGTTAAAACACCAGGTCACTAAACTCATTTCATAGACATCTGTGTTTTTCAAAGATTTTTACAGGAGAAATAATCCTTTTACCTACCATGTGTCATTAAGGTATTTGCTTCTTTCCTGTTACTATGTTAGATGCTTGTGTTTAATTATGTACTTTCTTTCTCATAACTCATCCAGTTCTTCTTTTCTCCAGTAACACATAAATGCTCAATGTATGGTGTATGTCTCTGGTGTCCTGTTGTATTTGATAAGTGAAAGGAGATAAGGCTTTTTTATATCTGTTCTTTATCTCAACATGTGCATGTTACCAATTTTGAAATACTTTTAAGCTGTGATTGAATTCAATTAAATTTTCTGGAAAGAATCACAGGGCTTCCTAGTAAATATCAAAATAAAAGCCATCCCATGCAGAGCAGGTTATATTTGGCATGTGTCTACTGGCTAAGTAACATATCCAATTTGGCTCTTTGGTTTGGAAAGACGATTAGCCAATGTCTGACAGCTATTTTGCTATTTGTGGAATACGAACTTATTCAATTTTAAGGGCCCTTTTAGGAAATTGGCTTGTACCTGTGCAAAAAGGTTCAGCACAGTATATCATTTATAAAATAGATTTTGTACAGAGGAGGTCAATTCCTAGAGTATTCTTGTGGAATTTGGAAATTTCAGGGGCAAACAAACTAAAACCTGCTCATATACATAAGTTTGTGCCCCTGGAAAGCATGTAGAGCACTTGTTGATTTCATATCTTCTTGAATATGAATAGATGGTTGTTTGCCTTCTATAGCCACTATATGAATTTGACTGTGAGCAAGCTGAGCATAGAAATGTGTTTTCATGGTGAATCTAAACAAATCCTTATCTTCTCTCTGAACCTTTTCTCTCTGTGTCAGTGTTTTGCTGCATGGCGAGCGTATCTGTTTAGTGAACCATTTGTACATTAATACCATTTGTATTTAACACTGTCTTTATAACTGTTTGCGCTGCTAGCTGCTACACTGAAGCAACCATGCTGTTCTCAAGGCAGTCAACCCTTGATGATTTAGATGGACCAGACTCTGTTCCTAAAACAAGTGAGCGTGCTCGACCTAGGCTTCGTAAAATGCAGAGCATGGATATGTCCTCCTCATCAGCTGACAGTGGCAGTATAGTGTCAAGGTGCTTAACTCATGCATGCTTTGTTCACTCGTTTACCCATACCATTGTACTTACTGCAGTGTACATGAATTTGCATTTGCGGAGACGTGGTGCAAAGAGTGGTTTGCATGGTTAATGGAAGCTTAACTCCCTTCTGTGTTGTGGCATGGTTCTGAGGTTCAAAGTCAGGGTCATAACCTAGGATTCATTTGTTGTTTCACTTCTTAATCTGTTTTTTGTTGTGTTCTGTTTTTCATCCTTAATTCATGTGTTTTTAAAAGTTGTTCCATTACATTACGCTGGTTGTCTAAAAACAGGCTAAAATCTGCATTTAATCAGCTAAAAAAGTGTCTGATTTTCAGAGTTACTGAGCTGATGGTTGTTTTTAAATTGGAAGCTGGAAATTAAGTTTCTCAGTTATCCTAAATATGGGCTTAGATGTCTAATTTTAGAAACTAAGATAGGCAGTATTGGCCTGGGTTTTTCAATTTTTAGTTTCCCCCATATAGGAAAGATTGCTAAATAGTTTTTGATTACTTTACCATTGAGTAAAGTGTTGGAATTAAGAAAGGGAAAATAGCTATGAAAAGACAGTGAATAATATTAATATCCAGTACAAGAGAGGACCGTTCAGAGCTGTTCACTCACTTTTTAGGGGGTAAAAATCAAGGATTCAGATGATATTGGAAAGCAGTGTTGCAATTAATATCGTAAATATGAAATTTTAAGGCATATTGCATCATTGTTTTTCCATGCTGAAAGTGTTTACAAATTTTTTGTGTCAGTCAGTTTTGAAATTATGGGGTTTTATGATTTTGTGCATTTTAACCAAGATGAGTGCTACCATGAATCATCAAAACACACATGATCATAAATGTTGCATGTTCTAATTAAAATGCTGCTACAAATAAAGTGATCTAACATAGCCACAACAAATTCATAAGCAGTGTAAAAGAAAAAGAGATGGAACCTAATTTTTAATTTTGGCAGAAGATGGTACTGCCAGATGGCTTTGCCAGTGCGACTTTTCTGTAGAAGGTTATACTTTAGGTGAGAATATGACCCCATTTATTTAATAGGAGCTATGTGAAATCTAGTTTTGTCTCTGTTGAGATACAAGGACATGCAGCCAACAAAAGACACTGAGCTGATGCCTGTTGTCTAACCTATGGAGGAGGACGTGTAGAGAGACTAAAAAGAGAAAGAGTGATGTTTGAGGGGAGAGATGAAAAAATGCTTGTGAGAGATGAAAAGGGTAAAAGCAAAGCCAACAAATATGGTGTTCAGATTCCCATCTGGAGTTGAAAAGCTACATGAATTTACAGCAACTGAGACTGTTGCAGTACACTTAAGAGAGAAAGTAATTATGGGCTACTGCATTCAGCATAAGAGGGAGATAGACTTGTTGAAGTGAGTCCAGAGGAGGGCCACAAAGATGGTCAGAGGGCTGGAACATCTCTTCTGTGAAGAGAGGCTGAGAGAGCTGGGGCTGTTCAACCTGGAGAAGAGAAGGCTTTGGGGAAACCACATAGCAACCTTCAAGTGCCTAAAAGATGCCTAAAACAGAGCTGGAGAGGGACTTTTTACAATGGTATGGAGCAATAGGACAAAGGGTAATGGCTTTACACTAAAAGTGGGCAAGATTAGATTATATATTACAAAGAAATTCTTTACTCAGAGGGTGGTGAGACACTGGAACAGGTTGCTCAAAGAAGTTGTGGATCCCTGGAAGTGTTCAAGGCCAGGTTGAATGGGATTTTGAGCAATCTGGTCTAGTGGAAGGTGTCCTTACCCACAGAAGGTGAGTTGAAACTACATAATCTTTAAGGTCCTTTCCAACCCAAACAATTCTAGGATTCTATCCAAAGTCAAGAATAAGGAAGGTGAATCAAGCAGAAAACTGATCAGAGTGAATAAGGACAGATGAAAAAGAAAATAGGTACATACAGAAGTAAAGCAGGCAGATAAAGTATAAATGAAGACTTCATTGAAGAACATAGAGCAATCTAATGGTAAGCAAGATACCCTGTTACTGGAACAGTTTTGTAATCCGGGTTGTATTTCTTCATGTTAGCAATTTACATGTTCATTTGTTTGGAACCAGAGTTGGTATGTGTGTGTTCAGCTCCTGTTCCAGTTGTACACAACAACCATACAGTGGTCATTAGAAGGAACCCCATGGCTGCCTATCATTCACCATGGAGCATGCTTTAAATAGATGTAATAGCAAGTCAACTGGTCAGAAAGTGTTTGAACTACTTTCAGGAATTTAGTGTAGCTTCCCTTTTTATTTGCCTTTTGCTGCCATGAAAAAGTAATGAATCACTGTGAGTTCAGTGGGATGTCATTCAGGGAGCAGATGGACCCAGATGTTCCACCTGTGTAAGAGGAGATCATGATGATATATTTTCTACCAGATTACATGAACTTTGAAGGCCTGGGAATACAATGGGGTTGTGCTCAGCTGTCTGCATAAAGGCACAATTAACAAACTTTCCTTGGTCGGGAGTCTTGTAAACCTCAACTCACTCTCTTCATCCATCTCTGACAGTGAACCTACGCAGGTCACCATGCTCTATTCTCGTCAGGGGACAACAGAAACCATTGAGGAGGTAGAAGGGGAGCATGAGGAGGAAGGAGCTCATTCTGCATCAAGGTTGGAGGAAGAGGAGGTGGAAGATTATAGCCTGGATTCAGAAGGAGCTGCATATACTCCTGATACTGATGTGCCATTGTACTCCACAGTGGATAGCAATGCAGAAGCTCCACCTTCCTACAGCAAAGCTGTCAGCTTTGAACATCTTCCCCTTGGGTCCCCAGATGATTCAGCTGGTAAGAGTCTCATGATGGTGAGCCCAGACAACAGCCGAACGGACAAACTTGATACGATTCTTCCCCCACTGACACATGAGCTAACGGCTAGTGAGCTGCTTCTGAACAAGTAAGAACCTTTGACAAGGAAAAATTGTTGGTCACAATGTGTAAAGTTTTGTCATTACTTGTTTTTTTTGTCTCAGAACTAGCCTGCAGTTTATGATACAGACTGTGTGCTAAGCGTGGTTTAAGAGAAGAAGCCCATTTCCTGTGCATTTGTTCTAATTACACATTTCTAAAATTATTCAAATTTATCTTGGAGGGAATCTCTGCTTTCTCCCTAGATACAGTATTTAATTGTTCCAATTACCATTGAATTTCTGTGCTACAATTATCATGGGGTCAAGGGCTTTTCTAAATATTCTTTGTGGAGAAGGCTTCTCTTCTCCAGACAGCTGTGATTTCACATGAGTTTCCTCCAGGGCTATCTGGGAAAAAGTTTATCCTTTAATTATTTTGGATTACTGTAAGGGAAACTCTGACCTTTGGCATTTTCTGTTTAAGCCAGTGGGAGCTGAGGGCTTTGTAGAGAGACCACCTTGCTAAGTAGTTTCATAAGACTGTTCCCCACTTTGCCCCTTAGACACTGTGCTCAGTAGCACAACCAGCACGGAGGTGGGGATGGTGCCACTGCACTTCTTCATCTGCTTTCTGGCCTGACTCAGCTGAGGAGAGCTTCCCCAAATGCAGGGACAAAATCTTAAACCATAAAAATGTCTTTCAGCCTGACTGCATCTGGAGAGAGAGAGGATGTGTAGAGCTGACATTGTCAGATGCAGTGTCATGTCTTCTGTTTTTCCACAGTAATTTTAGCTTTTCAGTAAGATCTATTCTCAGACCAGGACACTCTTTATGAAAAGCAGAGAGAATTATGAATGTACCTGAAAGTTGCTGCATTTATATTTATTTAAGTCTTGTAAGGAGAAGATTGGACACAAATAATGCTCAAGGGCATTTATTTATGTTCTATTTCCAGGATTATTCATAACATAGATCTCGTGATGTACCTCTCTTTTCTCTTCAAATTCCTATCTGTGTTGATAAATCAGATATGAATCCACACCAGTATGGTGTGATTTGCATGAGATATGTTAGTTATGCAGCTCTAGGAAAGTTGTGTTTGTAGAAGTTCTTAGGCCAGGCTGACTCCCTGGGTACATTAAAAAACCAGCAGATCAGTGCTTCTAGTTATTTTGCCAGAAATTCTTGTTTTCTGAGCTTAAAATCTCAGAAGGCTATTTGATTATAATACTAAATGACTTTTTTTTTTCCTTCCATGAACTTAGCAGCAGAATTTATTTTTCAAAAGGAAAAATAGTAGCAATTTGAAAAGCAGCTCTTGTGAAGTTCATTTTCATTTCACTTATAATACTCTACTCCTCACAGGATGTTTCATGATGATGAGCTGGAAGAGTCAGAGAAGTTCTATGTTGGTCAGCCTCGAGTCTTGCTCCTTATTTATGCCCTGTACAATACGCTGGTGGCCCGGTCAGAAATGGTGTGCTATTTTGTGATCATTCTTAACCATATGATCTCTGCCTCCATGATAACCCTGGTGCTTCCTATCCTTATATTCCTGTGGGCCATGCTGTCTGTTCCTCGGCCAAGCAAGCGTTTCTGGATGACAGCCATTGTATACACTGAGGTATGCTGCTTCTTTTTGCAACCCCATGTCTAACACAGAAAAGGAAATTTGTAAGTCTTGCGTGGTCTCTTTTCTGGTTTCATCTCTAGGATCAGGGGCCTCTGGCCCTTCATATTAAGATAAATATTTGCTAAAGTCCTCAGCAACTTCTGTGGTATGGAAAGATCTTGTTTGTTACTTTCTTCATTGCAATGAGCAATATCCTTCCTGGCACATAAAGCAGTTGTCACGAGAACAGACCATTTGCAAGCAGTTACTGTGTAATGGTTAATCAAGAGGCAGTACTCACTGCTTGTGGTATCTGAAGTACCACTGAGCATCATCTCTTGATGAATGTTGATTGACTTTATTACTGAAGGAATGTGAAGTGTTATTGCTCTGTAGCAATGAATATGCTTATTTAATCTTCTCATAAAACTGACAAAGTAGTCATATTTCCCCCCTCTTAATGTCCTGAAGCTATTATATCTGACCTACTTATAAAACACCCCAAGTGTGTTGTGTTTCTGAACAGGTGGCCATTGTCATAAAGTACTTCTTCCAGTTTGGCTTCTTTCCTTGGAATAAACATGTGGATTACACAAAAGATAAACCTTATCATCCACCCAATATTATCGGCATTGAGAAGAAAGAGGGTTACGTGCACTATGATCTTGTTCAACTTCTTGCTTTATTCTTCCACAGATCCATTTTAAAGGTAATCTGGGTTCATGTAGTTTCTTATTTTATTTATAATTTCTAGTTTTAAATTTTTAAGTCATTCGTGTGATATAGGAAAGTAATTCATTTGGATATCAGGCGAAAATTCTTCACCAAAAGGGTTATTGAACATTTGATCTGGCTGCCCAGGGAAGTGGTTGAGTCATTATCTCTGGAGGCATTTAAAAGACATGTAGATGTGGCACTGAAGGGACATGGTTTAGTGGTGGACTTGGCAGTGCTGGGTTAACAGTTGAACTGATGATCTGAAAGATCTTTTGCAACCTGAGTGATTCTGTATTATCCCAACACAATGAATTTGTCTTCCCCATTGTGAACACAAGACTGAGCTTAGCCATGTCTGTGATAAATACAGGCATGTGACAGAAACACAAGGTTGATATGCTCTCTTCTTCTTTTTCCTCTAGTGCCATGGACTGTGGGATGAAGACGAGAAAGGAGACAGCTCCAGTAATAGAGAGGATAGTGATGATGAGCTCTCTCTGGCAGGAGGCAGGAGAGACTCTTCTGCCTCTTTGAAATCTGTCAATCTTGCCGCATCAGTGGAGTCCATCCATGTCCACTTCCCCGAGCAACAGACTGCCATCAGGAGGAAGAGCTCCAGCAGCATATCACAGCTTTCACACAGGTCCAGCTTCTCCTCACACAGATCTAAGAGAGGTAAATGTCATGGCATTTCTGGGGTTTGAAGAGCAAACATTAATTTCCTATGGGATCACTCTGCTGAAACTTTGTGCTGGTTGCTGTGGATCTCCCGAGGACTACAGAATGCTGCTGTTTCTCAGTGATGAAATAGGATATGAACCAATGTATCTTCATGTTTGAACACACTCCAGGCCTTCTTAAAGTTCAAATGGAGAGCCATACTTTGTGATTCATTATGTTTTTAAAATTACATTATCCAAAGGCTGGGAAAGGAATGCTCAGTGTGGCCCAGATCCAGAAATTCTGGTTCAGTATAATCTCCAGCTAGAAGGAATGCAAAGCATATGTATTTTTCATATCTACATTTGATGATGCTTGAATTTAGAAAAGATTTTATTAGGTATATTGAAGGAGATTACCTGTCCCATCTTGTAAAAAGAGCAGGGTTGCTCTAGCCTAAATGTATATATTACCAGTTGAGGTGACTGAATCAGATTAATCAAACAGTTGCCTTTATCACTAGTTGTCTCTTTTTATACTTATTAATCAAGTTTTGATCTGCCAGTGCTTAAACCTTAACTGGATGTTCACAGGATTCTATCCTATTGGCTAAAAAGTAAAATAAGTCATCTCAAAGCTCCTTTGAAATGTGGGACTCGTATATAGGATGGAAGCTTCAATATTTATTACCTTCTAGTTTTTGTATTTAAGCTTTTATTTTGAATTGGCTTTTCTTTCCCTTCCCTTTTTTCCAGGGAGTACCAGTACACGGAACAGCAGTCAGAAAGGAAGCAGTGTGTTAAGCATCAAGCAAAAATCTAGAAAGGAGCTTCTTATGGAAAAGTTTCGAGAACAAATGATCAAAGCCAAGGCCTTTACAATTAAAAAGTGAGCAATGTGAGGAGTGGTGTGGGTTTTGGGGAGAGGTTCCAATCAGTAAAGCAGTAAACTAGCATTTTAAAGAGAGCAGGTTACTACTGCTGTTAAGTGTTCATTGGATGCAGATGTCCCAGCAGCTGAACATCAGACAAAATTGGCAGTTGTTCAAGTAGCATCTGCCTGATAAAAAAACTAAATATCCCCTGTGAACTTGGTTGGCTAAGTATATTTCTACTGGACAAATTCTAATACAGTGGTTTAGAAGCAATCAGAACAAGGGACTGGTGCCTGTGAAGTCCTGTGAAGGCTGCCGGAGTAGATTTTAGGTATCTTTTAAAATATTAGTCATACCACATTCAGCCTTTGTTTTCTTCAGTGCAAGTTACATGTTATTAAATTACATTATGGTCTATGTTGTTATAGGACTCTCCAGGTGTATGTGCCCATCAGACAGTTTTTCTACAATCTTATTCATCCAGACTACAGTGCAGTGACTGATGTGTATGTGCTGATGTTCCTCGCAGATACGGTGGACTTCATCATCATTGTGTTTGGATTTTGGGCTTTTGGGGTATGTCACAGAGACATTTATGTGTTAATCCTCAACAGGATTTACATGTTGTAGATGCCAAATATCATGTGAGTGCCCTTGTTCCTTGACCACCCTTATATTTTCCTTTTCAGAAACACTCCGCTGCAGCAGATATCACCTCTTCATTGTCAGAGGACCAGGTCCCAGAGGCATTTTTGGTGATGGTGCTCATTCAGTTTGGTACCATGGTGGTAGATCGAGCACTGTACCTCAAAAAGACTGTCATGGGAAAGGTCATCTTCCAGGTCATCCTTGTTTTTGGAATACATTTCTGGATGTTCTTTATCTTGCCTGGAGTGACAGAAAGGTATAACCTTTATAAACAAACAATATGGACAGAATACTTACGTTCTACCAAGTTGCTTGCATTTAAACTTGATGTGTTTATAGCTAGGCTTTGGAATCATGAAAAAGTTTCTTCTTGGTCTCATTTATAAGTAGAATGTTGGAGTGCCTTTCCACAGCAATAACTGTGGCCAATATAAGTTTGAGGAAGAATTAATTATATATGTACAGAAATATTCCCAACTTAGGCCAAATTGCAAGCAGGTGTAAGAGAAATTGCCTGTAACTGAGTGATGAGAGACTTCAGCTGAGACAGTGCTGGCCTCTGATCCAATTCCCTGCTGCCTAGACTGCTGCACACTGCTTCAGAAGAGGAGGTAGAAAACATCTCCCTCAGATTAATTTATAGTGGAGCACTTTCCTGGAATGTGTGAACTGTGAATTTAAATCTCCTTAGACTGAGGAATGTCTAAAACTCACATCTCTTCTGAAGAGAAAATTTCTCCTCCCCTGCTCCTGACACTTGGCTCTGGAGGTGGTCACCTGCTGCATGAAATTTTGTGTCACATGCCTGGTCAGGTTCATTCTCAAATCTAACATTTCTCATTGCATGGCTCAAGGCACTTATTACCTCAGTCTGTAGTGCAGAGGTGTTAAGGTTCCCTCCCTAGTGCTTGGCTAACTCCCCTCTTCATCGTTCAAATTGCCTTGAAGTATTTACCTCACTCCATTGATTGCACAGGGAAATCGAGTGTGTCACTTGAGCACATTACACTTAGTTAACAGTCAAGTTATTTTACTGGGGAAAAATATAGGTGCATAGTGTAAATAAAAACAGAAAGGTCTCACTTTCTCTCAAAAACAAATGTTTTATTTTTCCTCAGTGCAGTAGTAATTGGGCCCAAATTTGAAAAATAAATGCATTTTTCAAATGGATCTCTTATTTACTGTACACTGAGAATTGGTATGAAATAAAATAATTTTTGCTTTTTTTGTGCTTTTGTGAAATCTGTATCAAGTTGTTAATCTTGAATCTGCATCTGAGATCTCCTGTATTCCTTCTAAGTCAGGCCAAGTCTAATCAACCCCTGCAAACCTGTTAATGAAAATAGTTTTGCTATATTTAATTGAAAATATTGGATTATGGCTGGCTGACAAATCCTGTCCATCGTGATGCATCTCCTGCAGTTCCACCATGCTACTGAACATGAGCCAGAAGAGGTGCATGTTCACCAAGATAGGCAGGGGGATGGAGCACATAGCATGTGAGAAGATGTTGAGGGAACAGGGTTAGTTCAATCTGGAGAAGAGAAAGTAATGAGCTGTTTTCAGCTACATATTAAGAGGGCATTTGAGAAGAAGTTATGCTCTCTTCAGGCAGGACAAGAGGGCACAAGCTGGATAAAAAGGGAAATTCCAGTTAGATATGATGAAAACTCTTGACTGTGATCAGACACTGGAGCAGGCTCCTCAGACAGGCTGTGGGATCTCTATCTTCAGAGATGTTCAAAACTCAACTGGACAGGTTCCTGAACCATTTGTCAGAATAAGACTTAAGTCAATCAAGGAAGGGTGAAAAGTACTTTCAGGGGTCACTCCTTCTTAAATTCCTGTATGAGGCTCTCCCATGAACAAAAATAACCATTAATATTGCCTGGATTCAGCCCCTACACAGGGCTCACAGAAGGCCAAAGGAAAACTACTCTGTGTTGTACATAAAGGGACCTCTAGCATCCAGAGGGAGAGGGTGCTGCCCCAAGCTCTCACTTTTTGGCAAGCCTCTCCCCTGAGGTGGCAATGGATGCTGTTTATAGACTTGTTCATTCAGCATCTTTCAAACACGATTTTAATCCTGCCATGAAGTCAGAAACCTAGGGCTTTTCCCTCAGGAAAGGGAAACTACCAGGACCATAAAGCATTTCAAGCTAAATTGATCATACACAGATACAAAACTTATCATTTTCCTTTATCTGTCTTTTTCTTTACAGGAAATTTAGCCAGAACACAGTTGCCCAGCTCTGGTATTTTGTGAAATGTGTTTATTTTGGCTTATCAGCATATCAGATACGCTGTGGATATCCAACTCGTGTTCTTGGTAACTTCCTCACAAAAAGTTATAACTATGTCAACCTGTTCTTATTTCAAGGGTAAGTGTAGACCTACTGCCCTGCTTTCTTTTGTGTAATAAGGATCTGTGATCATGAGTTGGTGGGGTTATTCATGACTTTTCTTCACAGACTACAGTAAATTTTGCACAGCACACTCTGTATATGCTATATGTTGCCTGTAGTCCACGAAAAAAAAAAATCTATGCCAGGAATGCAAACTTCAGAAAAATCGATCTGCCACTCTGAACCCAGAAGCCTGATTTACTAATCAGCCATTCAGGCCCCTATGGAAGAGACATTTTTATCTTCTAAGAAATCACCTCTGTAAACAGAGACAGAGGCTACACATTGTGCTACAAAACAGGTAATGTTCTGAAGGCCTAAAAACTAGTACAGTGTCAAACCCCAAAGAGATCTTTGGAGCAGGTCTACAGGCTCTGCCTCAGCAAGTGAAAGAAATAGAGTGAAAGACAATACACCTGAGAAATAAGAACTACGCATCAAAAAACGTTTCCTTTGAGAAGTGCTGCACATTTGAAACTCTTCAGGAGTTAGGAGTGTTAGTGCAAGTAACAGGCATAGCATCACCTTATAGTGAAAGGTGGTCTTACATATGTGTACCCTACCCTCCACTTACACTGTTACAATGATCTTGTGATTAAGCCAGTTCAAAGCATGTATGTATTTCACAGAAAAACTGGAATACTTTAAGCCTTTTCACAATATTTGTGGTAAGGGCTTCTTGCATTCCAGTAGATAAAGTTACAGAAGAAAGCTTTCCTCATGAAATACTCTTTGTGAGCTGGCTGATCAGAAAAGTGTGGGACTAGTAATGGGAATGATGCACTTTGAACAGCTGTTAGATGCATGTTGATTTCCTGTTAGCCCACCTTCTTCTGCTGCCTAATCTTGAGTCATAAAGCTCAGCTTCATATGCAGCTGAGAACTGCCCACCTACTGGAAAGATGCCATGCATGACTTGGTGTAAGGAGGTATAAAACAAATTCCCACCATCGTCTGGAAAATATGGTCTCCACTCCCAGGTCAGAGGAATGTAGGGATACAGGAAAGCCTTTTACTGTTCCATCAACGGCTCCATCACAATTACTGGGCATAACAATGCAAAAGCGTGCTTATGGCCTGACAAGGAGATCTAGAGGAACATGAGCAATGGTCTAATATCAGTACTAGCCATGCAATTTCAGGATATGATTGTATCTGTGTTTAAAAAAATCTCCCACTGAGCTCTCTTAATTCTCCCTCTCATTATATATACACATGCTGTGCTTGTTCAGTGTAATCTCTCTGTTTCTGATGAGTTATTTGCTGTGGTGTCCCTTCAGGTTCCGCCTAGTTCCGTTTTTGACTGAGCTGAGAGCAGTAATGGACTGGGTTTGGACGGATACCACTCTCAGTCTTTCCAGCTGGATCTGTGTTGAAGATATCTATGCTCATATATTCATCCTGAAGTGTTGGCGAGAGTCAGAAAAAGTAAGGAAGACTCATATGAGTGATCCAGATCTCCTCTCTCCCCTGTAGAAATGAAGAGAAATAATCACAAGTCTCTAAATAGTTGAGAAATGCACCATAGAAACAGTTTGTTTGAAGATATACCTGCTGCTTATGTTCAGAAATATTCGGACTATTGGTGCTTTACATTAGTTGCCAATCACTGAGAGTGAAATTTTGAATGGCTTCTCTCTTGTGCCTAGCAGAATTCTCCACCATTATCGTGAACTCCACAGGCATGTGGCTTAATTGCTTGCCTGGGTTTCAAGGCTGGGGTTGAAAGTCTTGGTATTCACACAGTCTCACACACAACTAAGTGAGTGCCACCCAGTAGCAGGGAAACTGTATCTGAAGAGAAAGGCCAGTAGAAGGAAGAGTTCATGCCCCTGTGGTGTAGGTCCCAGGGACACGGGTTTTCTGTACCTGCAGAGGGAACTCAGCTGGCTCCTTTGTCCTAGGAGAGTCCCTGCATATCCAGAACTGAACTGTTAGCCAGATAAACCCACCATTTGTCTGACTGAAATTTCAGTCTCCCAAAGTCATTTAAGCTTCAGTTCAAATTAAACTTGCAAATTCTGGATTCCTTATAACCACCATAAAGATTGCAACCATATGCTTGCTTATTTTGCCAATTTGAAATAGAAATTAAGCATTATTTTAAGAGTGACCAAACCAGTCAGAAATTCTACATCTGCATTGAAATGGATTTATTTTTAAGTGTTACTGACGTATTTCTACTTTTATTATAATCCTGTCTCTTAATGACAATTACTTTCCAAGTATGTCACTTAGATTAACTCGGAGCTAAAGTGCACACAAATCTTGTATATAGGCTTTTTTCTCTATGACTCCCACTACTGCCATGAGTCGAAGAAGTTCCAAAGAACGTCAGAAGTCAGAGAAATAATAATCCAGTTCTACTTTCACTGTCCATCTCACTGTGGTTTTTTGCACTACAAAAGGATCACATGCATTATATGTAGCACAGAGCTGACATGGGAAGATTTCCAGGTCTAAGCTAGCATGTGTTTGCTAATGTCATGTAGCAAAAGAAATAGCCCTGACTTTATGAGTGTTGTTAAAGGTACTTTAGTTCTGTCTCTCTCACACATTGAGTGGTATGACTAAGTACTTTGACTGCTAGAGTCTCTCTGAGATGTCTGTAATGTCATTAAAGGTGCCTAAACTAATCTCTTACAGACAAATAGTATACCCCTGTTGATCTTGACACAATATTTTAATTAAAACAGTGTTCTGTAGCCTAAGACAAATGACTTTTGAAAAGTAACTAATTTGTTTTAAATATAGCATTTTATTACAAATTTAATGTACTCATAGGGCTTTATGGATTCATGTTCTAAAGCAAGAACAATTTCCTGAAAGCCAGATTCCTGGCATGTGTTTGAGGTATAGTGCAATAAATGCATCTTTATTTTGCATGTGCAGTATGCAGTGAATGAAAGACAGTTTCCTAAACACTACAGAATAAAATCCATTAAGAGAATACACCGAAATAAATTACAGTGATGGTAAAGTGTTTTACAGGATGGTGAAGCTGCTGAAGTATTCAGTCATGAGGCAAATAACAGAGGGCACAAATTATGGGGAAGGCAGAACAGACATGTAATGTGATCTGCTGTGAAAGGACAAGAAAGGCAAAGTCACTTTTGGTCTCAGAAACTAAGAAAGGGAAGGATGTTACATCAGCAGCGTCAATATTCTAGAAACAACAATGAAACTGTAAACATTATTTAAATGCAGTTGGTGTGGGATTCACTAGAAAGAGGTTGGGTCAAGCCTGTGAACAACTTTTAGAAATACTGTAAGTGAGGTATGGAATGAATGTGGAGGTAGTGCAATATCAGACATTCCTACTGACTGTGTGTGTCAGTTGCTAGCAAAAAACATGCCTGCTCCTCCCTCCTTCAGTATACTGTTTGCAGCATTTCAAGATCTATGAGAGGAAGTGCCTCGAGCTTTGAGATAAAACTTTGAAAGGACAAATAGAAGGAAGTGGGTCACTCAAAACAGCAGTTTTTGGAACAAATTGTATCACTGTTGCTGCTATTATTTTATATTTTGTTCGTGTGAGTTCATGTTTGCACTCAGACAAAAAAAATCAGGTTGTCCTACTCAATTTCTTCCTTTTTTATGGTAGTGAAGAATCAAAATCGTAGAGGTTTACAATATCTTTCACACTGGGCACACACCTGATATAGGTTCATTGTCACTTTTCTCTGTTGTCACCAGAAATTAGGTGTCTGTGCAGGTTTGGCTAATCTCAGAATAACTGGCCTGGCCATGGATAGCAAATTACCACAAAAGATGGGAAGCCTTAAGGTCATTAAATATTTACCCATCAAATCATATGCAGTGTACCTCTGATAGAAGAGACATTACCATATTGCTGTTTGCTTTTGCAGAGATATCCCCAACCAAGAGGCCAGAAGAAAAAGAAAGTTGTGAAGTATGGAATGGGTGGCATGATTATCGTCTTGCTGATTTGTATTGTCTGGTTCCCACTGCTCTTCATGTCTTTAATCAAATCTGTTGCAGGCATCACCAACAAGCCTCTAGATGTATCAATCACTATAACTCTAGGAGGTTATCAGGTAAAAAAGAAGACACACCAAAAGCAAACTCTGGTTTTTGCTCTGTATTTCCTGTGCTATTTCTTCTTCCTTTCACTGAATTGAATTCTCCTGCCTTATGCAAGGTATCCGTAAAGCTTCCACAAATGATCCCTTTTGGGTTTAAAAACATGTCAGTGTATCATGAATGTAAAATACTGTCTTCCTTTCCAAGATAAAACCATAATCTACTGGCAGTGGAATCCAAATAAATTATCCCACATCAGACACACTCAGGTGACTGCCTAGAGGTCCACATGATAAATAATAGGATAATTGGAGGTAGCTTGCATCTCAGTGGAATGAGATTATAACCTTCTCCTGCTGAATTGAGTGCCATAATTGTCTTGGACTGTGATGCACAGAATGCTGTACTGTGTGTGTAGCAGCTGATGTGAAGTAAATGTGACAAGCGTGTGTTCTTTTGTTTCTCAGCCTATTTTTACAATGAGTGCTCAACAGAGTCAACTCAAGGATTTGAATCAGACTGGCTTCAATGCGCTTCTGAAAAGCTATAGTGGTAACACTGTAAGTGAAATTTAGACTACTTCATTACTTAAAAATGCGTGCATGTTTCCATGGCGGCCTTTTGTGAGTTTTGCTTGTGTAGTTATAAGTTGTCAGCAGTGCTGCCATCAACTGGAAGAGACTTTCATAAAGAGGATTTACATGAGTAAAGGTTCAGACAGATCATTTGTCAGAACAGAGCTGGGTTATTGTCAGACAAGCTACCATTAATCTAGACATCTTTCCACAAAATCCTGAAAGATAGAAACCTTAGTTGTCCTGTTGTCTGAATAAAAATCTCCCCGTTAAATGACACAAACCTTCAGGAGACATTGTGCTGTTGGTGTACTGCCAAAACTAATGTGCTGCAGGGACACAACAGCGTTGACCCTTTGAAGCCCCATGGTCCTTCCTGTAGCACACAGGTCTTTCACCTCCCAGTGAGGAGAGGTGGTGCTGTCAAAAAAAGGTGTGCATGGCCTAGGAACATTTTGACATTAAAATGTAAAAACAAACATTTAAGCATAGTCTCACTATTTCATGAAGCAACATGCACAAAGTTTTCACAAGTTTCTACATGAAAAAGACTAGTAATTAGTAGAAGCTGTTGCATTACTAACATAACTGTCATTTGATCAGATATAACCTGAAAAGAAGTGCTTACTATTAGCCCATTCAGGAATTAACAGGTTTTTATCTTAGATCCTACCAAATAGCCCATGTGTGATGTCACTAATATTGTGACTTTGATCCATTTCTAAGTTCCTTTATCCTTTGCAGAAATCTTTCTATGCAGAAAGATACTTAACAGAGGACAGAGTAGAATTTTAACTCAAGATTAAATAGACTCTAGAGAGTTTACTTCGTGAACTTTCAGGCTCACTTTGGCCTACATGTCCATCCAACAGCAAGGTCATTTTTGTTTTGCCTTCTTAGCTTGACTATACTTTGTCAATTCCCCTTCCCAACTAAAGCCCCAGTTGGTACCTGAGGAAAACAATCAGTGCACACCACTGCATTTACGGTTAATCAAACATTTACAATTCTCTCCGACTGGGAAATGCGGTTCTGTGTCTTGTGGATATCACTGCACTGAAATATTCTTTTTCCTCCTCTGCACCTACAGGCTGCTTTGCAGTTTCTAGAGGGCTATGGAAAAGAAGATATAACTCTAGCAGATCTAGAGGGAAATTCAAACTCTTTATGGACCATAAGCCCTCCCAGTAGACAGAAAATGATACAAGGACTGCTGGATTTTTCATCTGAGTTCACTGTAGTTCTTTCATGGACCATTCAGAGGTAATTAAAAAGGCTGTTATGAAGTGGATGGATCATTTGCCAAGCATTTCCTCAGTAGAACATTTCCATGATGCATTTCTTGTTTAGTTTTTCAGCATTTTTTACTACAGGGCAAAAAACTGAAAGGGAGAGGGAGAGAGAGAGAGGTCACTTTTATTACCCAGGAAAACATTTATTGCCTGCAGTTCTCAGAGCAGACAGAAGTGGAGCCACTTGCAAGTAGATTATTTAACATGGCAGGGTAGAGTTTTCATTGGGACTTGAGGCAAAGGAAAAGTAAGAAAATTTTAGCCAGTTTTAGATGGAGATGTTCAAAGAAACTGCCCCTAACAACAGCCTTGGCGACATTTATGAAAATTGGATACATAGACTTGGTTAAGGCAGAAAACCTATGAGGAAATAAACAGAAGTGCTTGGTTTTCCTATTAAGGGAGTCTGGAGTTGACTCAAATTGTTTTTATATGCAAATAGGATGACAATGTCACAGATGTATTTTCTTGAGGCCTTTGCTTGTGATTCCTTTGGCCTTGGTGAACTATTACTTTATAGTGAAGTTTTTGAAAGAGACAAACAAAAATATAAAGTTGTTGCATAGAGGCTAGAGCATACCCAGTCACCAAGGTTGTTTGTTGGCTGCTGCCTGCCAGCTGGGATTGCTGTAGACTGCTGGATTAAACTGGAGTTATCACTTTGTGGAAATTAGGTTCCTTTGCAGGCCTGGTATCTACATGTTTTGTTGGAAGTAGAAGCTGCATTGTTATAACAAGACTATGCACAAGAAGCAGGTCGGCTGAATCACTGTGGGAGCTCTGAACATGCTGGGTCAGTCTTTCAACAGTCAAAAAGAGTAACTAATCTGCACCCTTAATTCAACTGTATTTGACCCCTCTTATTTTTCTGGAATCATAGACTACTAGCTAGTAAATCACACCACTCCATCATTGCTGTGCCTTATATTAATTTTTAATACTGCTACTCAGTTTGCCCATATGCTTTCATAACTACAAGCATTCATAGACTAGTTGAAAGAGACCTTTTTCACCCTCAGAGTGTGTAGATTACATTGTGACCGTGACTGAGAGTGTTAAAGACATGAAGCCTGAGGAGTGGGCATGGAGGTCCCATCTTTCTGTTAGACATGTTTCTGCAGGGCTGAGGTGGCGTTTTGGGAAGCTGTACCTAACTGCAACATCCTTAGCTGTCCTGATGCCAAACAGTCCCGTTGCCTAAAGCCAGAGCAAAATTAATGTGTCATTATTGTCTTGTATACAAAGGCATAGCCAGTTAGAAAAGTACACCCTTAAGGCTACTATGTATCCTTTTTGAAAAAAACACACCATCTCAGGTACAGGTAGTGTGATGCTTGTTTTATCAAAGACTAGGATAGCCAGGGGTGGTGCAGACTAGTTAAACAATTAGCTCTTGCATTCAGCAAACAAGTGCTTAGGTTATGCTCTCAGTGTAAGCAGACAATGTGTCTTTCCTTTCACTTAAAACAGAAATCTCACCCTTGGTGCCAAAGCTGAAATAGCATCAGATAAACTTACCTTTAAACTACAAGAGGATACCAGAAGAGAGATTGCTACAATGATGTCTGGACAGCAACTGGAAAAGGTGTAAGTTATTTTCTTTGCCTATTATATGCAAACTTTCCCTCTTGAAGGTTAATTTCCTAAGGAGGTCAAGCTTATGCAACTGATTCATTTGTCTGCCCCCTCTAATAACAGACACCAGCAGCACTGAAGTCAAATAATAGTAATGTAAAAGGTAAAAGCTTGTTTTCTATTAGAAATGTAGGCTGAGAAGACCATGAACACTGGATCATCACCAAACAAGCATGATGAAGCTATTAGTAACTTATCTTTGATTTAGTGAATAAGCACAAGTTCATTACAGTGTATTCACAGTTCAACTTGCCTTTGAGTTACTTTGGTTCAACTTGATCTGAGGATGTTGTATTGAGAATTTTTTGGTCTAAATAACCACCTAGACTGTATTTCACATTGTTATTCATGAATAGTACAAGATTGGCAAGGAAGTGTTAAATCACTATGGTCAAAGGGTAACATCTGCAGTCATTTCTGACATCAGATCTTTTCCTGTGATGGAAATTCACAAGGCATGCTCTTCATATGAATATCAAACATTATTCTATGGATACAGCCTTATAGCATTAACAGCAGTGGTGCCTCCTTCCAGATTTGAAGAGTCTGGTGCTTGCTCTTCCCCCTGCTCCTTGGGGATTACTTTACAGCCATAGTCTCTAAGTACTGCTAAGCCAGCATGTCATCCCTGAAGGCCACCTAATCTGATTTGTGGCTACAAGAGTTGAGAAATTTAAACTGAGGCCATCTGGGATTGTGAAAACTCTGAGATATTCTTATCTGTTAGAAGGTAGAAATTACATTTGTCTTTTCTGTGCACAGCTGTTTTTCTGCACCCACACACACTTGTACATCCAAACAGACTGCTGTTGCCCAGCTGATCATTGCATTTAAAAATACTTCATGCCTCTTTTACTTTTCTGCTGTATGAGGTTACAGCAATATTTCCTAAGGTGATGTAGGGCCATGAAGGGTAGATTTTTCTCGTTTGTGGTAATTAATTTATAATTTTCCCTTTGCAGGAAGCAAACAGTAACATAGAAGATATACCTGCATTTGCCTGTCTTGTAGTAATATTGTTGATTTAAGGTTTTTTTACTTGGTCATAAAGGAAAAACGGTTGTGGCAGCTATTAGCCATTTAACTGCTTCAGCATGGAGCTTTCTGTCACCACTACTACTGGGACAACTTAGGTGCTGAGCTCTTACCTTTTTTTTGGACCTGCTGGAGTGATCAGAAGCAATTTTCAATTGGTCTCTTCTTTCTCAGCCTGGGGTATGCAATGTAGCCAAGTGTCACAGGAGTTCCAGGAAAACTACTCTTCCCCAGAATTTTTCAGTCATTTGAGGAAAAAGTTAGGACAATATCTCTGCTTTTAATGAAATGTCTCTCCCTCTAGATGCTGGTAATTTATTCGACTTAAGATGATTTGATTTTGAGTCCCATGGAAGAACTTTTAGAAACACCTTTCATTTTAAGTTTGAAATCCTCCTAAAAGCTGTGAAAATACTTCCAAATGAAAGATTCTGGCAAAAATTCTCACTCTTTTCAGATGTTACTGTTGAAACATTTTCCAATTCTGAAGTAATAACTGTTCTCACCAAATATTTTTCTAGCTTGTTTACTCCTGCCTTTCTTTGTGGCAGTATAGCTTACTATAAGAGCAGCTTTGTTAAAAAGGGAAACCAAATATAAAGTCTACATTCCTTGCAAACACACGTGCCTCAACTGTGTGCAATTCATGGTGTATGAATGGTGACATTATGGATGGAACTCCCTGCTGAAGTTCTGACAAAACATAGCCAATAAATCCAGCTAACTTTCAGATGTGACATCTGAACACTATAAAGCCATGGCTTGAGCCAAGAATTACTGTGAACTGTGTATAGCCCTGTTAGATATTTCTAAATTATTTTAGAGGTATAAAAATATGAAATATTTGCCTTCTCATTTTTTTCCAGAACATTAGGAGAAGTGTACCCGTACTACATCAAGGCCCCTAGTGATTCTCTGGCAAAACCCATAAAGCAGCTATTGAAAGGTACGTGTCCAGACCATGGAAAACAGAATATTGTTGAAAGAAGCTCAATGCAGCACTCACACTTGTACATTCACAGAGCTATTACCAGGTGCCTCAGTCTGAAATGCCCTTATAGTGGTTTCTACTTGCTGCCTGCAAGGTTGAGGCAAGATAAGGTAATACAGTATAAGGTAGAAAATATATCTGGATGTATTTTAGTTTTGTATTTAAGGATGAAGTCCATCTCCTTTCCTTCAAGTCTGCTTTAGGAACTGTTTTCCCTTGTTTTTTGAGTAAGTGATCACAAGTTTCACTTCTCTGCATCTTCTTGATACCTTACAATGAACAGTCAGTAGTGTTGCACGTCTGCAAATGTAGCTCCTCAGTTTAAATACTGACTGCATGATTTTGGGATTTTTAAGCTGTTCCTTCCTTTCTGGTGACAAAGAATACAGTTTAGATAAATCATTGAATTTCAGCATGCTATTACCTGATCAGAATGCAGATACTCACAGACAAACAGAATACATGCACACATGTGCACATACACACATGAAAAAACCCTGTTGGATTGGAAGAGTAGGAAAAAGCCTTTCTCAGAGAGCCATTTGCCCAACAGTGGTTAAATCTGGCACTCAAGCGTAGTAGTAGTAGTAGTAATAGTAGTAGTACTATATAGCACATTACTGTCAAGATTCAGTGATTAGATTAATTGGGAAAAACAATTCTTGAGGCTGAACCTCAAGTATGAACCTCTGAGTAGCAATAAGTTAGAAGTGCTTCACTGTCATTAGTCAGGTCCTTAATTTGAGATTCTTCAGAAGGGCTTTAATGTATACACTACTAATGTGTGTTCAGGAGGATCAGAGTTTACTTCCTGTCTGTGTGATCAGTATGCATAAAACAGGATAGTGTGCTTTTCTTCATATAAGAGAATAACATCTTTTATATCAAGACATAAATGATTTACAGTGGTAGTTTCACTTTGATGTATAGAAGCTAACCATTACCCCTCCAGGCTAAATGCCTTTCTTTAGGCCTGAAATGCAGACATGATGAATGTTACTGATATTTTGGCCTGAAAATACAAAAACGATTGGACAGTTGTACAGAAGAAAACATAGGTGATATGAAATATTTATTTAATGCAGAAGGAAAAACACAGAAGTTTAGGTCTTACACTTGAACATAAATAATGTAAAATGGGGTTTAGAAGAATTAAAACAACCTTTTGCTTCTACACTGCTCAGTCATTTTATTATGCAGGTGTTTAAAGTATCTGTCTCAAAGTAGCTTGATTTTTGAAATTCTTGGTTTATACAGTTTAACTCTTCTTGTTTTCATAGACTGCAAATGGAAAAATATTACAGTTTCCCTGGTCAAAAATGTGTCTGATGAGGGAGTTCGTGAGTGGTGGGTTTTGAATCAGCTTGAAAAAACATTCAAAACATCTGGAGAGAGTCTTGAGCTCATTGTATTCAGTGATAAAGTCAGTCCTCCAAGCCTTGGATTCTTGGCTGGTTATGGGTAAGATGGAATCTTTACATTAAATTAAATAAAGTATGTAAGATGGAAGTAGAGGTAACTTTATTTGCTGATTTGAGGGCGCTATTTCTCTTTTGTTGCTGTGTTTGAACATTACAACATTTTGAAAAGGGATTTTGTGAGATTTTCAACCTAATGTCTATTAATATTATCTATAGGAGGGTTGATATTCGTAAAATATAATATCACCCTTGATAACTGCTCTCCAGTGGGAATAAAAACAGAATCACCCTTCACACCAATTTCCTATTGAAGTAAAAAAATTCAAAATATGTTAGTTAGCTGCATGTCAGGTTCTGCCCAAACTGCCCAGTTTTGGCGACCTTCCCTATCTTGTAGCCAGGATCCTGGGTGTGAAACAGTTATGAAATACATGTCCACAGACAGAAGAAGGCAGGAGACTATGCATTCTCAGGAGATACATGCTTCTGGTACAATTTTGGAGAACTGCTCATAGGAGGAATATCAGGGGGGACAGGTAAACATTAGTTTGTTGCCAGTTACGTATATTTTAATAAAATATATTAGATATGAAACCTGACAGATTATTTGCCTTTAGCACCCAGCTGTTGTCAGATTTCCCGTTGTGACTTCCAAGCTGTAGCAGACAGGACATGAGACCTTCAGCAACTGGAGTTAAACATCTTAAGTCAGCAGCCTCAGCTGTTTATGTTTCCACATTTCTGTGACATTTGAATAGATCTTATTTTCCTTCATCCTGCAGCACAGCAAAAACAAGATCCTAATTAGAAATTAATGTTCATACAGTTGGCAGGCTACACTCAGCCGCGTAGATGAACTCCCCTCACACTTGGCTGATCCTTTTTCAAGGCATGATTTGAACTCTTCCTTTCTTTCTTTTCAGCATTATGGGACTATATGCCTCAGTTGTCCTGGTGATAGGGAAATTCGTCCGTGAATTTTTCAGTGGGATCTCTCACTCCATCATGTTTGAGGAGCTGCCCAATGTAGACCGAATTTTGAAGTTGTGTACTGACATTTTCTTAGTGCGAGAGACTGGAGAACTGGAACTAGAAGAAGACCTGTACGCCAAACTAATATTCCTGTATCGCTCACCAGAGACCATGATCAAGTGGACTAGGGAAAAAACTAATTGATTTCTTTGGTGTCACACTGCAAATCAAGTTGATTTAATCTGAATTTTAAAGGAAAAAGAAAAAAAGCACAATAATCTCATAAGAGCTAAGCCTTTTATTGTTGGGCAGCAATGATTTTTCACTGAAGGAATCCTGGAAGTTACAGCCTTAGGAATCCATGCTGCCTTTCAAATTAAGGATCAACAGTGAAGAAGGTTGAATGATTTGCTGGTTTTAATGTGCCACTCCTCTACAATCTGAGGACTGCTTTGTAATTTAATCAACAAAAGTTTGCATCTTTGTCTGGCTAATTTAATTTTCCAGATGACCATTACAACTTAAAAAGAAACGAAGGGAGTGAACCCACAGATGACTCCAGTGTACCTTCTGGAGCCATACAGTTTGGATTGTGCAATATGCTGTTGTACATCACTGACTTTCAAGCTACAGCTACAGACTAGCCTTCAGGACACCCAAGACCCAGGGCCGCACTGGGATCCGAAGACATTCTAGCCATACCCATTTGTAGAAAAGCAGAGGTTTTGATGTACAAAGGACACTGTGGACAAGCCTCTGTTAGCAAAAAGAAACCAAGTAACAGTCTCTTTAAATGCCTTATTTTATTTGTACAGTCACGGGAGACATTTCCACCAAACATCAGTGACTTTTCTCAGGAAAAAAAGCAACTGAAACTTGACACTTTGTCAAGATTAACTAATGGCTAGAATAATTATGGTGAATTATTGGGGTGTTCTGCTGGGCCATTCTCTTCAGAGTTACTGCTTTCCATTAGATGAGAAAAGGAAGTGAATTCAATGACCTAATGAGCAACTTCATTTCTTATAACCCTTTAAAGACTGAATAGTGTGTGCTTCTTTCTGCTCCCCATGACATGCTTTTCCCCATTTCGATGATTTAAGGCAACTGTTGTTTTGCTGTTAGTTGATATTCTTCTTCCAGTGTTTCAGGTATATGAAAATGTTTACATATTCCAAGTCACATTTTTACATCCGAGATTTTTTTTTTTAAGTTCCCAAATATAGACATATGAGTTTGAAAAATGGCCTTTTTCTTAAATTGCTATTATTAGTGACACAAATGGCTCATTAGAGAACATTGTAGCATGAAAATTTACAATTGCAATGTAGGTTTCATTCCGTGTTAAAAAAATATGAGAAAAAAATAATTGAATGGGTAGGGTATGTTAAAAGGGTATACTGTGTAGTTTTGATTCAGTAATGACATAAAATAAAGCACATCTTGCAAAGTCATTTTAGAAGTACTTTTTCCTCTGCCTTTTTACAGGAAATGGGAAGAGTTTGACATTCTTCTAAGTCTGTGACAAATAAATCTCTTTCTTGTAGTTAGCTGCTATTTATTATATGAATAATTAATTAATCATCAGAAAGAAACTAACATATTTTGCTGGCACATTTTACTGCAGAACTTCATGAAATAGCACAACTAAATGAAGTTGAAACATACTCTGCTGAGTGCTTCCATGACAAATGCTGTCACATCCATTCTATACTGTGAAAACTAACATTTTGAGCACCTTGAAGTGCACAAAATAAAAATTGCTTCATGATCTTGTAACAACAAATAATTTGGTGACTGGAACTCACTGGAAGACCAGCAGATTTCCTCCAAAGTGTAATGGAAAGATGGCTGGTCATTCAGTCAGGCCACATTCCCCCCTGGAGAGTTTTCTTTCATTTCTTCTATAGGTCCTGTGAATGAAAATCAAAATATACAGGGCAGCCCTGACATAGCCTCCAGGGATGTTAAAATGTCCTTTATGCTTAGGTGGATCCTCACCTGGGTGTTCAGTGATTTTAAGGAAAGCAACACTGGAAGAAGTGTGAAGGGTGTAATGTGTTTCTAAAGGTACCAGCCAGCAAAACCACACTGGTCACAGCTGGTCCTGGCTCCCTTCCTGGTTCCTTCTCTTTAACAGAAACTTCCTTTCTGGTGAGAAAAAAATCTGTTTTCAGAATGAGCTGTAGTTTTTTCGGCTTTGCAGAAATGTGCTGCTCTTTCTTTCATGGATTGATCAAACTTTGAAAATAAAAGGATTCTTCTGTTGGTTTTTTTAATTATTTTTATTTTTAAACAACCTATAGTCAAATAGCTGAGGTGGACTGGGTAGCTACCTACAGCAGGTGAGAATGCTGATGACCATCCTTTGAGCCCACCTGTACAGCAGATAAAGCTGATCTGGCAGCCCACATTCTGGGTGGTTAATACTGGGGCCAGTACCATTTAACATCTTTATTAATAACCTGGGGCACACGACAGAGTGCACTTTCAGCAAGTTTGTTTCACCAAACCTGGGTCTGGGGAGATTTGTGATAATGTAATATGTCAGCTGCCCTCCTGGGACATGGGGTAGGCAGTTGCTACAGGAAGAGCAGAACTTCCTTTAAATGCAGATCTTGGGATGCCTGGGGAATTATCTGCCAGGTACAGTAAGGCAAATGCAGCAAAGTCCTGCCTCTGAGGCAGACTAACCCCTTGTAGCAATTCAGACTACATAGGTGGGTTGGGGACAGCTTTACAATAAAAAGAGCACGATCAGGAGTGGGAATTGCATGTGTATGAGCAGTGTACCCTTGAGACAAAGAAAACCAACAGCATAGTGGGCTATATTTACAAGAGCACAGCTGAAAGTTGAGGGAATTTATTAGTCCCCTTTATTCAGCACTTGTGAGAGCACATCTGGAGAACTGCATGCAGGTTTGGGGTCTCCAGTGCAAGAAAGGTACTGACATACTGGACTGAGCCTGGCAGGCAGCTGGAGGACATGACATGCAAGGAGAGGCTGCAGGAGCTGGACTTGTTCAGCCTTAAAAAGGAGAAGTCCAAGGGGAGAACTTACTGGTGAGGTATCGAAAAGGTGGAGCTAAGCTCCACAGAGCTGCATGATAGGTAAGAGGCAACAGACATAAGCTGCAACAAGGAAGTAGGAAAATTATTTTTACCACAAGAGCTGTCAAATACTGGGGGATGTTCACAGAGAAACTGGGGGATCTTCAGCCTTGAAGGTTTTCAAAAGTTGACTGAGCAACCTGTTGCAAGTGGCCATACTTTGCATGGAAGGTTTGACCTGAAGTCTCTTACAACCTGAATTATGTCTTGATTTTAGGATTCTGCCAGAGACACTGTAGATTACCAGATTACTGTAGATTGGCTGCAGAGACAACCACTTCCAAAGTGTAAGAAAAAAATCATCGGGTACTACAGACCCAGTATAGTACATCAAACCTACCTTAGTAAGGCCCTGTGTCCAATTTTTCAGAGGTAAGCACTGCCAGGGAAAATTCTGTTTTCCCTCTTCCACCCTTGTAATCAAGGAATTATGGCTCACAAGGTGATAATACAAGCCCTTACCTATACAAATGAACTGAATTGGATAGATGGGATTAAATGGCCTTTTAGAAGGTTACTGGGTCAGACTTAAATGAAACAGATCCTTGTGTTTATTTTCCCAGATTTTAGGATTCCTTCCTGGTTTTTTTCAATAGAGGAGCAGCCCTTCAATGGAATAAGCCTACATACAAAAAGAAAAAACAGCCTTAAAATCAGTTTTGTTATATAAACATCAGTGGATTTATTTTTCTTACAGGAACTGATATTTTAGCGTTTACACAGAAGTCGCAGTTTGAAAACTGCATCCATCAGGGCTGGTTCAGAGAGGATGTTAGGAAGCATTCATTTACTGAGAGGGTGTTCAAACACTGGAACAGGCTTCTGAGGGAGGTGCAAGTCTGTCAGTGTTTAAAAGGCTTTTGGACAGTGCCTTTAACAACATGCTTTAACTTTTCCTGAGCCCTGAATTGGTCAGGCAGTTGGACTAGATGATTGCTGTAGTTACCACCTATTAATAGAACTATGATTATTATGGCACACATTTACCAGAAGTACAGTTCTCTATTTAGCTGGCAGGAATGCTGCTTTCCAGGTGCTGGCAGAGGACATGCTTCTTCAGGAAACAGCATCATGACCTGTTTCAAGCTCCAAGATGAAGAACCAGGCATGGAGGAAGGAGGCCAAGTCTGATGAGATCTAATTTTGGTACCCTTACAATTGTGAATCCTTCACAGATTTCATGAATACTCAGTCCAGTAAGTGCCTGAAGTATCTCCTGAGCACTCTGGTATCACCTTTATGCAAGAGCTTCACTTTCCATGAGAGCCAGGAGCCTGTGAAGAGATTTTAGCTGATTCCTTTATGTTCTCTCCAAAATGCTCCTAGGGGAGCTGCTGCTGCCTGGAAAGCACACAGAGGCTCATTTCAGTAAATGTCACTGAGGTGCTGCATCAGGACAACAGCAACCACCCAACCTCACTGCTTCTGCACAGAACATCCTGCTCTCTTACATGAAATAATGTGCCAAAGGTGTGATTGTCCCTGGGGTCTGTTCCTAGTGGGTACTTACAGCTTCCAGGCACTTTTGCTGTACACCACACACTTGTGACTTCTCTCTTTTTATCCCATTTTTGGTTCTACACAGCAGCCAGCATCACAAGATAGAAAAGCCACAATACTTTGTGAACTGTTACCACACCAGGGTGTCCCCAGTTACCATTCTCTTTTGTAACTAAATACATAAATGCTAATTACACTACCTGAGGATGGAGCCCTCAGCAGTGCCTGCCTCAGCTTCACTCAAGCATAGGAAAAGGGCATGCAGCCGAGTGGCCAGGGAAGAAGCACAAGACCCAGAGCCGAATGTTTCCTCACCTTCCCTCAAACTCACCTTTTAAACTGAAGCAGATACTCTAGTTTTAGCTCGAGGTTCTGGTGCACTAAAAGGTGAGGTGATGCTCTGCCTTTGTGAGAGGCAGCACTCATTAGTCAGAGGGGTAAAAGATCAGCACCACATTGACAGAAAACATGTTCTCGTACTACCCTTCTCCTAACAAACCCAAGTGGTTCCTGCAGCATGAAGCAGTAAATTGAAGATGATCCAGTGTTCTGTAACTTCAGGTTTGGCAGCCCTGACTCACTCACAGTGGTGAGCTTTCATTTTTCCACTACATGGTGAAAATTTTATTGCCGCTACAGCAGTTCTTAAAGCAAGCACGTGGTATTGGTGGGCATCATCCTGGATTTCCCACCATGGTCAAACAAAAAAACCAACAACAACAAAAAACCCTTCACTTATCAAAGGGGTTTTCTTAAGGAATATTTGATTGAATTTCATGGTAGGAGCAATGGCTAGGCAGGTTTCTCCAAGCAAAAGCTAAGACTGTGCTCCCAAGATGTTGGTTTAAATTGACATGTACCTGAAATGTAGCATAGACATTGGCCACTACTTTATCTTTAGCCGTTCTAAGGGACAAAACAAAATCTTTGATCTCTACTTTTGTCTCTTACTTCATTAGAATCACCCTCAGACCACAGGGAACAAAGTAACCTCCTGGTTTTCTTTCCCAGCCTATGAATCCATTAACTCTCTTGTTCAATAGTCCGGATACAACTTCATAAAGGAGAAGGAGAAGCAGATTTCAGCTGCAGTGTGTTTTTCTCAGCTCTATTTAGAAAACCACGTGTGCTTACGCACGCAGTGGTGTGAGATTGTAAGTCAGAGCAAGGACAGCTGTTCTGACAACACACCCAGCGCTGTTACACCAGAAATCCCACCTGGGGGTGTGACAAGGTAAATGGTTCAGCTCCCCTTTGTGTAACTAAAGCTTTCACAGTTTTCCCTGATTTGCTGCACTGGCTAATCCCTAGGCAATTAATATATAAAATATAAATAAATAGATAAAACTGCTGCTGCTCTGTATAGCACCTTGTGATATTTAAACAGTATTTCTCTGGGTGCATATGGGCTATTTTAGATCAGGTTTTGTTGCTTCTTTCTTGAGAGGAAGGAAACCAGAGGAAATATAATGCTTTATTAAAAGCTTGGGAAAAGCAAAAGAAAAGCAACCTATGAGCATGGAACTGGAAAGGCAAATTCCCTGTGTAGTGGCCAAGGGAGAAGGAGCTACAAGTGCAGTACAAACCTGCCCCATTGTGCTGAAGGGCTACAGGCTTTTTTAGGGCACATTAAGTGTTAAGGTGGACATGTAGGACAGCAGAAAAAGAGATGGAGGAGAAATAAATATTCAGAATCATTCAGTGAGACTCCTATGATTGAAGGAACTCCTACAATTCTATGTTTCAAGTTGATAAAGTTCATGGTATGAGAAATCATTCACGACATAGCTTCAAGATTTGTCTGAGCGATGTGCTGCACAAGTAGAAAGCCATGCAAGTGATCACCAATCAATTCTCCTTGCTTCTCCTGACCTGAAAAGCAAGGCCCGTTGCACTGACTGCTCTTTAGAACTGTTATTAAAGCAGAAATCTAGTGAAAACAATCTTTTGCTATGGAGAAGACTAGTTGGAGAATGACTGATGACCAAGGGACCTGCAGACTTTGCTCTCTCAAGAATAACTGGGGGATTATTTATGTATGAAGGAAACCATCTTTTTCCCTCCTCAATATATAGAAATGACTTGTATGCTTGTGACCAACAAAATGCATGAAAGGAAAATCCTACCCCTGTCCCAGCCCAGGCTCTGAACTCATATCATGAGCCCAAGCCAGGATTGGTTATCTAAAGGGACACAAATCACACACAGAGCTCAGATGGTATATGTCTGCCTCTCCTCACTAGCAAGGTCACATACAATCCCTTAATTTCCTTGGCATTGCTAGGCATGGGGTGCTACAACTGAACACATGACATTCTTCTCTTTGTGTAAAGCTCTCCATACTGTGGTTGCAACCCAAACGTCCTTCAACGGTTTCGATGGGATGGTATCATTTTTCAGAGGGGATCTGCTCTTACTGTGAGGAATCTGACACCTCCGCAGGGCCTGAGCGAATGCCTGCTATGCAGCTTTAGCATCAGGCTTTGCATGTGCAAGTATCAGCAGTGTGTACATCAAACACACACATACATGGATGTTGTGCATCTGTGCATGTGTGTTTGTGAGTGTGTGTCCTCTTCAGTCATGCACTTTTGCTGCATTAGGTCTCATTAATATTTCAAGCCTCTGCCTCCTGCACCTGTGCTGGGGCAGAGGAGGGAGCTGCCAGCAGACACAGACGGCTCATGAGAACGTGACCATCGGACTCCTGTAAAAAACATCCAAGGAAAGCACATTTTTAATGTTGTTGAAGCAAGAATGAGGTAATGCAGTAAAATATTTATGAACCCTCTCAACTGACATCTCTAAATACATTGTAGAGTCTAAAATTTGGAGATCAAGACAGTGTATTAACAAGATATTAATCCAGCTATAAAATTCTCCCTGTTTTAACCAATGCTAGGGACAGGCCACTGACTGTGGCCTTGTTATTCAAAGGAGAAGAGAAAAAAAGGAAAAAAAAGAAAACAGATTAAGGAACAAATAGTTAGATGAGAAAAAAACTCCTGGAATGCTTCTATCTACCAATTGTCTTGCTAGACAAATAAACAAAGTATTTTACTTAAGACTGCTTCAAAGGGGCCTCTACAGTCAAAAATTGTCATTTTTGCATGGCTTGACTCTGGTTCCTCTCTTCCTTGTGCCTAATGAGAACAATGTGGGTTTTACTGCTGGGCTTCATTCCTTGTCATCAAGTCTTATGCATGCCACATCTCAGATCCCCTTCACTGCTCCCTATAAATCCCCATGAGTTCACAGCTGCCAGAGCCCTGATGCAGAACTCCCAATGCCAGCAAGCCCATCCTCCTCTCCAGTGGTTCCAGCCCATCTCCAGGCTCAAGTGCTCACTTGCACAGGCTCCAGGATCCCACTCCTGCACTAGCATGAGGCATGGGGAGAGATAGACCACAGATTCGCCTTTGGAATGGTACAGTTGTACTCCCACCCTAGTAAAAGACACTGTGAAAGAATTGAGGGAATCTAACAGAGTAAAAAGTAGCATGATACAAAAAAAAATGACTGAAGGTTCTTTCTGTGAGTAAGGAGACAAAATGCATTTCAGGTGGCTTTTTGAATCATTCTTTTTGGTGTTGATCTATGTGAACTCTTTCTTTTACTGTACTCAGCCCATCTGGTAATTAGCTCATGATGTGTGGATTCAAAGCACAACCTTAGAACTTTAGTGATGAAGCAGTATTTCTCCTGCTTGTTTTGCCTAGACAGACTTCACAATATTCCTCCAGGGCTGTGGGATTTATGTAGCTAGTTCAACTACTTTCAATCCTTTTTTCCTGTGGCCAAGCTTGTTGATACCCATGCACTGGGCACAACTCCTTGACATGAAGTAAAGAGCAAGGCATGCAGAGCAGTGAAGAGGGCATCTTCCCAGGTAGCTACTTCTGAGCATTTCCTTGCAGTTCAGCACAGCTCACTGAAGTTTCCTTCACTCCCATCTACAAGAGTGTGAGCTACAGGAATAAAGATGGAGGGATTTGGGGAAGCAGCCTGTCTACACAACAACTTCCTCTCTCCCTCCCTCAGCTTGCATGCAAGCTATGTGATATCCTCAGGGAAAAGATTATAAGGAATATGGTTCATCTCCAATGCAGAATATGCACAAGAACAAGAGTAAGAGAGAGCATTCAGAAAATAAAATGAAATTGCTGAATAATTTTTATAAGACTACACAGGTTTTTTCCTTCATTTAGCACAAAAATTTCAAGTAAGGGTGTGAAAAGAAAAAACCCAAAGCAATCCTCAAATGAATACAACAAATCAAAAAAAAAAAAATTCCCGTGCAAACATTGCTGAGGAAAGAAGAACAATTATTCAATATTTCTGTTCATACTCCCTATATGGTTGATGGCAAAGCAGATCATGCATGCCCTGAGTTGGGGCGCCTCTCTCCACTGACCATGCAAGGGAGCTGAAGGATAGAAATAAAGCTGTGTATGTGAATATCCTTACCCAAATGCAGTTCTCAGTCCTGCTAGTTTTAGATATCTGGTGCAGCTTTACATTATATTCTCATTGTCCATCTTAAAGGTAAACACACAGCAATGTGCAATTTCACTCACCTCAAACCATGTTGGCATAATATTTTGAATACTATGGCAACAGGTAGTATGGAAAAATGATCCAAAGTGACCAGACATCATGAATTGTTAAAGAAAAAGCATCAGTTTTAATTCTGAGGAAAAAAAAAAAAGTAAATGCAGTCATTGGTGTTTACAGAAATGTGTTTTCTGTTTCAGTTGGCAACACCTATTTCCAAAAACATTCCTCTTTCACTATTACATCTGGAAGGTCCACAAAGCAGAGAGGTCAGCCAGGTCTCAATGCACTACATCTTGCTGCTGCCCATGAATTGAAGCTTTTTTCCTTCATCAGTTTTCCCAACCTGTACTTATAAGATCTATCAGGATGGATCAAAATCGATGAAAGACTGTTGTTCCTAATCAACAACACTATCTGGCTACACTTCACCAAGATTCAGACACTGTGACTCAACCTGAGCCAACACTCTAGTTTACTGCTTTTGAAAATCTGCTTCCCATGGCCTATAGCTGAATTCAATCTACAGGTGAAAGCCATCAATTTTTGCACATATAACCCCTAATTCATACAAGCCCTGCAAAAAAGAAGCTGCAGTAAAGTGGAAATTGGAGGGGCAAGAGCTTTAAAGAGGGTGAGGTGGGGATGACTATTAGAGGTAACAAATGCAGCTGCACATACACGTAGCTGTCAAGGAATCTGCACGCACCTGTCCTTTCTTAACCCTAGAGATGCTGTGCAGGAAAGCGTGGTGCATAGGTGGCAGCCAACATCACCCACACAAAGGCACCAAGACTGATGGAAGGCAGACCTCTGTCCAGGTGCACAATGTTGGCAATTCACTTTTTTCTTTTTCTCTCTCTTTCCTTTGGTAATGAAAACAAGTGTGCTACATGTAAGCAAGACTTGGCAAGTAGTTTTTCATTTGTATAGTTAGATTCCAAGCCATGTGGTGGAGGATTTAGTCCTTCATGCTGTTTAAAAAGCCATCCATACATGTTTATGTTGTTGATACAACAACTAAGTTATACTTGCAGGTGTTTATAGCCTCATTCAAATAGTCAGATTGAGAAATTAGGCTCACAGGAGTCAAAAAGTCTGAAGTATGGATTCCCAAAGCAATTATAACTTATATTCCACTTTCACATAAAACCAGAAGAGAAGTGGTTCAGATGAGTAGTACAATTCAAGTTTGCATCTTCTTTGTTTGTTTGTTTGTTTGTTTGTTTGTTTTTAAGTAGACTCTTTCAGCCAGTGGAATGGGAACTGAACTCTAAACCCTGGTGCAAGGATATGATTATTTCTTCTCTAAAGTACCCCTTTACCTTCACCCTCTCTCACAAACAGCAATCAGCAAACACGAAGAGTAGAACTCCCAGTATCTGCTGCACAAGCCCATGCCCTGTCCACAGGACCACCTTCTGTAATGATACCACCTGCAGAGGAACAGCTACAAAAAAAAGGATCAAAAGCCACACTGAGCCATTGTAGTCAGTGAGTAAACTGTTTCTACTGGTACACTATTATACACCTGGCCCTCCATCAAGCATACTTCCCGAAAAACATCCTCACAGGAAAATAACCCAAACCTCTACAGAAAAGATGGCTATGAGACATGACTGTATTGCGTTTATTAAGAAGATTTTATAAAGCATGAAATCTGACTCATTCCAACAGTGATCATAGTAAGTTTCCAGATGCTTACTATAAAGTTTGAGTGCCATTCAATTCCAGGCCATAGGAAATGTTTATGCTGATCAATCCACAAGTCTAAAACAGGAGTCTCCACACTCTTCCCATGACACCCCTCCTCCCACAAGCTCTCCTTCCGCTTCTGGAATTCCCTAGGCTTTTCACTAGGCTCCAACTTGTGGGGCAAACCTACATTTACTGCCATTTCCTGATCCCAGATATAGTCTCTGGAAGCAATATTAATCGTTAAACAGTGTCAGGAAACAAGTGAGAATAGGCACAGACCTGGGGTGGTTAAAGGGAGAGCTAGTTGCCATCTTCAACCACCTAAATAACAGGCTTTAGAGAGAATGAAGCCAGACTCTTCTTCAAGGTGCAGTGTGATGGGACAAGAGGCAGCAGACACAAGTCCTAACACAGAAGACCCCCAGTAGATATGAGAAATTCTTTTTACCTACAAGATGCAAGAAACATGGAGGGGGGATCTCTGTCCTTACAGACATTCAAGGCTCAGCCAGACAGCCCTGAGCTGCCCGGAGTACTGCACAGAGAGGGATTGCCCCTGAGACCCCAACCCAAACTGGTCCTGTGGTCCTTGCTTCTGGGTTCTGTTTTGTGCTCTGATGGTTGTCAGAGTCCAGCACCTCACTGCAAAACTATTCTACCTAATTTCTCTCTCCCTGACCACATCAGACATCTGTATTTAAAGACGTCTGCAACACACTATCTCCACCTCCTGGAGAAGTGTTATTTCTTCAAACTTTATTCCTGCAGAGAGTGCTGGTTGCATTTAGGATGTACCTCTTTTTCCATCTGCCCATGTGCTGATTACAACTGATAAAATGTCTGAGAGCAGTTTTCAACAGGAGTTAGAGTTCTGTCAAAAACAACATTTGAGTGAAGCTTAATTACTGATGAAATGCTTCAGGACTCAGCAACCAAACCAGATGCTGAAGTGCACTCCCCTTAAGTTTTACAGCCACTGCTCTTTCTGACAGTCTTCTTATGCCTCTCCCTTCCTTTCCCTGCCCTTTGTGAATATTGCCTTGGAAGGTAGGAGGTGAAATGAGGCGGGGGGGGAAGTTATTTTTGGCTTTCAGCTTTTTATGGCATGCGTGTCCCACAAAACTCTTTGGAGCTGTGCTTCTCACCCCAGGTCAGACCAACACCAGGTCTGAAATGACAGAGAAATTTCTTCATGAGACACGAGCTGTCCAGCTGCCAGTCAGTAGCAATAATGTCCCAAAGCACTGACCCACTCAGGGCCTTGAGCCAGAAAAATGCAGGCATGGAGAGCCTAGGGATATAAAGTGGTTATAAACCCACTGGACGCTTAACCTCACATTCATCTCTGAGGCAAAATTCCCTCCACAGGAGCTTTCCTTGACTTGAAAGTGTTGAGCTCTGAGTCCTTGCCCCGTGCAGGGCAGAGTCTAGACATGACGGCGTGGGCAGGCGAGCTGGGAGCCAGCAAGGAGGCTGACCAGAGTGGAACTGCCTTGTGCTTTCTTCCAGGAGGCTCCTCCATTCCCCTGCCACCCCTCAGTACTGCTGTAACAGCATTGACCCCCCCTGTGCCTGGGATGGTTCTTATCCCAGTGTTTAGCCAACATATGGGACACAGCATTGCTACAGCAAACACATGAGTCTCCTCAGAATAGATGCTGAGTTTTATGGAGGGCAAAAGAAGTATTACCAACTAGCTAACAAAATTGCATAGCACATCAAGAATTGACTCTCCTTTCACATCTTCAGTATCAGCAGTGCCTGTCAAAAGCAACATCAAGACTCAAAAAACTCTTTGGAGGCTTTTATGGTATTGATTCTCAACATACCATTTAAAAGCTTGAAGGTTGCTTACTTAAAACATCTATCAGAGGTGTAAGTCCCAGAACAGAAATGGGTTTTAGGGAACAGATCCATGATGTAATTTCTCTCTTTTTTTTTTTAGTTAGTTTTTTTTCTCTTTTTTTCAAACAGAGCAACTCAAGTTAACTGAATTATCACATATGCCTCTCCAGACACCCTTCAACACCTAATCGAGCAGTAGGATTATAAATACCATGTGTTGCAGCAGTGGCTGAGCCACGGTTGTTGAAGGTTAAATTGTCTTTGCAGCTTTGCACAAGTGGGACAAAAAAATTGCAGCAGAAAGCAGTGATTTCATTGCACCAGGCAATTGCCACACAGAAAATAAACTTTACAGAAAATGTGGGTTATGTGAGTCATACAAAACATCCTTTTTGCTCTGCTTTTTCAGTAACATAGAGCAGAAGTTACCTCTGAGATGCTGAGTTACAAGTGAAATGACAAGGTAAAATCACAAGGTAAGCAGATCCCTGCTTAGCTAAAGCTCTCTGTCTCTTGCTGGGAGGCAGACACAGCCTCTTCAAACTCCCAGAAATCAGCTTTCCTATTGGAACGAGCAGGTGATCTTAGAGGAAGATAGAGGGAAAAGGGGGTACGGATTTTACCTGTGATTGCTGTATGCTTTTGAAATAATCTTGGTAGAAAAATCAAATGTAATTTAGAGAGGGAAATGTATTATTTATGGATGTAATGCAATAACCAGGGGAAAAGTAGAACTTCAGCATCCTGAAGATAGGCAACTCCTCAAAAGAACACTTGGTTGCAAACATCACTGCAAATGGGAATTCCATTAGAGAGTGCTGGTCACATCATAACCAAGACTCCTGTTCACAGTTCTTCCCTCAGAGGAAAACAGAAAAAAAACAAACCACCCCAATGTTACTACTTTAAATTAATGCAGAATTACAAGCCACATCCAAACAGTAACAACACACAAATCTAAATTATACTGAAACCCAGGAATTTGTCATCCAACAATTCATGCAGAAGCCTTAGGTTCTATTTTTTACAAAACTAGGCATTAGTGACTAACATCTTCAGGTTTAAAAGCCTAAAACAAGTGACAAAAACACCATCTCAAAAAAAATAAGCCTGCTATTCTAGAGAATAAGGAACATCAATTTAGCTTCCTACATGAAATCAGTATCTACATGCACTGTAGCCCTCTAATAGAACTGACTGCACAATCTG
This sequence comes from Acropternis orthonyx, assembly GCA_035583155.1. Lineage (NCBI taxonomy): Eukaryota > Metazoa > Chordata > Aves > Passeriformes > Rhinocryptidae > Acropternis > Acropternis orthonyx. The sequence goes on from JAWWEU010000081.1 coordinate 100,607,701, forward strand.
AAGATGTTCTTACAATGAGAGGTAAGGGCTTCTTCCACTACAAGATACATTAATGATATTGGCATATACTGTCTTTATTAAGTGGCTAGTGAAGGGATGATATGTTAAAAAATTATACAATAAAAACTTTCAGTAGATAAAAACATAATTTCCACCTTCACCATATACTTCACTACTCCAAAGGCTCACTTATCTTTGGTAAGGACTTCATCAGCTTGGAAATTAGAACTCTAAAAGTAATAAAAAGGCATAACTACATACACACACACACACACACACACAAAAAAAAAAAAAAAAAAAAAAAAAAAAAAAAAAAAAAAAAAGATGCTGAAGATCCTGGACAAGAAAACAGACATTGAAAGAGTATAAGACTGTTGACAGCAGGCTGCACAAAGGCAGCTTCACATGTTTCATGTAATCAACAAGATTTAAAAATCAGTAATGTAACTAAGATTTAATATGATTTGTGAACATCCAGAGCAATACTGAACTGCAGATGGTACCACTGGTCACATGAGTAAATTCTTTCATGCAAATAAATCAAAGTGTTTTAAAGGATCCTTACTTATCTCAAAGCAATTCTCCAGATATTATATGGCTACGAAATACTTTCAGATGAAAATCTGGTTGAGTGTTGCTAAGTCACAGGGCTCTCTGGCGACTCCTCTTTGCAGTAAAATCTAAATGTCTATTTTTTCTGTTGTTAGTGTGTCCACAGCACAAGCACTGTAGTTCGGATCTGAAGTGCAGGACTGAGGACAGCCTCCCAAGCATCTCCTTACCAAACTCTGATTTGTGTTAAGGTGGGTTTGTAGCCCATAAACTGAATCCATTCCATTTGAAGGTAACACAGAGGGTGCTCTGCAGGTGCATATTAAAAGTGCTATAACCTCTTACAGGCAATTCAGTCCATGAGACTAGATTTCTTTTGCTTTCAGCTCTTTTTCTTCCAGTGAAGAGGGGTGACAGGGGTAGGCATGGAGAAGTACAAAAGCTGATGCACAAGACCGGGCTAGAGCTGGATCACTGTAAAACACCCAAACCACATGATGTCAGTGCTAGAACCTCAGTACTGCTTTCATCCCAGTGATGTGCTCTTACTGAACCATCCTGTTCACAGGTGTGGACAGGAGGCAATAGGAGTTCTCAGGGATTATTTAAGAATGTTGTCTCCTCAAAACACAAGCTGAAATGATGGTCCAGCTCCAGCCTTTGGCCTCTGCACATTTTCAGTTCTCTGTTTCTTGTTCCCTTCATCCCCACTGCCTCTACTTCTGCTCCTGGACCAGCACAGGATCACCAACACACTGATGGGACAGTGTGACTGACAATGGGAAGGTCCACTCTCCTTTTTCTTGAGAGGGAGTCCCACAGTGTCCCTTCCTAGTTCTGTGACACACCTGAGGGAAAGAAATCCTCAGCTTTCTCCGAAGTTAGGGCTTGCTTTATTTTGGTGGGATAAGCAAGTTCAAGCTCAGGACTTTAATTTTTCAAGCTGTTCTATTAAGCCCTTGACAACAGTGATACATGGGCATTAAACCAGAAGGTTTTAACCCCTCAGCCTACACAGCTGCTGGCCTCAGGACCAAATAATTTCCTCTCCCAACAATCAGCAATATCAGTCTTTAGGTCAAAATGCATCAATAAATCACAGAGTCCTTAGACCAAGTCAGAATCCGTAAGAAACATGACTTCTAGAAAGAAAGAAAACTCTTTTCAAGCTCTCATGGCTGGAATACTTCATGGCAATATTACAGCTACAGCTATTTCCAGGAGGAAAGATTTCAAGGAAAAATTAAAGAGAAGATTTTATTTATAATGGAAAAAGGAAAAATTAAAGGTAATAGGCCAAATTTTGCTTACACTGAATAATACTTATCACCTACATAGGAAAATTCCCACTGACTGTAGTCAGAGCAGATCTGAAGCTTTAAATATGCAGCCTCCCATTCAGCTTCAGAATAGTAGTACTAAAAATTAAGTGTCAGACTGGGACATGTCCTTCTGATGAGAAAGAGGGAAGAAATGGTATGCAGGGAGACTCAGCTTCCTCCAGGGGAATAACAGCTTTGGCCCTCAAGGGGAAAACTGACAGGGAGGTTTCATTGAACACTTCTGGGAGAAGGGTGAGCAGTGTTGGCAGCACCCAAGTGGGTGCTGGAGCTTGTGGCTACTGAGAACAAGCTTCAGGAAAGCCATCAGTGATCAGTTGAGCCAAAGTGTAAGCCAGAGTGCTCTATGGCTGTTGGTTTAAAGCCAGCCCAGCTAGGAAAGGGGTAGAAGCTGCATTTTGCTGCAGGCAGAGATAGCAGTGACTGCCAACCTTCTGCTCTCAGCCATGTCATGAGGGCAGCTGGCATCCCCTCCCTCTCAGGAAAGGGAAGGGAGAGAGACTGGCCCTGCAATCAGAGGTCACAGTCCTGCCCCAGATGAACAAGACCTAAAGGGAGTAAAGCTGTTTGAACAGGATCCACCTCAGCTTTATTGCCTGTAGCCATATCTGTTCTCCAGTTTGTGAAGAAATGTCAATGTAATTTGTGGTCCAAGAGCAAGGCTGCCATATACAGCCTTGGCGGCCAAGAAAGCAGACAAACCTGAGCATCTGCATTTGCAATCTCCACTGCTCCATAAAAGACAAGGTCAGACAGAAAACATGTGTTTCATATTTGAAAATTGGAGTGATTTATATTAGGGGAGCAGGACTGGACTGCATGCAACCTCTAGGTTGTTAAAATTTAATTTACTAACCAATTACTATCAGATGCTTGACTTCTTCAGCTGTTCCATATGAGGAGTTCAGTTTTTCAAAATACCTTACCTTGATTTCAATGCTGTGTCTCCTTCCAGGGGCTGAAGAGAGGTGAAATGAACTGGGTGAGTGAAAAAAAAGGACTAGTCAGTCCCATGAGTTTGTGTTTTATATAAAGTGAAGGTACCAAAGCATTAACTCCCTGTTTCTGTGGGTCATTTGGAAGATGACATCCTTTTTCTATTATTTGCAGCTTTACCTGAGTAAGCAGATGCATTAAAAAGAATGGTACGTCTCACCTCAAGAGAGAAGTCTGGAGGAGATTGCACTGTCCTATTCTGGCTGGATTGCTTCTCAACCACCATTCCCAGTTTAAATCATCTAAAATGTTATAAATGCATGTATCAGCAGATGAAACTAAATGAACTAGCATAAAATGTAAAGGCAGAAGCAAGATTATTGCTGATAAGCATCCTTTCTCTTATGTGGGTAATGAGGAATGGGTTGGTTTCTCTGTGCTGTACAGCTTTGGGCTGCAAGTTCACAGAAAATTCTGACCTTGGGGCAGTGATCTATGTGTGTTTTTTTAACTCTTGACAGTAAAATGCACATACTGAAAATACATAATTCAGAAGGCTTACATGAGCCAGAGACTCTGAAACAGAAACCTCAAAGAGCTGCCTGAGCATCACAAGTTTCATAGCCTACACTCTCATTCTTATGCATATGGCAACTCCCACATGGCCCTAAGAGGCTATGGATCACTTCAGGAATATATGACACCATCCCTGTTCTTTACATCGTGTTAAAGAAACCTTGAGAATCTGCAAACTCATTGCAGACACAAGCAGATGACAGCTGAACACCTCATGACTTTACCCTCTCAAGGATTGCAATGTCAGAACCATTGCAATACAGTGGAGATCATCTAGCTTAGCATTAGGAGTGTAGAGCTGACACTGTGCTGCCTTTCCCCGACCCCAAGCAACCTGCCCCCCTGAAAGGCGCAAGACATTACTGGCCATTCTCAGCAACACTTTGCTTACCCAGCTTGGTACTGATGATGTGAGGCCTATACGAATATACCTCAGCACAGAGGATAAAAAATACCTCAAAACATGTTTTTGGAGCATGATCTTCTTTTGAGAAGTAGAGGAACAAGATGGTTTTCAGAGTCCCAACTCCAGTTCACTGACAGCTCCAGTTATTTCCAGTTCGGGATATAAACTACAACACTGGCACTGGTCAGAAAATTTTGCTTATGTTCTCTTTTGAAATTAACTCCATTTTTGGTTAGTAAGTAACACATGAAAAGAACATGGCTTCCATTTAATGTTGTGATCAAAGAGCAGTAATGTTTTGAAATTACAGGTGATGCCATCCCCCCTCTCCAACTATATTGTATCTCCAATGCTATTTGCATTTTGGGCGACAAGTTCTCTGAGAACAGGTTAATGTTATTACTCTTGAAACTAAAGAAGAAAATATTTTAAACTCTGGAGTAATCAATCCATTCCAAATCTTCAGATGGAGAATCATTCACCTTAAGACATGGAATTCTTAGAATTCTTTATTTGTTTTTTTTCAAAAAAAATACCCAACAGGTCACAGGCAGATGAACAATTAACTCCATCATGGTAATTTATTAAATTGTCTTATAAACTAGAGAACTATTGCAACTTTTTTTTTTTCTATTTATGAGAGGAGAGGCAGGGGAAGGAGGCAAGTAGGGGACAAAGCCAAAAACATGTCAGACTCCAGGTCTTACAAGTATTTTAATATCAGCAATTAACTAAGGACTGACTGTAATAGACAGTATATCACATTGTGATGAAGTTTTCAATGCATAATGTTCAGAGGTTTTTCCCTAATTCTGAGTGCCAGTACTTCAGATATTTATATCTTTCCAGGACTTTTCATTCAGCCCCAGATTTGCTAAATGCAGAATTCAAATGCTGCTGACCTGATGCTACCCACTCACTGTAACTGAAGAAGTACAGCAATGTTACTTTCCAGCAGACTTATTACTGCTTAGAAACTGTATAATTAACACTGTATCAAACCAACAGAGTGAAACATGGTAATTTCTACGTAACAACCACAAGGACAGCAAGCCAGTATAGGATCACTGAATATAACAGGGCCATGACCATAACAAGTGACCATAAATGCTCCTGGCAGATATGAAAAGCTGACGAAACTTTTGAAACAAGGTACTGAGCAGAACCAATGATGATGGCAGGCTAATCAGTCCAGCAATTAGTCTAAACAGCATCACATTCCTATTGTAAATCCATACTTTTGAAGTAATTGGAAGCACTATTTTTCATGTTATTGCACTGTGGGTTTGCAGCATACTATTACGTTGTGGATGCCCTCAGCTCTGGAAACTGCTGTGTTCCAGTAATATCTCAAAGACAATTTGCCTGGAATTAAACGACCTTGACAAACAGTAGATGTTGTTTCAACCTCCAGCTCATCCTTGGCCAAATAATCTCCCTTCCCACTTGTCTCTTCCACTCAGTGCCTCAGCAAACATGATCCAGCATTTAGAAATCCTGACAGAAAAAGAAAGTGGATATCTTTCCCTCAAGAGAGGGACTCTGTGACTGGTAAACACATACAGGAGTCTCAGTCCAGCTCTTGCCTGCCATGGAGACCTGTCTGGGAGAAAGGGTGGAAAGCCAAAAGTTTGCAGTCCTTCACAGCAAGCATTTTGGCCTGTGGGCTCAGTTGGCTGCCTCAAGGCAGAACACCTTGCACACACCTGAGGATCCGCTGTATTATGTCTGTAGGCAAATCCATTAACTGAAGAGAGAGAGTTTACTGCTTAACTTGCACTTGGAGAACACTGTATTCCAACTTATCTCCCACACTGAACTCCAGAGACATTTAATTGATGACCCAGATCTGGAACTAGATTTCAAAATTTCCTCCTAGCTCTGTGATTGAAACATTGGTTACAAATGCACCCATAATTATAAAATTTAAAAAAAAATCTCCATCACTGAAGAAATAATAATAATAAAAAAGCTATTTCCTTATTTTAGTTACTTCCCATGCTTTCCTGAAAGTGGGGCTTTCTTAAGGTATGTGCAGCCATGGGTGTGGACAGATCTATGCACAGACTATTACAGTGTGTCATCCTCTCCTGCTGGTTACAGAAGTTTTACCCTTTGATTCTTTTAACTTCAGTGCAGTTGGGATGTGCAGCTCCCAGACTCTTCATGCAGCCTCTCCTTCCTACATTAACCAGCGGAAACAAGATGATAATCAAGAATTGTCCCAGGCTTCTGCTCCAAATAATTTGATCACAGCCTGGCTATCAGAGTTTGCCAAAGATCCTCGGACTGCCAGTCATCCCCCCCAGAAAAAGCCCAGAACACTTTGAAAACCATGAAATATGACAATCTGGCTCACACAGTTGATATGTAACGTGACCTGTCAAACAAAATGAACCATAGGGACAAATGTAATTAGGAGCAACTTAAATCTTCATCTGAAAAGAAGATCACTGCAAAGATTTCCAACCATTCATTTAGAAATCAGGAATATCAACATCTTTAAACACTACTTAGAAATTATGTTTAGGCAAATTGGGAAGAGAGCCAAAGACACAAATAACTTCACTGAAATAACTTAGAAGACTGACAAGAAACATAGCATTCATATTTTAAGCAATTAAATCACATTTAATCAAACTGTCTCAAAATGCTATAATTCTGTATCATATGGCATGTGCTATATTGTGAGCGACACCACTTAAAGGAATATGAATTCTTCACCAAAATAAAAAAATTAAAAAAAAAAAAGAAACCCCAAAATAGTTTGGTCACATATGACAGTCCCTAAAAGTCTGCCTGAGGGTAGAAAAATAGTTTGTATATTTAAAATTCAAATTTATATTTGGTCAAAGATAAAAATGCAAAACAGAGACAAAATGCCAGCCTTTCTGTCAACAACACAGCACGTCCTGAATTCCTGATGAAGACCAGGATCTGCTCCAGATTCATGATAGCATATTAATTCTATGACTGTTTCTCTCCAATGAACACAAACCAAGTCCAGCACTCTGTCAATTGAAAAGCAATGATCTTAATAAGGTGCTGAGAATCAAGCAAAAAATGGTCAAAAGAGTGAAGACTTACTGAAATATCTGTCCAAAGCAAACTTTTGGTTTCCTTCAGGATAAACTGAAAAAAAAACCAAACCCAAAGCAAAACAAAGTCCTCAGGAACTGCTATACAGCAAAGCCTTCAAGCAACACTCCTGCTCCTGCAGCAGGGACAAAATGCACACACCTGAAAAGGAAAGAAAACAATGCAGCAAACAGGATTCCCTTTACTACTCTTTCTGTTCAGTTGCTGTGCATCTGGAAACTCCACTGAATAAATGCAGTAGAACAGAATAGTATAAATTTGATATTAATTAAAGGGGCAGCATAAAAAAGTACTATCCCCTATAACATTGCATCAGAATCACCAGTGATGCTCAAAACACGTTTAAATCTGTCAAAAGTGGTGACTTTTGTGATTTACACAAGTTGTCAGATGTGGGATTCATATTACTGTTCCCTGTTATTTGTCAAACAATACATTCTGACTCCAGTTGTTCCGTCATCCTTCTTCATGCTTATGATCAGGAAATCAGAAGAGGGCATGAGTACTCAGCACTGGGCTGGAATCCTCCCTGGTTTCATCTCACTAAGTCCACTCTTTTCCACATCAAACACTGCTTCCTCACCTCTTCCTATACTTCAGTCATATTGAATCTATTAATTAATGTTTCCCATCTTCTGGTTCATACAGATCAGAGTCCTATCAGCTGCAGTATCTCCATTTAAAAGTGACCAAATTTTTTATTATGGCAATACAATACTACATACAGTCATCAGCATATCCACAGTGCAAGATGCTATACAGAAAACTCAATAGGCACAGGCTTTTCTTTAACTTCTTTTTACTATTCCTGAAATATCTTCAAAAAAAATTTACTCTGAATCCCCGTACTACCCTTTTAACAACTGTTTCAAAGTTAGGTGGACTGATTCAAATGTGGAGTGTTTCTCCATATTTGTATCATGCAAAATGGATACATAAAAATTTATCCTTGAAACAGAAACCTCTCTGAAAGTGTTGAAGCAACTAATACATACCCCAAAATACAGTAAATTTCAAGTCACTCCATTACTGCACTTCAGTCTTGTGATGAAACACTACTTGTGAAATGTTTCCTGTTTTAGACATTCATGACATTCTAAAACAAAAACCATCATGTTATAAATACAAGTGGAGATAAGTATACAGGCATGTGTGTGCATCCAGGCTGCTACTTGGATTTACTACCTTGGCTGCATGTCGTTAATACCAGATTCTGTTTGGCCATGAGATATTCACACCTGTCACAACACCCATCACAGCATCTCCATGCAAAAGAAGGCAGCAAAATCTATAGATCTGCAGTCATTTGACAGCCTCCTCTCCACTAAGAGATCTGTTAACACACCCAAAACCAAAGTGACTAGCGTATGCAGTCCCATGCATGCATTCTCTCCCAATTTTCCCCTGCCCCCATCTCAGTCACAAGCAATTTCTTGTTCTTTAATGGCCACAGGAGGAAAGATACAGAAAAACAGCTATTTGAATTTCAGATCACATACTAACATGCACAAACAAAAAAGAAAAAAAAATCCATCCTTATATTAGAGATTATTAGGATCTAAAGGTAAAAGTACTGAACACCTAAGCCTTCTACGTACCTCTCTTTCTCGATCAACAGAAAGTAAGGAGGGGGTTTCTTTTCCTTTACGATGTTCCTTGGCAGTAACGTCTGTCACCAAACTCATGTATTGAATACACTGAATTGAATAGACTGAAGTTTTTCAAAGCGGTGAGAAATAACTCTGTTGGTGTTTCCAAAAAAATTACTTTTTAAGAATTCCCATGAGATGTAGTATCTGGCAAGTTTGGGAAGATAGACATTAAGACCACAGAAGTAACCAGCTTATGTCTTAAAGAAAAATACACTACTGTTTCTGCATCTCTGTTCTCAAAGCTTTAAAATATTTGGCTCAGTTGGTATTGCTACAAAGCTACCTCACCTTCCAGGTCCATCCAATTCACTCATTACACACCAACCTGTGCTCCAGGATCAGGTGCTGAGAGGAACCTCATTCTTTCTTGGAAATCATAGTTACAAAAGACAGAAGCCAGAAAATTACTGGATGATGGTCAGTTAAACAAAACACTTGGCACCTATAAAAGACACAGGGTACCACAGGTCTTTACACTTCATGAATTCTCTGCTATATTATTACTAACACAACTACTCTCAGACAGTTGTTGAGCAGTGAAGCACAGCAAGCATTGGCTAGAAAGTTGTCAGCTACACAAACACACACACAAAAAGATGTCCCTATCTGCTGCTGTAAGTCTTTTACCTTTAATTCCTGAATTCCAGTCAGTTAGTGACAGGCAAAGGACATAAATCCCAGAATGTGTCTATGTTCATACTGCCTCACATGGCACACAGCAACAGAACCTCACCCAAGCATGAAGAGGGCAGTCATGCCAGTCTTCATCCCTCCCTCTCTCCCTCCCTCCCTCCATGTCTCTGTGGATTGATCGGGTTGTGCTGGGGATTTTTTTTAAAGCAAAGTCCTTCCAGCAAATTGCAGCAGGAGCCCTCTCTTTGATCCATCAACGTAACATTACTTCATGACCAACTCACTCCTTCCATTTTCAGTTAATTTCCCCACACACACGTACTTGTTGATTTCAGTCCTTTAACACTGCATTTTGTCCATGTGACATTTCATAAAATTTTGTGGCTGCAAGAAGAATTGCAACTGTAGTAGACTCAGCCAGCCCTAGAGCTGAAAATTCCTATTAAGAGGTTATAGTGCACATTTGCTACCATTTTATTCACTCTTCACCCACCCACCCTCTGTAACCTGGCTCCTAATCACCCAATTTCCCAGGTCCATGTTCAGAGAAGCAGAGAGAAAGGCAAAAGACAGCCCTTGAAGTCCACAGCTGTCTTCAGGCCAGGAAGTGTCAGTCCAATTCAGCACAACAATGAAGCCAGCTATAAGGGCAGGTAACACTGGAGCAAGGCTGTACACAGCACCAATTCTGTATGTCTGAGCAGCAGGCACAGCTGCCTGGCGGGACAGCCATATTATCCCAGAGGACTTGCACAGCAGCCAGTACATGAGGGGAAGGTGATGGGCTGGCCCTACAGGACTGCTGTCTTCAACAACTTCAGGCAGGTGTTTCAAGCCATGAGAAGCAGAAGGTTGCCGGGAGGAAGTGTCTAACCAAACCAATACTCTAGCTGAGTGTATTTAAATGCAGAAGCTGTCCTGGACATGGAGTGAAGGCAACCCAAGCAGTAAAGCCCTCTGCCAGCTCTGCAGCACCATCTAGCGCTAACAGAGAACAATGCTCTTGGGAAAACAGATGCACGGGGTGTTGCGCCAAGTTTAGAAACAATGCAAAATAAAGGCATGCAAATATATACCCAAAACAGGCACGGCAACTGCCAACAACCCATTTTCACATTACACATGGCAGGGCCTGCTCCTCTCACTCCCAGACTGAAACATTTCTGTTGCACAGTCTAAACTGGTTGTGCACCAGTTAACATCCTGGCAGTACACACTGCGGAGCCCAGCCACACTCATCAGCACTATTCCCCTCGGACTCAGGAGGTGAATCACAACAGCCACATGTTCGAAAAACGTACGTGCAGCCTTGCAGCTGCCTCTCATTCCAGTCCCAGGCTGAAGGCTGCACTGCACACACAGTGGAAATAACAGCTGAAGGGCAACAGCGGTGCTGAAACAAAGATGTGCCAGTCATTCAGAAGGTGGTCAGAGACAACCCTCATGCACATCATATCCAATAGGTACCACGAGAGAGGAAGAGATGAGCCCAGCTCCTGGGGATGCTGGCTTCTACAGACCATTAGCTCAGACACCAATATCCCTGCTCAAACAACCACGGATCCCAAGTGGTTGCATCTACTTCCTCCAATTTTACTATCACTACTAGTTGTGGAGGTTGGGGTTGCTTCTGTTCTTCATTTCCTGCACAAAAAAACCTCACTACCTGTTATAAATCTAGATGATAAGGGTGTTTTTTAAATCATTTTTTTCCAAGAGCAGCTTAGCTCTTGTAATTTTTACAGCTGCTTATTTGTATCATCTGAGGAATGGTTTCTGTCACATTGCAGAACTTCAGTTCTGGATTCTTCAGCTTTCAAGTATTTCAGCAAGTCTGATTTTAAAATAGTAGAAAAGGTGTTTTTTTCTACAATTATGAAGTCTCCAAAGTTACCAAATTCACATCCTTAAATAGTGTAAAGACCTATAGTTTCTGAAACATTGAAATGCAGTTATCTTTCAAACTCTGCATTGGATCCAACCAAATAATGACAATCTCGCACTCTCGTGCCAAAAACCACTTTGAAAATCTGATTCAAGTGACAAAAATAATTAACTTAATACAGCAGGACCTGATTGACAACAAGGAAAGCTACCACAAATGTGTTAACTTCAAGTTTTTATTTTTCACATTGTTTAAACACATAGCCTCAAGAGGCAGCATCTGTAAAGCTGTCACAAACACACTTTGTACTCTATTACACCACAGACTGGGGAAAAAACAAATAAAGCACAGGTTTCACACTGCACTTGATCATCGGAGTATTAAGTTACAGATAATTTAGAAATCTTCTGATTTTACCTATATATTGCATTGGCCATGTCTCAGCCTTCATGCACAGTTAAACTTTATTTTTCTTACAGCCAACACTGGTTTTGGAAACTCTCTTGCTGTAAATGGTATCTTTTCCATTTTAGATTGCCTAAACGGTATTTACATAAGTGTGCAAATTGCTTTGAAAGATAGAAACAAAAACTAACACAATAATATACAGTTTCTTCTATAGTTAAATTTTTACTAAAAGGCTTAGTTAACATTCCTAACACACTTTCACTGTCTAAAATAGGAGAATAAGTTATATAAAATAGACCATCTTATTTTCAGACACTTCCATTTCTGCAGATTTGGTCTTTGCAGCAACACTGCAATCCAAGATTCTATTACTAAGAATCAGAAAAGCCCCTTTCAGTTCATTGGCAGCTTAACATGTTTGGTACCGGTTATTTTTGTCCCAGATGTTCCACACTTGGCACAGAAAAAAACCAACTTGAAGGAGTGTGGAAGACAGTCTTGCACACCTCTTTTATTTTTTTGGCAATATGAATAGTATGCTTAAAGAATCTAATGCATAAATTTTAGTTTTTCTTTTAAGGGCCTGTTAGTGTTACAAGCACAGTTTAAATAAATCTGAAAATTCTTTCACAGAAGCACATAAGGTTCCCAGTTTTGTTTCTTATGCACCTCATCTTCTCATGTATTGTAGACTCCTTGGATCACACAATAAAACTGATTTCAGAATCAGAAGGAGCAGCAAATGCTTGAAGAAAACTACTTAGTGCTCCCAGAGTATGGTATGTGTGTTTTTTTTCTACCTGTGATAAAGACTCCCCATAAAAAGTATATATTCAACCTGATTAACAAATGCAGGAGGCAGAGGTTGAGTAAACTGGAGTGAGTTGCTCCAATGGTGAAAATAGAAGAGTTACATGAAGTCTTCAAAATCATCTTTCATGTGTACCTGCAAGCACTCTCAGAGAAAAGCAACTCACTGCCTAGAGTTTCTTAGAGCTAAAATCCATTAAATTGAATAATGTGACTTTTTACAGCAGCCCTGCCTTGCAAATTATGCTGCAGTTTGTGCACCCATCACAATGCTACTCAGTCCTATCCATCTCAAGGAAAATGAGTATTAGCCCTCTTAAAGTTTAACCTTCATCACAATTATGTCTGACTCACTGATGTCAGACACATGCTCGATATTTTTGATGACATCCAATTCCTTAATATGGCACAAACTGTACCAACATTTAACACTGTGCTTTTGGTCTCTTGTTTATTGAACTTTGGGTTATTTAGGCATCACACACAAATCCCTGCTGAATTCACCCTAGTGCAGACCTTGATGAGGTTCTGCTGAAGAAATAAGCTACAGGTACAACTTCTAGAGTTGACACCTTTTAAGCATAAAATGGTGAAAGAAATTTAAGACACTACAGAACTTTGCAAAACACATGATGACTTGAAACAAAAAAAAAAAAAAAAAAAGAAGATGCATTAAAATTTAGTTACTTTGGATTCTGACCCAGTTTGAAAAATGTCATTTATAGGAGATATCTGTTCTATACTGTGAAAATACAAAAGAATCAAACATGTGTCACTGAAACACTCTACCTAAGTTTTTGTTAAACATTTGTCTTCAGAAGTTTATATTCAATGCATGTCATCTGCTACCTTCTGGTTTTTTTTCTAGTTACGGCATGCTTCAAAAACACTGCTAAGAATGGTTGGTCACTCCTTCCTTTCCCAAGGTGTACATTACAAACACTGTGCACACATTTATTTCCAAAGCCTTCAGGTCAATAAAGTTCTTAAGAGGAAAGACATGCATGTATTTTTAAGCTTGCAAGGTAAATTCAAACTACTTGACTTAGTATTTTCCACACTCACATGCATACTGCTTTCAAAAGGAAAGGTATTAAAATAATATTCCCCAGGGCAGTAAAAACACGTTGAAAACAAGCTGAATGCTGAATGCTCCCCCTAGTGTTTACACTAGTAAAAATCCTGCCTGGCACAGCCTGCCTTAAATGGTCTTAAAGGGGAGTTAAATACCCAGACGAATAAGCATACATGTCTCTGAAAACAACTGCAAACATCTTACTGGGATCAAAAAGTGTCAGCTGTTGAAATCCAGAGTTTAAAATTTTGTACCACCCTCCTTCTTCAGTGCTTCTGGAGTTTTGGTTTCTTTTAAACTGTGCTTTTAGTAAAACTACTCTCAACTTTTTCCCTGTCAGCTGAAGTCAGGGCCCTAAGGAAGCTCCTACCAGATAAGAGATGAAGTTCAAAGATATTTCAAGATAATGGGTACAATCATGTTTTTCTCTTGTATTGTGCCCAGAAGCTGCCAAGTTAATATTAGGACTCCCATATCACAATTGCAATGAAGCTCTGGTAAATCTGGTACCTTTGGATATGCTCAACATCACAAATAAGTTAGATATTTAAGACAACCTAGTCTGTAGCTAGCATAGTCCACCAGAATATTCATCGTCTTCCTCATCAGCATGAGAGCCCACTGCAGCTGGTCCTCTGGCTTTGTCTTGTGCAGCATTTGGCGATTTCTTCTTGATTCCACCTCCTGGGACCACCAAGGTAAGACCAAGCTTGGCATACTGACAAGAACAAAGCAAGTTTAATTTCTGTACTATCACAGAAGTGACTGATGCTAACAAAAAACAAGCAGGCAACACTCAGTACAGAAAACAGCGATGCTGCTCTCAAGAGTATATTTTTCCATCTTAGAATAAGCATGAGTTCATTTTTCTCCATCTCAAACACTCTGAGAACATGATGTGAGATCTGTATTAATACTGCTTATTATAAAATAATTTGACTGCATCCTATAGCTTCTCTGGTTCAAGCTTTACAGAAAAAAACCATAAATTCAGTATGCATCTCTGCATACATTACCAGGTATAATGTAAATAGTCTTGTAATAATGTAAAAAGTCTTGTAAGTGTTTTTTGGCAAGACTAGTACTTCAACTTTTACTATTCAATAGAGTAACAAAGTAAAATTAGTCAATACTGTTACAACGTTTGGCAGAGATGGATGTTCCCTGTACTTCACACCTTTCCTATTCTTATACCTCCTACAATGTAAAGTTCGAGCAAATAAAAAAAACAGGTGGGGAAACAGACACTGCTTGTTCAACATTGAAAATCTTTCACAAATTAGTACCTTGCTAAGCTAAAGCAATGGAAAAAAATATTCAACAATGCCTTCCTGTAGGCATCATACTCCGTAATGTTTATGCACACCATATGGTATTTCTGAGAAAAAGCAGAAGCAGCACTCTCTTCTGGTCCTTAAGGAAGGAAGCAGAAGGGGACTGAATTTTGGTCAACTCATTAAACAAACCCAGCAAATCTATAACAAGCTGCTCTTTCACCTAAGCCTTCACACCATCTGAAAGCACCAGCATTGGCAGTTAAAGAATACATTAAGTCTATAAGTACAGGGTAGCATGACAGTAAATCACAATAAATATATGGACTGTGCTCTTCTGATTTTCCTCTACTAGGAAAAAAACATCTCTCTTAACCTGAACAAGCAAAAGAATTATGAAAAAAATAATAATAATTAAAAAATTTAATAATTAAAAACACACACACACACAAAAAAAAAAAAAACCACCAAAAAATCAAACACATAGGAATTGCCTACTTACGTCATTATCCATGTATTTGAAGAGTGGAGAATTACAGACTTCAGAAACTTGATCCTGATCTTGCTGATCATATCCCTCTAAAAGTTGCTCTAGTGCTGCACAGTCTTCACTTCCATTGAATCCTGGTATACTGAAGGAAATTAAGAGTTCGTTTAGGCCATTTCAGCAATCTACTTGACACTCAGCTATTCTATCTTTAAATGCTGCTGAATTAACAGCAGAAGTGCAAGCAGCTTTCAAGAATCTGACAGATTGGATATTCCACAAAACTGCATATAAACACTCTGATTTCTCCAGGTATGTGAATTATATCCATAAAAATTAAACTTTCAGAGGTATTAGTTTGCATGCTGAGAATAAGAGCACAACTATAGTCCAGAAAAACAAGAATATTAGAATTTGTAGTTTTTTTCCTGACAAGTCAATAGACTCTTTCTCCACTTTACATACAGAAAAATTCTGTTATGAGTTTCTACATATAAAATACAAAATGGATATTTGAAAAATATGAGCAACATGTTTAAAGATTGATCTTGAAGAATTATTTCTAAAACTAAATACTATTTAACATACATATGTTCAAATAATTTCAATAAAAACACAGCTTAAGTAAAAACATGTTGTTTCAAGATTTTGTAAATGAAGTCCTAATGAAGACTGAAATTACAAGTTGCTGGGGAAGTCTCTGGAAGCAGGGTTAAACACTAATCCATATTCTCACACCAGAATTTTCTCCTGTATGTGGAAAAAATGCCTTCTTCAATTCAGCTTATTCAACTAGACTACTTTCTGCTTCCTGCACTATCTTTCAGTTCAATCAACTACTTAAAAGTTACAGAAAGTAGAAATCTTGCTTTTCTTCCTCCAATGTGAGATAAGGGCAAGATTTCCTAGATTAACATAGCCAGAAATACAGTAACTCACACACTGCAAACTTTTAACTAAAACATTTAGATTAATCTTTCCCTCACTCTAATCACCATACTAGATAGTTTAATTGATTATACTGGGATGCTGCTGTTATGCATTTTGATACTACATTCCATATTTCCATACTCAAACTGCAATAAAATATAGTAATGACAAGTTAGAATTTAAACTTTTTAAGGTCTCCACATGCGTCAAAAACATTCTGAAAAAATGAAACTTACCTATAGCTTTCCCTGACACATCTTTCTGCGGCAACATAATCATTTCTATGAAGATGCACTAAGACTTGAGCAATAGTTTTCTAAACAAAAAGAAATAAAATAAAAAATGTAAACCTGATGATTCCTTAGAAATTAATAGTAAAATACAAGAAAAATAGTAGACTGCTAATATCTAGCATGAAAAAGGTCAATACAATCCACAATCATTCTAAGATAATAACACAAGAGAAAACGATATAGTGACAAAGCAGAAAGCCATATCCTCCGCTGGTATGAAACAGATTATCTCCTATAACATTTTAATGAACTGTTGTACCAAGTAACAGTTTTTGTAGTTTGTTATTTTTGGTAACAGCTTAATTTTTTATGTGATTTTTGTTTTTGACAACTCCTCTAGGTAACAACAACTTATCTTCAAAATTACAGTAGTGAAAAGGCACAGTTAAGAGATCTGGCAAAACACATGCTACCAAAAATTTTCACTGTTAGCAAGAAACATATGCCTGAATCAAGAGGTCCATATCATCAGTCAGATGTCAGCTGTCATTAACTACCCAGCAAAAAAGCTGAAATGCGTTATCAGAAGCTGTCTCTTAGAATTAACCTTATAGCATGTGGGGTAGTTTTCAATTTCCTTATAAATACTTTTCTCCTTCTGAAGAGACAATGCAGCCTCATCTAATCTGAAAACAAACAAAAAAAGAACCAGTTAGGAGTATCAGTGCCAGCAATGCAGTACAATGAACCTGGGGCTAATTACAAAGTGTTTAACTAACACAAGTGGCAAGTCTACTGCAATAAAAAGCAACACAACTAAAAATCCACAGTAGATCTTACTAACAGAATAGATAAATATACAATCACCAATTCTTCCTGTATACATGCTAAGAACAACTCTGGTATTCATTCAGAGAAACCTTGCTTTTTATAACATTGTACAAATGAATGCTTTGTTCCATAACCTAACAGATTTCTGTATGCATGAGGTTACTATAAGCTACCAGTAAGTCTGATACCCATGAACTATCAATATTTAGTCAGAGCAACTAATTCTGAGTTTGAATACTCTTTTAATCAACATATTCAACTTCTAGAAACTAGAAATAGTACATGAGCTATAAAGCAGCTAGAAACCTATTCTTTCACATCTTCTGGAGCTATACTGACTGGCTTTCACAGAAAGACTTTCAAACTACTTTGTCAATTTTCTTTTCTTACTACTTTTCTGCAGTGAAATAAAGAGTCTAGAAGTAGAGTTAGAAATCCAGACAATTTCTTAAAGGACCTAAATGTTTCAGTGAAGTAAGTCTAAGCTGAACTGAAGGTCAAGTTTGGTGCAGGCAATTACAATTAAATTTGTCCCACTGAGACTCCAAGACATGCTCTTCTTTAAGAAGTCCAGAATCAGACTGCTGCAAACAGATTTGTTTCCTCAGTTTAGTCACCTAATACCTCTTTAATATTCCACAGCTACAAAAGACTTTTAAGTATGTTCTACATATTAGCGGTGGCAGAAAAAAAAATAATTCCTGAAGTAGTGTAGGAATTAATGAAAACTGGTGTATGTGCTTTCTAGCAGTTCAACAAACACAAAGCAAATAAAGCCTTTCAGCCCATGTTATCCCAGAACACAAAACAGGTGGTTCCTGGATGAACATGGCATATGCCACAGAAACTGAATTTTAGTTTAAAGTGTGCCTCAAGTAAGAATTAAGTAACAGTACACAAACACAAAAACAGCAAGAAAAATCCACAATTAAAACCACTATTTAAGATTCAACTACCTTAAAAGAACAAAAAGAGATAAAATTATACCTGCGTCCTCTGACTAGAAGTCTTGATGCCTTCCCCAGCATTTCTAATGCCTGCCGTAAGCGTTCCTCATTCTAGAAGAACAAAAAAAAAATTCATACATTCTTATTTTATTTGCATAGCATTAGATCTTAATCTAAGTGTGTCACCTCTACCTCAGAACAATTATTAGTTTTCGTATCAGAAGTTCATATACTCAAGAGAAATAATGAAGAGTTCCCAAGTTCCACAGCCATCTCCTGTATGGATCTGCTGAGCAAAGTAACATCCATGCAAACTTGCCAATCTGGAAACACGTGACAACTGATGATAGAGAAGTACATCAAAGGCAGTAGCAAAAAGGCAAATCATTGGTTCATGGGATGGGAAGAGTACCAAGCAAACTTTTCTCTGCTATACCTTACCTTCAAGGATTTCAAACTATTTTGCGCCCCAGGACTCAACAGCAGATGTGCTCCCTACCCTCTGGCCTGCCCAACAAGAAGCAGAAAACTTGACAACATACAAAATTCAGATTCAGTCAAGTCCTAAACTGAGAAAAAGGCAAAGCAAACTGACTCCTAACTTTTATAATCTCCGTCTCTACTGCATGAGAAGCCTTCAGCTTTGTTACTCAGCCACTGATACAAAAGGTACTTAATCTTAATCTTAGGCTTTTTCTTGATTTTATAGCTGAAAGAAAACAAACAAATCCCCCACTTACTTCAAACACTGATGCTGCTTGCTGATAGAGCTGCACAGCTTTCTCTGGGCTCACATTTTCTATTAACCTGTAATAACATCAATAATTTCTCTTTAGCATCAAAATGACCTAAAAGAAAACCAAAGACATACCCACACCCTGCATGCACTCTAGCCACCAATAGCACACATTTACTTTCCAGCCCGTTCCAGTGCAATAGCTGCTGTATCTGGTGTCCCATTCTCCAGGTACATCATACTGGCTTTCTCAATCAGCTGAACTGCTTCGGGGAGTCTCTGCATCTCCTACAAAGCAACAGTCAAAGGGACACTGGTGTCAGGAATTCGGCTTATGAACAATGATACAAATCAAAGCAAATTGCAATGCCTTATTTATTAAGATTCTAATCTTGATTTACAAACTTGTATGGCTAGTGAAAATTGACTAACAACTCCATAAAATTCACTTCCAAGTACTAAACTTTCATGTAAGTCATGAATTTGTGGCAGTTCAGAGCAAAAGCAGCACCATTCTTCTGTTACCCTCTGACATGAGTCACTCTTCCTATAAAAGGAAAACTATTTTTTCCCTTCAAATACAAATGTTGATTTCCTAATCTACTGAAGGTGTTGGTGGGAATTACGAGGCAACAGAAAAAAATCCCTTTAATATGCAATTTGCTTACAGGTTTGTTGAATATATTATATTTGTTAAATGGTCCAAAGCACAATATTCTTATTTTTTAATAAAAACTAATAAATTAAAATACCTTTAGCATCATGCCAGCTTGTTCATAAGCTCTGTAAAGGAAAAAAATTGTACCATTTAGTTAAGTGATGGTGTATTTCAGCAAGCTGTACTTATGCAGCAAAAGTTATCATGCATTGGCTATCACTTCACTCAGTATTTTTTTGAAGACGTTTCAAGTGATTTATTTAATGAGACAGCATATGTAACGTTGTCTTCCACAAATTAAGTACTTCAACCACACTACCCACTGAAAATCTACTCTAATCTGATTCACAGGCAATATTTGGGTTATTGTCATTATCCACTTGCTTTGAAGTACTCTTCAATTTTAAATTTCTTTACAAGCTCAACAGTGTAGAACTTCAAAATTGTGAAAAGATCATCTAAGAAAAAATATTTGATATCAAAAGGTGCTGAAGAATGCCAAAACCATCAAGTGGCCATTGCAGGTTTTCAGACTTTCCAAGCTCACACTTACACTGAAATGATTTTGAAACAGCAGAATTACTTGAACCATAACACTTATTACAGTGAGATAAAAACGACAGTTCATGCTTGTACTGTATGTTAAAAAATTTGTTTCAGATTACTTAGCACTTATGTACTTACTTGGCAGCATGGAAGAGACTGGAAGTAAAATTGTCAAAGTCAAGGACAAAAGTCACAAAAATATAGTGTAGAAAAAATATTAATGTGCAAAATGTTATACCAACTACTAGTTTCAAAGCAAGGAACCCCATAAAGGCGAACTGAACCTATTACATGTCAGAGCACATAGGAACAGTCTTTCAAAATGCAATTCTGTTAAGACTGCCAAAATGTGCAAATGTATTAAATAACCTGCTACCAACACCCATTACCCCAATCTAAGTAGCAACTAGTCATCTTCAATGAAAAGATACGCTTTATTGTTTTCATGTGCCTCAGCTTCCCGTAAACAGGCTTCCCTTGCCTGGTCAAACTGCTTGGCATTCTTAAAAGCAACAGCTGTAAGAAAGCAAGTAAGAATTTTTAATTTAAGCTTGCCATTGTCCTCTTTTCACCACTTCTGCTCAAGAGTTTAGCTACCTTAAGACGTAAACAGACCCTTTAAATGAATGGTTACAGTTTACCAAGGTCTTCACAAAAATCCCATGACGGTCCTCCTTGCTTCATCAGTCACTTCATTACCATTAAAAACATTTATTGTCAACACTTCTTCCATACCACCACAGTATCATACACACTGCACAATGTGATTAGCTGGATTTTGAAACTCACTCACTCTGTATTGTAATTACAGAACTGCAGGAATGCCTAGGTATATTGTTTTAATCATTAGAGGTTATACAAAATCAGTATGGTAGGAACAGAAGTATGCCACCAACAAGGGCTAACTGTAACAACTTCCTCAGCACAACCACTTCAGGGCACAAATATGTATTTCTCTCTCCATTTAACTGAGAAAATATTAAAGTAGGATTGAAAATAAATTTCAGTTTATAGATGCTCCAGTTGTTCCAAGTTTGTACTTTTTATTCAGACCTAAGTGAATAAGTAGGAATGCCTAAAGTAAGGAGACAGAAGACTATGATAAATTACTACTATCAAAGAGAAGGAAATGTTTAAGAACAAAAAGAAATCAACTACTCGAATTTTATATTGTGTGTCTCTTTCAGTGGAAAAAAGAGAGGAAAGAGACCTTATTGTGCCTGAAAGAAAACCCCAACCTGGCAGCGTCTCTGCACCTTACTGAGACAGTCTTTGTCAGGACATATTTCATAAGATGATGATAAAGCAAAATTTTAAAACCAGCTTGAACAGTTCTTGTTTGGTAGGTAAAGTCATAGGATTTGGGGGTGGACAAGGAAAAGAAGGAAACCTTTATTTTTATCACATAGAGCCATATAAGTAGAAGTTGTAAGCTTGAAAAAAAAAGATTGGTTTTGACAACTGCTGTAGATCTTCAAGTATAACCTGAAATTTATTTTATAGTGCTACTTTGTTGTTTCATCTTATTTCTAGTCTTCACAACAGTTTTACTTACACAGTAACGTACTAAAAATATGGAAAACCTTACCAGGGATTAGGCTTAATGAATACTTTGAAACATATGGCCATATTTACAGCCATACATACCTGCCTTCCCATATTCAGTAGCTGCACTGTCATAATCTGGCTTCCACTTTAAGAATCCAGTTTTCAGGCTAAAACACAAGAAGAAAGGTCTATTAAAAATCAGTAAAGATTTTATGTTTTACCTTTAAGGCACTTCAGGTATATTTAAAACTTTAGACTACCTCTGGAAAGGAGCAATTACCTATATGTCAATACTATGGTGACATGACTACTGTAAAACCAAATGCCAGCACTAGTTGGAACTGCATAAAGCACTGCAATGATATCCCATAGTTACCAGCCTCTCACTAACATGATTCTACTGTCCCCAGAGAGTCTCCCCAAGTCCAGCTCCTCAGCAGTAAAAAGTCAGCCTTACACCAACATGGTATTTCAAGACTTCTAATACCGCAACACCTGACAACATTTTCGATATTATTTTTTTCCACACATCAGGAAGTCTCCAGTGTTGTTCTACAGGATTATTTTTTTGCTGCTGAGAAGTATCAAAAACTCTCCATTGCATACACATACAAAAGAATTTACTTACCAGCACAAAGCCTCATATGTCATTTATATATCTACAATAGGTCACGACATAAAATGGTACCACATGCAGACATATATACATTAGGAAAAAATATACATTGTAAAATGAGGTGAGTCATCAGGCAATTTTGACTTCAATATTCTGACTTCCTCACTTCTAAACCCCATATAAAAATTACTGTAACTTTTGATCCATGATTCCAGAGGGCCTGTCACTTTTCTTACTAAAATAATAGCATCTTCAGATTAGTCTGCCCTGTTACATCTATACTGTAGTCTGTGAAATTGAGACTTAGAAGTAAAACGGCTGTTTAAATACACAGTGTTAAAATACACAATAAAAGACTATCATATGTAGATGTTAAGCTCTCCAAGATAAACGTCAGCACAGGTCTTCGAAGAAGTAACAATCCAAGAAGTAACAAGCACACATTTCACAAGAGTAGAAAACAAACACATACACCATCGCTTCAAAGTCAAGCCCCTTTATCCACTACAGTCTCCACAACTATTTACTCCCACTTGTTTATAGGTTTAAGGTGTGGTAGGGGAGGTTTAGGCTGGACATTAGGAAGAAATTCTTTACAGAAAGGGTGACTAGATATCGGCATGGGCTGCCCAGGTAGGTGGTGGAGTCACCGTCCCTGGAGGTGTTTAAGGAAAGACTGCACATGGCACTTATTGCCAGGGTCTAGCTGACATGGTGGTGTTTGGTCATAGGTTAGGCTTGATGATCTGAGGCCTTTTCCAACGGAACTGCGTCTGTGATCCTCCCTTCCGCCCACTAACTCCAGAAGAAGGGCAGGAGTGACTCCCTGGCTCCCCAGTTTGGGCCGGGACCACGGAGGCCATAAGGCCCCTATGGAGCCTGCTCGGGCTCTGAGCCGCACCGCTTCACCGACAGCACCCCTCAGGCTCAGGGCCCCTTACCCCTCCCAGCTCGGGGCAGAAGGGCCCACCCCCTGCAGGGGGGTGCCCCGACGCAGGAGAGAGGCCAAGCTGCCCTGCCTCACTACTCCCTCCCCCAGACTGCCCCGACCCCGCCACCTCCCTCCTTATGCCCCGAGGCCCCGCCGCCCGGCCCGTGGGGTGTCCCCTCAGCTCCCCTGCCAGGCCGGGCGCTGACACGGCGCCTCCGTGGGGCAGGCGAGCCGTGCGGGCCGGAGAGCCCTGGCGCGGAGCGGGAGCCTCTCGCCAGCCCCCCCCACCCGCACGCTCCGCTCACTATTTCTCCGCTTTCGCGATGTGCTCCAGCGCCTCATTAATCTTCTGCGCCGCCATCTCGGAGCGCGGCGGGCCGGGCCTGCCCGCTCCCCTCGGGCTCCTGCGCCGCCGCCACCGAGCGCCGCGGGCCGCGGGGAGGGGCCGCGGCCAGACCCCGCCTGCGCCGTACGGGGCGGGGCCGTGAGGGGCCGGCGGAACGGCGTGAGGTGGGCTGGCGGTACCCCGTAGGGGGGTGAGGGCTGTCGGTGCGTGTCCCGGTGCTCTGCCACCCTCGGTGTAAGGAAGTTCTTCCTCATGTTGAGGTGGAACTATTCCTCTGTTGGTTTATGGCCATTGTGCCTCGTCCTGTCACTGGGCACCACTGAAAAGAGTCTGGCACCAACTTCTTAGCACCCACCTTGGATATATTTATACGCACTCATGGGATCCCCTCTCAATCTTCTCTTCTCTGGAATAAACAGGCCCAATTCCTTCAGTCTCTCCTCATAAGGGAGATGCTCAAGACCCTTAATCCTCTTTGTGGAGCTCTATTGGACCTTCTCAGCAGCTCCTTGTCTTTCTTGTACTGGGGAGTCCTGAACCGGACGCAGCGCAGAACAGGAAGGAGTGCAGGCTTGTATTCATCAGCATTTTCAAATGGAGGCCAGTTTTTGGTGGAAGTGCACAACTCAGGGGGCAAAGGCTGAGCAGCACTGCCTGCCCTGCCCTGCAGAATGCGTCCAGAGGCCGTTCTGCTGAGGCGTGCTCCTCTGACTCAATGTGACAACAAGAGGCTGTCTCCAGCCAGGCTGGCACAGAAACCTCATGCAGAAGGATGTGAATGGTGGATGAGCACACCAAAGTTGCTAAGACAGGCTACACAATCATGCAGGGTACCCAAATTATACACTCGGTAATGGAATTGGGAATGCTGAAGCCTCTGTTACTGGCCATATGTCCAGCTTCCTTAATTTTGTTTATGTGAAACATCCCTGAGTAACATAAGATCAGTCATTGAGCCCAGCAAGGTGTTTATTCTCTGAACTTGGATATAATTATTGTCTTTCAATAGTCTGAATAAGTGAAGTATTTATCAATACAGGAGAGACAAAGCAAAGTGAGAAGCTGGTTAAACCTGCAAAACTCTTACCAGAGCATAGAAGTCATTGAAAGTCCATGCTGTTTACAGGAATCAGCTTTACAAATTTATACCTCAAGTGGGGAAAAGAAGCACTATTTATATGATTTGTTTTACTCTGGGTAGTCATAAAATTCACGGGTCTGAATTGCTTTCCCTTCCTTTTCCTTTTCTGACATTCCCTTGATGACATGGACACTTAATTTTCTGACTGTGGTTCTTGCATTGAACTTGAGAGGCTGTCATCTATTGAAGATGATGGAAAATCCCAACTAAATCTTAAATACTATTATTCCACCTCCTAGATGAAGGTTGCAGAGAGTTCTTCTGCTTTCAAAAGCAGATGAGTGGTCATGGGAGTACTGGGAGAAAATAGCTAGTCTTGCATAATACATACACAAAAAGGTTTTTGGCAAGCACTCAATGGCAGCAGGTATAAAGTAGAGGAAGCTATTATCGGAAAGATTCCTGTGTCATCACATCTGTCTTTTCTTTCCCTTGCTATGGCAGCCAGGATAGATCTGGCCATATAATTATGAACTTGCTGCAGTGCCTTTCAAATAAATCTGTTTTAGTTGCGAAAATGAAATCCTAGAGTGCAGCATTAAATGACAGAATAACCTCAAACTGTTCTTCTGAAGCACCCAGTTAATGACTTCTAGTTTGTGTGTTTGTTTGTGCTAGTGTTCCTGGGCTACCCTGTTCCTTGGGTTGTAAATACCTGTTCACTTTCCAGTGAAATTACACAGGTGCTCTGTCTGGTTACACTTTATACTGAAATGACCAGACAAAAGATTTCCAAGACTAGTAAGTATTAAATGAAAGAGGATATTCCTGCATAGCTTTTATTTTGTAGATGTGGATCCTTCTGAGATTTTACATCTGGGAAGGATCATATCACAGCATCTGGTGCTTGGCTGTGAATTAGAATTTGGTGTTGAAAAATGACCAGGTACAATGTGGAAAAAAATCTACAGTGATAGCACTTGGAGTGGCAAAGATGTGAGCTCTGTAAATAGCTGTACCAGTAGAAGTCATAAATCATTAGCCAGTCCTCAGCTGCCCATCACTACACCTTGCAAAGAGTTTCTGTCTCCTATCTAAACATTTCATGTACAACATTGCAACCAAAGGCATTAGGCTGTGAAAAAACAAGGTGAATAAGCTGATACAGCTCATTTTGTCTCAAATGGGTTAAAAACCACCTGTGTGAGACTTCACGGGGCTAACATTTGTCTAGAGGCTGGAGACAAGCAGCCGGGGACAGCACGTTCCACCATTATGGCTGAGTCCACTCACAACCCTGGCATGGGAACAGCCTGGGCTTTCTTCACGGAGCTGTTGGTAGTTGTAAAAAACTATCAGTATGACCCTAGCTAAAATTTGTTTCTCAATTAACTTTAACTTTGCTTTGAATATGTGAAGTTCTTGTTCAGAAAGTCAGAACTGACTGCAGTGAAATGTATTTTAAATCAGGTTCTGAATTCTACCTGCTACTCCACTGGATCTGGAAGGTGAATTTAATTTTTCCTAGGTCTGGATTTCTCACCTCTGTCTGATACCCTTTTTTGGCAGCAGAACATGGAAAGTTCTGCCTTGTAGTTTAATAATGTCTAACATTGGATTCATAAGTACAATACAGCACCAGGCCGAAGAAATTACCTTTGAGGAAGGAAGAGGGATCTGTATATTTCTCCTCCTGGGTAGGCTGGACCGTCACTAATTTGTGTCTCCCTACTGATTGTCTTTGATTAAACAGCAGAAGACTGCGGTGTGAGCATGCCTTCTATTAGATGTCAGAGAATAAAGAAGGAGACATTATAAATATCCCAATGGGGGAAGGTGGTAATATCTAATTGACTTTTCAGATTCATTGGATATGAGAGAGGAAGAAGGTATTCTGTTGTCTAGTAAGGTGATCCAATGTGAAACACTGATAATGCCTTTCACACTATTTATTGAACATAAATAATTTACCTGTTCCTTTTGAAGGTTAACTAAGGTGGCGTGTCCACCTAGGTAAGGCAGGTTGGTTTTGTCAGGGGTAAGAAGATGCGTCCTGGTGACCAAGTCCCTTTTAGTTCTTACCTACTATCCCTGGCTGGAGCCTTCCTTGCTTCCAACAAAAATCCATTTCCATCAATCATGACAACCCTCAAATGTAATTTATTTGCAGTCAAATCAATTTTATACAATAGTTCATGTGTGATACACAAAGATATGTACAGTATCTACAGATGTGAATAAAGCTCTTCTGGAAAAGAGTTGATCCACCTATTCCTGTTGGGTTTTTGAGAGCCCAAGGTTGGATAAATGCCTGTAAATGACACTAAACCACTTCCCACATGCTCCAATTGGAATCTGACAAACTCAATATTTTTGGCATTTGTCACCTCCTGGACTTGCTGCTTGATAATTCCTTACCTTCTCAGCCACTGCATCAGCAAGTGATGATAATTTGCTTTCATACCTGATGGTTATATCCACCATGAGTGCCTGACCCACCTGTAACCAATACTTGTAGAGCTTGTGTTAGTGGTCTCGTAGGAGTTGCTACTAGTTCTGTCTCTTCCAAAGTTGGCAATTCTACAACCCTGCCATGGCAACCTGCTCCAATTAAAAAAAAAATCTTCCATCAGCTTGGAAAGATGACCTTTGGAGAAAAAATTTCCCATTCTGAGACTAGGACCTCACTGCAAACCACTTCTGGAAAGAAGTGACTGTTTCTGGGTCCCAAATTGTTACTGGTTTTGCCTAGGCTCTTAGCTGGCTCTGTTCCCTCAGGCAATTTACCAAGCAGTCCCATCTGCACAAAGGAGGGGTCAGGAATATATGATGCGGGCATGAATTGCTTAACTCAATTTAAGTACCACCTGATAAATGTGTAGTCATAGCTTTACTTATCTTTCTGTTGATGAAGTAACTTCTTCAAGACAGAGCACATACATAATTTAAAGATGTGACACCTTTTGTGCACCAGCTTTCCAACTTCAGAACCTCTAGAAACCTCTTCTCTTTTTCTTCATTCTCTATTTTTTCTGAATTGTTCCCACTGAAAGTGCTCATGTCAGACTCTCCTGGTAGAAAGCCAGTAATTCCTCCCACAGAATCCATCCAGTGTTAAAGGGTTTTGATGGCTCTTTCATTGCTTTACAGCAGTTTATCCACAAGATGCTCAGTGCCTCGTGGATTGACATGTAGCATTGTTCCCCAAATCAAGAGGCATTCATAACTTGACATGAACCTGTATCCTTGAATTTGTCACTGAAATAGTGTTTGACATAGATCCCAGAACAGAAAAAGGAAAACATAACAGTTTTCATCAGTTTTGAAAGCATGATTAGACTTTTCCACTTTTCTACAGGACTCCCAAATTGCATAATGAATGGTTCTTCCAGATGCCAGCTTCTACTGTATAGCCATGAACAGGGAAGTGAGAACGTAAAGAACAGGGGTATCCTCTCCAATGGCCCGATCACTGATATCCAATAAAATCAATAAGTCTGCCCAAGCTTTTGGTCACTTCTTTTGATTGAATAGTGTTGCAGTCCTGAAGCAAGATTTGCAGTGAAAGGATAACAAATTCCCTTTTTTTTTTTTTTTTTTTTGGCTGAACCATTGTCAACATTGCTTTTCTTATCTGCTTCAGAAGAACATGTATTGATCTTCTAGTCTCCTAGCTAGACCCAGGAATGCAATCCTGGACAGAAGCTGCTATCCAGTGCTCTCTTCTTTTGAACTATGAATGAGACATGTCAGTATTTTTATGTTGGCAGAGGCAAAGCTAGTGGTCTCCTAAGTTCATTTTCAGAGCTTGCCCAGTTCCCAGATGGCAGCATGGTGTAATTAAAACATGTGCTGCATTCCTCCAATGTTTTATTCCTCAGCATAAAAAGTTTTCTGTGATTAATTGTTTGATCATATATCTGAACATCCTACCTCATAACACCACTGATTAGATAATATCAAAGCTTATTTCCCCCTGTAGAGGAGTCAGTTCTCCCACTCTGAATTGTTATTTGTGTACAGTATTACCATGCAGCTGCAGTACCTGTCTATGACAACCTAAACTATGCAATTTTGTAGGTCTTTTCTAATGACCTGATTATCAAAACTGGTGTGGCAGCCACGTGGGTATGATGCTGAAGGCCTCCCAAGGTACTGAAATCAGTTCCATGGGCGCCCTGGCTGACTGAGAAGTGAAGCTCGATTGTTCTCTGCGAAAACATCAGAAGAAAAGAAAATAAACCTTCCAGTTTGTTTAGCACTGTTGAAGCTGGTGATTCTTACTCTCAAATATGGCATTGAGATAGTTTTTAAAATGTTAAAGGAGAATTTGATAAGAAGATTCCATTTGATTGAGTGGCCTAAAGACTTTCCTGCAAAGACTACATCGGTACATTAGGTGTTGGTCTCTAGATAAAGGTAGTAAAAATCTCCTTTAGAGTTCTGTCTATGCACTGGAGAAAGTCTCCTTCAAGTCACTGCAGTAATTGAGATTTTCATTCTCTAATTAAAAAATCAAACACCTTTAGCCCCTCTGTGTGAATGTATGCTATATAAAGCTGTTAGAAGAGTTCATTGGGCTGCATCATCCAGACACACTCTGATGTTCACTTTGGATTCAATGGTCATTTTGAACCTCTGAAAATTTGTTTAGAAGAGTTGAACAAGATGTTCACAAATTGCATTCCTACTAGTCTCAACTGTAGCCTGCTGTCTGCATTTAGATATTTTTATTAATTTCCTTACAAAAAAAACAACAAAGTCTCGACAGACATAGGGCATTTCATGTCATTCTCCCACCAGAGCTTATATTTATTTTTCAGTAGACCAGTAGTAGTTACAAACCACTGTATTGTAAGCAGCTCATGTGAGGTAATGACAAACATTTAGAAGAGAGTTTTTGTTCATTCAGAGTAGTTACCTGTGGCCCATTCATGAATTTCCCTTGAAATATAGAAAAAACTTTAGCAAACATGATTTCCTTTGCTATAGTACTTTCTAAGTCACATGCATTTTTCCATATTAGTTTAACTAAAGCTTTGTATTTCATGTTAGTCCTGTAAACCATAATACTTTAAATTAATTCAGTTCCAATAATCAAATATTTCTTTTTGTGATTTATTTTGATAAAAACCCTGACCTTGTTTTCTCCTCCAGAAGAGACATTTTATTACTGTGGTGCATGTAGGACAGAACTCAGAGGTATTTTTCTCATGAAAAGAAAATGTTTAATATTTTGTGAAAGTAATTTGTAACAGCAGATTAATATCAGGTTAGCATGTGTTTGGGCTATCCACAGATACATAATTAAACAGTTTCTCATATGCTAAAAGCATGTGAGCATAGTGAATTCTCTTAAATATAATTGCCTTTAATGTATTCTCTCCCAAACACTAGTGGGGAAATTTCAATCTGGATGAATAAAACATCTCCTTGTAAAATTCATATTCTTTATGTTTACACTTGATGTGGGAAATGCATCTATGGAAAGGGGGGTAGGTCTCCATTTTTATTTTTAAGAATTGTAGACTGAATCAAATACCAGTTCCTTCTTTAAAGCTGCAAAATGTATTTTCTTGTCTGTAAACCTGCTCAACAAAGAACAATTACTGGACTTACAGATCTGCTTCCCCTGCATACATACATACTGAATAAAGACTACAGATGGACCTACAGAGGAGGAAAGGTAACTCAAGGTAGCATTTTTCTACAGTTCTTCATGCCAGGTCTTCTTTGTGATGGATGTCATGCTTACATACCTATCTGTCTTACTGCATTGCAGAGCATAGTGTCATACCCAACTTCCATGTGTTTATTTCTACCCCCTACCTTTTTTACATTGTTCTCTCTTTGTGTTGCCCTTTGTCTCATCCAGTCTCTGGGTTTGATTCTGCTCTTTTGCCAAGTGGCTTCTTTCTTCTGTCTCCTTTCTTCTTCTAAGTGCTGCTTCTAGTAAATGTGCCCTGTGGTAGTACCATTAGACTAAAATACATTTTCTGACAGATGGAAAGGCTGCAGAAGAGAAACAGAAGCACATGTAGATGCATGGACCATGTTATCTTTTATGCATAGCTGGATAAGAGGCTACAGCAAAAGCAGGAGGGAAAACTGTTTTAAGTGCAGCTCCTCACTTCACCTGTAGCTTCTGGACTAAGATTGCAAGAGGGATACCACTTATTCCCACATCACTTGGAGAATTGTCATTATGATTCAAAATCATATGGAAAAAATAGTGAAGGGTTATAGTATCACAGAACCATACAAGTTAGAAGCCATCACTGGAGATGGTTCAGTCTACCTCCCCCACTCAAGGCATGATCAGCTACAGCAGGCTGCTCGTGACCATGTTCAGTCAGGTTTTGAACATCTCAATACAGAAAGCATGCAGGAATGAATCATAAAAATGTCCTGCCCTGCTGAGAAGTACTTGGGGGTGCTGGTGTATGAGAGGCTGGATGTGGCCAGGCCATGTGTTCTTGGCAGTCGAGAAAGTCAATTGTGTCCTGGGCTGCATCTAAAACAGTGTGGCCAGCAGGTCAAGGGAGGTGATTCTGTCCCTCTATTCTGCTCTGGTGAGATCTGACCTGGAGTGCTGCATCCAGCTCTGGGGTCACCAGCTCAGGAAGGACATGGACCTGTTGGAGAGAGTCTAGAGGAGGGCCACCAAGATGATTAGAGAAATGAAATACCTCTCCTATGAAGAAAGGCTAAGAGAATTGTCTTTTTTCAGTCTGGAAAAGAGAAGTATTCAGCATGACCTTCCAGTACATGAAGGGAGCCTACAAAAAAGATCGAGAGGCATCTTGTGACAGGACAAGGAGGAATGGATTCAAACTAAAAGATACTAGGTTTAGATGAGATATTAGGAAGAAATTTTTCACTGTGAGGGTGGGGAGGCACTGGAACAGGTTTCCCAGAGAAGTTGTGGATGGCCCATCCCTGGAGGTGATTAAGGCCAGAGTGGATGGGGCTCTGAGCAACCTCGTCTGGTGGAAGGTGCCCCTGCCCACGGCCAGGGCTGTGGAACTAGATGATATGTAAGGTCCCTTCCAATACAAACCATTCTATGATTCTATGATCCTATGATAAAAATCATAAGCAATATAACAACAAGTAAGTTACTGTTATTTACAAAGCCTACCACTGAAAAATGGTGTAACTAAGGTCAAGCAGCAAATTCGCACTTGTCACGTTTTGGAGCTTGATACAGTATTTGGCAAATGGAATCCAACAGTCTATGTTGTGTAAAAGTCAAAGGACAGGAACTTGGTGGCCCCATGCGGAGCTCAGTCATGTGAATGTAGGTCGTTAAATTGTCTCCGACTTAATGGCTGTTGTAATGAAACCTAGCAAACACGGGAGGGCTCTATGTGAACATGTATTAAGAAACGTTTAGGCTGGTGCCTGACAGGAGTGGTATTTTCTGGTGTTATATAACTTTCAGTTAATTTGCAATGCAGTTGAAAGAAGTAGAAGATTTTACTATGAAATTACCATTTGTTTTGGATATGTATGAGTTTATATCTAAGCATTGTCTCTGCCCTGGATCATAGAAATATATAAAAAAAAAATAATACATTCCAGCTGAAGGGGACCATTATGAAACATAGAAAATAAAATTCTTTCTTTTGTCATTTATGCTAAATGTATCCGTTCTTTATAAAACGGTTTAGGTTTAGCTCTCACAGATGTATCACTGTACAACACAAACTGGCTTCTGACAGGAAAAAAATTGTCGCTTTCCTTGATTTTATGTTATAAATCCTAATTTTTCCATATTGCTACCATGGAAACAAATGGAGAGTAAAGGCAGTAAAGGGAACAAAAAGCCACTATTGCATAATGAGGTTTGGTCAAACTGCTTGTGAGGAGGCCTCCATCTCAATTTGAAGGAATGGGGCTGTGCAGCCACTCAGCGTCAGCTGGATCACACACAGCCAAAGTGAATGTGTCTCACATCAGGCAGTGCTAAGAGAGAGGGTGGATGTCTCCTCTCTCTCTGGTGGCCTTTGCCTACCACCCCTTTCACTGGACAATTCTGTGAAAACAGAGAGTAAATGAAATCTTTCTGTAACAATAATGTGATGGCCCCTGCAAGAAGAAGGACATCTCCAACGCTCATGAGAACAAAGTGTGTGATGATTACCAACAGCAGTAATAGCAAGGAAAGGGAAGCCACCGTTTCCTTGTTTGTCTGAGGATGCCTACCTGTGAAGTAATCCTGCTTTGCTGGGCAGGGGTGCTGTTTTGGACTTTACACTGGAGGCCTGTTCCCTCCCCTCGTCCATGAGTGTCTACATAAGGTAAGGAGCTTTGTTCCAACATTTATTACCATGAAAAGAAAACATTGTGTGTGGAGAAGAAAGGCACTAAGTTAGATTTTTCCTGCTCAAACTTAAGCATCTAGCTGAAGATCCCATAGTAGGAGCATTTTTCTGTTAGGCAGTTCCTGAAGCCAGCTGTAGTTCAGCTACCTTACAGGTGCACCATACCATTTGTTGTTTAACAGGGACTTCTATGGAGTAATGTAGATGCTAAAAATGTAAATCCAAGCTGTTGGGTATAATGACAGTGGCCTATTGACAGAAACTTCAAGATCAAACTCTTTGGAAGAAGCCACGAAAAGGAAAAGTTCATTACCAAATCAGAAATCAAAGGTAAAGTTACCCCAGTAGGATGAAGAATTGCACAAGACTCTTAGATTAATCCTTTAGGACTTAATTATCTCAGTTCAACTGTACACTAACATTGCACATGAGTGCCTCCAGTAGGCAATACCAGTTGTCAGGCCCATCACATTTCCATTATAATGCTACTTGACTTTAATGTTTAAATCTGCCATGTTAAGACCACCTCCAGCAGGCTGGCAGTTAAAGTTAGATTTTATTATAATTGGGAGTTTTGCTTTTCTTGTTTTCTAGGACTTTTCTTTTGCCAAGAAGTATGAACCTGCACTGACATAGCTAATGATGTATTCATTTATAAACCCTTTGGGAAGAAAAGTACATTACAGAGGATTTCTGGAATGCAATTTTTAACCTAGATAATAATTTCATAATGTAGTTTTCATTTTGAAAAAAATATTTTTAATTAATAGGCATTGTTAACTCCTACTAGTAATCTTAAGTATTTTATTTTTCTTCTCCCTTCAATGAGAAAAAAGTACAGAATATATTTCTAAAGGGACATGTAGCAGTTTTTCTAGGGATCAGTGCTACAAAATGCAGCTAATCAGCATGAAAAAATTAATTTCTTATGTTATAGACATGCTGGTTTTGACAAGTGAGTTATCATTTCTTTGCAGCAAGCAGTGTTACAAAAATAATTCAAGGCACACTTAACACATGTCCAAACAGAGTAGCCAGGCAGTGAAGGATCTTCAATCACTGACCCAAGCTTTGAAATTGGAATTTCTGAAAAGATTGTTGCTCGTTGAATGTGTGGATTTGTCTCATTATTAAAACAGGTCAGGACCTGCAAACTTCTGACCTAAATTTGGATGAAAGTATCCTCGGCAAAGTTTGGATCAAGGCTCTGGGATAAGTCTTAATTCAGATCATCATATGTTCTTTCATTAGGATTACCAGGAAAAATGTTGGTTTGAGACCAGGTTTTTGCTCTCAGACATTTGTTGCAAGGTCTGTTGAAGTATTCCAGATTGATTTCTGTACCTACATAATGGAAAAGACCATATATTTTATTCATGTGACTGTCCAGAAAGACAGAAAGAAAATGAGTGTGTTACTGCAGTACAGCTGTGGGTTTGCTAAGCAAATCTGGCTCACAGACACATTTATATAGCAAATTTCCCAGTTGCTGCTTCCATTTAGGTGAACCACAAATATCTTGGCATTCTAATCTCTCCACAGTGTATTAATCTCAGTTTGTATAGAAAAGGGGGACAAACAGTGAAAGCACTGCAGTAAGCATTGCCTTCTTCCATTCCATCATTTGATGTTTGCTGTGTTCCTCCAGAGAGGAAGAGGAAGGGAAGTAGTAACACATTTGTGGTGTAACACAGAGACAAAATCTCTTTAACTTGAAGTTTTTTAAGGATATTCACCCTATGTAATGAATTTTCTGTCACTACTGGATTTTGCTCACTACAACGGTCTGTAGGGATAGAAATCGGAGAAGAATCTTATTTCAGGTAGTGCAGAAAGTAATGCAGGTTTATCAGAGGAAGGTCTAGGCAAGCAGCAGAAGCTATTACAGATGCCAGCACTATTTTTGAGAAGAAACATTCTTAAGGAGAAAAGAAGAAAGACTATACTAGTAGAGGCTTGATCAGATGATAAACAGGTGCCACAGGTACTGCCCAAGATATTAAAGATACTCTTCTGCCTCTAGCAGATCAAGGAGCTACATTTATATTGGTTCTGCAGCCTTCCATTAGGTCACTGTGCTTCTCTGCCTTTGCAGACAGCTTGGAAATCACAAAACCATCTGAAAATTTTTCATGTGCTATTATTACACATGTCTATTTCTTACACATAACAGTGGCAAAACAGTTATTCTCTTATTTTCCTTGTTCACTTGGAGGAATTAGCATGACAGTTTGTTAAATCAGTTGCATTTTAGAGGCAACAAGTGAGCCTATTTTATTTTTAGCTGAAACCTCTCCCTTAATATGCCTTATAATAAAGCAAGCAGGAAAAAAATTGTACTATGACTCAAACACTGATTACATAATAAAATAAAGGATTGCTTGCTTTGAAGTCGGTCACGCTTGATGAATCTGAGGCTGAGGACAATTATCAGAAGCTAAGAAGGGTGACACCTGGTTAGACAGTAGAACCATCTCTTCCAGTCTTCTGCTCTTCAACAGTACCCAAAATACCTAGAAAATTATGTAGTAAGGCAATCATATATGGCACTTCCACTTGTATTCTCCTGTCTTCCAAACACTTTTGCTTTGGAGACTTTCTAAGCGGGATTTAGTTTTAGTATTTCATAAGCCTTCGTTTAGTTTCTCTTCCATGAGCTTGTCCAATCTTCCCTCCCACCCATTTAAGGTTTCAGTTTCTACATTTTCTTCTGAAGAGGTGTTCCACAGCTCACCTACCTAGTGTAATAAAAATTACCTTCCTTGATGTATTTTGAACCTGGATTTTTAGTAGCTTTGTTTGATTCCCCTGGAAGAAACGTTGAACAGCATCTCTCTTTCTCCTCTGTCTGTGACAGCTGGGATTTTATGGGCTTACTAGTTTCCTGTTACAAAGTCCTGAGAGTGGGGTAGGTGTGACATGCTTACACTTGGCAATGCTTGAACACGTTATCATGAATCAGTGCATGGTGGAAGCAGCATATATGCTCAAAGCCAAACTCTAGCTGAAATAACCAATAGATATGTTTCTCAGGAAAGATACTGATACAGAGATACTTAGCATAGCTCATGAAAAGAGTTGACTCTTAGCATGTTTTCAGTCTTCAAAGGCAACCTTCATATGCAGTTTACCTCTTGTAGCTTTGGACAGATTGAATCAAAGTGTTGTGCATATTCCGGTCTCTTCAAATGTGAAATGACTTGTATGCCAAAATGGGGTTTATATACCCCTTAAATCTTCAGATACAAGGCTAAAGTACACATGTATTTTAAGGACTTATTTTAAGTGATGTGCTTGCATTTTACTCACTTATTGCACAACTTTGAATTTTAACCACTCTAATTAGGTTTAAATCATATTAAAGTATCATATTGGGATTGCAGTTCATTCAAGTTTCTTACACTAATATTCCTCCTGTACAAATTAGAAGCAAACTTCAAGACCTTGTGTTCCTTGGATGTGCCTATCTGTATGTATGCGTACAACTGTTGTGCCCTTTCGTGAGGAACTAGATGCAAGTGCATATATTGCACACCGGACTATTTTCCTTACAGGCATCTGACAAGTGCTAATCTGTTAAATATCAGAGACTTTTGGAAGGTATAAATATTTGGCTTTAAGTTTGTAAAGACATTAACAGCTTTACCATCTTTCAAAAGAACAGTACAATGAGAGAAGAAAAAGGAAAAGGAAACAGTCTTTTAAACCTGTCTTCTATATGAGGAATGTCACTTAAGGGCAGGTGTGCTTCTCTCCTGCCTTACAATAGTTTTCTCTTCTTCACCCTTGTCACTTCTAGTCTATCAAAACAGTAAGCCCAAACCTCTGCCTGGGTGCTGGTGCTGTGTCCTCTACTGCTGCAGCTTTGCTGGACTCCTCATTCAACACCACTTTGAATGGCAGCTGACTGCCCTTACAATGCTGTGTTTGACAGGCAATTGCTGATCAGTGAAGAAGAAAATGCAAACAAGAAGAAAGACACTTTTCACCAGAGCTATGCCACTAAGATCTAGAATTCTTGCAGAGGCCACAGGCAAGGAAAATTGCTTTCTATCTATTAAAAAATGCTTTCAGCAGCTTTCTTTGAAAAGAAAGTCTGCCTGTTTAGCAAAAAGGGAAATGAGATGATCAGAGGATGACAGTCTCCTATATATATTCTTCTCTGGCCTGTAACATGCATTTGGAAGGATAATGTCAGAATTATTTGTTGTAAGTAACAACTGGGAAATCAATTGGTGAAAATGAGTTTGACATTTATTTTTTTAAATGTAAGTAAACTTGATAGGAGGTTAAATTTGAATGTAAAGAAGATAAAACTTGAAGACCTCTTAAACTGATTAAAAAGATCTGCAAGAGAGTGCTGTTATCATTATGCTGGAAAAAGCCCATTCCATTC
Organism: Acropternis orthonyx; assembly: GCA_035583155.1. Classification (NCBI taxonomy): domain Eukaryota; kingdom Metazoa; phylum Chordata; class Aves; order Passeriformes; family Rhinocryptidae; genus Acropternis; species Acropternis orthonyx. The sequence goes on from JAWWEU010000081.1 coordinate 100,644,960, forward strand.
ATTTACCTGGGTCTGCTCTTTGGGGCTTCTCTGAACAAGTAGAACAGTGTTCTGCCCCTCTTGTTTTATATATATATATCGTATTTTCAATATACAGCTTGTACTTCTCTGTCTAGCCAAATAAAACCATTCAGCTATATCCCCAGCCTGGTTCATGCACTGGTCCATATTCGGGAGGGCAGATTTCTAATGTCTTATTTCTGTGTAGATTCTGGGTAATCCCTCCAAGGTATTTGTTGCAACATCTCTTTGGTTTTTGTTAATCTCAGAGTCTGCTCACAAACTTATCTCAGACAACTAAGACTGACTGAAGACCAACCAAGGAAACAGTCCCTAGGTGGCTTTAGACCAAAGTGGTAAAGATCAAGCTGTTTCATCTTGCAGGATTATGTGAAGTTAATAACTTGTCTCAAGGTTATCAATCCTAAGGAACATTTTCCATACAGAAAAAAAAAAAAAAAAAAAAAAAGACGGCCACCCTGGACACACCTGCTAAACAGGGGCCAAGAATTTAATTATCCTCTTGTTTCTAAATGTTTTCTCATAATCCATGCTAATGAGGTACATTGGTGGGACACTGTGAAGGACAATATCAATTCTTATAGTCTACTCACTGTTTCCCAGCCTCTAGACTTTTAGTTCTATAAGAATTTATGTGGTCTCAACCCCATAATAACTAGGAACAGTTGTTAGTTGATTTTTTCTCACAATAGCCTTCTCACTTTCTAAATGTTACCGAGACTGAAGGGAGAAGTTTACAAGGTTCGCCAAATTTCTCCTAGGAAGTCCACAGTAGGAAAAGAACTCTGCTCTGGTGTCTTAACCGAACAAAGTTTCTTTCTCTGAAATTCCTTTCAAACACTTTGCTCAGTTATTAAAACGAGTGAGGAAGGAGAAAATATGTGTGCAACAGGTTACTAACTTGAAAATTGATTGCCTTCCTCAAGATGCAGATTCTCAGCTCTGCAGAGTTTCTGCTGTTAAATCCACAGAAGCACAGCATGGTGCTATTAAGCTGGAATTGTGCATCCTAATTAAGTTGCAAATCACCAGAATAGTATCATATGAACCACGATTGATGCCTGCCATACTCAAGATACAAAGGAGTAAAACAGGAAAGGTGGAGCTGGCTGCAAGGGGCAGTCTTCTAATGTCTTTTCAGGGGACAACTGTGTGTGGTAACATAGTTGAAAACATGCAAATACAGATGCAAAATGCAGAATTACAAGCTACAGGTAAAAGACAATAAAATAAATGTTGTTGACATGACATGTACTAAGCTGTAGATACTAAATACAAGATGCGTTGCAGCTTGGTCTAGAATTGGATTTATCGGTTATGAAGACTGGAAAAGGGAAGAAACTGAATAAGTACTGCTTTTGTTACAGAATAAGATCATGAACCGCTGTTTATTTTAGGATTGTGAAACAGTTTGACCTTGAATATAGGAAAACTCTTATGCTGTACTTTTGTTCTCTGGCATGTTCACCCCTTCCAAAAACACACATATACATTGTCAAAACAGGGCTGTGAAGAGTCTTTCTGCACAGGCTTGTTACTTCAAGCCTCTGCTACCTGCAGCTTCAGTCCTCAGTGTCTTGTTCTCAGCTGTATGTCCTTGGAGGTGGGACCAGAGGCCTTGATGGCTGATAGATTTCAGCCAGCACAACTGAATAGGTGAAGGATGGGAAACATTTTGCAGATAAGGCACAAGCCACTGCAAATCCATGTGTGTGTTTGGGGTTGTGTAACTGCTCTTGTGTAGACTGTCACTCTGTGGCTCCTGTATGATGTGTCAGGGAAGGGGTCCTTGTTGATAAACTGACCCATGTTTGCTTGACTCTGTGGAAAAAAGGGATGCTTAGCTTCTCCTCTTTTTTTTTTTTTTTCTGTCCAGTTTGCTGTTGAGATGATATTCCAGGCAAAAGGGCTAATTTTTGTCCTCCAAACTCTCAGTGTGAATACATAACAATATATATTTATTCTTAAAAGGAACTGTATTTTTAGGATAGTTTGGGGGAGGGAAGTATTTTATTGTATATTCAAATGCATAATCTGCTGAATTGACAGCAGTCAAGTATGTGCAATGGATCATTCTGAACTTTAGTTCCTAAAGCATAATGTGCTACCATAGTGTCCTGTTAAAATGCAGAATGTACACAGGATAACACCAACATATCAGAGAGCTCAGTTTTGGAGCCATGAGTTCAACAGAAACCTGCCTCAAAAAATGACTGCATGTGGCATTGCAGTGTGAATGTAACCTTTATGTTTATTTTTGCTTAATTCAGGCTGATGTCACCTGGATTTATGTAATCATACATTTGTGCGAAAATTTTCTTATTACATATAAGAAACATTTACAAAATTTACCCTGTGAGTATCCAATGAACAGCTGGCCTTCCTCCGATGACCAAGGCTGCTGTATTCTACCAGCAGGTAGACTTTGCACCTCTGTGACTGACAATCTTGTTTTCCTTCAGCATCTTGACTCACAGAGAGTTATGGTTTGATGAAACCAAGTGAAAATATCAAAAGTAACCATACCTTCTTGACTGATCCTCTTTGGTCCATGGTGCTCATACACAGAATGCTCAATGACAGTGAGTTATAGCTGTTGTCTGTCACTTCCCAGCAAAAGAATTCATGTGCTGAGCTGGAACAGAAGAACTTAAGAGAGATTCTTTCTCTGTCCCCTCCTCTGTGGTGGCTGCATTAGGTACTAACATCTATGTGGAATATAATATGGTCACACAACAACCCACCCCTCTTTTTACTTGGGACTGTATCTTCCCTTGGTGGAAAAACAGAAGTTCCTTTTCCTAGAGCTTTTGTCCAGCGAGAAAGTTTTGACAGCTTTCCTGTATTTTATTAACACTGAATTTGGTATTTTTTGAACAGGATATGTACTTACTGAAATATTTTCTCCTGAAAAGTTTATTGTTCTCTGATATTTTCTTTTTGTTGGGTCACCAGAAGTTTATTCCCATATACTGTTTCATTAGGATACTAGGGCTTTTTAAAATTTTGTTAGGATTTTTAGTGTTAAGGGGGTTTCTTTTAAAGTCTCATGGTTTAACTGCAAGCTGTCAGGGCAACACCATAGTTCTTGGAAACTGAAGGTTAATCCTTTGAAATGCAAAAAAGGGAGAAATTAAGTTTCTGAAGTGACTATCAGTGTCAACATTTTACCTGACTGGGGAAAGACAAAAAAGACACTCTTGGAGAAATACATGAAGAAAACACAAAGACAAGATTTTCACACCGAATTACCATCTTTTCCACTGCAGATCTTAGCTATTATTTTATATTAGTTGTGCATTATTTATTTCATGTTTAGTTCACAGAAGATATTTTGCTACTTCCACTGCATTCTCAGTTGAACACATCAGTATCGTGGTTTAACCCCAGGCAACAACTAAGTCCCATGCAGCCTCTTGCTCACTCTACCCCCTACCCTAACCCAGTGGGGAGAAGAATCATAAAGAAAAGGTATATCTCATGGGTTGAGATAAGAACCGTTTAATGATTCAAACAAAGTAAAGTATTATAATAATAAAAATCATTATCATCATCATCATTTTAAGGAAATGAAGCAAGAGAGGAATAAAATCCAAGTGAAACTAGTGATGCACAATGCAGTTGCTCATCACCTGGTGAGCGATACCCAGTCTGTCCCTGAGCAGCAATCTGTAGCCTCCAGCCAACTCTCCCCAGTTAATACACTGGGCATGATGTTCTATGGTGTAGAATATTCCTTTGGCCAGTTCAGGACACCTGTCCAGGCCACACATCCCTGCCCCCCCCAGCTTCTTGTGCACCTACTCACTGGCAGAGCATGGGAAACTGAAAAGACCTGGACTTAAAGTAAGCTCTACTTAGCAACAGCCAGAATATCGGTGTGTTATCATCATTATTCTCATATTAAATCCAAAATACAGCACTGTACCAGCTACTAGGAAGAAATTTAACACTATCCTAGCTGAAAATAGGGCAGTCAGTAATTTAAAGTGTCATCCTATCCTACAATCATGTGATTCAAAAGCATTTTAAGAAGTTTTATCCCTTGGATGTGTTGCTTGTTTTTTTCCCAAAGTGTTCAATAGCTTGGACTCCATATATAGTAAAGTCTGAACATATCCCTGCAATGTGTAGTGTTGAATGCAAAAATGTGACCCATGATCTATAGATGGTCATGTTCAAACAGCTGTTTTTCCAACACAGGGGGCAGTTGGTGAAAAAGAACATCAACCGGAAACCCACAGTCGAGTCGCACAGACATCCTGGTCAAACAGAAGTTCCCCATTTGACTGATAGGAAAACCAAAGCACAGGAAGCTTATATCACCAGGCTGCAGGTGTTTCCAGAGCAAAGACTATAGTTTTATGGGTCTGCTGTAGAAATATCTGCTACACTGGCTCTGTGATTTCTAGGTGTTGCCATAACACAGATAATAACATTTAACACCTATGGTAGAGGCAGAGGCAGAGAGTGGACTTGAATCACCTGATTTGCAGTCCCAGAAATTCTTTGCTAGTTTATTATGCTGTATGTCTTCAGACAGTTGAAAGTGATGGTATTTTTCTTGGAGGAAAGAGACTGACAAGCACTAGCTAAGGAGGAGAGCCAGGAGGTAATGTCCTGATATCTTATTTGTTGGCCACACTCCCCTTGGACTAGTTTGTTTTATTAATGCTCTTTCTTCCTTTTATTGTCTTTTTCAGTAGAGCATTATAAATTCTGACCATTTTTCTTTGAACTGATTCCTAATCCACGATTCTTGTTTAGGAAAATCAAGTGTATTTGAAGGTAAAGTTAGCATTTTCATAATATTTCCGTTGCTTTGTTGTTGTTACTGCTCTGATGTGGGAAGATCTATTGGCCAGAGACCTAACTCCCTCTTTACACACAGCTGGCAAATGAAAACAATATCGGAACATCTCCATGACACACAAGGCTTTTATACAGTGATGTTTCAGACTTTACTGCAGTTTCCTTTGGAAATGCTTAAAACAACTACATCTGTTTCCTTTCATTGGGATTTTGTGTTCTTTAAGCCAAAAGGAGGGGATAAAACTCATTAATTCTGAATAATAATTGCAATGTCTTATATAAATATTTTTTAGACTGTGGAGTTGTTGTTTTTTTTCCTTTCCACTAAAAATATAAAATAGCTTGTCTGTTCAATGTAATGAGAGTTCCTGGATACTTCTGCTTGCTCTGTTATGTGCAAACACTTGAACTAGATTTAAAGAATCTGTCTCAGATGTTGGTATCAAGCTAGCCTTGACTACACAGAAGGCAGTACAGAGCCAGACACCAAATGGCAGGAGAGGAAAAAACATGGGGCTAGCTTACCTGAGTACATCCTTCCTGAAAATGCAGTAGAGATCCACCTCCTCTGGCAGATGTAACTATGTCTCAAGCTGGGGCCACAGAGTTCCTGACAGCCTTCTGTGACACTGCACAGAAAAGATGAACCTGGGCCAAATACAGTTTTTTGAGGGCATCAACATTTTGCTAATAGTACAGAGGGGTAAAAATTATTTATACAAGCTAAAACATCAAATCCGAACCAAAAAATAAGTGCCATCTCTCCCCTTAGCTGAGGACCAGGCCTGTCTCTGTATCCATTTGTGTTTCTCAGACCAGTGCTTTTCTAACAGTCATGTACAGCTGTTGTCTAGTGTTCCTTGCTTAAGATATTATTTGTTACTCATCTCTCTTGAAATCACTATTAAGCCAGGCCAAGACAAAGTGCAAATCAAAGGACTTGATACATTTCAAAATGTTTATAAAAACGTAAAAGGAACAAAACAAACCCATTAGATGAGACAGCCTCTCAGACATCAAGTCTGCTCAAATGTCTGCCTGCTTGCCCCTGGTTCCAGGAAGCCAACTTTTCCTCTCCTGACCAGAATGATGCTAGCTATCCATCTGGTCTGTGACACTTCTGCCATGCTGGGGTGCTCTCTGTTATCTTCTATTACTGGAAATATTTCAAATACTTTTAGTTAACTCTTCCTTGGTTCCACACTTCAGAAGTCCTGTTCTTTCTCTGAGCTACCTGGACAATTCCCCGAAGAATGTGTGATTCTGTATCTTCACATGTCCTCTCTGCAACTTTCCACAATAGCTGTTTTCTAATTTACATGATACATGTGTCGGGATGTCTCAGACTAGATGCACTCTAGGAAGTTCTGTAGTGTGCTGGAAAAAAGGCACACAGTCGTGATCACAAGAGTACAACAGAGTCCCCAACAGAGACTTCAGCTCTCTCAACATTTCCCTACCTTAATTTGTTACAGCTTAAGATAGCAGTGAAGTATCTCCTTCCACAGGATACACATCTAAGTATATACGGAAGAGGAAATGGAATAGTATTGGGGCAGAGTGTAACAACTTTGTACTCAGGCCTCAATAATCATGATACCTCAAGACTTAGCTCCTTTTCCTTAGTAATTCCCTGTGCTTTATGCTAGCTGTTTCCTCTAGTCTCAAGGAGAACTGGATCTGTTGGCAGAGGTGCAAGGAAGAAATATTTGCATTCGAGTTCTGCAACTCAGTCACAGAATACTTCTAGTCACTTGGGCATATCAACTTCAACCCAAGCTAACAGAGTTACTGAAGGCTACAGAATTTGGTCCCTTTATGTCCTCTGTAATTTATCCCTCAGCTTCACTTACCGTAATAAGAGCTGCTGATTGAAAAATACTATCTTAAACCACCCATTTATTTTTAGAGTATGAATTGTGAGACTTTTAATATGGACATAAAAGAAAGAATGCACAGGGTGATCAAAATACAGGCATGGAGTGGACTGTCCTCACAGGATAACAGTGTGTGTTTTGGAGATAAGGATTGGGAATAGCACAGCGCTCATAGGTGAAGAGGATGTCCCTCTGTGCTTGGAATACTGCTGCAGATAACAGAAAAGACATGATATTTTTTAGAAGATTTCCCAAAGCAATGAGACCCAGGGTGAGTCTCAGAATAATTTCAGTCAGGGATATTAGACCTGGGATTAAGTTAATTTACTGGATATAAACAGAATAAAAAAAAAAATTAAAAAAAAAATTTCATATTAACTAGTCTGGTGGTTTTTTCCTCATCCTTTATCATTTTCTCCAGTTTAGCACTGTGCACACACCCCTTTTCACTGCAGAATCTGTGCATTTACATCCTAGGGACCATGTGAAACAACTACAGAAAACAGATGTGCAATCATTGCTGTGTACCTGAAATGAAAACTGAACCTATTGGGATGAATAGTATCAATGGAAATAGGCCATTTTGACATTTACTTCTTTCTGGCATTAAACAAGATTTAAAAGTGAAGAGTTAATATGGCTTACTATGTGCAAAGAGTGGAGAGGGGAGAATATAACATTAGAGCTGGTACCAGATGATAAAAATAATTCTTCGAGATGGTACATTTGCTTTCAATTTAACAGTTAATAAAGTACTTCTGCTTGATTTTCCCCATTAAGATCTATAGTAGTTTAGATCCACGTACATGAGGAAACTTCCTATTACCTTTCAGAAACAGTGTCTTTAAATATTTTTCTCCCCACTAAGTTTGTATTTTTTCCCATTTTTAATTTATTCCCTTCATCCCTGACTATGACACTGAGACAGACAGCTGTAATGTGCCAAGAAGTACATGAGTCAATTCTGTTGTCTGTTCACTCTTCACACAAAGTTATTCAAGATATTAGATATCTATGATTAATAATCTCATCAAAGGATGGGCCCCCTCTTTATAAATCTAACATGAAGTCTTACCAAGGTTCAGATGTGAAAAAACCCAATCATTTCAGAATTATAGGTTGCTATGGACCTAAAGGTGCATTCTAAGTCATATATCCAAATATGACCTTTTTTAAGAATGCTATAATCTGCTTTGGAATATTTTTTGGTTATATCCAAAAAAAACTATTCTAGAAAAAAGACATTGAAAAATTCATCATTTCCAGTATTCATGTAGAAATCTACGATAATTTTGCTCTAATCATGTTGCAGTATTTGGAGATCTTTAAGAATTCTTTCATCTGAAGTACTGCAAAAAGTCTCTCCTGGGTCTGGGAACCTGAATTGCACATTGTTAAAGGCAGGATACCAGAACCCATGGAATAAAGTTGCTATTGTACTTAGAGACACAGTTGTAGAGCTTCCTTTCCTCAAGCTATGCTGAATATAATAACCAGGAAAATACAGGAGTAGACAGGAGTAGACAGTAGTACCTGGAGAAAGCTTAGGCTGTAGAAAAAACACATGTTCAGGATCTTAGAAATTCCAACTTGACTTCTGCAGGTTTGAGAAGCTGTCAGGGTGAAAATGCTATAGTAACTGGAAATATCAGTCACCCTACTGCAAATGAGGTAAATGTCCCACTAGGAAAGGCTGATCTAAATTATTAGCACTGAAAATAGTAACACTTTGAAAAAAATAACAAAAGATCCAAAGCAGTGAAACAGGTCTTGTACTTGGCCTGATGAGTGGGCAGGAGCTGGTTCACAACATGTTAATTCAGAAACATTCTGAAATGCAGACAATTTGCACTGAATCTCTGAAAAGCCAGTGAAGGGTAAGACAAAACTAATGAGGTGAAGTAACTAACAGAGTAGGTTAACACTTGGGAGAATGAGGGCAAGAAGACAGTTTAAGGGCACTATGTTAGAAGATTGGATGCTTTCTACCACTGAAAATATACAGTTAAAACACAAAGAAACCAATGCTGCTAAAACAAACAAACAAAAAAAGGTATCAGGTGTGATATTGCATTCTTGGGAACAGGGGTAATTTTTAAGGGGAAAATGGAAGAAAACATAAACAAGTAATAAGGAAGGCCAATGTGAAGCATGCAATTTACCAAAGGTATTAAAAATGAATAATAGAAACTTTTTCAAACTTCAAAAGCCAGACTCATGCCAGAGAACTGGTAAGCCTGAAAAACGATACATGTGTAAAACCTAAAGCTGACGCCAAGGCTACACTGTTCACTACAGAGAAGTTTATGGAGTTTCTCCTAACCAGACCATTCTTTACAGAGAGAGTCTGAAGATTTATCTCAAGCTGAAGTGTTGATACTAGGACTTTTGTGCCCAGATGAAAATGTAAACCACACAATAACTGCTAATGAGGACCTTGTGGTATTTACCTAAATGGTCCAGAGAAACTCCCTGTGAAGGGTATGAACGAACTATGGTGCATGATATATTGCTTAAATCAGCCCAAGCATGAGAGAAATACAAGGTGATAAATACAAGAGTGGATTTAAAAAGAATGGAGTTAGTACACATAACCATAAATATGATGTATCTAGAAAATACTTGAAGAGGAGAATAAAGCCTTTTAGAGGAAAAGTATTACCTTATAAATCTATTACAGCAGACACTGAACTTGTAAGTAACGTTGGTTCAATTGATAGAGTGATTTTTTCAGCAAGTATTTGACATCTCTGAATAGAAATGCTTAAAGGAACAAAGCTGTCATAGAAGTGGTCACATAGATTATTAATTTTTCAGAAAATAAAGGATAAGAATAAATGGTTGGCTTGTTCAATTGAAAGAGGTTACCAGTAAGGCACAAGTGAGCTATGCTGACTTATGCAGTTCATTAAATGAATTGTGAAGGGACTGAAGAGTGAGGTGATGAAGTTAGTAAATGATACAAAATTATTCAGGCTAGCCAAAACTAAAGCAGACTAAAGAGTTGTAGCAGGATCTCATGAAACTAAGTGACTCAGTTCAGAGAAAGTAAACAGGCAACAATTAAGTGGAAGAATTTACTGGTAACTAATGAAGTTATGAGACAAGCAGTTTAAAGTGAACAAAAGGAAATACGTTTTCTGCAAATAATTGAAATGGGGAACTCATTGCCACAGGATGCTCTGGAGCCCAAAATTACTTTTATAAAGTACTTAAGACAGATTAATGAAAAAACATTTGATACAGCATGCCTAAACACAGCAATGCAGATGTAACTTGTGGCTTAAGGAGCCCCTAAACAAATTACTACTGGAGGTTTGGGAGGTACAGCAAGGGGAAGGTCATTCTATAATTGCATGCTCTTATATTCTTCCCCTAAGAATCTGCTATCAGCTGAATTATGGCCAAAAGAATGAAGAGTTTTGAGCACTGACTCCTAAGAATTGGGAATATCCTATTCAATTAGTTTATTTTTTTGTTTGTTTTACCCATCTGTTTATATTTGCCTCATCTTGTAGGTTTGGGACAAGGACATCTATTATTTATACAGTAATTAGTGAATTAGGCCCAACAGCATTTAAATTCTAGCTCTGAGCTTGCAGAGGTTATTGTAATATGAATGTTGAGCTACCTTTCACAGAGCATATTTGCTATATTACAAAAATAAACAAACAAACAAAAACTTCTGTTGAAGAAAATTGAATTGCAGTGTCAAGCATGTTAGCATCCAGAAAGATGTAATTTAAAATTCTTCAAACAAGCTTTAACCTTTGGAGTCCAAGCCTGGCAACAATATGCAAATGGAAATTACATTGGGGAGAAGCAATCCAGTGTAGGTGTCATGTTTCACTCAATCTCTTTATGTATTTGTTTATCATTTTATACAGACATTCCAATCACATAAACACAAGAAGTCATAAAATCTAGTGCTGTAACTGGGCCCTTCATTTTACAGTTTCAGCATGAGTAATGGAAGAATGCTAGATGAAAGAAACTTGGAATGAGGAAACTGTGAATCAGAACTGTAAAATAAAAGGGAAGAAGGTGAAGCTTGTATATATCACTGTAAAAGTGATGTATTTTCTACTGTTAGCAAAGAACTTGTGTCATTAGTGAGACAAAATTATGTAGTTATTCTCAATGATGGGAATGCATTTGGGACAGCTGACTTGGATACTTGTGTTCTAGCACTGAATGGGATACTTCATTGAAAAAGAAGTTGTAGGATTTCCTTCTTGATCAAATACATACATAGTATGAAAAAAATGTGCTTATTTCTAGTTAAAACAAAACAAAACAAAACAAAAAACAAAACAAAAACCCCCATTTAAATCACAGAATAACAGAAATCACAGAATACATGGAGTTCAAGGATCATTGTGTCCAGCTCCTGGCCCTGCACAGGACCATCCCCAAGAGTCACACCATGTGCCTGAGAGTGTTGTCCAAGTGTTTCTTGAAGTCTGCCAGGCTTGGTGCTGTGACCGCTTCCCTGGGGAGCCTGTTCCAGTGCCTGAACGTCCTCTGGGTGAAGAACCTTTTCCTGATATCCAACATAAACCTCCCCTGACAGAACTTCAGGCCATTCCATTGGGTTCTGTCACTGGTCACCACACAGAACAGATCAGTGCCTGCCCCTCTTCTGCCCCTCACGAGAAAGTTGTAACTGCAATGAGGTCTCCCCTCAGTCTCCTCTTCTCCAGGCTGAACAGACCAAGTGACCTCAGCTGCTCCTCATACAGCCTCCCCTCAAGGCTCTTCACAATCTTTGTAGCCCTCCTTTGGACTCTAATAGCTGAATATCTGTGTACATATATTTTTGATGTGAGGGTTGAAGGCTGCAAAGTCTAGATTCTGAGCAAATGAAGAGTAGTTTCCTTACTGATGATTTTCCAGAGAATCAGAGAATCACAGAATATGCTGAGTTGGAAGGGACCCACAAGGATCATCAATTCCAACCCTTAGCCCTGCACAGAAAGAGACCAGAGCAGCATTATGTCAGAGGAGCAAAATACAAAAAATGAGAGGTATGGAAAGAACAGACAGCCTGGGAACTCTGTTTCTTTCTGTATTCTTTGCAAACTTTTTATTTTAAAATTTCTATCTCTTTTCACCAGGGCTGTCTAGTTACTGAATGCTACTTTTCAGGTGCTGTACGCTTTATATATACTACAGTTCTCTTCATCCCACTTCTTTACTGAAGGTATGATCTGCAAAGGTATATAAATTAGGACCCTCTGAAATGGAGATCAGTGCATTAAAGTCTTTATCCTTGAAGCTTGTTTTTATTCTGAAGTCAAAATACTGAATAAATTTTGGTATAAGAGATGTGCATACACCCTGGGCATGCACCCCTGGTGGCTAGAAAAGTCCTGTGGGATGTGGTCAGCTTCATTTGACATACTGACAATTTCTATTTGCATCCTATTCAGCTGTAAATTGCAGGCCATGGTGCTGGGCAAGTTGGAAGGGTTTCCTGTGCCCAACCACCCAGCTCTCTATGGTGGAACTTGTAGAGTGAAACAGTCCCTCTGCACTCCACAATGGTGAACTGGCCCAGAACACTGTGTGCAGATGTGACCCAAGCACAGGTTTGCCCAATACAGACTGTGAGAGTGAGTGTTTTTCAAAGTTTTAAAGTCTGTATCCATTTTCATAAAAATCTGTATTCTGTTTTCTCATAGCTGTGTTGTGACTTCTGGGGATACAATAGAGTATTTGATCCTAATGATCACATGGAATTATTTGCTTTCACCTGACAAACCTCTGATTACTAGAAAATTTATCAGTATGCAAGCTAATATCCTGCTGCAGGATATTATGAAAGCAAGTGGCTTTTTAAGGCTGAAACAAGGGTTAGATACTTACGAGAATAAGAAGGGCATCTGTGCTTATGCCAGTAAGGCTAGAAGAGGATGAGGCTCACCAATTGTGCTTCTGGACAATAAGCTGTTCACTTGTTGAGATCAGAAAGGTTTGCCTTTTTGTTTCATTTAAGTGTTAGCCTGTACTGTGAATTTGAACTCGTGAATTTAAAGCATCTAAGATAGGCTGATTCCGGTCTGCTTACCAGATCATACAATAAAAGATAACAGTAAGTTACATCTTCTGGGTAATATTGCTTTTCTTTGTGATCATATCTCATGTTGCTTCTGTAATGTCCCTTGTTGCATCAGATGAAATAAATTCAACCTCTCTATTCATCTGGGCCATGAAATGGCAGGAAAACGGAGTTTTGCATCATTACAAGTCCTTTACTAAGTGCATAGATCTGTTCTTGGCCTGTAAAGGCAGAAATGAGCTGAGTTTTCCTGCTTTCTCCTAAGTAGCCCATCAGCAAATACCCAGGTGGCTCATCAAAACAGACAAGCACATTTTTTTACTGCCATAACAACCAATTTTTGGCCCTCAGATAATGCAAAGCAAGCTTCAGGTAGGCAGGGCCAGATGACTTGTTTCAGGGACCATCACCTGCTTCCAGAGTGCATACATCCACGTGTCCCTCTGATATAACTATTTATACCCCTATCACACAGGGACATAGGCCAGAGGGGTGGGATAGATGAACTAGACAAGGAACTGTCTCTAAGTGAAGGTACATCCTTCTCTCACAGCTCCTGTTAACTCCCACTGTCTCTAACTGGTGAAATACTAAGTAGCTCTTTTGATCTGGATCATTGTTTGCTTCACCATTGCAATCTTTCAGGTTAAGGACAGACACCTCGCTATCCTTACTTAAAATCTTAGGAAGGAAACATACAGTGAAGACCAATTCCTGTCACATCCACAGGCTTTCTGAATTCCAGTGCAGGCTGCTCAGGATCATTTTTTAGTCTAAAATGTATCTCAGCTACTCACTGAGTCAGACAGCATTAACTGGCCTATTCCATAGGCATCTTGTGAGAACAAAAACTTGAAAAATTATGTTACAATCTCCTGGTTTCTCACAGTAGTGAGAAACAAGGAGAGAGATGCACATGACTGAAACAGGTTTTACCTCAAGGAATTTTCTCTCTTACTCTTCAAGACACAATTGGGACCCAAGTACACTTGTGTTGTCACTGTAACAATCTCTATAGAGAGACCAAAAATATTCAGGAGGATCAAGCTCCCACAGATCTGAACAGGAATGATATGTTTACATATCTTACATGCTTAAAAAATAGTGTGGAGGGCTCTTCACTGAACCTCAAGAGGATGCAATATTATGCAAACCCCAAGAAAATCCCAAAATATTACAATTACATAACACCCTCCTATTTGGAATCTGCACATTCTGTCAAACACAAAGTTCCTGCAGGCCCATGTATGATCTCAAGGAATATCTTCAAGTAGGACCTCCTGGCATGTGTATATCCCTGTAATATGGGGATGAAAATGTGTGCTGGAGTTACAAACCCCATACTTGCCTTGAAAACAAAGTCAACATAATTTTTAAACACATGACTAGTGATCTAAGCAGAACATAACCTTTTAGAGGTCAGAAGAATGTGTGCAAGTTGGTAGACTAACCACAGATCTACAAATCACAAGCAGCTTATGCAAAACTCATCTTGATATTTCTTTGTGCCATTCCTCATTATTTTTAGAAATAGCTAACACAGATAATATTCTGCATTTCAATTTGCAATTGTTTTTACATGTACTTTAATTAGTACAAGGTCAAAAGGAAGGCTTTTGAAAGAAGATATGAGGTTTTTGTTGTCACCAGATGACAGCATGTTGAAAAGTTACCAAAATGCCATGGCAGAATAAAAGAGGGATTGAGGGTTTTGTTTTGCTCCTTAAGATGAATTGCTGAGCATTCAGGATTTCTTTGAATCAGGGCTCAGTCATCACTTTCAGAGCAAAGAAATGACTCCTTGACAGGAAAGGGCAAACTAAATTCTTGTTTTCCTATAATTGTATCAACATTTGTTGTGGTCTGAACTATCTCCATTGTAGTTTAAACCCACAGGAAGAGGCTCTGGAGAAGAAAATCATTGTGCTAAAATACCCTTGCACAGCTTCTAAGGGGTTTTGCTGTTCTTTTTCTTTTCACCAAGGGATAGGCTTCCTCTCCAGGGGCTATGCTGCAGGGCTTGTCCCTAAATCCTAAACAGGGAAGAAGTCCTTTAAGCTGTCCCTCAGCTTTCCATCCAACATGGCTGCAGTAGAATTCCCCTGCAGATTCACTGTGGGAGGCTGGGGTGCCACCTTACCCTTGCAGGTCTGATGGGAACATAGGGAAGGGTCAGAGGGCAGCATCAGGTTATCCCTTTTCAGCTTTCTTGTAGGCCACCTTTAGGTACTAGAAGGCTGCTATTAGGTTTCCATGGAGACTTCTTATCTCCAGGATGAAAAATTTCTGATCTCTCAGCTTGTCTTCATAGGAGAGGGGTTTCAGCCCTCTGATCATTTTGGTGGTCATCCTCTAGACCTGCTCCAACAACTCTGTGCTCTTCCTTTCTGGGGGCCCCAGAGCTGGATGCAGCACTCCAGGTGGGGTCTCACCAGAGTAGAGTAGAGGGGCAGAATCACCTCCCTCAACCTGCTGGCCATGTTTCTCTTGATGCAGCCCAGAACATGGTTGGCTTTCTAGTTGGCAAGTGCACATTACTGGGTCACCTTGAGCTCCTAGTCAATCGACACCTCCAAGTCCTGGTTGAAGGGATAGAATGTACCCTCAGCAAGTTTGCTAACGACACAAAACTGGGAGGAGTGACTGATATACCGGAAGGCTCTGCTGTCATTCTGTGGGACCTTTATAGGGTGGAGAGTTGGGCGGAGAGAAACCTAATGATGTTCAACAAGGACAAGTGCAGGGTCCTTTACCTGGGGAGGAATAACCCCAGATACCAGTACAAGTTTGGGGCTGACCTACTAGAGAGCAGCTCTGCAGAGAAGGATCTCAGAGCCTTGGTGGATGACAAGCTGACCATGAGCTGGCAGTGTGCCCTTGTGGCCAGGAGGGTCAATGGGATCCTGGGGTGCATAGGACAAAGTGTGGACAGCAGGCTGAGGGGAGTGACTCCCTCTACTTGGCCCTATTATGTTCATATCTGGAGTGCTGTGTCCAGTTCTGGGCTTCTCAGTACAAGAAAGACAAGGAGCTACTGGAGAGGGTCATTGAAGTGCCACAAAGATGATGAGAGAGCTGGGCCTGTTCAGTGTAGAGAAGAGAAGACTGAGAGGGCATCTCCTCAGTACATATAAATATCTCAAAGGCAGGTGTCAAGAAGATGGTGCCAGGCTCTTTTCACTGGTGCCCAGAGAGAGAACAAGGTGCAATGGCCACAAAATAAAATGGAAGTTCTAACTCAACATGAGGAAGACTTTCTTTACATTGAGGTTGGCAGAACACTGGAATAGGCTGCCGAGGGAAATAATAGAGTCTCCCTCTCTGGAGTCATTCAAACCCACCTGGATATGTGCCTGTGTAAACCTGCTGCAGGTGATCCTGACTTGTCAGGGGAGATGGACCAGATGATCTCCTGAGGTCCCTTCTAACCCTAACAATTCTGTGATTCTGTGAAGTCTTTCTCATCAGGGCTGCTCTCAATCCATTCTCCTCCCAGACTGTGTTAGTGCTTGTGATTGCCCTGAGGCAACATGATCAGCAACTACTTGGCCTTTGGTTCTGCTTAGGAGCCATTTGTGTGCTTATTTAGGAAATTTTAGTGAATCTTTGCAAGCCTAACTTAAAGAAGCCTCTCATAAGTTTCATTGTGTTTGTCTGAGTAAGGATTCCAGGACTTGCCAAGAGATTATACTAAAGTGAAAACTTCTTCAGTGTTTTTTGCATCCCAGTGTTTTTTGTATTTTGTAATACATCAGAAGAAGATGTTTGTGATTTGTACCTTTTTTCTTCTGATGTTTTTGTCATGCAAAAAGATTTAAAATCATGTTGGAGCAATGAAATATCCTGCCTTCATTTAAAATAATGGCACTGTTGCTAGTTTTGAAATATTGAGTACCAGTCATATCCTAGAGGACTTTCTCACTTCTTATTTGAACAAAACTCCTCTTTAAACTACTGCACTCACTAAGAACGCAGAAAAAAACCCAACCACTCAAGACTTGGATATTGAAATATAAAAAAACCCTGATTTGCATGAGATGTGCAAAAGGTTGTTATGGGACCCCCAAGTTTCTGGGTGAAGTTCAACATGTGTCAGTTAAGACATCACTATTTTCTGCTAACTGAATTTGGTGATTTGCATCTGATTACCTGTATGTTCAACTGGCTGCATAACAAATAAAACTGACAGTGTTGTTGAACTACTCAGTGCTGAAGTCAAGGAATAACAGCTAAACCTGGCTTGTACCTTGGAGCCAATGGGAAATACATCATGCATCTCAAAAGTGATCTTGTCACAAGTATCAAGTCATTAGGTGCTCGGCTCTTCCAAGGGTATATCAGAGACGCTCAAGCTACCTTGAGTGTAGTGATAAATGAAATGAGCCATTTCTGCTCAAGGACCGCTCTTTGCCTTGAGCCCACCTGGCACAGCTATAGGGTAAGCTATATTGCCTTACTCTCTAAACAGTATGGTTGCACCCAAAATACATTTTGGGAGCAGTCCTTATCCTGTGCTAATTCCCAGCTGTAGTTGAGCAGTGTATGTAAGCCTTTGACAGGCTCTTTCTGAGTTCAGGCCAAAATGCTGCCAGACCTGTGCAGAGACAGCTGGACAATTACAGCCTTATGCCTGGTTCTGGCTGTGTTCCTATACCTGGAGCAAATTAATTTCCCTCTTTAGCTCTACTAACCAGTATGCAAGACAAGATCACCAACCTGACTTGTACCTGCTCTCTTCGTATTTACATATGCAAGACAAAGCATTAAATCCCCAGAAGGAACAGCACTCATACTCTTATCTGGTATGCGTAACACATGTTGGAAAACAGTGGGGACTATTTCAGCAGTGCATGGTTTTATCCGTAGGCTCTACTCTGTCATCTCCATTGTACCAGTGACATTGCAGACTGAATTCTCATCCTTCACTCCCAGGAATCTTCAAGATATGTTAGTGGGTCACTGTGGTGAAGTCTGTATGTTGGCAGCCCAGTCTGTGCATCATGGCTGAGGGTGATTGCAGGCTCTTCATTCCCCTAGTGCCTGTGAGCACCAAAGCCAGCAAGAAAGGTAAGGGAGTAAAACCCCATTTTGGGTTGTTTTCTTTTTACAGCACAACTAACTAACAAAATTTTGGTCCAACTTCTCGAGCATGTATCGCTTTGCTGGCAACCTCAAGAATATCTACTGTGGCTTCATAATATCTGCTACTTAAAAGAACAGCAATTACAAAAAGAACTAGCCACTAACATCAGTGTCTTTACTTTTATCTTCAAACAACAGATGGTGTTAATCTGGAGCTTTGCATTCCTGTAAGTGCTGGATCATGAAACACCTTGCTTCCAGCAGCACCCTGAAACACTGTATTGCTGGGGAAAATAGTCAAAATGAGTGATCAGAGCAAACTATGCCTGCCATCAAAGAGACTTTGCGTGAAATTCTTATCTTTTCACAAGAAAAGATGTCATCCACATGACAATTGTGGGTCTCATTCAGTTTTCAGGCACACTGCCTAAATGCAGAGCAGCTTGTGTGAGTCCCCAAAATCTGGAGTAGCTTCTAACTGATATACTTTAGGACAGGACAAGACTAGTAAGATCACAGTTGAGTTCGTACGCTAGTTTTACACTGGAATAAGTTTACAGCTCTCTGCAACTAGGTCACATTTCAACAGAGTTATTTCAGATTTACTTCACTGTTACCAAGATCAGAATTGGTGACTACCTGGGATGAAAAGTTAAGGTGACACTGAGGCAATTCTTTTGTAATTCATATGGCAAAAGCTAAAATAAATAACACGAAAGGCCCCCACATTATTAGCTAGTGTGTTTGAAAGAATCTTGCCGTTGTGTTTTATCTTTTCTTAACTGCAAGCCAGAACATTTAGGATTTAATTATTTAGAGAATGGGGGAGGGGAAGTGACCCTTTTGAAGAAAGTTCCACAAGTTTCCAAACACTTCAACATTTCATCATGGCAGTCAGCCACATGCCAAACAAAATGCAGCTTTCCACCAGGAATCTGACAGGTGGCCTTTCCGAAGTTTACACACTGAAGTGTGAGCTGATATTCTGCTGCTTATTTTACTGCCTTTTAAGTTATTCCCTGATTGAAGCCAGTCTGCAGACATCTTTCCACTTAACAAAAGATAAGATCTTTCCCTGAACATTTGGGGATTTTAGTATGCTTTTATATTATCCATATCTATTCAGGGGACTGTTACTCACACGTTCAAATGCAGAAATGTTGGGCTGGCAAGGAGGAAAGACACATACATATGTAGGCAAAAGATAAGCTATTTGAAGCTTCACTGATAACACAGAGGTATTACTGAGGTACAACACAGGGAAAAATCCCAGCTTTCCCTCAAGGTGCTTCCCTGTCTCTGGCTGTGAAGAAGGTTGGCACCCCAGCCTCACTCATCTCCTGGCTCATTCCCTGGAGAATCTCCAGCTGCATCCATCTGCCTGGGGCTCTCCACCTGCCACCCAAGGAGGCACCTTCAGGGAGAAATAAATGCAGTCTGTAGTTTATTATAAAGTAACACTGCACTTTCCTTTATCACATCTTTCTCTCTGTTGTCCTAGGACTTTGAAATGTCTCCTCAGAATTTTCTGGATGCTCCTGGAAATCATCTAAATCAAGAAGATACCAGAAGAGACAGGGCAAAAATGGAAGTATGATAGCTCTAGGTTGTACATCTCACTTTCCTTGCTCCCATCAGTTATGGTGTCCCCAAAAGTATACAGCAAGGTTCAGGTGAAGACATAAGAGAAACCACAAATTCTTCTGCAGAAACAAATTTCTTGAAGTAACAAGAGCCTCAACTGATCCAATGGAATGGCTCACGACTGATAGCTACATTAAGGAGGCTCATGTCTGACTCAGTTTAACTCACTTCTGGGAACTGCTTCTTACAGTTCACAAGAGAAAACTTGGGATGTGCCCTTGCCTTCATTTATATCCCATTTGGCCATCATGAAGCCAAAGGAAAGTTTGTGATAGATAATGGAGTATGCAACTGAAAATTATGAGCATTTATAAGAGGAAGATTCTGGCAAATAAAGGCCTAAGTCCTGACCAAAATTTGGCTTACAGTCGGCAAGTAGCAACAGGAGATATTTCTTCCTGTTGCATTCATGTTCCTATTCTGCACTTCACCACAGCATCTGAGTAGTTTCTGAAAGCTTCCCATGTGACTAAGACTTGGCCCATACTGCCTGATTGCTCTCCATTCCCCCAGGAAGAGAGTCAGGGGCAGTGAAGTGTCTTTCTCTCTTTTTTTCTTTTTTTCTTTTTTTTTTTTTTAGAGATTACTTTAGCTTGTGGTTATGTATGCTGATATGTATTTGTACTACAGAAAATAAGGCTGAAGAAGTAGCTTTGCACTTGAAGCAGGCAGGCAGACAAGTGCTAAGTCAATGCAGGACCTCAGTTCCTGGGGGAGTGTATTCCACTGGCTGAAAGCAGCTCACATGACCCTTATTTTTATAGAAGAGAGTCCTCTTCTGCCAAGTGGGCAAAATTGTAACCCATAGCACTTCTCTTATATACAAGTATGCGTGTGTGTATATATATACAACAGAAGTCTAGACAGACAGGAGTCCTTGAAAATTATGTCTCCATTGCAGTTGTTTTACTATGCCAGAATGCTGTAAAGGGACCTTTCCAATTAGAAAAGTAAAAATCAAAATATATAAGTATATCAATGAACATATTTACTACATTCTACAAGTATTTTGTGCAGAGATGGATTACAGAATGAAATCCTCTGTTCTTTAAACAAGGAAAGTGAAAATATGGTACCATCATAGTGAATTGTCCATCTTTGGTTGTAATCCTCATGTTTTGACCAGTCCTTTCCATTCAATCCTTCATTTTCCAAAAATCAGAAGAGGGTACCAATGAATCTATCTGCAGAATTAAGAAAGGGAAAATACACTTCAGCATCATGGCATGATGAGTCAGGGAGGGTTTAGGTTGGATATCGGGGAAAAGTTTTTCACCCAAAAGGCAGCTTAGCACTGGAACAGGCTCCCCAGGGAGGTAGTCACAGCACCAAGCCTGTCTGAGTTCAAGAAGCATTTGGACAAAGCTGTCAAGCACATGGTGTAATTCTTGGGGCATCCTGAGCAGGGCCAGGAATTGGACTTGGTGATCCTTTTTGGTCCCTTCCAACTCAGCATATTCTATGATTTTGTGAGGGCATTTTTGTTTAAGATCTCATTTTCCATCCATTCATGACAATAGCAAAACGATGATGGATTTGAGTTGCACAGCTCAAACACATTGCAAAATGATCATTAAATTATTTACAATTGTTAGCAACATTCCATTATACTTAGAGCAAGCAGAGAAATGCTTGAACCCCTCTGTGAGCAATAAATAAGCCAATATGATCTTGCCATCTCTACTCCCTCTCCACACCCTTAAGAACGTTAAAAAAAAAAAAATAAGGGAGAGAGAGAAAATGTAAAAAAGGCAACTCAACAAAGCAGGCAATTCCTTAGGAATTTTCTTGCATTAAAAATGTCTTTGAAATTATCCAGCAACTAAAACACAGGCCCCCTGATCCTTTTGGTCTCACAGAACAACAACAGAGTCTTCTGTGCTCAGATGTGGTAATTACAGACAATATGCACAAAGAAAAGCAAATAAAACTATTTCAATTGCCAGATCCAAACATGCAATTGTGCATCTATAAAGGTAATTACAAACCAAAAGATCAGTCATGGTTCTTTTTTCTTCAAATTACTGTTTTGACCTGAAGAAAAACAATTATATAATGTAAGTAATCCTAATAATTTTAAGATTTGTTTTGCATATCAGTATCAAATCTGAATGCTCCACTTTTTTTAGGCATTTTGAAGTGTGTGTTCTGCGCCAAATATTGTATCTCTGACTAATTTCTGATTCAGGAAAGCCTTGGTCCAAAAAGCCACTGATGGCAATGGCAAAATTCCATAGAGATTTCTACTGCTGATTCAGATACTTTTTTTTCACTCTTGTCTATTTTTAAGTCACTAGACTCTTGCCAACAGGCATTTTAAGTATAAGGAGCAGGAAATTGAGAGACTCCAGAGGCAGGTAAATATCAGAAGTTAACATATTGTACTGTTGCTTTTCAGCTTTACTGTATATATACAGAATTTCTTTACTTGTTGGTAGTCATGGTAAAGCATGTCATCTAAAGTTTTGTCTACAGTAATAAAATACCCTGAGTACCTCCTCAATTCTTGACCAAACTTCTTGGACAATGACATCTGGTTATTACCTTTCAGTGCAGGTTGACCCTACAGGATATGCCTTTCTGTACTTGTAGAGAAAGAAACAAGTGCCCTACTACATAAGTAGTGGAGCAAAATACCTCAAAAAACCCCCTAAGATACCGCCATCTACAGAGCTTGATGAAGAATCTCATTAAAGAAATTAAAAACACTAATGAAATGCTTTTGCCTTAATATGACATTTGGAGTACACTCAGCCTTTGGAAACATCCACCTCTCAAACCTATTCAACCTATTCAAACCTATTCAACACCTCTCAAAACCTGTGATACTTTGTGCAGTGGAGAAAGAACCACAAATGAAAGCAGACATGGCTGCTTACAGTAGCTGTAGTTCTCAGGAATCAGCTGAAAAATCCAAAACAAATTTCTGTTATCACATCAGTGAGTGTAATCTTGATGAAACTTTGAAAGGTGGCCTCTTTTCAGAGGCAATGAGGGGAGATCAGGTCAGGCTTTTATGCTTTTTTTCCTGATAGACAAGCAAATCTTCATAATAAACCCAGCTCACACTGTCTATCAAGGATGAGCTGTTGAGCTGATGCCAGAAGAGTCTAGGCTCGTACTTGATGCTTAGTTTGGACTCCACTCAGCGTCTGCATATAGATCTAAGCCAAGCAAACTAAAGCCAGCAAGGATATTTTGGCACCATTTCCTGGCAGCTACAGTGACCTTGCGTATCTATTATGTATTTTCTTTTTTTCATACTCTACGTATTTAGTCAGCTTTGTTGGCTGATATCTGATTTTTTGGCTTGTTTCACTGTGTCTGGGCTGTACCTTTGATCACTTGGCTTGCCCAAGTCTAGTATCAGTTGATTTGTAAATCTGCTGCAATTTATTAATTGGACTGCTATAGACTGGAATCCATTTATGAAAGTTCGTTTTTAACATTTCATGCTACATATTAGCTCTTTATTCATTCATTCATTCAGCTTGCTGAATACAAAACAGGAGTATAGACAGGAATTTGTGAAAAAGGCTGAGAGGAAGACTATGATCAGTAAAGGTCATGAACCCTCCTCAGAACATTGGTGCCATTAGCAACTCAAAACAGGATTTTCAAGGTGTGCTGTTACAGGCATTATCTCATTTTACGATGTATATTTTTCTTTCTACAGGATCCACTCATGGCATCTTTCCATACCTTAGGTGTAGACAATGGCTTTTACCTGAGAAAGGTCTCAACAGGTCAAGCAATGCAAAGGACTATTCATAGCATCTGCATATCACCCTTCCCCTAACAAAGAGAAGCTACCACCTACTGCTGCACCCCTCAGCCTCAGCATTCTGGTTCCCACCACCATGCTCAGAAGTGTACATGACACAGCAGTAATCAGAATACCTGAGAAGGACAGCATGCAGTCACAGAGACAGGTAAAGTCCACTTCTTAATTCTACCTCCTCTCTTTTTCCTTTCTCGAAGCCCTTCTGTTTGCCCCTCATATTTCTGTCTCCATATTCCCCTTTCCCAGGTCAGGCTTCCAGCTCTGCCTCCTTCAGCTGCACTTCTTCTTACCTCCTCAGTCACTTCCACTTTCCTCTCTGCCTACCTGCTCCTCAGGCAGATGGAGGAGTGATGGAGAGAAGGATGGAGGCATCTGTGAATATTTTCAAACCACAACATGGGGACACTTGCCAGCTCACAAGAGCAGATCCTTGTGCTCATCAGCAAAGTCAAATGAAATGCAATGGGGCACAACAGGTCAAGTAAGGAGAAGAGCTCTCTTCTCACTGAGAATCACACAAATGCATTGTAAAAATGCCTGTAGGACCAATGCTCTCTCCTGCTCCTCCTCTGTGTGCACTGTGGTGAAATCTTTCTTGACTGAAAAAGTGCAGGAAAAGCAAACATTTGAATCCCTACTCCCTTGCTGCCCACAAAGTGCATGTTTCAAAGCCTTGCCAGGACTGTTGTCATGCTAGCACACAGCATGGACTCATTCCACAGGCCCAGATGCTTCTCACAATTTCCTCACTGTGGATTTGGGAACTGAGCAGGGTCTACTTTAACTTGACATCGTAGTTTCAGCCCCAAGCAAACAGATGATTCTTGAAGAAGCTGCAGGCAATAGTTAGCATGTAAGAGGTCACCAGCAAAGCTTTGGCATGGCTGCTAAGCCACTGAGACAGGGAGGGCTTTCTGCAACATCAAGCAGGCAGTACCATGGGGCATTGCAGGAGTAGGCTCTATCCCAGGAAAAGTACTGCATCTGTTTTTGTTTCACATGACAATTGAGATGTGGTCACAGAGAGAATAAAACCAAGAGAAAAAGTTTATCAAGTAGCCAGGAAGTCAGTGGGAGAGCTGATTATACAGAAGCTGCTCTTCTGCCTCGTGTAGTTGGGCAAGACCTGCCCGAAAAGAAGCTCTGCTGCCTTTCTTCCACTGGGGCTAGGGCTTGATCATGCCTGCCCTGGAGTAACAGCAGGCAACATGTAGCCAAAACTCCTTGGCCCTGCTCCCGCAGAAGTATGGCTTTGCTCTATCCTCAATTCAAGACCTAGAAGGAAAAGCCACTCTTATAGCTCATGGTGGGCAAATGGTTTCACTGCCAGGGCCAGATGTTGCTTTAGGATATAGACGGAATTACATGATGACAACCCTTTCTTCTCTAGGAGTTTCATGGTGGCTCAATACACAGGGGCACACCAGAATATGTTTAATGTGTGCATGGTTTAGCAAACACTAGTTGTCTTCTACTCCCTGCTTGAAACCACAGTGGAGAATATGGTCCATATCCTCCGACAGACTGCACTGATCCAGATCTTCATTGTCTTATAGGCACTTCCCATGTTCAGTGTATGATTGCAAAGGAACTCTTCCCTCCAGTCTTACACAATCTCTCTTGAAGTGGAACAGTAACAAAATTAGAAGAGAGCACATTAACATTTGTACCACAACCAAGGAATGAGCCCCATGCTAATAAGCAAGCACATACAAGGAGGCAGTGTGATGCTGTGCCTTTTCTTTTTTCTGCTCTGCAACTCAGTAGAGATCTGGAGATGGGAACAGGACTGCAAGATGTAAGACTATTTACAAATGGAATATGCTTTTATTCCTGCTTCTTGTGTTAATATGTAACATTATTTTTTCAAGATGTGGTCATAACTGGGAGTTATGGAGGGGAGCTTGGGGATTATAAGACTGAATTTGGATTTTCATCTTTTTTATTTTTGGAGCATTTTTTAAAAAATTGACTCTTCCATTCTGCCAGCAGTTTTTTTGACTACTGTGATGATCAAAGCCCTCAGCTGTGCCATAATCAGAATGACAATAACAGATCTGTTTGAAGCCGTCTAAGTGTCATCTTGTACAGCACAGCAGTGTTGAAAGATGTTTGCATAAGGATGAAATAACTGACTAAGAATGGTTACATTACTCTTCAACCACAGGTTGAATTTGTTGTTTTGCATGCAAAAGGTCTGCCCAGAAAAAGAGGTGTTTGGCCTACTGTGTCGCCACTCAAAAGTTGACAACTGGAAAAATATATCAGTTCATGTTCAAGACCACCAGCATTTCTCTGATGGTTGCTGAACTCAGATGGGCAGTGCAATGGAAGGAGGACTATCCAGATTAGTTCCAATTTTCAATAAATTATATAATGCTTTTGTGTATCTCTCTTGCAATATAAGGACAGGGGAAGTGGCCTAAGAAAAATAATGACTTTTTGCATAGAACATTAAAACCACTTTCTTAAGTATGTTTGAAGGAATAAATCCTACAAAAGAAACTGACAGAATTCTACAGGAAGGCTTGGCATGAAAAAGAGAGCAGCCCTGTAATTGAAATACATTGTGACAGATTATTACTAGCATATGAATAAATCTGGGGAAAATTCTTGCTTCATGAGGGAATAAAGTGGATGAAACTGCCTACCTTATTTTAAGGTCACAACAGCTATTCATTTTAAGTAGTACAGATGTCCTTAACTACTTGTGAACTTAGCACATGAGAGTTCAGTGGATAGATGTTCTCTGAGACTGAACTTGGCCCCAGCACTTCTTGTAGCAATTCAGGATACTAAAAAACTGAACCTATTTACTGTCCCTTCCAGAGTATAAAATAATTGAACATTGTTTAATAATACTGAGCAGACCAACAGCAAAATTTCACAACACAGAGAACTGACACAATCAGGATAAAATACTGACTTCTTTAAGCATCATTACGTTCCCATGAACTCCACAAGACACTTTCCAGGGTGCTCATCACGGGCAGAGCTATAATGAAAAAGATGAATAGAGCCTATAGTTTGGATGTCCTTAGAACTCAAAAATTACATTAAATGGGAATGGAGAAGGAAAAAATTGAGGTGGAACTTCCAGAAAGCATGAGTTCATTCTAGAGAAGATCATACTCTGTCCAAACGTCCTCTGTAATTGCTCACAACTACCCAGCCCACTGGCAAAATGGGTAGTGTTGGCAATGATAATAATTAACCAGCTGATTCATAGACACTTAAGTGATCAAAAATGAGCCTAACTCAGCCAACTGGCTCAACTTAGTGGTGGAAATTGAATCAATGGAAATATATAAATATACTGCCATATCATGGTTAAATTCCAGCTATCAGCTAAGTACCATGCAGCTGCTGGCTCACACACACAGCCCCATTCCCAGTGGAGATGAGAGCAGTGGAAAAAAGTAAAACTCTGGCTTGAGATAAGAACAACTTAATAATTCAAACAAAACAAAATATACTAATAATGATGATGATATTAACTGTAAAAAGAGAGAGGGAGCAATAAAACCCAAGAAAGACAAGTGATGCAAAATACAGTTGCTCACTACCAACTGACCAATACCCAGTCCATCCCCAGGCAGTGCTTGCTGTTTCCCTGCTAATTCCTCCCAGTTTATATATCGAGCATGACATTCTATAGTATGGAATATCCCTTTGGCTAGTTCAGTCAGCTATTCTGACCATGCTCCTGCCTAGATTCTTATGTTAATGCTCACTGGCAGAGCATGACACACTGAAAAGTCCTTGATTTAGAGTAAGCACTACTTAGCAGCAACTAAAACATCAGTGTGTTATTGACATTTTCTCAGACTAAATCCAAAATGCAACACTGTGCCAACTACAAAGAAGAAAATTAACTCTATCACAGCCAAAACCAGGACATGTCTGACAAAGTATTAAAAATTGAAGGGATTTTGACTAACTGTGGCAGATACTACAAGACCTCATTACTCTCTATAACTACCTGAAAGGAAGTTATAGCCAGGGGGGGTTGGTCTCTTCTCCCAAGCAGTCAGTAATAGGACAAGGGGACATGGGTTTAGGCTCAGCCAGGGACGGTTCAGGTTAGATATTAGAAAGAAATTCTTTACAGAGAGAGTAATCAGGCATTGGAATGGCCTGCCCAGAGAGCTGGTGGATTCACCATCCCTGAAGGTTTTTAAACTGAAATGGGATGTGGCACTGAGTGCCATGATCTAGTAAACAGACGGGAGTTGGATGAAGGGTTGGACTTGATGATATCTGAGGTCTTTTCCAACGCAATTGATTCTATGATTCTAAGATATTAAAAATGCCACTTAAATTCCAGCCTTTAATTAGGTATGGTCTACATAGTATTCATGTAGTTATCATAAAGCCAGCTCACAACAGGCTAACATGCACCCAATTATACTGGAGGATGTGGTCAAAGATCCATGGATTCCAGTGGTTATGAGATCACAATCTGACTGTTCAAATCAAAGGAAACACAAAATGAAACAGTTTTAGAAAATCTCCCCTATAAGACACAAGAAGATCCCATCAAAATGGTGCAAACGTCGCTGAAATGGAAATGCTGGTGTGTTACTGAGTCCCACTCCTATGAAGCTACTGGCCTTGAAACCAGGAATCTCCTCTTAAAACTCTTCACTTGCAAAACAGGCTTAATTCAGATTATGCAAGATAAGAGGATATATCTACTCAGAGCTGCACAGCTTGTCTATTGGAAAAATCCTTCAATTTCTGTCAAATGACAAGAGCAAACACATGTTGTTAAAAATGTTGCTGCAAATATAGTCATTATAGCTCTGCCACTGCCAATGTAAGAGCTAAATATATTAACAGCTTAGTTCACAGCTAGTCTAAAATAACAAAAGCAAAATAAATTGCTAAAGCATGTAAAAATTCACACACTTAAATTTTTTTAAAAAACAAAATATTCGAGTTTATATACACAGGAGGACACAAGTAGAATAAGCTGGATCAGACTACTTCTAGGTATTACTTGTAGCATACGAAGTTAAAATGAGTTAAAGTTACTTGCCTTTGCTTGGAACAAGGAATGATTGAACTGTAATAGCATCCTACAACAAAGACAAATCTCCTAGTGAGAAATGAGATTTTTTGGAAAACATATCACCCAGCTTATAACAAGAATTTGATATTCAGTTCAGACCTTTGTGGATGTGCCATCACATGCCTGCCCTGGTTTCAGCATGAGACTGGACTAACTGCTAGCTCTTTCCATGTCTCCCTCCAGGTCATGAATGAAGAATACAGGTTCACTTAGACTGTTAGCTCTAGCCCTGCCATTATGTCAACTCCTCCTGTTTTCTGGATCAGTGGCAACCTCCAGTTACTACCCCGTGGCTGCAATCCAAGGCTGGACTTTCCAGAGGCTGAAGCATGAAAAAGCAGAAGTCTGATGCTGGTGATGAGCCAGGACACTCAGTTTCCAAATCAAGATAAAACTGCAATCATACTTCGTTTTTCCCTGTGGGAAGGGTTCTGTTTTTTGATCTTTCCAGTGCAGATCTCATCAGTATGGGCTTTTCCACACATGTTTGTATACACTGCTGCCATTGTCCTTTGTTCCAGGGCTACGTGTTGTCTCAATAAACACAGTCATCTTAAAATTGAGTAAAATCAGTGTCGATCAGAACTGAACTGTCTGAACACATCTTGGTGCTCTTTCATTCTGAGATTAATCAAGACTGAGGAAAAAACTGTTGAATTCTCTTCCAGAAGACCAAATCTAAACACTTTATGAAGACACATCATGAACATTCACTCCTACATGTTATTTCTGTGTTCCTAGCAGAAACTCATTAGCAAATTCGGTAGTGAAGGGATTACTCATTAGCTGGTAGCAATGTGGAGCTGAAAACCGCGCAAGAGTGCCAAAGGAAGTTTTTATTTGTATTGTGCATCCAAATAAAGGACAAAGCAAAAAGATAGCAAACGCTTGAGTGTCTTGAGCTAAGTGTTGATCTTTCAATTAAAATAATGTTTGTGAAAAAACCCAAAAATACTTGGGGTCAGCTGTTACAGAGAAGAAATGAGCATTTAAGGTTTGCATGCAGTGAGGGCAGGTCCACAAGTAAGCACCAGAAAGATTTTCCCAGGATTAGCACCACAGCAAGAACACATGCAGATCAGATACCTCTACTGCCAGAAGTCCTTCATGTGTGCACCACTGAAATAATTACATGAGATGTTGCATGTGCATTTACGTCTTTTTAAAAAAAATAAAACAGGCAAACTGATGACAGCTGCCCACAATGAATCAGTAGTGGACAAATTCATGTTTGTTCTGTTTTCAGATACTTTTAAAATAACACTTTTCTGAGTTTTTATTCAGTGTCCTGATACAATTTATTTGAAGAATGTCATAAAAACTCACATGGCTATATTTTATTTAAAAGATATTAGACATCCTGCACTGGACTTTTTGGTATTCAGCTCAAAAAACAGTACCTGACCTACTTAAATAGCCATAAATCTGTCTAGCTACTTATATGACTCATTTTTGTCAATTTAAAGTCCCTTAGGCTAAATGTTATCACAGATGAAAAGTGAAAATTGTGTGAACACACCAACATATACCATTGTTCTCATTATCAGTACATCCAGTATCTTGAAATCACTTAATATGGATTTGTGTGCATCTTTTAAATAAACAGCTTCAGCAAATGCAACATTCTTTCTAAGATAAAATGGGCAAAATATGAAGAAATGTTAATCCAGATAACTTCAATTTCCTTAAACTGTCTGGGATTGCTTACTTTTTTCATCTTGGAAGTCAGAATGTACTTTAAGAGTGAGAAGGGGAAAAGTTACGCAGAGAAGCACAAGGTGAGCTGCTTAGGATTCAATTCCCATCTCAAGAAAAATCTCCCTCCCTTTTGTTTAATCTTAATTGACACAAAGCTGAAGGAGACTTCTTGAGCCATTGAGTCTAGACCACATAATCCACAGTATAAAGCATGATATATATGTGCATGCCTAGTATAGCTAGTGTACAGTGAAGCTATTATGAGACAAAACTTGAACCACCACCTCAGAAAGGACCTGCTGTCACATATGCATAATTGCCGTGGCTTCAGGAGATGAGTTTCAGCAATGGTGTCATCACTGCTTTGTGTGATTACACTGAGCCACAGCTCTCTCTGCAGTCCTGCATCAGATAAATTTCCCCTCCTGGCAAGTAGGGAAACATTAGAGAAAGAAACCCTAAGCAATAATTTCATTTAACATAGCAGTTGCTTCCCTTTTTTTTTACTTTTGAGCTCTACTGTGTACCGTGTACCGTCTACTCTACAGTGTAGTTTTGTGAAATTCTAGGGTAAAAGCTCAACCTACCACTGCTTGGTAGACAGGCCTTCCTGCATCATCAGGAGGTAGATGTCCAAGAGCACCTTCAAGAGGAATTTTTTTCCTTTCTCAGTGAGCAGTCAGATCTTTACTCTGGCAGCTGGTAGATGGAGCAGTCTCACCCCCACCCTGGAGGCCGGAGTAAGTGGGGATAACTAACCTTCCAGCTGTGCAGTTGGGCTAAGGTTTGTGGTCACTGGACAGACCTGCAGTGAAACTTCTTTGGTACAATACAGCAAAAAGACCACAGATAAACCTGTCTGGCTGCAAAGAACAGCGTAGATAACTTTGCAGCAGTCCACAGTCCTTTTAATCTAGATGAGAGTGCTGCCCTAGCATGACCTACAAGCTGAAGAATTAGTTAATTTTCCCTTCTGATTAATAGCTCATGTAAAATTAGTAGGAAGGAAAAAAGATGTGCTAGTTAACCATCACATCTTTCTTGGCAGGAGGATGTAAATGTTGAAGGCAGAGATAATATTACCTCCCCTGGGCATTAGACACTTGGTGGTTTGGAGCACATGCCTTTGATAATCAACATCAGTATCTCTTTCATGTCACTGAACAGAAAATAGGGCCTCTTCAAAGAGACTAACTCAGAAAAGAAATTGTTAAACAGGCCTGGCTGGGTTGAGCAATGCTGGAAATTAAGTATCCTGGAGGGGCAGGATTAGAAGTGAGGTCAGCACTCTCACACAGGGCAAGGGAGTGCATTAATAGCCCTCTGTACTGCCTCTGAAGCTCAGATGGTTGCTAGTGAATATCCATGTGGCACTCTCATTCTTCCCCCTCCATATGCTCCTCAGATGATTAACATTCTGCCTTCTTGTCATAAAATACATGAATTAGCTAGTGGCCAGGAGCTTACTGGCCTGAGCTTTTGAACTGCTATGAAGCTTCAATTACACAGCCTCACTGAGAATTAATTATTTCTTTTTTAATCCTGACTTTTTCATAATGTTAATCCACTAGTAGATACTTGTCCTTTGTCTAAGACACCAAGGCCTTCAGCAAATGTACATGAAAGAATGCAGCTTTATTCTTAACCATCCAGACTCCTGTTCCATGTGTGCTTCAAATAAAGGAACTATTCCTTTCTAATGACTCACAGTTTTCTCTGCCTTAACCCTTCTAGAGACAAATGACTAGCTGTGCTCTGATGACATAATTTCTGTCCTGGAAGATAACTAATACAGAATTAACCTTTCAGCAGAAGCACCTGTAGAAAAACACATCTGGTTTTAGCCTGGGAATTTCAAAGCTTATTAATAAAACTAGACTTTCAGTAGCAACGTGCTTGGCTATAGAAGGTGCCTTGCAATGTCCTACTCTTCTAGACTGCCAAAGCAGCTTAAGAAATGCTGTGGAGCAAGAGTAGAGAGTCAGAGCTGTGCTTGCAAGTGTGTCTCTGCTACATAACTAAGCACCATGACCAGGTCTC
Source organism: Acropternis orthonyx (assembly GCA_035583155.1). Taxonomy (NCBI): domain Eukaryota; kingdom Metazoa; phylum Chordata; class Aves; order Passeriformes; family Rhinocryptidae; genus Acropternis; species Acropternis orthonyx. The sequence continues at coordinate 100,677,053 of JAWWEU010000081.1, forward strand.
CAAGTGAGGTTTTTCTGTCCCTCCATCACTGGGCCATTCGGAGACACATGCAGGGGATAAAGCACCCTGACAACACTCCCTGTGTCAGGGCAGGCTGGCTGGTTTGAGCAGGGAGCAAGGCTGACACAGTTGTGCTACTTGCTGACCCAGAGCTCTGAGTCACAGGAAGGAGAGGATCTCAGCACAACACTACGTTTTTAAAATTCAAAGATACCTCCTGATGTTTTGTTTAGGTGACTTTAGGTACAGTCTTTCTTTGAGTACAAACTCTTTGCCATAACCAGTTTTGTGTATGCTTCTTTCTAACAGGGAGTTAGTTTCTGTCCAGTGTACACATGTATAAACCAATTAGTTACTGCCTGCTCTGCAGGAATCTTTGTCAAGCACTTTGCTAGCAGACACAGTATTTAAGCACAGATACAGCTGGTAGAGCTTGGATTCTGGAGTCGTTAGCATCTCTGCCTGCAGAGGTCTGAACAGGTACTTCTTGAACTGAATACAGCAATTCATTCACTTCTCAGGTTGATAAAGAAAAATGGAAACACTTGAGAGCAAATCTTCCACTGTCCCCTGCTCAGTGTTGCTCTGTTTTAAATTGCTTTGCACATTATGTTCCAAATATACTCAAATGTATAATTTCTTTCCATTTCCACCTCTTTCCAGGCGCAGATTCTTACATTTGACATCTTAGATTGCTTCAACAGCCAGCCCTCAAAGCTTCGCTACAGAAGATCTTAAGACCAGAAGGAGATATTTTTCCTAGTAACAGGGAGTTAAGCTCTTGAGAGGCTCAGAAATTCAGTACTGTTTCTGGTGAACTAGAGCAGGGCCTGGTCAGCAGGGTCCTCCCAAGGCTACACAAAAATGCCACATATAAATGACAGGAACATGTTTCCTCTGTGCCCAACCCGCAGGAATGCCAAGGAAAACAAGAGAGATTAAACCTTTATCTCACACAACAGACTGCAGTACTGCCTCCCCACAGCTTCTGGTGAAGCTGTGGGAATTAAGCAACATTTGGGAGAAGTCTGGCTGCCGAGACAGCATACCTCAAACACATCCAGGCCTGTCCCTAAATCAGCTCCACCCAGGCTGTGCAGGGAGCATTACTGGCACCTTGGCACAGCAGTGATCCCTGTAGAAGAACCAGGAAACCAGGGAACAGCATTTGTGACAGGACTCCTCTCCCAGCTGAAAGACACATTGGCCATGTTCACCATTTAAACTAATACCTACATCATTTCACAGATGCATATCTTCAAAGGGATCCTCTCTCCAAAACACTCTCCAAGAATTTTAAAAGCAACTAAGTTTCACAGTGTCTTTCGAGGGAAGTACTGTTGAGTGTGGAGTGGTTTTTTATGCAAAAGAAACTGAGGCATGATGAAATTTAGAATCTCCCTCAGAAAGCCAGACTGGAATCAGAAACAGACCGATACCAAATTCCAGGGGGTGCCATCACATGCTCATTTCTCTGTGATGCAATGCAGAAGATCCTATAGCCAAACCTTGAGTGCTATTCTAAATTACCTAATGTGGGTGAAGTTTGTTACCCTAGTTATCTAGTCCTATTTCAGATTCACTGAACTCTCAGTCTCAATCAACTGGTATCCAATTCGCTGGTATTTATATAGGTCCATGAGGCTGAAGAGACTTTACAGCTGTAGGGTGTTCTTTATAAAGGACAAAAAGGAATATGTGATACATTCAAAGACCAGCAAAACTCCTTGAATATTTCTCTCCTACTGCTACAGAATGGATACAGTGTATTCCAATGCAGTTTTGACACAAGATTTAGTGCTTTGCTTATGCTGTGCTTAAGAATCCATATGTATTTTGTCTAAATAGTGGCAAATCAGTGAATTCTATTAAAAATGAACTTTCACTCTTAATTGTTAAGTGTAGATAGATTTTGCTGAAAAGCCAGAAGAATAAGTGTGACAGTCTGTTCAATACACTGTTTTTCCTCTTCTTCTGCAGAGGAAAAACATTGGGACACCACTGTCTCTCTTTTATTGATCCTGCTTCAGTCAGGGATATCAAAAGATAGAGGTAACAAAATGGATATGCACTCTTGGGACAGTAACACGAATTCAGCAGTACCAATGAGAAGAATGTAATTCTAGGGGGCGTTTGATTTTTAAAAAGTAAGCTGATTAAATCCAAAATATGCAGACATGTAATCAGGTATTTAGGTACTACCATTATGCCATGTTAAAGACAGGGTAATGACTTTTCTTTTTTTTCTTTCAAGGAGGCAAATTCATAGAATTCAAAGCTACATTCTCCTTCATGGTGCACTTGTTACTACAAACAATGCCTGTCTTATAAAGAGGTCTCTGTTGACAATGACAGGCCTGAATAAACACTCAGCTGGCACATAGGTTTCCATTAGCACAAGTTTACATGCCTTGTCATGCTTCTCTAGCCATCATTTTTCACTATGCTTTGCACAAGATCAGTAAATGCTATTCTCTCATAAACTTTCCCCCATTTCTTTCTTAGGAGGGAAGGAAGTTAAAAAAAGTGGGGGGGGTTAGGAGGGCAGCATAATCACTGCTTCAACAGAGCACTAAAGATTTGCATTGAAAGGCAGCTTCAAGTCTTCTGTGCACAGACCAAGAATACTGCCCTAAGGCAGCTCTTCTGGCATAAGGCTGCACTCATAGACAGCACAATGGCACCCAAGCCACAAAGTGAAGCATAGCCAGGCAGGGTGGTTGTTTCAGTAGCACTTAACTAGCCACAGAGTCTTGGTGCTACCAACAGATCTGCAAGTCAAGCAGTTGTCAGAAATCATCTGTTTTCAGGTTTCACTGACCTTAAAGACATATAGAAGTGTCTTTGCTCATGCTGGGCTACTGAATGCTTATGCATATTCCTCACAGGGACAGGATGGTTCAAAGGCTGGGCACATCAGGCGACTGCAGGTACACATGAAAGTGGAGTGCACACAAACACACAAAAAACCTCCCTCTCAAAATATTTAAGGATTTTGGCATAAAAACCACATCTAAAGAAAAGACAGTCCACCCGGTGGCATGTTAATAAATGTGCTGCAGAGACTGACCCTCACACAAAACCTTGAGCTCTGGCTGTGGGCTTGTGATCAACATCTGAGGAGTCAGAGGACACTCTGTCATTGCTTCCTCCAGCAGAAACATTACCCTCGGCTCAGTCTGGTTCCAGTTTAGAAGGGGTGACATTTGGTGAGTCAAAGTGACCTCAGCTTCATTGAAACTCCCTGATTGCTATTAAACTGCCAGCAGGGATTTAAGGGAATAGCAGGAACCAGATGGAAAAGCACTGGGTCTGGGGACAGTGAAGCTACAGATCCAAAGGTCATTAGTGCTCCGTAGGGAGTGCCAGAGCCACATGCATGCTAGCCCAGCCCTCACGCTAAATAGTGGCATCAGAACTTGGCAGCCTAGGGAGAAAATCCCCTTTCCTTCCCATCCTGGCCTAGGCCCCAGCCCTCCCCTGGCAGCATCTGCTTTGATGGGCATTTAACCAGTAAAAGCACCTGGAAGTCAGGCTGTGCATGTTTGTTTTTATGAGGAGGGACAAGGGGTCAAGTTACAAAGCAGAGATGGAAAAGCAGATGACAAAGTGGTTTCGTGCCTCTCTGGCAGTGAGAGCTGCCATCTTCCCACAAAGTCCCCCCAGCTATGTTGCTTTTTTAGAAAGGACATGAAAATAAGACTATTCAATTTCATTTGCTGCTTTTGTCACTGTTAAGAGAGTAGGACAGATTCAGGCATGCGTTAGAGGGACCTGGTTTGAGTGAGCTGCACATGCTCCCCCTCCTAATCTCCTATTGAACAGGTAAGACCAAACACCAGATACTGCAGGGATGGGTTTCACACCCATCTGCCCCAAACACTGGGGAAACAAGCCTAGGGCCTCCCACTGCCTTCTGTCACCCAGCCATTACATGCCACTGCCAGCTCCCAGTACTCCACTCAGGCCATCATGGGGGGTACCCCCAGATGAATTTGTCCATACAAACAGTTTACTCTCTTTCCCTATGATGTCACCTGCCTACATGAACGGCTGTTAAAACAGCATTGAAACCCCTACAGTCATGCTTTAGAAGAAGGCACTTTCCTGCTGGTTTTCCTCCTCTACCACTAATAAGTCTTTCTGCCAAAGCATACATCCAAATGTGTGGAAATGATGAAACAGCTGGAGGCTTGCGAAGAGCTAGAGCCACGCAGCCTAGCCCTCAAGGGCAAACTGACCCTCACAAAGGAATGCTAGAAAATCCCAAGATAAGTCTCTGAAAGTGGCCTTCAAACAGGATTTGGTGCCCCAGCCCCTGTTCATTCTTAGATGTTATTGCCCCTTTGAGCAGAATGAGTATCAACACAGGGGGTGGCAGACCTTTGTCATGCAAGAGGAATGTTAACATCCTCCAGATTTAAAACGGCGCCATCTGAAGAGCAGTTCATGTTCTGAGCTTAATTTTTCATGTGTACATCATGAGGTACTAATAAAAACGTTAAAAACTGTCTTTGTTGTCCTCCATTCCCTACAAAACTCCCTTCTCCTTTGGCATTTCTCATTCCTGTTGTATGTAGACAACAAGGTTGTTGTTAAGGTTATGGTACTACCTTTACAAAATGAAAAGGATTCTTTAAAAAAAACCAAAAACCACAAAACACCAAAGAGATTAAATGAAACAAAATAAAACCAGAAAGAAGATGGGGGGATGGGGGAACAAATGTGCCAGGAAGCAATATAAAAAGAAGCAGGGACTTTTGATGTTTTCTTTTCCCGCCTCCTTCATTCTTCGCTGAATTATAGGGCGTAGCATAGTATTTTCAAAGCATCTTTTACAAACTTTATTTAGTTCAGTGATTGACATTTCCCCAGCAAGGTTAACCAAAGATAGAGATGTTTCTCCCCTTGCCCCAGCTGTTCCCCAAAGTTCAGCTCAATTGTACCACATTATTAAAAATAATTGTCAGAAAGGTATCTTTTCTGATCTCCTCCAATGGCATTGTTTTCTCCAGCAGTGTGAAGGATGGTTCATTACTTATTCATTTTAAAGAGTGATTTTAAAGTACATAACCTGAACCCTCAAACTTCAATAAAACATATGCATGTAGTTCAGACTGAGAACTTCAGGGCCACTGCCCACCAGACCTTGTCGTCTTCTTCCAAACTCACAACCCTAGTCTGAAAAAGCAAAAGGTTATATATGTAAATCAGGTGACTTTCTTTCCTAGACAGAGTTGAGCACTCTCTGGGAAAAGCTGGAGCTGAAATCAAATGTACAAGAGATGACATCAGGATTTATCTGGAACTTCTAGGCCTACAGAGATATCACATGAACGTCCATGCTCCAGCAATCCCCCTGAGCAGCAAAGACTGAAAGCTGATGCTGTACTTGGGATGTGCCTAACTGTGATCACCAGGAGCATAAAAGTGCCAGCATGGTAAGTTCTCATCAGGTGGCAGGATTTATTTCCCCTCTTTCCCATGCAATACCCTACACTGCTCTTGCTACACAATTGTTGCAGCTGGACTCCCAGCTCATGACCCCTGCAGCTGCAAGACTATCTCCCAGAATTCATGCAAAGGCTGTATGAGGGGCTTGCAGTCACTTACTTCATCAGTCTAATCTCTGCGCAACTTCTCAGTGTTTCTGGCTATGCATTAGAGGGAACAGCAGCAGCCACATCAGGGCTCCAGGAGAGTGAACATATGTACAGGGGTTGGGGAGGGAGCCAAGCAACAAGTAGTTGAGTGCATGGGACATGACAGGCAAAGCAGCCCTGTCAGTAAAAGTTTGAGAAACTCAGCATCCTTTAAGGAATATCTGATTTAAAAACAAACAAACAAACAAACAAAAAACAACAACAAAAAAAAACAGCCTAGGAAAGTTTTACCCTTTCCTGCTTCCTTTCCTCTAACTCAACAAGAAGCTTCTCCTGTCTCCACAAGAAACAACTGTAAGGTCAGATTTATTTGAAGGGAAAGGATAGGACAACATCTGGTTTCTTTCCAAAAAGCAATTTATTTTTGGTTTAGAAAAGGTCAGGAAGCATAAATTGCAGCGGATACTCTCCTGTGTAGCCAAACATACTTTGAAGCAGAAACATGATGTTATAAGGAAACTAACAAGTAAATATAAGGAAGCTGAAGAAAACCCCAACCCTCAAATGTTTCTGGTTGCAGAATGGTATCACTCTCACATACCTCAAGAGAAAAATTGCTTTCAAATGACTGGGGGGTACAGGGGTGGTGGGAGGTGGGGAACATGTGTGTCAGAAATGGTAGCTGTGACTTACATAAGCATAGAGGCCCACTCTTTAAGGATAGCTAACACATCACAAGAAATATCCTAGCACTGAATGAAACTGCACCAGCATGTCTTAGTTTTGGTCATCTATTGCAATCCCTTATGCAATAAAGGAAATTGTGTATCAGCCAGAACACTCATAACTCTGCTGAAAAATGCTGAACCCACGGATTTATATGTGCAGTCTGTTATCTTTAGTAAATGAGGTTTATTGAGGTCTTGCACCCCATTCTTAACATCAGCATGTTCAGCTGTTTGAATGCTTTTATTCCCACATGGCTCCCTACAAGTAGTTACATGTAGCTCTATTTCACCAAGTGATGGAGAAAAAAAGCAAAAAGGATGACCTGGGGAACACTGCTTAGATTGTAAACAAAGGTGTCCTAGTTACAAGGACTAGGACCAGTTTATCACTGTGTGGGTATAATTGAAACTGTATTTTACACTCTATATATCATTTCTCATGGACTGTTAATAATGAACTGACACTACAGGCTACAAACTGGCTGTTAAAGAACTCTGTGCAACAGGGGAGCATTTTCTGTCTTCACACCAGTGACTCAGCTGTGATAACTCCCCTCCTGGGAGGCACTAACACCTTCATACCCAGACTGAGGGGTCATCTCTGCTGATGCACCATAATGGACGGGCATACTAGGCAGCTGCAATAACCTAGACCATCAAAGATTCAAAAAAATATGCCATGACGCACAGACTTAAATCACCCACTGTGAAACTTGTCGGCCTGGGGGAGGTACTGGGCATTCCCACCTGAACCTGCGCGTATATAATCTTCAGGTTTTGGGAATTCCAGTTTTCTCTGTATCACTGTATTTATTATAATGTTTTTAGTAAAATATAACTCGAACTTGTAATATTTCCTGAGCTGGGTTCATTTCTCCTGCTGGTTTACTTTTAAACCAGCACACAAGAATATCATACTTATTTTTGTGGGCTTAATTCACTATGTATGTAACAGATATATTCTGCAGCCAACAAAAGTTAGAGATACAGATCCTACAAAGGGAAAACACTACTGGAGAGGTTTATACTATTGCCTACAAATATCCCCAGTATTAAGGAAGCCTACCAAAATGTGGAAACAGCATGTCTGTCTATCTAGTTGTGCTTAATACTGAGCTGAATTTTCACTTGGGTCAGTGCAGGCTTTAAGGAGCCCTTCCTAAACATTTATGGAGGATGTCTACTGCCTGTGTGAAAATGGTCTGTGGCCCAGGAAGCCAGGGACCCTCTGCTCCAAGCACAAGGAAATGGAATCAGACTTTCTGGTTTGTGCTTACAAAATACCAAACACTGGGCATAACAGACTATCAGTTTTCCATCCTACTGCTGCACCAAAGCAATAGGAACTGTCTGGCTGAGTTTCCAGGTAATAAAGACACACTTTTCTCTCATTCCCATGATCATTGACAGTTTATATTAACCGAGTCACACCAACATAATGTGATGGGCTGCCAGACTAGAAAGCATTTTACCCTCAACATTTTTTTTTTTGTTTGTGTGTACAGCTCAGTTTACCATTAGGAAGGACAAATAATGACCCATCTCCAGTATAAGGTTGGGTCCCTTAAGTAAGTAATGGAAAGTCAATGTTTAAACAAAGAGACAGAACTACAAATTCAGCTTGACACTCTCCAGAAAAAGGGTCATTAGGCAGTAGAGGTCAGACAATCTTCATCTGTTCCCTAGGAGTTTTCTGCTGTACTTCAATGACCACTAAAAATACCATTCATCTTCACTCACCCCATTTCCTAACCATACAAGGGTCTAATGAAGTCAAGCCAGTTACTGGATATGGGTGTGTGATGGGTCTACACACACCTTTTTTCTCTTACAAACCACCACACAGACATGCAGTCTGAGACACAGCCCACCAAGCAACCTGTCTTGCAACAAAGGATGCATTTTGCACAGCAGAGCTCAGTGTAGGGAAAAGACTGTGGCACTGTGACACAATCTCAGGGACAAGAAGGGCTCCAAAATATACCACTGAGTCCTTCCAGTGCTGATTCACAGAAATCAGCATGAGCCATGGCATCAGAGATCACCACCAGCTCCTCCACCATCATTTGAGAATGATGGATGGGAAATACTACCAAAGGATTCATAAAACCATCTCCCTACCTCTTCTCTCCACAACCTTGAGAGATAAAGAATTAAAGATCATTTCATCAAGTGGCTGTTCCTATTGATTTGAAGAAAAACTATTAGTATCAGAGCTGCTAGATGCTTGGCTATATGTATAATCTCTCAGTTTGGAAGACTATTTATTATTTTCTCCACCCCTTTAGGTTTTCTGTCAACAGTGATAACTCCCATCTAGGACAGGAAAGTATTAAAAGTTTTTCAACTTAATAAAGTTATTTTTTAAAAAATTTTAAAACCCAAACAGCTCTTTCATTACACTCTTCCAGCAAAAGTCAGTAATATTTCCAGATAGACAAAAAAGAACAGTTATACCCTACGGGAAAACGTATTTGAAAGATAGACCTCTAAAGAAAATTCAAAAGCAGACAACAGTTGCATAAAGAAAACAGGGAAACAAAACTTCATAATATATGTTCTCCTAGAGCTGTGGTTCTGCTTCAAAAACACAGAAGGGGACGGGAACTCACTGAGTATCAATAGGGACACAGTGATAGAATAAGTGTCTGGTACATAAACAAAGGTCGTATTTTAGGATATGTCTAGATGCTTCTTGCTGTCCTGATGTAGTTCTTTGAGCTTTCCTTTTCCTCTTCTGTACATTCAAGTAGGAACTTAGTCAGCTGCCTGAATGAATGAAAAATAAGCCTTCAGTCCAGAGCACACAGCCATGTACAAATATTCCTGTTAAAAATCCCACTCTCAAAATTAACCTCTCAGCAGTCCTGCAACCCAACATGTTCAGTTCATTCTAAACTGTAAAAATCTAATGAGAAAATGCTCCCACAAGCTGTGTCTGACCCTGAAGTAGAAGAGCTCAGTTAACCACATGAACCTTTAATTTTTAGAGGAAGAATCCTCACTGCCAGATGCCATTACCTCTGACAAAATTCATCATCAAACAGCATCAGGCATATGCAGCACTGATGGGTGAGTGCTGCAGGGGCAGATGGCCTGGTTGGTATTTCATGCAGCAGGTTTTTTTGTTTGGTTTTTTTGTTTTCCTTCAAGTTTTTATTTGTTTGGGTTTTTAAAATATCTTTAGGCACTTTCAGAGCAATAGATGTACAGGTTGAGTAATTCCCATTAGAACAATTGCACCTACAGCTGCTTGTTGTGGTAATTTTTTTTTAACCTGCCTTACATCAATCCAATTACAAAGAATTTCATGCACAGGAATAGGTCAGCAAGGGTCAAACTTTGTCTCTTGGTGCCCTGATTCACAGAGGGATTGAAGGACATATTTATTTACCCGCTTATTTTGACTATTCACCTCCTGAAAAAAAGGCTCAAGTTGAATTGCCTTGCATGACTCGATCACACAGCAGTGTAAGAAACATTATGGGAACTCAAAGTCAAAAGTAAAAACTAAGCTTTTCATTTTAAAAGCCTAACCAGTGATGTGCTTGATGAGAATATGAGGGTTGCCGTGCCTAAATGAGCACATCTGGCCAACTTTATTTTTAACAGGACAAAGACTCTTTTCTTTGAGGCCAAGATATGAGGTCTTTAATCTTTTTCCATATTTCTCATGCTTATCACATAGAGTGTATCATAAAGATGTCTTTATCAGTTTTTTTTTTTATTAAACGCTGTGAGTAATGCTAGCCAGTATCAATAACAACGCCCTAAAAATAACATGAACATTTATCGTCAAACCAGAACCTTGCAGGGTTAGTCTCACTAGTGCCTCATATATGGAACAACAAGAAGAGCAAGTCTCTAACTACAGTATGTTGGATTATCTTAGAGATAGTGAAAGCCTGGGTGATTTTTATTTTACATTAACCATGTGGTTAAATTACTCAGGTATTGGGCAGACAGGTTGGAGGATGTGGGAGGGGAAAGAAAAAAAATTGGCTCAGAACTTCATCTCAAACAGAAACTAAATGTTAGTCACTTTGAAGTACCACAAATTTTTAAAATACTTGAGTCAAAAAAAACCCCAAAAACAATAAAAGTGATTAGTCTTACCACATGTTCAATGACCATCAAACTAAAAATCAGTCCAACAGGTATGCATATATACATATAAACAAATACACAATGGTCAAAAATATGGCCAAGACGTACCATCCATGTGAAAGGTGAGACCACAACTAAACAAAAATTGTCATAAAAGGCATTGGTTGCCAACCAAGTTAGTACAGACAATTGGTATGTATGTGGGACATAATTATAATAAGAACACTTAATCATCCTAAAGGAATCAACATTTGGGGGAAATCATTTTAATAGTGCTCAGAAGGATTGCAAAATCACAGTTCCATGTCATTCCACAAAAGACTAATGTCTTCCCATACATTCTAGCAGATTTCAAGGGAAAACAATTAATAGTAACAGAATCAAAGACATATGAAAATTTTCTGATTTAAAGTGACATTGCTCGTTGTAATGTAAGTAGTTTTAATTACCTCCTTGTTTACATTTATAGTTCTGGATGTCCTGAAAACAAAACCAATAGCTAGGTGTATTATATAAACAACCTCCAGGAAGGTGGCCAAACTGCTGGGACACCTTCCAAGGTCCCTTATCAAACCGGGTGGAAACACCAAGAATGTTATTGTTTGGTTTGAATCTTGGCAAAATGCCAACCCACTCAGAGCCGCACAGAATTTCAACAAAGGAGCAAGTAAAAAAAAAACTTAAAACTGAAACTGATATATATAGATATATATATATATATATGTACATATTACATGAATTTGCAACATATATATGTATAAATATAAAAGAAAAACCAACAATAACTTATGAAACTTCCCTCTCAACAACACACAAACTCCACCACCCAGAACCCCAGAGAAACACACCCCAAGAGAGGGAAAGAGCAAACCCAAACAAAACAAAAGTATTTTACTTCCCTAAAGTGATGTGGATATCTTGGCACAGGAGCAGTGAGGCCTTTCGCTTAGAAAGCAGCAACAGCTTGTCTTCTCACATCACACCAGGGGAGAAGAAGGGGAGGAGAACACATCTCCACGGGTTTTATAGTTAACCTGACATCATATGATATGAAATATCCAGTTGGCTGCCCATGTCAGGTGATACCTGTCTACTGAAGCTTGCTGAAGACCCATACCAAGGCCTTAATCTGAGGGGTTTTTTGGGGTTTATCAAACCCATCACATTCCACCCCTTATTTCATACCATTTGACGTCAAAACCTGGATGGTCCTCTAATAACAGAGGAGGCCATCTCTCACATCAAGGTCTGGTATGGCATGTGTCCCCACCACTCAACGCCTATTGGGTTGCAGCCAACAGTGGAGCTAAAAGTTCTTCTTGGTGGCAAACACAGAGGCCAACCCAGTCTTGCCCTTGACTATGGTAGGAGGCGCTTGG
>JAWWEU010000081.1:100688969-100718321 GCA_035583155.1 Acropternis orthonyx
TATACATATATATGTTGTAAATTTGTGTAAATATATGTATATATACCAGTTTCAGTTTTAAGGGTTTTTTTTTTCCTTCACTCCCTTGTTGAAACTCTGTTGCATTGGGGGGTGGTTGGCATTTTGCCAAGATTCAAACCAAACAGTAACACCAGTGTCCTGCATTTCAGTTTGGGTGTCTACCCCTTCCATGACCTGGGTTATTTCCTCTTCAACCTGGGACTGGGTCTTTACATCTTCCAAAACCCTTTGGAGGTGTTGTTGTGTAGCCCGATAGGCATAAGCCATACCCCAGTGTGTGGAGGTCCTGAGCAGGCTGTTATAAATGGGAATAAGTCTGTTCCAGTAGGGTCACATAGTCCTGCAGTATTTTTTGGCTTCTTGGATCTCACTTGTGGGATGGAGCAACTCATGTGGCATTTGCACTGACCTCAACTGAAGTGCCACTGAGGTTAAACCACGATCTTTCCTTCAAATTCAGCTTGTTTTGGCTCAGTCCTGGGGATAGTCAGGATCAGGAAATCAGGGTGACAGGAGCAGAATGCCGGTTTGAAAGCTGCCTCCAGGATCTGAAGGATCGGCTGGAGCAGTCGGAGAGCACCAACAGGATCATGCAGAACTATGTCCACTTCCTCAAATCTTCCTATGACATCGTTTTCAGAGAAGGTGCCATGCTGAGCTTCCCCAGCTGCTCCCTCTCCCCTCTCTGAGGGCAACGCTCCCCTTGCACCTCTTCCAAGCGCAGAAGGAACGTTGTTTCCAAGCCATACAGATACATCACACTCCTTCCTAAGACCTTTAAAGATGCATATTGAAGGTACATTTCCACACACAGGAGATAGCGCTTCTATACTCAAAAAAGCTTGTAAAATTGTGATCAACAGCGGCAAAATTATTTGCAAACTAGCTGAATTTTCATTAAGAGAATGAAATTCAGTAAATAGCCCAAACATGACATCTCTGTCCTTCACTGTCACAATCAACTGCTGAAGAAAAGCCAAACTCTAATGACACTTTTAATACAAACGCCCTCAGCACAGTGAACCATCAGACCAAAACCTCATCTACTGCAAGTTGAGAGTCTGCCTTATTCATTTTGCATGAGAATTTTCCTTTTACTAACTTAACCTAACATCTCAGTTTCATACCTCAATAATGGTCTTCAAAGAGGTAACAGCCTATACAAGGACTTTCAATATATTGATTTGTCAGTGATTTATGAACATCATAACTAGTAATTAATTTGTGTATGTACTTATCTAGACAGGTGACTAAATAAAATGTCCTTCAATTCATAAAATGTCCAGATCATGTTCTTTTGCATAGACTTCAAAAACTAATAAAAAAAGCACTAGTAAAGTTGCCCAAATGCTAAGAATTATTCTGGTTTTGAACATGTTTGAGCAAGGCAGAAGGAGATATTTGACCTGCCTTTGATCGTTCACTTTCATAAAATATTTCAACCAGGCATCCGAGATGCATGTGCTGTTGATTCCTCTGTACAGCAACAAATCAAAACATGTGCAGAGCTTAAGCACAATCAGTTACGGGGAGGTTAATACAATGTCCTGAACTGGAATTTCTTCAACAGATCTGGATTTAAGCCTTCTGTACATGTGTTTGCTTTGGGTATATTTGAATTGTGCCAAGCTATGCAGACTTATTATTTACTTTTTCTTCAGTGGTGTTTCAGAGTTCTGAATCAGCAGAACAGTACCTTCTTGCTAAACAAAAGCTATTTTCTGTATTGAGATCTCTAACAACTGGTATATGTGGTCTAAATCCAGATTTTTAAAGGAGAAAGCTTATTTTCATTGGCCCTTTACCTGACCAAGCAGCTCATTGATAAAATTACAGATTTAGATATTCCACTTAGTGTTTTCACAATTGATTTTCACATGGGCAGCAGAAACATGCACAGCCAGAAAAATCTCTCTCTTCAGAGCACACAATGCTGCTTCTGCTTCAGATCCATTCCAGACCATCCACAGAGGCCTGGAGTTAGCTCAGGCAGTACCCTGTGCATTTACAACCTCTCTGTCAAGAAAGATGGGGGATTCCTCCTTTAATGAAGAAGATTTGTTGGATTTATAACCTGTAAAAATATATTCTTGTTAAAGAAGATGGATTTGCAGCTCCAGACAGAAATGGGCTGTTTGGAACAAGGGGTTAGCTTGTTTCAAGAAAGAAACTTGAAGATCTCACAGATCAGAGCCACACATCCTATATCTTGAAATCAGGTCTCTTAAGTGGCTGACAACCTCCCTAAAGTGGTCCCATATTCAACTGGGCTAGGACATTTCACCCTTTATTCTCAGCTAGGGATTTAATATCACAAGGTGGACCTTCATAATTTCTAACTGAAGGATTGCTGCTCTCCGGTTACCTTGGGATGCTTATTAGGAACAAGAAGATGCTTCATGGTTTCAGTAGATGCATCTCTGCCTCCCCTGTAAATGTGGCTTTTGGGGAGTCTGTCACTTGGGTGCTCCATGTCAGTGTTCCAGCTGGGCTCCTTGCTTGGGACGGGCAGTGCCTGCTGCAGAGCCCAGTTTTCCAGCATGAGGAAGAGAGGGGCTTGGGCATCTAGAGGGTACCTAACAAGGAATGCTTGCAAATGAATGAAATTAATAGGGAGGCAAGTAGCTACCAGCACCTGAAAGTAGATCCTTAGCATGTGGGTACTCCACACTCATAGGGGAAAGGCTCTTGGCAGTGAGACACTCCCTACTGTAATAAACCAAAAACTTACCCAAACCCATCATGCAAACTCCCACATCTGGTCACATGAATCTTGGCTAACCCTCCATGACCTGCTGCAGTAGCCCTGTGTGGGTTCTTTACACTTTCTGTAAGTTCACCCTTCTGCTAAACCAGGGTAAAATTACTTGCTTACCAATTGCCACAGGAAAGCAGTATCCTAGAAAAATACCAAGATGTACTTAACTAGGTTTATAAATAATTTTATATTCCCAGATGAAAGTTCCCTGAAAATATAAAGTTTTATTATTATTTCAGCTGTTCTATTCCATAGTGTAATTGCCAAAAAAACAAACAAAAAAACCCCAAAAAAAAACCCCACACCCCAAAACTTTAGAAAAGCCACAGATTTAGGATAATACTTTTCTTGCAAATGACTGGCAAAACATTATACTCGTAACATATGGGACACAAGCGCTTAGTTTCTGTTTAGCACACCAGCATTTAGGAACCCAAGGAAGTTTCACTCTGTGTCTTACTCAAACCTGATGTAACTTTCTCTTGGAAAATACATTTCAGGGACAGTCTGGCTGTGCTTGTTTGCAGCTTACACAATTTCAAATATAATTTATATAGAGACTAACCTGAGGTCACTTCTTATTGCCATCTTGAAGAAGTGACTCTAAACTGGGAATAGCTTCTGCTTTAATCATTTTTTCTGCTCTGCAAAGCAAAATAGAAATGGTTTGCTAGTGAAAAATGTGTCTTCCAGTGTAAGCATCCAATGTCAAAAGAAATTGTAAGTTTAAAAATGATAGCTTTCAGCTGTTGCTCAGTAAGTAGTCAATGTTTCTTCTCTTCTGGAAAGCTGATATCCCTCTGCAGGGCAATTTAGATGGACAAAATAAGAATGGGAGGGTACAGGGGACTTAATGAGACTGCAGCCTATCCCATGATTCGCTCCATAAGAGATGTTCAGCATCTTGTTTGCTACCCACAACTGCCACATGTGGGTTGTGCCTGAAGTGGCCTTTGTTCATCTATGCTGGAACACACCATAGGTAAGTTTGGTGAAAGGCTTTGATTATACATGTATAGAATGGCCTTCTTCCAACACCATAGCTCAAATGCAAGGTAAACCAAGAATGATCAACAAGACTGTAATAGAAATCAGGAGGAGAAAGTTCAAGACAAGTTTTACCATTCTGCCTGGAGAAAATCCAGGAGCTGTGGTTAGAAACAAAAGATTTCTGCAAGAATTTACTAGTACTTTTGAAAACCACATCAGATGGAAAATCCAGAACCACAGAAATGCCAGGGTCAATCCTCAACTTCAACATGCCCATAACTGCATGGATTAAAGAAAATAAGTATATAGATAGTGTAGGAAAATTGCCTACATGTATTCATAACATGCAATGTGCAAGTACCTAAAAAGACACAAAAAAAGGGAGAGTGCTAAGCCATTTTCTGTTTTGGTCAAGAAAATAGAATTGCCAACAAAAAGGCTTTTCTCTGCTTTGAAACAGAGGAGGTGTTTGGTGTGACCTTTCAGCATTTTGTCTGCTTGGCAACACTATCACTTTCCCACAGTTTGAAAGCCATTTGAGGCCAAATTCTCACCCCAGTTACATTCAAGTTCACACTCTTCCCCCCCTCAGCCCAGAGGACTGGAAAGAAGATATGCGGTGTACTCAGCTGGGACTGAGGACAGCTCATCACTGGATACCAGGATCCGTGAAGGGGTTAGTCAGAATCTGGACTTAAGACAGAAAGACATGCAATACTCCTCCCGTCCCTGTCACTGCCACCACAACTTCGGCCATAACTCCCCTCTCCACATACAGTTTCCACATTTGAAAACTTTGCTGCAAAAAGCTGCTCCAGTTACCCAGGAGCATGATTTGCTTGTAATGAAGCAAATCATAAGCAAGGAAACTGCTCAAAAATACTGTACACATGGTATTGGGTGCTAAAAACATTCACTGTCTGAAGTTTCTAAATGGGTCAAGAACTCAGAAATTTACTTCTGAAAACCAGCTGTCTTCTATGCAGGAAGCTACTCAACTTTAACTGCAGGTTTGGTTGCTTGGTTGGCTTTTTTAAATCTATATCTAATATTACCTGAATGCCAGCTACAAACACACAACCCTGCTTGTGGTCTATTTATGGTTGGGGCTACCTGCTTATTAAGGACACTTGTATTACTGTTGGTAATTTTTGGATGAGCTGCACCAGCAAATCATGTTTTTCTTTTAGTTGCCAGATCTGGCTTAGCTAAACAGGTTGCTTGGTCCATGGTACAGACAAGAAGCAGGATGCTAAAAAAGACACCCTGTCTTGAGGAAGAGCACTCTGACCCTGCTCTTCACCCTTTCAGTTATGGGTCATGCTGCTGGGGAGGAGAACTGTTACAGCTCAGCTGAGCTTCAGGAAGGGATGGGGCTCTCCTTATTCAGCTCCTCAGGGCCATAAGGGCAAGGACTGGGCAAACTTCTCTATTCCTGCACGTGCAACCCCCAGAAGGCTTAAGGATGTAAGAAGAAGTGTTAGTGTCCTGTGCTCAGTGTTATGAATAGGTTGTGGAGAGCTTCAGTGTCCTAGGTCCAACCACATGGCATGTCCCTAGAGCACTGCTAGGTAAATCAGAGGTCACTGCTCTTGGTTTGAAAGAGTTGATCTGGCCTGTTGACAGGTTGTCTGTGTGTAAAAACACCAGTGCTATCTAAACAAGAACCACCCCCAAACAAGGTCCAAGTCAGAGGAAGGAGTTATGCAAAGAAGAGCAGGTCATGGCTCACATCCTGATATCAGTTCTGTCAATCCCTAAGTGCCTTTCACTTAAGTCATCTGGATTACCCTACATACCCACTGACAAAATAAAAAAATAAAAAATTCAATTCTGGCCCAGGATACCTTTTCACTTGAGTGTAGTCTTTCTGTCACATTGATCTATAGAATAAGATCTTTGTCAGTGGAAAAAGCAACAGTCTCCTTTAGAAATTTGTATGGGTCTGCACTCTTCTCACCTTTGGTCCTCAGTTTTGGTCTCCATCTCCATACAAAACTTTGAGGATATGTCTACTCTAAAAAGGATCTACAGAGCTCCACAGGAAAACTAAACACCAGCAGCTTCACCTAGTATTGTATTTGTCTAGAAAGATTTAAAAAAAAATATTGTTGTAACTTTATTAAACTGTCTTCAGGACCTTGTTTCAGCTCAGACTCCTGCAGCCCAGTAGACCAATAGCATGTTCTTTCCCCAGAACTTGTGGTGGGATAGCATTGCCCACAGAGGGCTCTTCAGGCTTAACCTCAGCCCCTGCATTAGCAACTGTCACATCCCCACTTTGTCCACTGCTGCCAAGAAACACAAATGCTGTCTGAAGCAAGCCCCTTCATATACATAAGATTAATAGTGCATCTCTTCAGCCACATCCACTGCCTTTTCCATTTTATATGCAATATAGAGAGAGACACTCTCAATGCCAGATTCTGCTAGCCTCACACAGAGCAATAAATGCCCCCATGAGTAATCTACAGGTGGCAGTGAGTGGCTGAAGAAAACTATACTTGAACATTTTACACCAGAAAAAGTCTCTGCTCTAAGCAAATGAGCAGTTCGAGCTGGTGGGATACAACAGCAGATGCACTCCCAGATCTCCAGCCTGTTGGTTTTCATGCCATGGCTGTCTTCCAAAACACATGAAGTTCCCCAAATCCTTACATTACATCTCTTAACTACAATCAAATACAACACATATGGTTCTAAACAGTGCTAGCAGTAAAACACCTGCTCTGGTAAAAAGGTGAATGGAAGGAGTAAGGGGGGAAAAGAGACAGTACACAGCCTAGCACATTTTTAGTTATGTTATCACCATATCATGATGGCACACCTCTACCTCTGCACACTTGAGCAGGTGACAGGACAGACCCAAGCAGTTTCTGATGCTATGTCCAACCCACTGGACTGCAACATTCCCGTTAGTAACAGGAGTGGTCACAACCTCTGGCCTCAGAAGCATGGAGACATTTTAAGTGATAGCCATCACATTTTATTTCAAATACAAGCAGCTATGTTAACAAGAGCACAGTCCAGACTGGTTTACACCCCAAATGCTGTTTTATTTTTCATAGTCTGGATCAACAGAAAGGCAGTATCTGAGCTCACTGGTTTTGAGTGACATTATTGAAGACACTAAGCAAATTGATCATTTTACAGTCAAGAAGTTAAGACATGTCTCACTAATACCCTTATTTGTATATAAATCTCACTGCATGGAGTGTTCAGATTAAAAAAAGAAAAAGGGGTGACTCAGACTCCACTATTTCAGTGTTTTGAGCTAACTACAGAAAAACACATCAGGCTGCAGACTTCTTTGGGAAAGGTTAGGAAATATGGTATTTTTGTAAAAGGCAGTGCTGAAGGAAGGAACAGAAGCAGGATGAGAGAAATGAGTGGTATCCTGTCACTAATGGCTGATCAAAGTAGACAGACATATTGGCATGCTGAGGAGATCTGATTCATACAGCATATCTGCCTAGAAGCAGCCCTGAAATATAGGGAGAGAACATTTTAGATGAAGCAGAGAAATAGACAGGATTCAAAGTAAGGGGGAAGGAAGATAACTTTGACTGTGCTCCAAGCAGTAATTGGGTGTCCCACTAATCTTAGTCATGCATTATCCAGAAGAGGAATTAAGAGCTATTTACTCAAGGATAAATAGAAAATAGTAGTAATCCAGAAGACTGTGATCCTGTTGCCTGAAGGCAAGGGTTTGGTGCTCAGCAGGTGTATACCTGCAGCCCTTAAGTTTAATTGTTTCCTTCACCACAGTAATCCAGAGGATGTCTGCACACTCTGTGTATAGTGACTGTCGATATTTTACTCTTCCCATGTCTTTTCCAGTAAGAGGCAGAACCAGTCAGCTGCTATTCTTCACAAGTAGCATGAACACTACAGCTACCAGAAAGACAAATCTGAAAAGCACGGAAGTTGGTGCTTGCTCTATCATCAGCACTGCCAGTAGTTTCCTAATCCCATACTTGCTCCACATCCCTGTTCCAAGTGGTGACATTTTCCAGCATTGCCTCTGTACTGAGCTGTCATCTGCTAAGCACCTAAATCACCGAGACTGGGCACTTGACCAAACTACAGGAAATACGAATAACATCAATGGTCCTGTGAACTGCTGCTGAGCTGGGCTGAGCTGATGGAGAGATGGCTTTTGTGGCAGTTACAGCCAGTTTTGCTTGGCTGTGTATCTCCAGCAGCAACCTGTGCAGGTGTCTAGCACCTAGTGAACTCAATGGGTACTCGTGGTCCTCACTTTATTAGCAGTCTTCTGGGAAAATGTTAATAAGAAAGTCTGAGCAAAAAGGTTTCAAGGATCCAAATTATTTCAAAACTAACTTTTATTGAAGTTTAAATCTTCCATCACATTGATTTTGGTGAACAACCTTGTTAATATCTGCTTTACTTTGAAATAGGCAATACTTTGTTTTTAAAACTGGGATCTGCTGAGGAACATTGCCATAATGTCAGAATACATTTAACAAGTTGGACATTGTTACAGAAAATGGTCTGCTTACCCAGGAAAAACATCAGAGAGGAAACAGAAGCAGTATAGGATTGGCACACCTAATGCAAGTTTTAAAACCTTCATTTCTGCAGATGGCGTTTTGGACTGAACTGACTCTCCTAGTTTTCTGGAATCATATCCTTAGAGACAAACTGATCTGTTTACAGATGTGACCCAGCTGGAAGAAGATAAGAAAACTCAGCCTAAACTGAAACCAGAAAGGTATGAAACATTCAAACTCTATTAAGTGTGACAGTGGCTTGTAGGATCTTAGCATGGTTGTACTAGAAAAGTACCTTACATCCTAAGATCCTTTAACATGCCCTTGTGTTGGACACATAGGTTTTGAAAATACACAGAAGAGTGCTTTACCATCAGCAGCCACCCATCAACTTCCCAGTCCCTTATCTCTATCCTGTCACAGAGCCAACTCTAACATCCTACTCCTGCAAACCCCACTCAGCTCTATTTTAACACCCCAGGCCAAAGCAGCACCAGAGAGCAGTGGTTGCTCATCCACATGTGGGTCAGGTGCAGCTTTTACAGAGGGTGAGGCACCCACACATCCACCACAATTCTCACCTTGGGGCAGCCACACAGGATGAAGTTCCCCGTGCACTGATTCATGTACACACATGAGGCCAATATAGAACTCTTGAGATAAAAACCTAAACTTGAAGGAAAAAAATGAAGTTCTGGCATACAGTTCCTCATAATTTTCTAGTGAATCCATTAAAAAGCCAAATATCCCAGCATTTATATTCCAAATACAGAAACTACTATACTATTGATAGTCAGCTTTAACTTACAGTGCGTTTAAAAGGCTCAGAGATATGATATAGTCATACATTACAGCAGAGCTTATTTAGCAAATTCCAGGCTTGATAAGCTAATAATATACTGGAAAAGCTAGCCATGTCCTGGCAATAGCATACTTTTAAAACACTGCTCTAGAACAGAACTACAATAGAAAAATGCTTTAGAAGGGAAGAATCACCACCATATGAAGATGTGCCATCCCAAAAGATAACCACATTGGTGTGAGCCTTTTTGAAAGGCCAGATGAAGCAGGATAGAACATGTAAACTGAATCTCTCTCCTATAGTTTATACCCATAAATCTGCAGATTAAATAGTGGGAAAAGGAAATGAGCTAGACTTCACTGTTTAAACTTATGATTGGGAGTTTAAATAGTCAAGTTATATACCTATTTTTAAAGATGTCCTATTTCTACTGTATGGACTGTTCTTTCTTCAGCTAAACTTTCCCACATGTGAAGTATCTTGGATCAACAGCTATTGCAATAACTATGTTTTCTTTGAAATACCCTGAGCAAACTTCATATCGGAGGTTTTCTCTGCAGATACTGTATTTTTAATGCCATCAAGTATTTTTTTATAGACTTTATCACAAAAAAAAATGGAGACAACTATTCAAAACACAAGTTATCAACAAAAATTTTATATTTAATCCATCTGAAATCCATGTAGTTGAATTGTCGATGAAAAGAGCAAAAGTATTACTGTGAATGTATATTTTACTTTGAGGAACCTTAAGTAGGGAGGAGGAGGAGCAGAAGAAATCCCACCTTGTACAGACTACCAGATCACTGACTGCTACTGTGATTCTGCTTGTTTTTATGGGATACTCATAATCCCCAGTGACAAACTTGGTTTAATGTGCATACCATCCACAAGGCTGCCAAACTCAGGATTATGAATGTATTTATGTATGTCCCTACTACTTACCAAAGTTTTAAGGAAAGGATTCTGTAAGAAGTTCTGTCAGGAGAACCCTTAAGCACACAAAGGCAGGATAATTCAAGGTGTCTTTATTAACGAAGGGTCAGATCTTACAAAGCCAGGCAGGATTTGTATAGACAAATATGTGGCCAGCACATAGGATAAACCAGGCTGCACATAGGATAAACCAGATAAATCTGCACCATGTTCTGTGATCCCAAGCAAGTATGTGCAAGCTCTACACAGAGACTTTGGACTGGAAGAAATAATACATTGCTAACATGGGTGGGGGGCACTAGTTCACACACAGGGATGATATATGCTTTTTGGTAAGGATTTTTAGAGGCTTCTGATCAATTCACTAGTATAGTTTCCGAGTGGCCTCCTAAACATCTGTCTCCCACCCAAGGACAGTGGTGGAGGTGAGTAGGACTCCATGGATGGGAAGAGAGCAGGAAATTCTTTAGATGTTATTTTCATGAAAAAAAATAGACATACAAAGAGACATTCCCTAGCACAGATTTTACACAATCTAAAACAATTCCTCACCTCCTCTGCTATTGATAATTTATTCCTATTCTTCTTATCTACTGTTCTTCCTGTCTTTAAGGTGCAGACTGTATTGCTAAAAGTATCTTAGTTTGGAGTGTGACTCCACAGTGTAATACAGATTTTTAAGGACTGGAAACTGCTTTCTGCCCTTTCATCCTCAAAGTAATAATTCTCACCCCCTTCTCAATTTGAAGTTCCTCCTTCTAATTTGTCAGCTGAAGATAATCTTGGATGACTCAAAAAGCATGTCATTTTATTGGCTTCTTCACTTTCAGTTCTCTCCATTGTTCTATTTGGCATAAATAAATAAACTCTCTCTAAATTGCAGCTTTACTTAAAGGTCTTTGAAGGGACTGAAGATAGTGTTGTACATATCTAGTAAGTAGTCACTAGTCTAAATTAGTAATAGTGACACTGTATTACTGCATGATACAAGAGACTGTCTGGAAAGTTAGTTGTTACAAGTCCCACTTCCCCCTCACTGTATCAACAGTGTTTGCTAGGCATAGATATCCAGAAGTATTTTGTAATTTACATTAATATATTACTGCTTGCAATGCTTCTCCAGGCCCAAAGAATTTGAAACACAGCTCTCTGCAGCACTAAAGTAACTCTGGGCATAAAACTCCAGTATTACCACATATTCACGTTGTGAATGTTGCCAAGGTTTTGCAGTGACAGGCCTTCAAAATCACTGTCTTGAGAACAAGCATTGCTTCCTCTGGTGAGCTGTTGATGCATCAACTATAACAAAAAGTATTTGCTGTCGCATACCAGTGCTTCCATAGCTACATAAATAGTTTTCTGTGTCTTCGATTGTTTTATGATTTCCCACTGCAGATGGTACAAACTCCTCCAGGCTACACTCACTGCAGCAAGGAACCTCTGCAGAAAAAGGTAGAGGGCTACCAGCTCCCAGCCTTGTATTTTAGGCACAATACAATTATATACATATATATAATAATACATATTAATCTTCTACTACAGAACAAGCTGTGAAAGCCCCAACATGTCTGCTATGGTTCCTTGTAGGTTTATTCTGTGCACAGCACCTTTGCAGGTTGGCTGCCTGGATTTAACATGCTTTGTATGTTTGCTTTTCTGTTTCCTGGAGCACATACTTAACTCTTATCTCCCTTGGATGCTTCAGGGACAACTCCTGGAACAGCTCCCAAAGTTGGTGCGTCATTGCTAATATCAAGCATTTTCTTTTCATAGGTGTGGAGACAGCCACAGGGGATCTATAAGTCTGTGCCTGACTCCAGCATTGTCTCTTTTGCACATGTATCTTGTGATGCCAAAAAATAATGGCAAGAGACCAATTTCACTCTAATACCAGCAAAAACAGAGATAATTTCACACTGATTGCCAGCCCTGACTGACCAGAGGTATTGCAAGTCCTCCTAGTTCTGTCAGAAACAATTTCAGACAAAAGAAAAATCCTCAATGCCTACACAGGAAAACTGCTATTTTAGGTAATATAAATTGACTCATTTGCACTTACTTCATTTCAGGAAAGTCCAGCATATTAAAAGTGTTTTTCACAGGGCCTACTTCTCAAGAACTAGATTTTGATAGACATTAAATGTGAGCTCTGTCTAGCCAAAAGCAGAAGGGTGACTTCCACTAGCCACAAACATATTGAAAACCATTTACTGTCTCAAGAACTCCAAAAGATTCTGTCAGAAACTGCAACATTTATCTCCAGGGATTTTATCAGCATTCACAGGTAGCAACCACACTTGATGCTTGTGCCTTGAACAGATGGATCTCAGTGCAGTCTGCAGTCTTACTAAAATGAATAGTTTCTTCACAAAGGAAGAGAGCCTTGCTTAGGTGGAAGGTGGCACTGCTCTACAACTGCATGGCCATACATATTAAACTGCATTTCAAGCCACACTGAGAATCATTAGCAGTCATATACCCATCCCTTCCTTTCTCAAGAAAGGTACTTTTTTTTCCCCAGTAGCAGATACCATTGTTATTCATTTTAAGATAGGACAGTCTTACAAGGAAACACACAGGCTCAGCAATCTATTTACACACTCATATCCAGAAAAGTTCACTTGAATAAGGAGCTAAAGAAAAACTTCCAGCCATGGTGGGAGTGCCTAGCCACCCCTTGCAAAAAGCAGCATGGACTACATGCAACATCCACCTACACAGTCAGTTTCAGACTTACTCTTTTTAGTCATATTCCAAAGAACTTCTCATCAGCTTCCATTAACGGTCCTTGTCCTCCATAGTTCTTTTTTCCTTACTTTACTTACAAACCTTCTAACTAATGAGCAGGCTATTTATCAGTTTTTCACTTTCCAGCAATTTATCACTTGGCCACCACCTTCAGCTCATTAGTATATACATAATAAAGCACAAAAAGGGGGAACACCATGTGAATCCATTTGAAAGGTCAGTTCTCAAGATGAGAGGTTTCCTGAATCAAATAACACTCAGGAGGGACAGCTGGAGTCACAGCTGTAGCTGTTGAATGAAAAACAACTTTCAACTCACAGTACTTTGGAAAAATCACAATCCCAGGAAGTGTTTTATACACACACAAGATTTCTTTCTTGTAAAGGGTTATAACTTGGTTTTTGGTTTTTTTTTTTCCCCCCACTTAACTTGAGCTGGGTTGTCGTTTTCAGATGGCTCCAAAATCAACAGATATTTGTGATGGCATTTCTTTAGGATTTGCAGTCCAGAAATATCAGCTCTATTTTCTACCTGTCTTTGTACACAACACTTGTGGCACCTTTGTTTCTGGTTAAGGTAGGAAATCTGTAACTGTATCCAGTATGGAAAATATACTGGGGCTACATTTGAAAGAGATTTGTAAGGGATCTGTCTGGGGCGGGGAGGGGGGGAATCACTAAGACTTAAATATGCCAGTGCTGATTCATAGATGATACATGGTGTTTGGGAGCCCAGGTGCATGTCATTGCCACAAAAGGCTCACAACAAACCTTCAGAAAATTGGCAAAGTGACATGGTAGTTTCTCAACAGGGTTAGCAGGGACACAGCCCTCACAGCAGGCATGCCGCTTGTTCCCATGTTGCCCAACTCCTGCCCTTGCAGGACAACCTTTAAGTGTTTATGTGCCTTCTCCTGCCTCTCTGCCCCCAGAGTGGCTCTGGGATGATGACCATGCAAAGGGATGCAGTCTGTGCAAGGACAGCCTGCCGCTCATGCAAACGTCTAGCACATTGTCTGAAGGAACTTCCCCAATCCTTCCTCTGGATATTTCATGGCTCTCTAGCTAAGTTGCCCAGCCCCACAGATTGTTTCAGCTAAAACCCATGTCCTGCCTTTCCATGCTCCAGGCTTCTCTCCCTTCCTTCAGGCTTGAAAATTAAATGTGACCATAAAACATGTAGTTTAGCATCAGTTGTAACAGCAATGAAACCAGCTAATTATAGCAGCTTTCTTTTTCTTAAAGGAGGTAATCATGATGCAATACCAGGCTAAGAAATGGTTGTCTGAGGAAGATTTCTGTGTCTATCTTGGCACCCACATTGCCCTGCTTGTGTCCAAGCTAAAGAATGGTAAAAAGCCTTTGAAGTAGACTCATCATGTCATCTGCATATGTTTGCAGCTGGTTTACTGTTAGTGTGGCCAGAGCAGATAAATGATTATGTGTATCTGACCTATATTTGTTGATACTAGCCTTCTTTCGTGGAAGCTTTCTCTGTACACTGTCCAACCCTTGTCTGGCTGCTCACAGCATCACTTTTTGCAAATTCCTAAAAAGTGACACACCACCAACTTGCAGAGGACTTCCAGAAATGCTTCTAAGAAAACGCTTTGTTCAGAGAGCTGAGGGGATAACTAGGAAAAATTACTTGGTCAGCTGTAATTTCCATCCATCCTAGAGAGTCAGCATCAACTTCAGGTGAACACTGACTCCTGAATGGAGAGGAGTATAGCCATGGTGCAGCCCCAGACAGTTCCTTCAGTACATCTGCCACCAGCACAGCCACACAACATCAGCTGCAGCCGTTCAGCTGCTGTGCTGTTCCTGCAGGTCACTTTGATTCCCTGCCATGACTCACTGCTCACCAGACCCAAATCTACAAAGGCTTTCTGTGGCTAATTTTAACTGAAGGGGAGGTAGGTGTCTAAATACTGCTAGCTCTTAGTCATTCAACAAACCTGATCTCCCCCAGGCAACCTTTCTCAAGGGCAGCATGAAGTAACATTCACGATAGTAGGTAAGGTAAAATGCTGTCAGCTCATAATTTTTAAAAGATCCATAAAAATATTCGGAGTATTCAGCCACCCACTCTGTCTCAAATTATGAGTTTCTCCCACACTGCATAGCCTTTGAATACATTTAGAGCTCCTTTTACCTGAGGATAATGTTATTTCTTTAGACAAAAAGCTCTGATGTTTTAGCTTTGCATGCACAGCAATGACCAGGTAAAGGTCTGGGCAGGTTAAACATAGCAGGTGAAAAAGATCTCAGATCTGACTCTGCCTTTCACCAATTCTATATCAATTGCATTTAGATATGTTCAGTGGTATTACTCCAAGTTTAGGACACTGTAAGACCCAGAAGGATTAGCATTCAGAGATTTTATTATTGTTTCCATATCTAATTATCAAATAGCATCTGATAATTCTAGAATTCTAAACAGTTTTCAGATTTTTGCCTATTTTCTCAGACAAGCTGGTAAAAGTTCATTCTTCACATCTACATTTTCTTATATTAACCCTTTTCCTGCCAGTTTCATATCCTCATCAAATATAGTAGCCTTTGTGTTGTTAAGATACTGGTTATGCATTTAAACAATTATATCCAATCAAATTTAGAAAAGAAAAACAGAATGGGGTTATTTCATCTAATCTTGGTATTTGCTAAGTTTGTCCTCAGGAAATCTAAATTCTGGGACAAATTTGACTTTACATTTTAAATGTCACAATCTCTTGTAAAAGGCAGAACTAAAACAAAGACTTACTCTAAAAAAGTACAAATATTTTATTTTAATTAATACATATATACATATGTATGTATATATAGATTATATGTGTATATATATATAAAACATTCAGCAATATCTGGTTTGGAAAACTGTGCTGTAACGATTAACACAGCCACAGAAGCATCCAGAGAAGGCAGGCAGGGTACAGTTCTCCGCCAATGCCAAGGTCTGTCACACTGCATATTGGAAGTCTGGATGAGAAAGAATTTTCTGAGTAATTCAGTGCTGTGCAAATGAAGCAGTTTAGTTGGGTTTACAAAAACAAATGCTGATGATTACAAAACTAGAATGAACCTGGGCTGTTTTTACATCTCTTTCCTGGAAAACAAAATGTAATCAGAGGAAGAAAAAATCTTTAGCTTTCAAGATATCCTTTTTATGTTGTTGTGGTCTTGTCAGTGGTAGTTGTTTTCTTGTGGCAGGATAATATGGAAGATTTCTGTGCTGTTATTCTGTGGTGTGATTTGATGAGACAGCTGGTGTGTCCCACACTGGAACAACAGCTGGGAATGGTCATGTAATGTTTCTGGACAGTACAACACGAGCCAGGAACCTGTGTCTATCAGCTATCAGTCACCTTTCTTTTAATTAGTTTCAGATGCAGTGTCTAAATACAGAGTGAAATGTCAGAAGTACCGCACTCTGAAAGAGAGGTTCTTCAGACCCCAGGTAGAGCTTGATTGGCTTGTCGCTGCAGATCACTGACCTTTTAAGAGAGAAATGCCCAGTTATGTTCAAGGAGCTTTTTTCAGAGGACACATCTAATAAAAGTTAGCCTTGACACAGTGACATTTAAAACTTTGCAGTCAAAAGGCCTTAAACCTACTGCTAAAACCTGCTTTAATGAGGATCAGTCCCACTCAAGTAAGATTAACTAAAGTTAGAAAGAAATTATTCATTCAACCTTAGGCAGTTGTCCAGACTCTCTGGGAAAACAGAAATAAAAGGTAGATGGAGATGGTGTTTCATCCAGCCTTTTGGACACCTCTCTTACAGTGGCCAAAGTGTTCTCATTGCCACTAATTTTTGGGATATAGGTAATTAGAGACTCTTTTTTCTGAGGGTAAAGTGCACTAAACCCTACCCATAGTTTCTACAGTTTTACAGACTTTTCACTGCAGTGAAGAACAGAAGAAATTTGGTAAAATATCAGTTTGAAGGTCCTTCGACCCACTATCCTGCTTCCCACCATGCCAAGAGCAGATGCCTAGTGAAAACTCACTGTAAGATTCTTCCAATTTCCAGCCATTTTCAAGACAGAAACTTCCAGATGAAGCTGTGGTTTCTATGTATTTAGTACTCTCAAGGGATTACTCTTCCATTAAATTCTTTTGTCTGACCTCAAGAGGACAGACAAAACTTTAGCTAAAACTTTAGCATCCAGGACACCCTCTGGCAAGGAAATCCACAGGTCAGCTGCCTAAGAAGAGCTTTAGTTTGGAGCACTCCTACTTTATTAGTTTAATCTGATGCCTCCCACCTCTTGTAGTGGAAAAGAGTAAGAAAATCAGTCCATGCATTCTCTCCATGCCACTCATGATTTTTTTGTAAATCCATCACCTCCTCCTCCTTTATCTTCTTTTCAAACAAAAAAGTCCTAGCTTAGTGATCCTTCATACAGATCCTTTCCATATCGATGATGATCTTTGTTGCCCATCTCTAAACTTTTTCCAACTGCCTTGTAAATTTCCTGTGATGAAGAGGTCAGGACTTTCTAAGCTCACTGGAGCAGACAAGCTCACACCTAACATCCAAAATTTGTTGCAGTGCTACTTATTCAGGATCAAAATGTCTGTCAGCACAATGATAAGCAAGCACAGTGATAATCAGACTACAGGCAGCAGCTGAAGAGCCTGAGCAGTGTTACTGAAACTGCATCCTCTGAAGTAACTGGAGCAGACTCAGTCTGGTCTTCCCATTTCATTCACTTCCACTGCAGCTGGGAGATACGAGGGGTGGCAAGACCCACCTCAGTGTGGCAGAGTCATTGCAGGTTGAGGAACTGCAGTGCAGGATGGACAGAGAGACACATGGAGTGTGAACCTTCTTGAAGCACAGGTCAGGCATGGCTCTTGCTGCTTCCACCACGCTTCTCCCACATCCCTTTGGTGCCTTAGCCATAACATCAGAACACTGGAGAAGAGGCTGAGTTTCCCAGTTCTTCTGCCAAAAAGCAACCCTCACTTGGCAAGCAGAAGAAATGAAACTGTGAAGAACCATTCCCCAGGGCCCCTACCTATACACATTCATGCAGACAGGACAGTAGACCCCATCAGGTTTCATCACCTAACAATGGAAGCAAGCATGTCTTGTAAATAACCAACGTGCAGAGCTTGTGGGGAGGCCATTCATGCAACATTTCCTTTTGATTTAATGGCAGATGTGAATATGGACCTGTGCAAGTCCTGGGCCCACCCAGTATGCTGCAGTCCCTGCATGTGTGAGGTGAGGTTGGTCTATATCTGTCTGCCTGCAGACCAGAAGCTGAAGAAGTGGGAGAGTAGGCTGTCACTCAAATGAAACAGTGGGAAGCTTTAACCCAGGCATTCTCAGAAGCTCTGTTCAAAACCATGTGGGTTGGAGCAACCCAAAAGCTTCAAATAACAGCCTTGAGACAAGCACTCTGGAAGGCTTTGCTTTGTCCTTTTTGGTGCACTTCACTGATATGCTTACTTTGTGAATATGTTTTTAAGCAGTGAACAGATTGCTGCTCACCACAAATGTTTTATTATTACCTCAACCAAAGTCTTCTTTGAAAGAAAGCAAGTCAGTGTTTGTTTTGCTTCCAGATAGATGACCTTGAAAAACACAAAAGCATGGTAATACAGAAAAAGGAAAAAAGAAAAATAAAAAAAGAGGAAGAAGGATGAAAGCAGAAAGTAGAAACAAAAAAAGAAAGATGGCAAAATTAAAAAAAATAAAAATTAGAAAAAAATAGAAAAAATAGAACTAGTACAGAGAAAACAAAACAAATGAAAAGAACAAAAGGACAGTGACCCAACAGGTTCAAAACCACTGAATATGCATCTTCAGGCATCTGAAACACCTTAGGTTTCAAAACTATAGAACCTCCATTTGCTGCGTTACAAAGTAAAACATCTCACTTTGAATCATCTGAATTCTAGACAACAAAATGATTATTTGTCAAAAGGTGTTAACACCCTATCTACCCCTAGTAGAATGGTCACATAGATGGGCTGAAGAAAACAAAACTGGTCATACACCTCAATAAAGCCAAGAAATTCTGGATTGTGTTGATTGAGAATCCATTTTCATTTGCGTTATTGTCTTTTCTTGAGTCTAAAGGACAATACAAACCTTTTCAAACAATATCAGACTCAATTAAAAATAAGTGATATATATTGTTCAGATTCCAAGGTTAGAAAAACGTATTTTAAAAGTTTATTATTATTATTATTGTCTATTAAAAAGTATCAGCCAAGGAAAATATTTTTGTCTTCAGAAAAATTCCCAGTAGGGTGGGATGCAGCTGACATTCCTAGTGGTTTGCTGTCTTGTTTGGAGCACCATGTGGTAACAGCTAAAGGGCAGAGATTCTTGTTGCTGCAGAATTGCAGTCACCTCAGATAAACCCATGGCCTAGAGCATTTCATAATTCACCCAGAAGAGAAATGCAAGGACAAAGAAAGGAAGGGAGAAGAGGTAATTTACTGTGGATTATTGTTATTGGTGTGATGCCACTGTTACTTGTTAAGCTTTCTACTGAAGCCTTTGCACAATACTGATAACAGTGCAGTATTGACTATGGCAAGGCAGCTGCACAAATCTTTTATGTTGAAGAACCAAAATAATGTGAGTTGCATTAACTCTTATGGAGTCACATTTCTGCAATAAAAACAATTTTTTACTGCTCCAAATCCAGGAAGACTTTATTTCTGATCTTTCAGGAAAACTGCAGTGATACACAAGTGCCTGTATGAGGAAGGAAAAGCAGAGCTGATTACATAAACCTCTCACCCTTTTCATCTCACACATGTGCTCATTCTTCTTGCCTCAGAGCTTGGTGGGCTGCCAGGAGCCATGAAATCTCAGAGCCTAGCTGCAAGAGAATCAATGGATCATGAGGAAACAACTGAGAAAGGGAGCTACAGTGATTTTTGCATGATTTAAGAGGGGCACAGCATAGCCTTCTAACAAGTCTTTTTCTTCTTTCACATCTTGAAGGCAATCAGGAAGCAAACACAATGCCAGAGATACATGAAGTGCATGAAGTCCAGTAACATGACCAGCTCCAATAATATGATTTGGCTCTTCTTTAATGAGGACATTTCATACCTTCACCCCACCCCACAAAGGTATGAATGACAGCCTGTTGTCAAGGTCTTAATTTTAAGCAACCCTTATCAAATGTAACAGAGCTATAGACTTGATGCCAAGGCCACACATTAGTCTGTGCAAAAAAAAAAAAGTATCTGACATCTCCAAAATGCTACACAAATAAACCATCCCGTGCTTCAAATGTTTTGGCTATGAATGCACTGGTGAAAATATGAAAGTCATAATCAATTGCCAAAATTGCCCTGTGTGGTTTTCCTCTATTTAGAAAAAAACACAGTAATCTATAAGACTATGGTTTAATCAGTATAAATCCCAAACAAGTGAGCATTTTGTTCTGTTCAAGTAATATGAGAGTTAAGGAGTTTTTCCCCTTTCTCATATACATTGAATCAGCTTTTAGTAAATGAACTCACAGTTAGAAGAATCCAAAGCATCTTCTTTTAAGCAACTCGACATCTTCGTCTTTAAAAAGTTTTGGCAAGACATTGAGGCCTCTTCTGGTTTTGTTAAAATCTATGATAAATTTGCTATTAACTTCAAACTGAAGAAGAAGTTAATCCTTATTGTATAATTCACAGAAATTTGAAAAAGACTAAATAATGGGTAAACAGTGTAAGCACTACAAAAACAAATTAAGAGAATTATTAGTTTATTTTTTGCTCTTTTTTTTTTATTGCAAGTCTATTAAACAAGCAATGTAAAATCTTGCATGCTGGGGCCATATAAATGACAATCAATAAAAGCACATGATATTTTAATCTTCTGATAAATCAGATGATAAATGCTGACTATCATCATATTTACAGGTCACTTCTGTATCTGACCACAGAAACGCAAAGTACACAACTGATCCTGACTCCTGTCCTACAGGGCTAGCCATTCAAGATGGATGGAGAAACATAATAGATTCAGTGTCACAATGACAAAACAGCCTTTTCAGTGTTGGGCCTGTACAACACAACTAATTGAAGTCATATGTTGCCTCATAGAGAGTTTGGCAACTGTACAGCTTCATGCAGTTTGTGAAGTAAGCACCACCATCAACAATTTCACAGAAGGGAAACAGAGGCAAAGATAGCAAATGTCTGGTTCTAAATCACTCAAGGTGTCAGTGTCAAGTGCACAACTGGGGACATGGTAACAACCCCCCAAGGCCTGAGCCAGCTTAAAACTTCTCTTCCAGGAATCCCCTTTCCACACAAGCCAGATGGCTGGGAGACCTAGGCAGCAGAACTGCAAATAGTAAACAAACCAAAAGGGATGGGACCAAGTTCCCAATGGCAAATACATTCAAGATTTCAGATGCTGTCAGCAAAATATATATCCCAACACAGGCATTGCTGTCAGCAATGACATGCTACTATTGTCTTTGTCTCTCACTGCAAAGATTATAAAGGAGAAATTGGTTGTTGGGAGTGGTGATTGTTAACTTTGTTGTGCCTAATCCTCCTCATCTGCATTGCTTGGTGCTACCTCTCCAACGTTCTTCAGCTGTTCCCTGGATGGTCATAGCTCATGTGACAGAAAGAGTGGAGAGAGAGGAAGAGCTCATGCTTTTACCCATTATTTGTGAGACAGAGGGCTGCAGTCACTGTTACTGGTTCTGTCTTACCAAGATGTAATTTAATAGACTATAGCTGGGAAAGTTTGGAAAAGAAAACTTAACTTTGTCTAACCTCTCTAACTTACCACTGAATTTCTTTTCTGTCCTGAAAGTATACAATTGGATATTTTAATCCTGAGCTGAAAAGTAATAGCTCAACCCTGGGGTCATCAAGGTACTTCCATGGTTTGGATGGGATAATTTTATTTCTAGAATTTTGCTAGTTAGTTTATTGGTTCGTTGTTGGGTTTTTTACAGTAGTGAGCCCTGCTGGAACATTTACTCTGACTTCTTACCAGGCAGCGATGCTGTCAGGCTGTACCATCCCTATACAAAGCACATAAATGATGAGTCCAACAGTTGAATTTAGATCCATTAATGTTAAAATGGTGGGTTCAGAGAAGCAAGAACCAGGCCTTCTATTTATGTGGTTTTGGTTTTTTTTTTAACTTTATTTGATGCAGAAGAACCCATGTACAGGGCTTACATAAATATGAAATAGGTAAGAACAATAATTCAATTCCACCTCCTTCCAAAAAGTGTTCTAATTGCCTTTCTTTCCTCCTTTAATGGGAAAACAACCACTGTAAATCGGAAAAGTAGTTCAACAAATGCTGACTCCACATGGAAACACTAACCTGCATTCTCTACCCAATGGCCAGGGAAAGCTTCACATCCTGAAGGCTGAGACAAATGGAAAAAGCCAAAGGTTTGGCTCCATTCACAACCAAGCAGTGCCACCTCTCCTGAGCCAGGACAACTCTGGTTTGGGATCATTCCTGACCACACTGGATGAAAGAGAGAGGTCAGGCTCTCAGAAATGTTTCATAATCCATGTTTACTTTTGGAGTAAATTCAGTGCCTAACGTTGTCTCCAGTGGCTTGAGACAAAGGATTTTGAAGTAAGTGGAAAGATTCCTGCTGACCTTAATGTTCTTTGGGCTGCTACTCCATGTAAACTGTGGAGCAATTTGGCTATGACTGTTGTTTGGGAAGTAGGATGCAGACACTTTGCATCAATTTCTGGTTTAGATTACACCCCACACAGAATGCATTGAAACTGTTAGCTAATATTTATTAGGACGGATTGCATCAACTAGTGTTGCATGGGAAAGAATATGCAAAAATGTAACCCAGTTCTACTATTACACAAGTGTCCCATAGCAATGTGGAGTCCGGTAAGACATTGAAGAAAGACACCAGCAATCATAAAGGGCAGGTATAACTTTGCATCCATCATCTGCATCTCTTTCTCTTCTTTTCCTTCCTAGCTGATAGACTAGGCCAAGTCACCAGAAGGATGGATTTTCAGCATCCAGCTGCACACACCCCAACCGCACTCAAACTTACATGTATTCTACATGAAAAATAATATATAACCAGGCACCCCAATTACCAAATAATCTTGACCCTCCAGACAGACAAACCTGTCAGTGCCATTTCCAAAGGTGCCTTATATAGGTGACACTTTATTTGTTATGTGCCTGGTATTGTTCACTTCATACAAAATTGAGTGGTATTTAGGTCTCTTAAAAGCCCATTTCTACCTCCAACACTACACACCAATAATGTCCTTGAGCAAACAAGTCTATGGCAACAATAGATTCTGCAGGGACTGCACACTTACATAAATATTGGCACATTCAAACCCTTCTGTCGTAAGTCTTATTGGGCTGATGTGCTAAGATTTATTCCAAAGCCACTGATAGGTTCAGAAATGATATCATCTGAATTAATGCCTTCACGTTAAAATGAAGAGAGAGAATTAAATAAGTTTCATAGAACTATTTCTCCTTTAGGTCCTTGGAAATCATTTTATGTAATTACTGGAGTTGAGCCTAGCACAAATGTTGGTGGAAAACCTCTGCAGAAACACAAGACATAGATTTCAAGTACCTGTCTCTTGAATGAACTAAAAACCCCTCAGTTGCAACATATGCAAAAATGAGGAACTGGCTGAGGTTTAACAAGATGAAAAGCAGTCTGGAAGACAAGGGGGGAGAACAAGTTTTGCCTGCTAGCAATAACAGTTTTAAAAGAGGTGCAGCATTAGATCTTCTGAGGAACCTCCCGGCCCCTTTATTTTATTACTAATTGTATTTTGAAGCAGCCATTTATAGAAGAGATCCACATTGCTTATTGTCAATTACTAGCACATGTCCCACACTTGGCAAACAAGGCAACTCGTGAATGACATTTTGTGAATAATCAACACCATCACCAAAAAGTGCCTTTGTCTTTGCTTTGGGCTTAGTAAAACATTTTTTTCCCAAAACAAGATAGCTTTCTCACAATGGTGCCAAATGGAACATATTAAGCTTTAATGATGGTTGAAAATATTGTGCACCAAAGAGGCAGGGATGGGGCTGTGAGAGCACATCCCGGACCTTAGGACAAACAGCTGTGTGTCTACCAGCCACAGATGCTTCTCTGCACAAAGGGGCCTCTGGGCATTGCTACAGTACAAATAATGCACTAAAATGGTGAGCTTTGGCAAATCGGATCTGGGACTTTGCAGAGGCCTGGGGTTCAATCACAAAACACTCAGCAGGGTGCAATCTTGAATTAAGCAGCAAAAACTGTAGACAACAAGGATAAGATAGGACATGGAAATGGCCAGCTTATTGTAGTAAT
The DNA here is from genome assembly GCA_035583155.1 of Acropternis orthonyx. Classification (NCBI taxonomy): domain Eukaryota; kingdom Metazoa; phylum Chordata; class Aves; order Passeriformes; family Rhinocryptidae; genus Acropternis; species Acropternis orthonyx. Next base: position 100,713,062 of record JAWWEU010000081.1, read on the forward strand.
ATGTATCATTCACTAAGGAACCCCGAACAGACAGACAGTTGTTGCATACCTGCATATGTGCCTGGGGCAGGAATGAAGTTAGGAAACCCACGTGCAGTATCTGCCTAGCTTTTCCCTCAACATATACATGCCAATATAGATTGGTATCACATTGATAGAGACAGGGACTGTGCAGCCCTGTGGCCACCCTGCCTTCTCTGAGAGGCCCAGCAGAGCAGCAGGCAGTGCCAATGTAGGATAGACTCTAGGCACTAGCTTCTATTTCCAGCAAAACCACCCTCAAGCCTTTGATACTTTGATGGGACATTTTCAATAGCCAAGGGGTGCAGATAGACCTCTCATCTATATAACTCTCATTGGTGCAAAGGAGAAGACAACTATGATGTCCCACATATTGTGGGAACAGCATGCAGGAGGGTTGAGTGCTGTCATTCATGGGAAAGGGAAGGAGAGATTTCAAGTGTTTGGGAAACAATGAATATAGCGATAATGATGGACATTTACCTAAAGTGCAAAGGATTATGGTTGGACTTCAGGTCATTTAACTTTAAGCTTCCAAAAGTTTGTTTCCTAGTCCACATTCATTGTTCAGGCTCTCTTTATCAAAACTCCTAGAGAGCTGTTCAGCTTCCACAGTTCAGACTGCCTCTCTCCAGGGACTCAAAGGAAACTCACACAAATACATTTGGGTGCTTTTCTATCCTTGCAGAGAAATTCCTGGTTCTGCCCCACCCTTGCTTGGGGCAGCTCCATCCTCATCAGACACTTTCCTGAGCCATTTTTAGACTTTTGATGTATTAGCCCGCTACCAAATTTTGAATTAAAAAGTCCCATGACTTTTAGGGTCCCATGAGCTCATGCATGGTAAGCAGAAGGAGTTTACAGTTAGAAGTCAGCAAGGAAGAGATGAGACGATGAGATGGGACAGAAGGAATTCTTCTCCCCCAGTGATGATGTAATGCCAAACTGACTCACTGCTTCCCATGGGGCTGCAGCTCCAAAAAAGACACCTGTCTCCAAGGCAGTGAATGGAGAATGACAGAAATTGCAGCATCTGACAGGGAAAGACTGATACTTAAAATGAAGCTGCGACACTTCTGTCCTCTGTTTACTTCTATAGTTATTATAGAATGAATGCTTGCCTTGAGGATATAAGCCAGTGATTGTACCAATAAAACACAAGAGTGCCAGGCCCCTCAGGAGCCACCTCCATGGAGAGCAGCACTCAGCATGTGCTGTGTGTCACGTGCCTTGTCCCTAGCCACCATGTGTACCACTGCCCTTTTCTGTCTTTTCACAAGTTAACTCATTTGCCCTCTCACATCCTTCTTGCCACTTCTGAGACACTTGGTTTAGCCTGAGTTTTGTGCACAGCAATCCTATCTTTCCCTGAGATGAGAGATGACTGGTGAGTCCTGGTTCAGCGAGATTGATGTCATGAAGAAGGGCTGATCAGGTCCCAGCACTGAACAAGCGGCTTGTTCCAGTTGAAAAAAACCCCAAGAGTACTGGCTTTTAAAAAGTAATTAATTCCTACCATATTGCATCCTGCCATTAGGAATGCCCTCCAGGCACATAAGATTCCCCCCTGCTGGGGATGGGAAACTTGGGATCTTTCCCAAGCAGACCCTGAGGCAATGGGCCTTGCTTTTCTACAGCAAGGTGAATGGCACGTTTGGTCGACACAGATGATCTTCCTTGAAGTCTGCTGAGTACAAATGTCTGCTGTCTCTAATTTAAAGCTCATGAAACAGTCAGAGAGGCAGCAGAGGCAGAAGTGGAAATTGAGATAAGTCCAAGGTAAGTGTGCACAGGCTGATGACCTGTTGCAGCAGATGGCTGAACTACAAGAGACAGTTAATAGGCTGTGCAGTATTAGAGGTGCTAAAATAGGAATAGATCCATGGATTTGGAACCACATACCTACAATGAACACCACTGAGCATGAGGCACCTTGTAATAACTGAACAGAATTATCAGTCTTTAAGCAAGAGTCCCTGTCCCTGTCCTTTCCTTTGATCTTTGTTGCAAATGGAAGCTGATAATATCATTCTCACCTTTAACCCCTCTTTTGAATGCAAATAGATGTTATCAGGTGTGTTAAGCAGGTGTTGTTTAATGCTTATGCATTTGTATTTTATGTCCTGCTGGGCAATTGTTTGAGAAGATGTGGTGCCAAGCTACATATCACATCTTCTTTGGCACTCATCCCTGCATTCTGTGTGTCCTGAGCTGAACTTTGCTTAAAACTGAGCAGGGGACACCTCCCCAGATGACCACCAGAGATCACCAGAGACCCCTTAAGAGGCCTATGCAGGTGCAGTAACAAGTATTACATAAGGTTGAAAAAGGTAAATAATTGTGCACTACGGAGGCTTTAACTATGTATTAGAGAGGCAGGTTTATGTAGATTTCCTTGTATAAATTCTCTATCTTTTTACTTCTTGGTTTGCTTTATTTGTGGAAAAGCTCCCACCTTGCACCCTGCACAGAATAAACAGTGTCTCCTTTCTAAATCTGACTCTTTGTGTTTAAAGAGTTCCTAAAATTCAGCAACACTTGAATGCAGGTGACTCATAAAAGCTGGACTCCAATTCAATCTCCACCCATCCACATCCAGACCAAAAGCAGATAAGGTGCTTTAAGAGCTTTAAAGGTCCATGAGCAAGGCCAACAAGGAGAACCTGCACCAATAGTGCACAGTGGTTACCATAAAAAGAAACATCAAGTGATCATAGTGGGTGACTCTCTACCCAGGGGCAATGAGGCGCCAATTTGCTGGCCTGGTAGTCATGAGAAGTATGCTGCCTACCAGGGGCTAAGATCAGTGATGTTGATGGATGGGTATCCCAGCTTGTCAACTGGCTTTGTGGCTGGTGCCATCATGAGGGTTTTGACTTTTATGGCAATGGGTGGTACTTTAGTGATTTTTATCCTATTAAGGATGGATAAGATCCACCTGTCTGAATAGGGCAAGAGAATCTTTGGCAGCAGACTGGACAGTTTGGTGAGAAGCAGGACTAGAACCCTAAACTTGCAGAGAGCTAACTTCACCCTCTTCAAAGACCTGCTTAGAAGAATCCCATGGGTTAGGGCTCTAGGAGATAAGGGGGTTCAAGAGAGCTGATCAGTATTCAAGCATCACTTCCTCCAAACTCAAGACCAGTGTATCCCTGTGATCAAGAAATCAAGTGAAGGGGAAAAGAGACCTGCCTGGATAAGCAGAAGCTCCTAGTAAATCTCAAACAGAAGAAAGAAATATATGGGTTGTGGAAAAAAGACAGGCCACATAGGAGGACTACAGGCACATTGTCAGAGTATGTAGGGATGCAACAAGGAAGGCCAAGTCTCACTTGGAATTGAGTCCAGCAAGGGATATCAATGACAACAAGAAGGGTTTCTGCAAGTACATCAGCAGCAAATGGAAAGGGAAAATGTGGGGATGCCTGAATCAGGTGGGTGTCCTGGTAATGGAAAACACAAAGAACATGGAATTACCAAATGCCTCATTTGCCTTAGTCTTTACTACTGAAGTTGGCCCTCTGGAGTCACAGACCTCAGAAATAAGAGAGGAAGGCTGGAGAAAGGAAGAATTTCTCTTGGTCATAGAGGGTTGGGTTAAAGATAACTAATCAGACTAAACATCCATAAATCTATGTACCCTGTTGGGATGTACCCATGGGTGCTGAGATTCCTGGCAGATGTTGTGGCTAAACTACTTGCCGTCATCTTTGAAAAATCATGAAGAACAGGAGAGGTGCCTCTTGACTTTAGGAAGGTCAATGTTACTCCTGTTTTCAAACAGATTTGGTTTTGTGGGGGACTTTTTTGTTTTGGTGGGGTTTTTTTTCCTTGAAATGCACTGATTTTTCACCCTTAAAAATAATTACTTCCACTAGAAATACCTACTACAGCTCTTCAGTGCATGTGTATCATCCACACATTGATTTCACTTATTTTTAATTAATTCCTAAATATTGAGAAAATCTAGCAGCCCTAAAAGCTTAGGTCTGACAAGAGGTGAAAAATCATTTAGCACCATGGCATACATGTATCAGTCTAATGCACTGCAAGCTCACACTGTTTCAATTTCACTGTATTTTATTTCTCCCAAAATGAATTTCAAAGAGAAGAAATATATTCCCTCGAAAAGTTCTCAATTTGCAAATTACCTCAGTTCCCACCAATTTAAATAAAAATAATATTCTCTCTTTTAAAACTCCTCAGATTAGGGTTCCACTTAGTACAAACTGAGGGTCTTCCACTGTCGCTCATGTGAGCATTGCCAGTAGCTTGAAGGGTTTTGCTCTGATGGGAAGAAGATGGGCCATGATTGAAACATTGCTGTCATCTACTTAGCTAAAATATGTTGAGATAATTTCTCCCAACTGTCCCCTTTAAATTACTCACTTTCCTATTTCATCAAGATTCTTAACAGCTCAAAATCAGAGAGATCCCCGTAGACATCCAATTTATTCTGCGCTGTCTTCAACAGTTTTCTCTCCATTTCTTTCTCTTTGCCTCCTCCTTTGAGCTTCTACTTCTCCTCTCTCTAAGTTTGCTGTTTCCACCACTGCTGTAGGTATAGTTCTCTACATTCAAATCTATTCTCTTCATTAAACCACATAAAAATTATACATTAACTGCAGAAAAAAAAACAGAGGGCTGGAAAACCTGGTGCTGTTCATGACATCAAAGTGCTTTGAGAACAAAGCTCAAAGGACAGTCCCTAATAATTCACATGTGACCATTTTTCTAAATCCTTATACACTCTGGTGTGAAATGACTGTATTTTATTGTGTTACATTTAACACTTAGACTCTGGCCTTTGGTATTAATGGGAATGTCCTTCAACTATAGTTGCTTTTTGTTCTTTTTCTTTGATTCATTAGTTGTTTACTGCCAGCTATTAACAATTTTAGAACTAGCTTTAATCCACAGCCAGAGTCTTTAAATACAATACATCATCAACAGGTAATTATTCACTTTGAAGTTTTTCCTCCTTTTTTTTTCAGCTGTTTGAGATGATATGTGAGGCTTTAAAGTATAGTAACGGAGTACTTCCATTAAAGCACCCAAATTAGTAATGCAAATGTCAAGAAGTTAATTTGTGTACTTTAAATACAAGGGTGGCCTATCTTTCCTTTCTCTTTTTTCTTTTTTGTCTCCTTTTCTTTTCTTTTCTTTCCTTTCCTTTCCTTTCCTTTCCTTTCCTTTCCTTTCCTTTCCTTTTCTTTTCTTTTCTTTTCTTTTCTTTTCT
>JAWWEU010000081.1:100718421-100786039 GCA_035583155.1 Acropternis orthonyx
TCCTTTCCTTTCCTTTCCTTTCCTTTCCTTTCCTTTCCTTTCCTTTCCTTTCCTTTCCTTTCCTTTCCTTTCCTCTGCTACCGCTTTGGAAGGCTTTTGATACTTTTGCAACAGAGGTATCTTGACACAGCTTATACTTTAGAATTGGGTAACTGTACTGTAAATGGCCAATACTAAATTCACTAGGGTCCTCATCTCTTTTCATCATGTTAAACAGGATTTTATATCAGTAGTCTCTCTAGAAGTCAGCTCAGAAATCCAGATCTATAATTTTAGGTGAGCATCTCTGAACATACATCAGCGTGAGCATGAGTTTGTGGTGCTGTGTTGATTTCAGAGGTCTGACTGAGGTTCATTTCAGGAAGGTCCTTAAGACCATCATTAAGTGTTTCTGTACTTAAGGGTTCCTGAACTAGGACCTTCCTGTGCACACTTGCAGAAACTCCTGGACCAGTCCCAGATGCACTGAGAAAGACACAAGTAGTACATATGTGATAACTTGCCTCCACAGACTGACAGAAGATTGGTCTGGGATCTTGGCAGCACAGTGTTCATTCATCTGAAGGACTTCTAGGTCCTGAAAAGTCAAATACATAGTATCACAGGGAACACTAGATATAATTTTTCTTTTAGTAGTGGTATTCTGTTTTAGTCTGTTCTGTAACATTTTATAACCTTGGCCTGCACACATCCTTGGAAATAACTTCTGAGAAACAGCTGGCCCATAAACACAAGACAGTTGTATTTATTGAGACACAGAGTGCAACCTGCTCTGATTATCCACGTGTTTCTCATTATGTGCTTTTGAGGTGCCTGACATGTGACTTCTGGCAAAGATGTCACTGGTGTGTGGATATTCTTTTTTTTTTTTTTGCTTGCCCTTTTGCATTTATTTCTGTTCACAGGTGGCAGTTATCACACACAAACATGTAATAGGCAGACTGCTGCTCTCCCAGTTCCCAGTTCCCAGCAGAATGAGTGGCAGTGACTCAGGCAGTCAGCATGTGGACTTAGTTGCTTTGATCAGAACAACATCCCTAGAAAGCATTGAAAGCAAAGAGTGTCTTGTTCCATTGCAGGTGAGAGATAAGCACCAAGTTTCAGCTTCATTTCATTGAGGCTATCATTGTTAAGATCATAAGTAAATCATGGAAGAAATGTCATGTCCCAGAGGTCAGACTTCTAATACCACCACTGACTGGCTCACCACAAGAAGAATAATCCTGCACATGAGTTTGGAGCGCTGGGGTGCTCCATGCAGCTGCAACTGCAGGAAGGCAAGTGCAAGCATGCCTTGTCTTCCCCTGCTAAATAATCTGCAGCATCATGAGAGAAAATGCATGCCCACTGAAGACTTAAAATGATGAGAATTAAGCTTACAGTGTACAATATCCTTGCTTTTGGGGACTATCTAAAAACTTCTCAAAGGGAAAAGTAACAGTTAAAAAGGCTTTATCTTTGCAAGCATTATAAAAAGGTCGTAAGCTGTATACACTACAAAGGCACTGCCTTCTCCCCTCCATCTCTGTGATTTCTTTAGATTGAAGAAACCTGTTGGCTTGAGTTCTAAAACCCCAGCTAAAAGCTTTGATTTGTTAATTAAATTTTTACTGTTATCTGCATTTGATATCTCAGTCAAATTGTATCCGCTTGCAACAACAGAAAAAGTCACATCAAAGGAGAGCTCCACCTCCATGACCTGTAATTACAGAATTTACTGCAGTGTGACACTGGCTGTAAGATGCACCTGCCAGGCAGACCCAGCTTAGTCTCTACACCTAAAACAAAGCCATTTCATTCAGCTGGGGTGAGCCAACACATGCTGAACAAAAGAGCTATGTTTTGTCAGGAACTGGCCTAGCGTATTGCTGTCCTGAGAGACAGGAGCTTCTGAAAACATGGGGGGTTTCTGTTATCACACTAAATCGGGGATAAGGATGAACTCCCACAGGGAAAGGCAGAGCTAGGAGAAAAAGGAAAAGAAATTGGAATGGGAAGATAAAAGGAATTATAAAGCAAAAGAAGAATAAGGAAAGAAAATCGAAATCCATACTGGTGGAAAAAACACAAAAACAAAAACACCAGGTTAAAAAAGAAAACCAAAAACCACTGACAGAATATTGGGAAAGCTAGAGAAAGATAGGGTAGCAGAGAGAAAACTGAACTAGATATCATGCTTATAGACTAATATATTGTCTGGAATCAAACTTCAGCATGCAGAGTGTTCTCCCCCTTAAACACCCGCACAAATATTGCAGAAATCCCCAATTTCTGTCAATGCATTCTTTGGCCCTCAGTTGTTTTGCACTATATTTTGAAACAAGCAGAAATGTAACAAGGCAAAGGCTCACAACGTAGTCTTTTTTAAACTTAGGAGCCTCCCTGTGAGCCCTAGAAGTTATTGTTAGTGTTTATGTTTGGGAAACAAAACACAAAGAAGGAAAATAAATAGGGCATTGAATAGACTTGTTGGGTAGGAATTTTTCCTGGAATTATTAATGTACACAATTTTATTACATATTACAGAACAGGCAGTAGAATAATAATTTTGTTGAAAAAAAGAATTCTGTTGGGAAAACCAATATGGCAAATCCATACCTATCCACCCAGAAGACATTTGTTAATATTGCTTCAGTGATGAAGGGACTTCCAGACTGGCCGTCAAAAAAAATACCCAGTTTAGTTCTCTCACATGGATTAATGTCCAAGACAACCCCTCCTGAGAAAACAAATTAAATTAAAAAAAATAATTCCTCACACATAATGCTCATTTCATTTAGTTTTCTTTAAGAGGTTGTTTTTCTGATCAGGATTCTTTCTAGATTTTTAATGAGAGAGAAAAACAGAGAAACTGAAATCACTTTTTTTATTTACTTCAACATGAGCTTGGCTTCACTGTAACCAGGGAAAAGTTTGCTGCTGAATTCAGTGGGCCTAAGATTTTGCACCTTGCATCCCTTTGACCTGACTAAACAATGTTGCTGAAAAGCATGGTGTGAGGGGTATGGTGGGATAAAGGCTCCGTAGACATCAAAGATTTTCTCTGTTTTCATAGGAACCTCAAAAACGCTGTTGGAGTATTTACTAAACTAAACTGACGTGATGTCTCTGAAAGCTTGGATGAAAAGCACCCATTATGGCAAGTGGTGTTTTTAAGCCTGGAGCACTGTCAGGGCACCCCTTACAACAGCCATGCCTCAAAATTAGGCATCACCCTTTTGTCCAATAGTAAGTCCCTGTGTTGTGTTATCAGAACCATCTTCAGCAGCATTGTGGCTTTCTTCACTTGCTAATAGCAGGAGTGCAGTCCCAACTGAGGACAGGACCTGCTCAGATCCCACCATAATCCTCAAGTTTTTCAATGCTGTCTCACAGATGACAGAGTCCCAGGCCAGGGGGGTTGCTGCCCCCCGGATTTCATCACTACCTAGCAAAACAGGGAGTAACCTGGGAACACTGTCAGGGAAAACAGGGCACAGGGTGGACAGTTGGGTTTCTCAGGATCACAAAACAGGTTGGGGCTAAGCTGGAGTAAGAACCTGGCACTAACTCCCCACTCCTGCTCAATGGCTGGCGTTATTTCTGGTATTGCTTGATGCTGTCATTTACATTGGGAAGACCAGGAGGCAGGTTACAGTCAGAGGTCAAGTCTCCCCAGCTCAAGCCAGATTGTGTTTAAGTTGTTCCTAACCACATGACCTCCAGCTTTCCCCAGCCTGGAGAAAAGCTGCCCCAAGGCCTATTTCTCTGCCTGAGAGCAGAGAGATTTTGGAATGGGGGAAGGCAGCAGGCAATTTTCGTAAGTGGTCAGGTTGTCTGTACTTCTGCTGGTCCCCTCACATAGAAAAGGAGGTCAGTCTGGTCCCTGTTCCCTTCCCTTCTGCTCCTTCCTTCCCTTCGTCATCGTCCTTTGGGCCTGAGAATGAGGAGGTTTTGGCTTTGGCTGGAAGATAGTCAGAGGAAGGTGAGTAGGAAACTTGAAACAAACCCCAGAAGCTGCAAGAGCAAAATTAATGTGAGACCTAAAGCAGTGGATTACTGCAGCTCACAGCATACAGATCTTGCATCCCAAGTCCTCCTGTTACACCAAATCTGAAGGCAGTAAGCAGCATGATACCCTGCTGCTGTGAATTCCTGCTCTTGGCAGCCTTCAGACCCTGGGTGAGGGAGCCTTAGAGTCAGAAAAGCTGAAACTGCCTGAGTCCTGGGAATTTCTCCACAGCAGAATGAGTTACACGTGAGTGAGAACTGACCTGGTATTCAAGCTGCTGATTTACCACGACATTGAAGGCTGTGGAGCTGAACAGAGGGGCTGCTGTCCCCCACCCCCCTTCCCTGCAGCACAGCAGGGGTCCCAGGTTTGGGTGATGAAGGGAGGTGAGATGCTCTCCGGGGTGGAGAGGGATCGAGTAGGCACATGAGAGGACAGCAACAATCTTGTGGTGGAAGGGGCAGGTGTGACATTAGAGTGAGCAAAGTTGTCAAGGTATTTTGTTTTCAGGGAAATCTAGAAGCACTCATGAAGCATCTTGTAGAAACAAATAAGTGTTTGCCTTAGCAGGATTCAGTCTGAGGCCTTGAAGTGGATCTTGATCAGTAAGATTAAGGGCCCTGGAAATTGGTGAGAGGTCTCACAAAACTCCTGCAAAATATTGCCAAAGTACCTTTTAAGTGTGTCATTTTGCAAGAGTGCTAAAACATTTTTCATTTCCACAAAGACCAAAGGAGCAGAAAAATAAATGTCAACTTTCTAAATATTGAGAGTAACATCAAAGGGCACTCAATAACATAGTGTTAAAAAGCACTTTACCCAAATTGTGTGAAAGATCCTAGATCATATTGAACTGGACAGGTAAGAGCTGGTCTACAATTTCTAGAAGAAGTCACAGCATGGCAACCCTCACAGGTGTCTGGGGCTCCTGTATGGAGTGAAACAACAGAGGCCACATCTCTGCTGTCTTCATAAACCATGCTCAAGTACAGGTTTACTTTTTCTCTCTTTGTGGGTCAAGCTTGTTACAACCAAGGCAAGAGCCGAGGAGCAGAGCCTGAGTTCATGCTGGATTCCTTCCACCCATCTGAGTTTCCATGCCAGGCAAGCCAATCTCCTTGCACCTGGAGAAAGCCAACATGTGGGCAGCATAGAGGGTTGGGCACCTCAGAGTGATGCCAAGCTCATAGCTAACATAGCAGAGCCAGGCAGAAACACCAGAAACTGGAGTCAAATATATTCAGAGACAGAGAACCTCCATAGCTCTTAGCTGGACATGAAAAAGAGCTATATGTCTTTTGACTGCCTGAATCAAAGCAAAGGAAAAGGGAACCTAGACTACTTCCCAGGGCTGTCAATAGTTACACTACATTTAAAAAGCCATGCCTAAAAGAAATGAAAAGAGGTGAGAGCTATTACACACTTTTAAAGTCATTCAAGTTCAGTTATGAAAATATATCCACAGTCTATTTGCCTAAAGCCGGAGTGCTGTGATCCTTGTTTACCAAGTAAAACAAACACCCCATATGGCAGAGGTAAATGAACCACAAATGCAAGCCTTTACAAGCCTCTTCATTACAGTGAGATCAGTGTGCGCCATGTGTACCTATCATTTTCTTAGGGCTTTTTCTTCTCCTCTTCCTGCTTTTTGTCAAAGCTGCTGACTTCCCGTCTGCTTTCTATTTACAGTTGTTAAAGGGAGAGACAAAACCACACACAACTAGTTTGGAGTTGGACAGAAACAGGGATTAAAGTGCAAATAAATATTAACCTGATGAATAATTCTTTCCAATGCATGTCTTCATGAAAAGGGTGTAAAAGATACACAGTTATGTAAGTACATCAATTGCACAGAGTTTTAAAGGTAACACTTTGCCATAGGCCATAAGTCTCACATATGGGCATTATATTTCCTTCATTCTCTCTGCTAAGAAGCAAAAAAATGTTCATACAGGTGACAGTTTTGGAATATTTTCCTCTCTTTAAGAAAACATGCTTTTTTCATTTATGCCAACTCTGTCCCATCATCTTTATGACACTTGTGTCAGTCCAAGTGAGGTTCTTGGTTTGTGTTTTTTCCTTCTCTGTATTCTTTATCAGTAATGCTTCTCAAAACATCCCAACAGTTCCCCTTTGCACCAATGGTCTTCTCCTTCCCACTGACACATTGGTCACCAAGTGGGTACCTCTCAAGTGTTGAATTATGCCACCTATGAGAGCTCAATCTATTTCTCTCTAGTAGAGATTTGTGCTCTGTTTAAGCTTCCCTGATGTACTCTTCCTCCAGGTGAAACACTCCTTGTCATTCACTTCTGACATTTATTAGCCCTTTCTAAGCCAGTAGTATCTTGCCAGTGCCCTTGACTGCACAGACACTTACTAAGCACAGCAATACATATCCCTTCAAAGAGGTAACTCCCTCAGCTTTTTTTTATTTTTCCCTGGCAGAGCTTTAGCCTCAGTCTCATTTCCAACCTGAATGCTAAAGTTTAATGCTCTGTCCAGTAACATGGCACACTCAGTGCCTATCCCCACTGACACTGCCGCTATCTTGCACTGGCTGCATTTTCCATAGGTTTCAGGCAGGTTCATTCCGTCAATTTCTGCATCAGCAGTGCTATTCTTCCTTCAAAAGCCTCTTGGTATGTGCACACCTTCACTGCAGCAGCCATCAACACTGCAGTTCTCCACACTATACCTCATCTTCCTCCCTGAAGCTTTCGAACTTCAAACCCTCCCAGGTACTCTCTCTTATCCACCTCAAATATCCCCTGGTCACAGCAGTACATTCACTATTTCATCTACACTGTGGTGTACTGTAATGAATAAAGATCCATTTTGGGATTTGAGAGAATAGATGTGAATAAACAGATGTGACTTTCTGTCCAGTCCCATTTCTACTATTGTAGCTTTAAGAGAAAAGCAGCAGTTGGTACTAAAATAGTAGTTTGGCATATGTACTTGATTGCTTATCAGCTCCTTTGTCCAACAGCAAAGAGAGGAAAATGCTGCAGGGGTCATTTTACCAGGAGAAGGCTCAGAAAACCTGGAAGTCTTTGATGAAAATCATTTAAATGGCAGAGTCAGTGATTAGAATGAGTGTCTGTTGCAGTAAATGGGAACATATTAAAATGGCATGGGAAGTTTAATCGGTGATTGATCTCCCAACAATTACCTTGCTTTCTAAATCTCTCCGTATCATTTAACGAGGTGATTTCAATGTTCTAATAAAATGTGGCAGGGGAATGTTTCCAGATGTCCAGTGCATAGGGAAATAAATGCTTCTCTGAAAACATAATCTGTGCGTTAAACCAACCAACATCGTATTCTGACCGAGTTACACTTCTGTCTCAGTTACAGAGAAAGGAGTCACTGAAAAGTCATTTGACTTTTAAAAATGCTTTCAAATCATGTCAGCTTTATACAGAACAGAAATTCTCCCTTTCTGTTGATTTCTTGGCATAAAACACCATAATTTCACAAGTGCTGAAATACCTGCTTTTACAATATTTCCCTCAAATGGGTTGCTTATCCCTGCATTTAGAAATGGAAAATGTTGCCAGTTTTGCCCCATGATTGGGTTCTTTATCTCTGATCACTGCAAAAATGAGACCAATATGAATAAACCCAGCTGTCAAACTACACTCTGAGAACCGAGGAAAAGGTGGTGATGAAAAGTTCAGGACATCAGGAATCTCACCAGATCAGTCTATTTGTCAAACATGCCCTGCAGCTGACATTGGGAGGTCACTAGGGCTCCCAGCCCACTGTGCAGCACTTCTGCAACACGAAGATAGACCTTTTTTTTCTAAATTACTTTTCATTTACAAGAGTGCCTCCTGCAACGGCTGGTCTGATTTCCGTACTTCAAAGACCTCCTAATGAAGCGTTCACATGACACATCACCAGACCATGCTCACTGTTGCTTACATATAATATATACAGCGACCATTGCACCAGGGTAGAGGATGTCTGTGAGCAGCCCTGACCTCTGGGTAACCATGGGCTGCAGCATTTGCCCCAGGTTTTCCAGACCTGCCCCCCACAAACCATTCTTCAGCCAAGACTTAGGGTCAGCTCCATGTTCTTTAAAGTGTTTTGATGCCAGCTGTCTTGGAAGAGTTCTGGTGTGTGTACTTATCTGTCTCATACAAAGTAACTTGATGCCTTAAAAGTTGAGGGTAAAACTAGCCCCCACTTATTGCCTCTTTCTTCGCTACCTGCAATTTTGGGCAGTGACATATAAATACTGCAGTGCACAAGACCTATGTCTCTGTTTTCCATCCACTTGAGACTAGATGGTTTGTCTTTGTCTGTATTCACCCATCAAAACCAAATAAAAACTCAACTAATCCATGACAGCTGAGGTCACACCATGTCTTAATTTCAGTCAGTGCAAACACAGCCCTCTTAGCCAAGAGCAAAGGGGAAAATAGTGGCACACTTAACCCCCTCTGCTCTGTAAATAGTCTTGTTAGCTCTCAGCTATCACAAAAGCATATCCCACATTGCATATGGCAAATATTAACCAGATATTGACTGCAGTTCTATTCAAAGGCAGTAAGTAATGCATTCAGTCCTCCAGGTTAGCTGTGCCTGAATGTGAGGGTCTATATTGACCTTTGAAAGATTATGAAGAAGGAAGACAATACTTTCAATGGCCTAGTAGTTCAGTGAGTGCTAAGAGCCCAAGGGGGATATTTTGTTCCCTGCCTTTGAAGGTTATCTCAGTTAAACAAGTTGAAATGTGCAATTGAGTTTATTTTAGAAATGGTAAAAAATTTATTCTGAAAGCACATTTGTGCATGAAGTGTCTATCATATCCAGGGAGCCTGAAATTATAGAATATAGTTACACAGATTTTTCACTTTAATATGTTGCCAAAGGGTGTGAAGGCCAAGTTGTATATTAAATTTCCCTTTCTCTCCCCTGCGTATGCTATGATGATAAGACCCAGGTGATAATACATGAAGAAAAATTGCCTGAGTTTGCCTACCCACAGGGGTATTTGGTTAACTTTCTCATTATCAATTCCAGCAATTAGTATGTGCTCAATAAATGAGGATGTTGTGAAATCTGGTCTTCTGAAACTGAAGTTCCAGCATCCTCTTTTGTGTAAGAGAACTGCAGGCCTACCTGACCGTCACAGTTAGAAGCCACTTATGCTATGGTCTGTGTATTTTGTTGCCAGAAAGGACAAAACTTGGTACTCCTTGTCACTGCACATGCTTGTTGGGAGTTACACATTATCCAAAAGGAAAAAAAGAGAGATGTCATTTCTTCACAGACCTTTTTTGGCATATAGCAGTCCCACTGCCACTAGCTGTTGCTGATAGGCAGTACAAGAGCTGTATCTGTTTTCTGTTCATTAACTTGGGTTAAGTAGTTCATAGTGAGTGTTTGCCTCTGTCCAGGAGGGAAGGCAAAGAATGATTAAGGGCTAACAAAGGTTATATTGATGCATTTTGTTTCTCATCAAAGAAAAGGGGTAGCATGACACACTTGCAGCACTGTCTTCATTTCTAAAGCCAGACTTGATGTCCCTTGGTCTCACTTGGACATCAAATCTGGCATCCACAACTAAGGATGGGAACACTGTCTTGTTCCTGAGCAGCTAAATTTCTCTCTGAACTTTCTCAATAACATTTAGCAGAAGAAACTCTGTAAACACTGTATTTTCGTGGGTATAGCCCCAGGTTTTGTGCAACCCACATCCCACCAGTGTATCATGTGACTTCTAGTCATCCTAATTCTTACTCTCCCTTTCAAATCTGTGAAGACTATTTGAAGATGCACATTTTATTCATTTACAGGTTTACTCAAAAAAAAAGAAGGAAAAAAAAAAAAAAAGAGAACTCTTTTACAGGCTGAAGTTGTCTCAGACTGGGCCATACCTTTTTAAAATGGCAGTCCTGCTTGAAGTACTCTCTTCTTACACTTGCTGTATGAAGATCTCAAACCTACCTCTTCATCAGATCCAGTGGGTAGAGCAACAGGTCCCACTTCTCCGTTCCTAGATACAATATCTTTTAATGAGCTGAGTTTCCTTCTGCTATAGCTCCAACAACAGGCTGGCAGGTGTGTAAAAGCAGTAATGTATCTTAGGAAGCAAGAGAATATCAGAGAAATGAGGTCAAAAATATACCAAGTATAGCAAGAATTTAAAACAACTTAGAGGGGAAAAAAAAAGATAAAGATGGTTCAGGTTAAAGAAATTGTTTATCTTAATTTGCATGGATAGGAGCCACCATCTTAATTTGTGAGTAATACAAAATCAGTTAACTATAAAGTACATGCAGAAGACATTTAATGTTCAGGGAACAAAATAAGAAATACTGCTGTCAGAAGTGAGGTAAAACAAGAGACTGGAGTAAATCAATCTGAAATTATTCATAAGATTAAAATGCAATGTATAGCTGTTATGCTGGACAGTTGTCTCAACACTTCAATCACGAGGGAGTAACATTTCAAGCTTTTCCACTTTAGAAGGAGAGCATGACTACATGGAATAGCCTAGCAGAAACCTTGATGTAAGAGGAAAAGATTTATTAATGTGAAACACCCCAGAGTCTTCTCCTTATCATAACAACTATAATTAAAAATTCTTCTGCTAATGAATACAATACTTCCTTCATTTATAAAACAAGGGAAACTTTGCACTGCGTGGATGTTAATCCTCAAAGATTTGCTTTATTAAAAGTTAGGTGTGAAAAACTCTAAAGAATTTCAGCAAAGGAATTTCAAAGTCTTCAGGGATATTTTATGCCATGCCCCAAACAAGACCCCAGGGCAAAAAAATTAGAAAACATTAAGATTGATGAGATAAAAGTGATCCTGCAATTATACAACACCTCGGGAGAGGTGCACCTTTCACAGAGCATAGTTGCAAGATCCATCATTGCATCAAAGAGAACTGCATATAATAGCAAGCCAAGAGAACTCCAAACAAAGCTGCCAGCCGTACAGGAAAAGTGGCAGTGTGATAAAGCAGAGGAAATCCAGCGGTACGCTGATAAGCATGAAAGTGTTTTGCAAGTCAACATGAAGAGGCCCTGGCCTGGTGACTCCAGTCTACTAATGAGCAAATTGCTTGCAACTTTCAGTTATCTGTAGGACACCTCGAAGAAAAGGCTGGAAGACTCTTGTTTGCTGCCGTTTGTGTTTGCACTGCCCACACACAGCCAACTCACTAAATATTCACCTCAAAGTCTCTAACATGTTTTAGAGGGTTGTAAGAACTTTGATATTACTCTATGTTTCAACAAGATGAAAGTCATGTCCTGGGCTGCCCCTGCTAAACTGCAAGAGCCTCTGGCATTGCTGTTGATGGAGAATCACAATGTAAAATGCAGAAAGTCAAGTAAACCCAATTTTAAAGCGAGTCACCGTCTTTGGAGAAACTGCATTTCTGTGGCTAGAAGGTGTGAAGGTTGCCAATCAATTTTACTAGCATTTAGAGAGATACAGGGATTATTATTCATTCTTTTGAAGTTACTTGACACATGTTCAAATTGTGATGAGTCTTAGTACTTCAACTAGCAGCATACTGCATTAACGTTGAACAGCTAAAAGATAGATCTAAAATTCAGAGTGGAAATAAATTGAGTCAATTATGTAATTTAAAAAGACATCAAGGGAAGTTGTAAATTTGTCATACCTTTAAGTCTCTAAATCACTATTGATTAACTGCCTAAAAGAAGTGTTGCAATTTAACAAAAATTTGCTGTATTCACTAATGGAATTATGTTACAATGTTCCTTGGTCTGTAAAAGTTAAAAGAAATCATTAATTGGTTAGTAAAATTGTTTCCAAACTAAAATTTAAATGTTTCCAGTGAGGGAAACTTGCTGCCCACCCACATCCTATTGAAGTTCTCAAAACTGCATTGAAGTGAAGCTTAAATAGCACATAGGTCTTCTGCTGGTCCTCTGTGGTAGGGAGAAATGCATCCCAGTCAATCAGGGAACCCAGAGGTCAGCACTGCCAGCTACTAATCGCAAACATACATGTATCTAGCATAGCTTTCATGTGTGCACATGGAAGTCTGCTTTCTTCTGTTGCTCACTGGAAGTCCAAAGGGGGTATTGCTTTGACTCTGAGTCACCAGAGCAAGCAAAATCCCAAATTTATAAAATTATATTTCTTCAGTGCAAGGGAGTGCTTTCCATATGCTGTGGGATTAAAAACAGTGCATCATATAACAGAGAGTCATTTGGATAGATACATTCTGAGGAAAGACTTCTTTCTCTAAAGAGCTATATAATAAAAGGAAATTCAAGAGAGGGAGAGGTTTTATGTACAGAGTTAACCATTAATACCCTGAAAAAAAAGCCTAACTTCTTTTACCAACTTCAGATTATTCTGATCAGCAATGGGAAACAGTGATGGGGTTTTTTTAAGAACTATTTTTACAACTAAGGCTCAAAAGAATCATTATGATGGTTTCATTTCAGCATCTACTGATCAACAACACACAACCACACCCACACCCCTCCCCCATAATATCATGAAATAGTCCATTTACAGAAACCTAAAAAACTTGAATTGAATGAAAGCCATGTCTTAAGAAGAAAGTTTTCCTTGTTTAGAAATGTGGACTTGGTAAAACAGCTACCTAATTTTTACACTTTGTATTCCTTTACATCATCCTTTAGCTCCTGAATGCTCTGGCATTGCCTCATAAGTTAAAAACCCCACTGTTACTGACTGCATTCCCCATATATAAATACAGACTCTAACCACACCATTTCTTAAATACTCAACTTATTCCCGTAAATATACTACAATATCTGGACTCCTGAAATCATTCATTTTAAAACTTAAAATGAAGGCTAAAAAGCTCTTTTTTAAAAAATTTGCCAATATGTCTTTGAAAAAAGAAAGATGAAATTGGAAAGTACTCTTTTGACAGAGTTGTTATGAATACTAGCAATGTTCCATCCCCAGTATTTACCGCAGAATCATAACAGCTCCTTTTAGCCACTACATCATACCCAGAACTCTTTTCAGAATCACTGCTCCCTAATATATATCTCACATAATATAAAAATGGCCTAATTTCTCTGCTGCTAGACATAAAACTTAATTATGTAAAAGCACTTCCAAGATACCAGTCTCTGGGCTATACCAGATCTGCAGTAGGAATATTAAGTAACATTCATCAGAGAGCAGATTCCTACAAGACCTTCTTGCACATTAAAACCTCCTTGGTCAATAAAAATTCCTTATTTTCCATTTGCTTACATATTTATTTGTAGAAAATGCAGTGTTAGTCCTATGTCCTTCTCGCCTTACTGCTTCATTAGCTTTGCTGTGGAAGATTTCTAACCTTCCAGGCATCTCAAGACAGCAGGAATAGGTAAATATCATCAACACATTTTACAGCTCAATAGACTAAGAAACACAACTGCTTGCTAGAGGTTTTAGGCATAAGATGAAAATGAGAGTTAAGGCAGAAAGAGATCCCAGCCATAAAAGTGTGAATACAATGCAGAGGAGCCAACTCTTGTTTCCAGATTCCTGTCCTCCAGGCCAATGAAAAATAAACTGGATAAAGAATTTGAGGCTAAACTGTGCTCAGTTTGCATTCAGATTCAAATGTCACTCTAAACTGAGGTATTTCAGATTTACTTCACAGAAGCATTAGACTGACATAATTTCTCTACCTAGACTCAAATGACCCTGTGTTCAAAGAGGACAGAGCTTCTCTGGTCCTGTCTGTTGTTCAATAAGATGTCATGTTTTGAAAAATTCTGCTACTTTATGTTTTTCTTACATAAATAAGAAAATTTAAACAAAGTATATTTAAAATTAAAAACTGACAGAAATTGAGGAGGGAGTATGTGTTTGTGCAGAGAGATGCTTATTCCTTGTGACTGATTTTTGTTAATTTGTTCACAGTACTTGCAAATTTGCTAATAGCTTGGAAAACAAATATCATAAATATTTTAAGTCTACTAAAACTTTTCAAAAATACTATAAGACATGAAGTAGCAGGGGTTTAAGAAGACTCTTAAAAATGTGTGAAGAAAAGCTAGACAGCATCAGTAAGATGATGCTTATTGCCTTCTCAATCTCCTCTCCCTCATGGGTGGTGCCCCATATCACGGAGGCTTTGGTTACTGAGTGAAAGAAGTAAATCTATTATTTGGTTCACCTCCTGTAGGCTTCATAGGAACAGTGGGAAGGGAAACTTAAACAAGCAGAGCTCTGAGTGAAGCTGGCAGCATTACAGGCCACCCTGAAGTGTCTGCAGTTCTCCAAGTGGATCATGATTAATGTAAGTGGAGAAGTGAAAAGTTAAGTTGTTTAGTCAAAGGACAATACATTAGAGACTTCCTGACTTCTGAAGGGTCCTAATCTACTTCTCTCGTGTACCTCATGGAGCAGTCATTACACAGCCCTGGAAGAATGTGTCCTGTCATTCCCACTAGCCTATGGTATGTGAAGCATCTGCATTTCCCCTGCAAGAGAGGGCATGCATGGTGTGCTGAGGAAACCAAAGTGACAGGAGGTACAAGTGAAAGGAGGACATGGCATGTGAGCATTTGAGGACAGCTGTTTGCATACTTTACACATGCTGATAATACATTTCATAAATTAAAAGCAGTTTGTTTGCACATTTTCCCCATAAGCATAACCTATGAGCACAACAGTGCACCTAGAAATATTATTCCAGTGTCTGTGTTTCTATCAGAAGCAGGTGCTCTCCAGCACAAGCCTGCTGGCATACTTAGAAACCTCATACAAGTCCAACATTCATTTTAGACTGAAGATAATGACCAACTAATGCATTGACTCCAAACAGCCTTGAACTTTGGCTAAAGTTCAATCTCGGGATTGCTACTGGAAACCTTAAGGGCTTTCATAGTTGTTTGGTGGCCCTGTAGTTGGCATCATTTTGTTGGTTACTGAAAATACAGTGAAGGTAATAAGAAATGCTCCTGCCTGAAGACCTAAACACTGCACAGCTAATACCAGGCCATACATGCAGGTAGGCTGTGCAACACAACAAGATCATTTCAGAGCAGAGAACAGAAACTTCATTTCAGCCTTAAGGTGTGTGAATTGAGAGGAACTATGATGATTACATATGTACTGGACTTTGGGCTTTCAGTACAAAGCCCAAAGATGGGCAAAGTATCAGCCAGCAGCACCAAGTAGTTCTGTCTGCAGGTCCCTGAACTTCCTCCCTTGATGTTTCATCCTTCCCAAAAACCAGGTGCTGCAGCCTTACTGTGGTCAGGGATCAGGATGACTGGACAGGTGCTTACAGACTACAGCCATACAACCACAGGGACAGCAAAGTAGTGAGGTAGTGAGGATGGGAACAAGTCAAAACTTCCTCTATCAGCACTGTCAGCAAAGTAAATGCAGTTCTGAATTTAAACCCTAAATCTTCTAGTGTATGATCTGACTGACTCTTAGGAAAGCTGGTTCATGCTTAAGTGCCTGAATGAAAGAGACCTTAATCTCTTTCTCTTTTAGTTGTGATTTGGAGTAATGAAAACATTTTAGACAGAAGCATGATTGTTGTATTGATGATGTCCCTTAAACTATTTACAGAAGTAGTGCCAAGATACCACAAGAAAGGCTGAGCATAGAGTACTTCCGGCACATCAAAAAGCAGGAAGTATGGGAAATCTTCCCACTGGAAAGGCCTGATCTCATGAGATTTCCAGCTCAGCTGCTTAACTCTTGTTGTCCCAGCAGCTCAAAGAGTGGACTACATCAATTTCCTTAAATCTACCATCTCTGTGATTCATAGTAAAGCTGACAGAGAAGTGGTGGAAACCACAGATGTGTCATTGAGTGAGAATTTGAGTCGCTTCACATATTAAGCTTGAGGAAAGCCACAGTTTATAGCTGTTTAACTCAACTGTTACTGTGACTTTCTCTCTCCCAAACAGCAGCTTGTGGTAACTAAATCTTTAGATCTCAACAAGAGTACACATTTTGCTGTGCTCTCATGGACTGTGTGCCATGGGAAGGGGTCACTGAAGGCCTGGATGACAAGCAAACCAAACTACATACAATTGCACCCATGTTTTGTCCAGCAAGAAACAGCATGTAGGAACCACTTTCATGTCCACTCTTGGAGCTTCTGGCAAACCAGGCAGTGCTGTAGTACTGTCGATATGGGGCAAAGCAGTCAGTGCAGCTGTCTTGGAACAAGCCCTGCAACAGGGTGCAAGGAAAGACATGGAGGGCAGCAAGTTCTGCTTTGCAGGATTTGCATCAAGAAGCCTTAAATATTCCATTTAAACAGGATGTAATGACCTATAGTTAGTCTATGGAAAGAGTAAATGGACTGCTGTGAGGAATGATGTCTCTCAGAAGCTTAGTTGACAGGTTGGTAACTAAGCTACAAGCTCCTAACAGCTCTGGAGCATCTTGGTCCCCATAGGATCTTGTCTCTTATGATCTCCACCCACCTCGTATCTGATGGTGGAATCCTGCAGCAGCCCCCTGCTCCACCAGATACCTTGCAGTAAACAGAGACTGTTTCAACCAGTACAAGTCTCCAAACCCTTCAAATTCAAAATAATCATAATATTCCCTCAATAAGGTAAATCCTGACATAAAGATATTGGTTGCATGGACATGGTAAGAAAGTAACTTACTACCTGGGTTCAACAACCTAATGAAGCTGCATTTATTGAAATTATGGTCTGGGCTAGATAATCCATGAATGACTGCATGAAATGGTGTCCAAGAGGCTTCCAGAAAAGAGTTAGTACAAGGTGCACACTCAAGCTGCTGAACATCTGAGGTGCATTAAAAGTGTGTGTTGAGGTAGATCACATAATTTTAAAGACCTGTTTAAGGGCAGTGAGAGAATGAATTACACAGGCTGCAAGACGAGGGGATGGACAGCAATGGACGAGGCTACAGGAGTGCAGGGAATAGTTATCTCTTAACCTGGACCACAGCACAGGCATACTACTGTGCCTATAGACACATAGTCTAACCCCCCTCTTCCTCTTCAAGAGGCAAGCTGGTGTAACTGTCAAAATGTATTTGTGTACTCCAGAGCAAAGACAGGACTAATCCTCTTCCAGTTTGACTTGGTCTTACTGCAGACTGAGCTGCTGAAAGAGAGTTTACTGAATGGCTGTAATCTCACCAAGTATCTCAGCCCCAAGGCTGAATGGATTTAAAATAAACTGAAGCAAGGTCCTCCTAAATCAAACTAAGCATCCACACCCCATCAAATGAACATAAGTGTATCAGAAAAGACCCATGTTTTCAGTAAATGAAGAGAACCCTATAAGAATATTGTAGATTTTTGTCATGCTTCGAGTAGTATGCTACTCAAGACACTGTTTGGGTTTATTATGCTAAAGTTGATAGGCATGTACAAAGGTTCAGGTACTAATATTTTTGCATGTTTTTTGCCTTGCTGATGATTATTTTAATGAATATGGAGACAGTCTTAATTAAAGCACATGGAGGGCAAAACAGACTAAGCCAAGAAAAAGCTTCTTCTCTGCCTAGTAGAGAGTGTAACTTCTATCACAAGACACCCTGGTCAAAGAGGATTCATTCAAAATGTTATCCTATATCCAAGCCACAGAGAAGATATCTCTAGAATAGTACATTGAAAATGCCATGATTTTAACATTCACAGGGATATAGCTGGGAATAACCGTCATATTGTCAGAAGAAATTTTCAAGTTATTCAAGACAAGTTTTTGCTGAGAAATGGAGAGCACAACACAAGCCATTATTCAGTCTTGTTGAATACTAGTACATGTTTCCAGGAATAAAGAGTGACCAAAAAGTCTAGCAAGAAAGTGTTGATAGTGACAACATACACAGCAAAAAAATCCCTTTGAAGCGAGGGACAGAAGGCTTAACCAGTCTCAGAGCGGTTAGAGAAAGAATAAAAGGTGCTGAAGACGTGGGGAAAGTAGAAATTTTAAGAAATTAACAAATCACAGGAGTGGGGATTGTTGCTTGATTCCTTGAAAAATCATCAGGATCCTTTTAAGCTTCTGAAGCAGCATAAAGGAAGAGGCAGATAAGAAAGCCTGCCGATGTCTGTAATTAAATGAGGACTGGATCATACTCAGAAACAAAAACATTTTTCATCCTTTTAAAGGTGAACTCGATGGCACCAGAGCCACCTGAGTGGTGGCAAAAGCCTGTAATAACAAATCCCTCAATACTTTATATATATAAAAAATAAACCCTCTATGTGTATGCATGCTTGAGTGTGTGCACCTGTACACTTTACAGAGGCAAGGAAAATTACAAGGGTTTTCCAGGCATATGCACCAAAAGTATGGAAATGGTAAACTATTTCCTTGGAAAGAAACAGCTACCCTCAGTACAAACAGAAAGGGTTACCAAATGATTCCATTACTACTTTTACTTATCCATATCAGAAGTATATAGACATACTGAAGTATATAGACAATATCTAAAAGATGCTTTGAGTCAAAAGAGTTTTTCTTGTTTCAGTTCCACACAGTGCTCATTTTGTAATAAAATAATGGTGGATAAGCGTGTAAATTTAAACAGCAGGCTTTCCCTTCCTATATCTGTTTTCACCTACTTATTTTAATGAAAATATCACTATCCTGTTGTAGCTCTTTTCTGCTCCAGCAGCAGTTCTTTTTATTTAAACATTAACAGGATAGAACCTTCTGATTCAGAATTAAGCTGTCAGAATAATTAAACTATGGGTTTTCTATGTCTAGCAATACTGTGCAAGCTACAGAAATGTTCTTCACAGCAAAAGATAAGGCGAACAAAGTGCTTCAAACGTATGGCTGGCATGTCAGCAACATTTATGATGGCACCAGAGAGAGCAAAGATGCAATCTGCCCTCCCAGTATGTTATTTCACAGCTGGAGAAACGCAGGAGTTGATTTAGAGCACACAAAGAGGTTTAAGAGAAGTTCCTGAAAGGACTCAGACCTCTGGGTGCCAGGTTCATAGGCTAGAAAAATGGGGCCAGCTCCTTGTTTACAGGGGGCACATAGCTGCGGAGGAGGGAGCAAGACAGTAGTCTGGGCTTTTTAGACAGGCCAGAGCTACTCAGACTTGGCCAGCATGTCAGATTCAACTGCTCTTTCCCTTGAGCTCACAAATAATAATGGTCTGTTTTCCCTTTTTTTATGTTCTTTCAAGCACACTGCTATTTTTATGCTTCACTTGCTGGCACATGGATCAATCACTGTAGGACCTGATTTACAACCTGTATTCCAGATGCTGCTGCTAGCAAGAGGAGGGTTAGGGACAAGTGTGTTTAAACATCCATTGTGGAGTGTCTCGATTTGGCTCCAGGAGATATTTGGAAATATAAGGTGAAGGAAAGAGGCTGGATTCTCTATCATTTGTACTAATTAACTTCTGAGCAGTGAATCAGTCTGACTGTTTCCATAGAGTGAATTCAAGACTTTCAGCCCTTGCTGGTGAGTTCCCCTTTAAAAGGTTGTTTTGTTTTCCAAGACATATAGCACAATCTTGCAACTCATTATGGATGGCTTTTCTAGATTAAAAGGCATTGTTTCATTGTGGAAAATGAAAGAAATCTGACATCCCACACCATGTATTGACCTCATGTGAGAAGCCTTCGTTTTAAAGCAAACACATGACCTTCCTCTCTCTTGATATATGAGACAGTAGCAATAATATTTGTGTTGATGACCAATTTTAGGTGTATCCACACAAAACCCACTGCCATTAGAGTCCATTCAAGAGAAGATACAGAAGACAGACCTCCCCCAAGGAGGAATATACAGTGTATGATGAACTGACCGCAGTGCCCATTCCCCATCCCGCTGTGCCACTTGGGGAGGAGGGACAGAAAATTGGGAGTGAAGTTAAGCCCAGGAAGAAGGGAAGGGTGCAGATTTACTTTTTATTTCTCATTATCCTACTCTGATCAGATAGCTAATAAATTAAATTTCCCCAGATCAAGTCTGTTTTGTCCTGGACGGTTATTCTTGAGTGGTGTCGTCCTGTCCTTATCTCAGCCCACAAGCTTTTAGCTATATTTTCCCTCCGCTACCCAGCTGAGGAGGGCAGTGATAGAGCAGCTCTGGTGGGCACCTGGCACCTAGCCAGAGTCAATCCACCACACCAACCTAAAGTTCATTTAAATACATGTGAGCTTTTAGATTCTCTTCAGCATATTTTGGCCTTGATTTATGAAACAGTGATGGACTATGAAACTGGCTGCATACAGTTGATATAACATACACTATCCTTCTGTATATCAGCCTTTACACAGATATACCAATCCCAGCATATGTATACATAGAAGGCACTTTACTTTCCAGTCAGCCTTATTATTGTCAGGACTTTTATCTACAGAAATCGAGACAGAGACTATAATTGTAAACAATCTCAAGCAATCCTAAATGAAACCAAACCAACCCTTTCTGGTTCATCAGATTTTGCAGCAACATTCAAAGTTAAACACAAGTTGACAATGATTGCTTTGCATGCTGTTCCACAGAAACCTTTTCTTTTCTGTTTTTTTTTTCCTTTTTTTTTCTCTTTTTTTTTTTAATGTCATTGAATCATGACAGTAAAGGCCAGATCTGCAAGGGGCTTTCAGGGTACCTGGTTCCTACTTAGTGGGAGTTTAGCAGGGATTTTGTGGATGTGATAATCACCATTTTAGAGTTAGGAAAATACTTTTTCACACATTAGTCAAATGTGAATCTGACTTGCAAATTCTATTTATAGTGTTT
This sequence comes from Acropternis orthonyx, assembly GCA_035583155.1. Taxonomy (NCBI): domain Eukaryota; kingdom Metazoa; phylum Chordata; class Aves; order Passeriformes; family Rhinocryptidae; genus Acropternis; species Acropternis orthonyx. The sequence goes on from JAWWEU010000081.1 coordinate 100,739,122, forward strand.
ACAAGAGAGGAGGCTTGTCTCCCTATCAGAGCTGCTGATGAAGACCCACTAGACCTTTGAACATCAGTGTCCTTATCAGCTCTCAGAGCTCATGACAAGGTCATACCCAAATGTACCACCACAACACACCAGGGAAGCCTGGTTTTGTCCCTCAGAGAGGACTCATGTCTTGGCACACATACCAAGGGAAGTTCTCCTGTCCCAGGAAGCATGAGAGGCCAATCAACAATGTCCTGTCAAGTATCATATCCCAAAGTGTGAGAAAGATTACTGTGCTGCACAGCATCTAACAGTGTGATGAAGGAACCACCCTGTGTAACACACATCAATCCTTCCCCATGTGGCCTCACCTGTGACTGTCTCAGTCAAGGGGAAGAAAGATGCCCCATGTCTCTGTGCTGACATCCACTGCAGATTTGACAGGGCATTAGCAACACAAGCAGAGCACTAATAGAACTATGAAACTTCACTGTAGTCTGTAAAGTCTCTCATCAACAGCACTTCATCTTAACTAAGCACCAAAACCGAATATAACAGAAATCATTTTCAGACTGGAATGCAACCAACCAGTAACACTGCATGCACCTTCATGCAGAGTGGGCACTGGCTGCCCACCAATGGGAATACCTCTGAAAGGGGTCAGCAAGCAAATACTCCTCTGCATTCCCCCATGTGCTCTTGAAGAAACAATGTGAGAAAAATAATCTTACTGGATTTTCTTCTTGATCTTCTGATGCAGAGGCTGACAAAATATGGAAGACAATGTACCAAGAGGTGGATGGTTCATTCAATCTCTTGGCTCCATTCATGCCCAGAGGAGTAAAACTCTGTGCCTTTACACAGAGAGGCTTATTATGGTCCCATGAGCAGCATATACCCATGCCAAGATGATGAAGCTGCTGCTCGAACGATCCTGTAAGATAAAATAGCAGGAGCTGGATTTGGTGAGATTTAGTTTGGGTCTAGTGCTTGCAAGAACAGAGAAAGTAAGCAAATAATATCCTCTGCCACAGAGAAGCACAAACCTAATGCCTTCCTAGAGGGTACACAGGTATTCCAGAGCAGACATAGGAGTAACAGAGCTGCATCACCACTTCACCCCATACCCATACAAAAGTTGGTTAGATGAAGCAACATCTCCCACAACACTTAACTACATTATAGAAGCATGAGAGACTTTTGGGGTACTGGAAGCAGAATAACTACAAAACAGAATGACTTGACCACTTTTGTTGCTGTGATTAGACTAATTCCAGTAACCAATCTGTCCTCACACACTGCTGCATTGTGCTACTGCGGTCTTTGCATATACTTGCCAAAAATGCTGAGGCTACTGCTGGGAATGCTTAAGAGGACCTTTGCTTCTTTTGTTCCTGTCTTGATGAGCTCCATGGAAAATAATGTGGTTGGAAGCTGTTTTCAGTACTGACCTGTATCTTGCAAGTGGTCTTTAGCCCTGAGCATTTGAAGCTCTTAAGAACAGATTCAGAAAGGATCCTTGACAGATGCCAACATTACTGGAACAAAAAAATATTGACAAAAGGTTAAGGTGTTCTACTGAGACATACATTTCACTCAATAAGCTCAGATCTAGGGATGGATTATTTGACATTTCAGTGTGAAGTCAGTTTTTAATCTGGAAATCAAGGAAGGAAGCAAGAAAACTGGAAGAGCAAAGTCTGGGTGAAGGAAAAGGTATCAGTTGTTCAAAATAAATCTGGGAGTTCACATTTCTAGATACCTGATAAAAATCAGAAGGAAAAACTTTATGTTTCTGGAAACAAGATCTGGGTTTGTACCCATTTGCTTCTTCTGCAGTCCTTCCCTTTTGGTGTTCCTTCTGCAGCTCCTCAGAGCCATGCGAGTCCAAGTGGGGTGACCCAACTACGACTGACACCAGCTTGCCTCCACCACACCTATCCATATTGACTGCTGCCCAAAATGGAGGTGACCTTAGACAAAGGGAGAAATTTGACTCTCAAAGGCTAGAATCCATCCAGGAGTAGTCCTAGCAAGGGCCCAGGCACTTCACTGCCTGGGGAGAGAAGTCCTCTCCCTGCCATGGAGACTATGGGGCCTGTCAGACCACAGAAAGTTGCTGGTAACATGTTCAGAAAAATTTTCACTAAAGTATGATTCTGACCACAATTATTTCACTCTTGAGTGAGGTTATTATTATTACTTTTTGTTGTTGTTTTAGGAGGCTCTGTTTCATTAGAAGCGGGAAGTCTGTGTATACAAACACTCATATAGTAGAAAAATCAATAAACAGCCTTCTCTACTATAAAAATAAAAACAATGAAAAAGACTTTTGAAATCTTGTGCTGTAAGAACAGGAATAAATAGTGCTCTAGTGAACAAGTTCCTGTTTCTAATTAGACTTAAACAACGTGCCTCATTGGGCAATGAGGCCATTGTCTTCTCCTCAGAGGTAGGAACACAATGCTTCTCAGGGAGCTGTAAGTTAATGCAGCAGTGATAAGGTTGAAACAGGGACATGTGTGTCCCCAGCACTGCTGCACTGAAGGCAGGAACTTACTTCATAATACACTTGCCCAGAAACAGCCTTGCAAGTTTCAGAGTTGTTGAGTAGAGAACGAAATATCATTTTTTGTTTGTTTGTTTCTATGCTTAAGATATTTAGTGGTTGCTAGGAAGTTAGGGCATTCTGGTCAACAAAGATTTTGGTCATCAAAGCGGCAATTAGAGCTGGTCAGGAGATTTCTGATGGCATGTCATTGCACTGGAAAACTTTGATTTGTCAGAGCCAGAAATTTTCATGTTAAACCATATCTGTTTCAATTAAACATCAAACCACAGGTAATTTTCCACTGGAAACTGGCTTCCTTCCAGCAAGCCTGGTGGGCTGCTTGGGACACAGGGATTGTAGGCTTGCTGCCACCAAACTGGGAGCCTGCTAGTGCTGGGAGACCTGGCTGAAGTCAGCAGTCCCAAAGTATAAGCTCCCATCCCCAGCCTTGGCTCCTTGTGCTGATCCGTATGAAGCAGCAGCAAGGCTGGAAAGAAGCATGTCCTGGGGAACATATTTTATTTTGGAAATACCATGCGTCATTGTTTCCTATTCCTATTTTTTCCCTATAAACTTCTTTTTTGTGGGAAATTTTGAAATAACTGGTTTTGTTCCAAATCAGAACAAAACCAAATGTCAGAATTTCCCACGGACTAGGAATATGATAATTTGGCCAGTCTTTCTGGTAATAATCCAGCAAATTTTCAATAAAATTGGATGTGCTGCTTGATGGCAATGAGCAGTTGGATTTTCTATACAACTTTGAGTGTTTCCCCAAGCACTTAGATAATAAAAGTAAATTGTCATTTTGCTCTCAGCTGCCAGTAGGTGAAGGCACAAGCAGTACCTGGACCAGGACTCTTCCCCCAAGGGAATGTTCCCACTGCTTGGTGAGGTTACCACAGCATGACCTGCTGAGTCTTTAGAGAAGGGGAGCAGCCCTGCTCACAAAACAGAGTAAGGGAGGGGGGAAGAAGACACATGCCAGACTCCTGGTCTGTATCTTATTAAGCAATACTATAAAATTAAAAGCTCTCAGAGTAAGATGGGCCAATGCAGAGCATAGATTCATCTGAAGAGAAATATGGTGATTTGTGTGAAGCATCCTTCATTTACCTTTTTGTTGTTGGCCTTATGAAGTGATAGAGAGTTGGTTTGGAAGGGAGAACACAAATCACCAACAGTTTAACTCATGACCAGTGAGAAATGAGGATGGCAGCAGTTACTTCCCTACTGATATTTATATCAAGAAAAAAATGTTTCCAAATCCATCCTGATCAGATCTAGAATCTCCAGTGTTTTTTACATTCACACAGCACAGGGTAAGGTGATAAAACAGGCATCTGAGCATGGCCCAAAGCTCCCAGAGGAAAGGCCAAACTCCAGGTCTGAAATGAGTTCTTCATGGAGTTTGTGATTTTCTAAACCATCAGCACCACCAAGAACTCTGTGCTGCCTTTCCCAGCCTGGCTAAGATCCCAGTGACAGCAACAGGGGTGCTACACTGCATATCACATGCACGCAGATACTCCCAAAGCTGCTAATGGAGGTTTCTCTGCTAAGAAGAGTGGCTCTGTCCTTTCTGAACTTGATGATTCCACCACAGCCAACACAGGGAAGGTCAGCCACTGAAATGAACAACTTCATGTTAATATCTGAAACCGTGAGCCCTGGATTATTTAAGGTGCAAAACAACTAATTTAAATTCTTTTTATGGATGTGAGAATTGTGTAGTCATTATTTATTCACACGTGTTTAGGACAGAGTATTTCTGTATTTCAGCACTTCCCAGGACTAACCACTTAGAAATTATACCAATTTAAGAGGTGAGAGAAAAAGAAACAAGAGAAAAGTACCAGGAGAGAACATCCATCAACATTTTCCCAACAAGATAACATGCCTTGAAATGAATGTAAGGCTCAGTCAAAGGAAAAATAGATTAAATATATTTTATCCAGACTTTGCTTACAACCACTTTATTCTAAAAATGAGTAAGAACTATGCAGGGTTTCTGCTTCAGAGGCAACCAAATCTAGCTGAGCTGATATGTAAGGTTTCTTTAGCAGACAGCCTGCAAGGACCTGAAATTATTGGTATGTATCCAAAACTCACTGTCATCAAACTTGAAGCATGGAGAAACCATTACAACCTCCGTGTGACTATGTTGTAGCAATCACTAAGGCCTTCTGTGTGTTTGCTTCAAAATACTTTGGGGCTTACCATAGATACTGAAACAGAAAGACACCTGCTATGCTGCTTTATTTGTTCCCAGAGAAGTTGCTGTGAAGCAGAGACAACATTGCACAGAGCACTGTGTGCCTGGGGCCAGCCTCCAAGGTCTGCTATCTGCAGCAAGGATGGCAGGCGAGAAAGTGCTTAAAGTCCTGCTTTTGTGGAGATGGTAGTTCAGAGAGGAGACCTGTATTTAGGAGGCAGGGAGATACATGGCACTATGCTCTTTCAGTGATCAGAGAGTGCTCTCTACCTCACACTATCCCTTTCCTGAAATCCAAATAAAAGAAAGGTGCTCGTTTCTGAAACAAACCTCTGAAAAGTTATCATCCCATGACCTGGAAGGCAAAACTGGACACGCTAATCCTTCCTAGCCTACTGACCTTTAAACTCTGGTTTGAGCCCCAGCTCATAGCTCATATCCTGTAAGTCACAGGCATGTAACATGAAGAAAGGTTGGTGTTTGTGCATCTCGGCCTTTCTCTCCTCTGTCTCACCACAGGAGGAACACAGGATTCTGAGCTTTATTCAAGTTTGGGGAGTTTTTAAAGCATTTGTTACCACCTTTCAAGCACACGGCAAGTAGATATTCTGCCAGCTGGTAAATGTACTGGCTAAAAAAGAAATCTGAAGAAAGGTAGCTCCCAGAAAAATAACCATATAGGAAAACATTAGCTACCAATTCCCAGCTTTAAACCTGGTAATCAAAAAGGCATTTTCTGATCCCTGCCAGAAAGTCCCAGTCATGCACTGCTAGGACAAACAGTTGTGAGGTACCTGGTAACAGCCTGGCAGTGAATTTGTCTGAGAGTGGCCATCTGCACGGTTGTTGTACACAAGGTTTGTATTTCACCCTCTTCTATTAATAAGGTTAATAAGTAGAACCATGTGCTGTGCTTGTGTGTGACACACTAGGCACATTTAATGTAATGCAGAATCTCACAGTCCATGCTTTAGAAGAGTTTAAAACAACAAAATATGTTCACAAAGGTAACTTTCCTGAGGCAAACAAAAAATAAGCTGAGGTCAGCAGACCAACTGAAATTCCTCCAGTTTTCTGCTCATGCCCTCAAGCTGGTAACATGAACTCCAGATGACAAGATGTCAAACATTCACCTTTATCATTAATGTAGCTGATTGGTGTCAGATGATGGCATTGATTTCATCAAAGAAACAACCATGGAGCCTGCTACATGTTACTAATGATTGGGAAAGCTGCACAGGGGAGATCAAAAAGACAATGGAAAAACACAGAGAAAGAAAAAAGGAGAAAAGAACATCAAAATATCATCTCTCCTCTCAAGGGATACTGTCTCCCACTCACACTTCACTTGCACAATGAACAAAGAAAAAAAGTGGTGCAATACTGTTCAGTAAGTAAACAGCCTCCACAATTTGGCCCTGCTATTTATGCAAAGGTTTCATTCACATCTTGAGCTTCTGACATAAAAAGAGGCACAAATGAGTCTTAAATATACATTAGAATCTACTGACTCACAATTTAAATGATAATTTGGCCTTCTCCGCAGAATAAGTTGGATTTGAGTTTCTATACAGTTTCTTCCAGCAAGACAGTTTCTGTACTGTGCATGTGACTTTCTGTTGCTATGCCAGAGTAATATCCAAAGCAGATCAGCTGCAATTTCAGATACATTCCCAGAAATCTATTCTATACTCCTTATTTTCAATAGCTGATGCTGTTGGTGGCAGTGGTCCTTTGTTCCTCCAAAATTTGTATTGTGCCCTTTCATGATGCATGGGTTCATCTTTTCAAAGGCTTGACAATTTCACATTAAAAAGATTTTATCAGATCAATATGAGTGCCAGCAGTGGTACATAATTTTTCTTACAACCACAGCTGTGGATGGTTATTTCACAGGTCATTTGGCATACACCACACAATTTTATGGGCTTTCAAAAACATTTTCAAGGGAAAGAAAAAATGGAGAACTGTTCTGTAAGTGTCTTTCCAATAAGCTTTGACCTCCCCTTTTCTACCACTGAACTACCATAGACATAATGACTTTCCATGGCTGAAGTTATTACTTCTAAAAAGGGGCAGCATTCCAGTGCTACCATGTGCAACAGGTTGATTACAGTCTGTGGGGTGCATAAATCATAGTGTCATGGGTTAGCATTTGATGACTGATTATCCTAATGTAAAGTTCAATTGCTTGGGAGCAAGCAAGCCACTGCTTATTAAGGAATTGTCTAATTTTACATGAGGTACCCAAAGAGAGAAATGCAATAAATTAGACAAACCTCCAAGAGAAGGAAGCAAGGGGTGAAAAAACAGCCTTGGAGGCATAAAATTTAACACTGACTACTAAGACCTAAGTAACTTTTATCCAACTTGCTGTGAGTAGGGAGCATTTCAGGACAGTTTCATTGTGCATGTGAGAGTATTCAGTTGCAATTTTATCTCTGTGAGCTGTGATTGTGTTGATTTGGCAAGCAGTGGGGCATTGTTATTCCAGCTGAGTAACTTTTAGTGGGAACAGGAATCCGTGCTATTTGTCAGGTACTTGACTAGTACTTCTTATTTTAAGGTATTAGAGTTTTAAAAAAATTGAAAATAGGATTTTGCAGAATCAAGGCACGGGAGACACAAGAGTACTGCAAACATTTTGCGAGAGGACCATTGGCAGAGCTTCCCAGTATCTTTTTACTTTGCTGTTTTCATGGAGAAGAGTAAAACCAAGCAGTTTAACTTAATCGTTCTCTTCAACCTTTTCAGCACAGACCATACAGTTACGCAAATGACAATTCTTTTTCATCATTTCTCTTTTTTACAGGCAGGGCTTCAAATTTTGAGCTCTCTGCCCAAAACAGTAGCCCTAAACCATACCAAGAAACTTCCTGTAGTTCACAGAGCTTGTGCTTGTTTTCTTCTTGAAAAGGCTAGTTTTTATTTTCTAATATCAAAACAGATTATGCCATTCATGAGAGTGTCTATTCTGAAATGTTTATGGAATTGTTGTTGGGGGACACTTCGGAGTCTCAACAATGCTGGGTCCAGAGTAATCCTCAGTTCAGGGGAGTCACACCACAGAGAAAGGAGCTTCTGGGTAAGTTACTGTAAGTTTTGGCTTAAGCAATCCAAGAAAGACCAGCACTGCATCTTGTGCCCATTCTGTGTCCAGGTTAATCTACAAAGGAAACCTCCACCTCATGAAGAGCATTGGTTTTATTGTCTTCTTGAAAGCAACACCATCAGGTGAAGCATTAGATCAACGCAAGCAGCGAAGAGCAGCTGTTGTAAACATTTTCTGAAAACACCCTACCAAACACAGTGTTTCATTTATGTTTCTGGACATATATTCTTAACTTTCTGGGAAATATTCCAATGGGCAAGTTTGGAGTCAGCAATACTTTTTGAAAAAGGGTATTTTAAGGAGTAATCTCACTTACTGATAAGAGCATTCCCATTAAAAACTCACCTGTGGGAGCTACACCCCTCTTACCAGGAAATACTATGCAACCTGTGAGTTTAAGAAAATCTGCCACAGCATAATTTGAAAATCAGACACTAAAATGAGAAGCTGCTCATGAATTAAACTGCATGGAAAAATATTATTTCCTGAATCTCTTAACAAAAAAACCCAAAACCCCAAAGGTGTTTGAACGTGGATCACATAAAAGTAACAGACTTTTATAAGACCCTCATCAGTCATATCCTTTGGGTCCCAGTCTGCAAATTTTACCCTCAGACTTACATTTGCAGTGCTTTAAATTCAACCTGTTGCTTTTCCACTTCTATATTGAGGTGTGAGCAGGAAGGAAATGATCCAGCTACTGAAATGTCCTGAATATCAATGAGGGAAATCATAATTCAATTAAATTAATGAAAGCTACGACCCTCTTGTCCCAGTAATCCTTCAGGCTCACACCCCTGATCCTTTCAGACTGTCAAACGTGTGCTGTACCCATATTGATGAGACTCCGGCAACATAAGTTTCTTCTGGTTAATGCAACAACAAGTTAATCTACAGTTAAATGACAACTATATAATTTCAGACGTTGTTTTCCCAGTCTTTCAAAACAGACTTCTTTAAATCTGAAAATTATTCCATCAGGTACATCAAATCCACTCTAATGTTCTCAATAAAAACTATTAAATAGAAATTCTAGCCTTAGAACTATGTGGGCTTAGGCTTAACTTCTATGAATTCAGAAAAAAAATTTTAAGAGTTGTTCACAAGCCAGAGCAAGTCCTGAAATGACGGATTCAATCTTCCAAGAGCTTTCTCCATAAAGAATAAAACAAAAACACTTTGTCTTCTCCCTCCAGAGGGTTCACACAGAAGAGCCCAGAGATATGTTGACCCAGACACCAGTCTCCAAGGTCGATTTTCTAGCACTGCTATGGTCTGACACATTATTCAAAATTATACTAAAACCCCATAACCATTAATAGGTGTTCACTCTAAAGACACACTCAGATGTCTAAATAGGAGAAGCAAGGCTTTTGTAGCCTAGGAGAAATGTCCAAGAGGTGTATTTTTTCCCTTGGATATGGTGTCTGAACCATGACAGGGGGCATATTTAAATCTTATGATGCTGAGTTTGTTTTGATTCCTTGTGATGAGAGTTCCCAGGAAGCTAAGACATACAGATTTCTTCAGGAAATTCAGGGTAGGCAGAATTGTTTTCCTTCAGCATCTGAATACAATTCTGCCAGAAATGTGCAAGCACTGGAATATTTTCTTTATTTTTGTTGCACAGACATTATTTTCCTTACAATGTGGTTCCAAAAGACTTTAGGGTCTTTAATCCCCTCTGATCACTACTTACTGGCTGGTGCCTCTTTCCTTAGGGAGGATCAGAGCAAGATCTCCATAGTCAGTCACACAAACACATGGAATTGAAAATCAATCAGTTTCACCTGTTTTGTAACTGTTCTGGAAATTGCCAATGGACCCAAAATTTGCAGGGAGGAATATATAGAGAGAAAATAGTGTCTTATACACAAATACAGACTCCAAGTATGTCTTATTTCCTTGCAATGTACAGGTGAAATCTTATCTGTTACTATAAATAAGGCCTAATGGCTGACTTCTAAGCTCTGTCCTTTCCTCATGTACAAATTTTTCTCTCTGCATACACAGCTAGAACTAACAATTGGCCACATTTTCTCTCATCAAGAAAAAACTTGTCCTGTTATAAATAATATCTAGATTTAAAACTGGTGCTTGGAAAAACAACAAAAGCCTAGATAAATTTTGGATGACTTGTCTAAGCAGTGGCTGCAAGTTTCTAAATCCTCATCATAATAATACCTCTTCATCATTCATGCCCAGTCTATTGATAATGGTACTTGAATAAAGCCATCTACTAATGGAAATACCAGTATAGCAAAATTCAAGAAGGTGACCATCAGTTTATCACTAACCACAAGTCACCTTACAGATTTTACCTGGGTATATTGAAAGGAAGTTATTGAAGTTTATACCACAAAAACATATTACACTGTTTGCCTATGAGCATCTTAGGGTTGTCTCATGATTCAGATTCATATCTTACGTATTTTCTAAAAAAAAACATGTTGATGTAAGAAACTATCTGAAAGAGAGTAAGAAAAAATATTTGTATGCTTGTTGGTTCAGTCATACTAAACTGCTTCTGAAAAGCAGTACAAGGGCATGAAGAGAACAGCTTTAAAGAAGGCAAATTTCTAGAAATCTGCCAGTGAACCTATTTGTAGAAATCATAAATGAGAGCAGAAAGAATAAAATAGTGAGAGAATTTATTTTCATTGAGTTTTTTCTTGACTATTTTTTTGCTTCACTAGGAGTTTTGACTCAGTCTTCTGGAAAATGAAGATCACATTGATATAAAATTCTAACATGCAAAATTAAACTGAAAAATATGGATGCAGATGACTGACAAGAGAATACTAGTTGCATGTAAAAGCCAAAAAAAAAAAAAAAAAAAAGAAGAAAAAGTAGGGTTTGATTTATATTCAGGTAATTTTGGGCTTATGTGTGAACCACACAATGCGTGTCTGTTCTACACAGAAAAAAGGGGACCACCAGGGAGTTTTAATCTCTCACAAAATGCGGGAAAATACTGCATGTAGAGGTACTTTTCAGCTGAGTTCACTGGAAAGCACATTGCTTTATCCAAAGAAATAGAACTACTCTTTGTAACTTTGTCTTATTTATAGGTCTGGCTTTTGGATCATGTTTCTGCTAAACAACCAGTCATCTATACATCATTTATAAAAACAGTGCTATTAAGTTATAAATAACAAACATAGCATTTCTAGTGCCCACTGACAAATCCCATCATTTGCACCTCATGATACCATAGCCCAGACTCTTGTACCAACAGCTGAAGATATAATCAAGGCTGTGGGCACTAGAATTGAAGGTCTCTCTAGGTCAAAGTGCATTTTTCACACTCATCAAGAGAGCACATGCAATTGTGCAAGTGCAAGACTGACCGGTAGCTTACACCATAAAAACACCCAAGTGCCTCCCAATAAGAACAAAGGCACATATCCTGTAAAGAAGCCTGCAGAGCGATGCCATAACCATGAATCTGGGAAATGATCATTAGTACTGAGCCTTCACCATCAGTATCTACCCCAAGCCTACATTGCTGCTGCCTACAAAGCCAGGCTGGAAGTAGCAAGTATCTTTGGACACTTTTGGCAGGTCTTTCGATCAAGCCAGGATTTCTCTTTTAGGGTGCACACTACATAGCAGTCCCCCAGCTCACTCAGCTGGGAATCAACCAGGACAAAGCAGCTCCTACTCATGCTCAAGTTTCCTAGGAGGGAAACTAGGACAGGACATATGGAAGAAAGCCTTGCATCCCATCTGGCCACATGTGGCTGCTATACCCGAGGCTGCATCTCTGAGGAAACACGAACTATTTCATAATGGTTACCGTTGTGAAGATCCCTCTTTCTTTTACTGTTTTGACTGGGTCTGTGATCCCTTCAACCTTCCAGCTGGGTATGGGTCAAGTGACTAGGAAAGCAGATACTTGTGCAAAGCAGTCCTCCAGTTGCCTTCCCCACTTCTGGCCCCTCTCTGCAGTAGCAGACAGGAAATTCCTGTTATCCAAGCCCAAAATTTTGTGATAAAATGAATGTTTAGTTATTATTTCTCCAGTGTTGACTTATGCTTTACATATTTCAAACAGAGAAAATTGTGAAATGTTGCCTTGCATATAGCAATCTTAATTATATGAAATACCTTCTGTTGTCAAGACACCGTACAGTTCTGAAGGCTTTTGCTTTTATCTAGGATTTGAAGTCTAAGTAAAAAATAGTTACTCTTAAGTCATCTTTTTCTCCTCAAAGAACACAGCATTTATATCCATTTCGGTTTTCATGGTATTAGTAAAAGTCTAAGAGGTTATAATGTAACCTGACTGCCTTTCTGATAGAACAAAAATCCTTGGGGAAGGTAGGGGTTTTCCAATGTGCTTTTTTTTTTTAAAGCGCATTGGCTGTTTAGACTGCTAAAAATGCTTTGACATAGCTGTGAGATGTTTAGAAAAGCATTCTGTAATGACACTGGCTGATTATTATCAGCCATTGCATGCATAACAAATAAATTTGTCCTAAACATTTGAAACATGTTTCAAAAAAAAAAAAAAAAAGTAAAAAGTGGAATAATAGCTTTTAAGAAGGAACATTCCCCTAGAACTAGCAGCATTGTCCTCAGCTCTATCCATGCATTTGTGTCAACAGGATATTTTAATTGTTTAATCACACTTTGCCACTTTGCTTGAGGTGTTACTAATCTGTCACAAATAGCAGCAGAAAAAGCTTTTAACCTGTTTATTAAAAAAATCAAATTTATATTCAGCCTCCTGTGCCAGAAGACCTTGGCTGTTTATTCCAATTGGAGAACATGCCAATCAGTGCTACTTAAAAGGGATCAATTTTTTTATTCCATCCAAAAGATAAATGTTTTAAAACATTTAGGCACTCTAATTTTTCTTCCTTATAACACATGGCTCTATATTGGCACTGATGGGAGTATTATTTTATTTAAAGCCATACTATTATCCAGCCTCCAGCTGTCTGGGAACACAAATGAGGAAAGCACAGCTACATATTTTTACTATGTATGATGCCTAAACCACAACCTGTAAGGTTGATCAGAGGACTGTATATAGTATCCAGCAAAAATTGCGTTGTGGGATTTTCCTTGTTTTGTTTTTGAATGGCTATTTCAAAACTTCAGCTGCCAGGCCCTCACACTGTTTTTTCTTTATCATGCAAAAACAGCATGTTCTATATTATTCTTCAGACAGCAGTAGGGAAATTAAATGAAGAGTCCTCAGTTTTTCTGCTTGCCATGGCTTGGCTTTTTCTTCCCACACTAAACATGCACTGGGAAAAAGAGTTGCCAGTGCTTTACTAACCTGAGAATTAACAAATCATAGGAGCTTCTAGTATCATACTGACACAGCAAGATGAATGAGACGGTGTTGGTTTCAAAAAGAATGGATCCCTGAACACATACAAACCTGTCCCAGACATAGCTAGGAGAGAAACACCTCCATACCTCACAGTTTGACCTGAATCTACAGGGAAAATTACACTTGCCTACAATTAGTGTGAAATGAGAGTGGTTTCTAAGTGTATTCTCCTTCAGTGATTGTTGTGAGATCAAGACACCACATTCTCCCAAACTGGTCACTTAAATCAAGCAGAAGTGCTCACATAATTTGCAGTAATGCAATTCAGAATTCAAAAGATGCAAAAAGTAGGGGAAGGGAGATGGAGGGCAAACGAAAAATCAAACAAACCAACCCAAAAACAAGGGGAGAGAAAATCTTCCCTGAAGCTATGTCTAGACTGTGGGATCCAAGAGTGCTTCCCACTCTCGGATCCTAGTGTGAACCCTTGCTGAGTCCTGACTCCTTGTCTGAATGAGGTCTGGGCACATCACACAAAAAGTCACAGAAGACTAAAAGTATCCTGGGAAAATAAAGAAAAGATCAGACCGAAATTAATGGTCCTGATGCAACCTTTTACTTACTTCTTGTCTAAGGGACAACACCTTGCTACATGACTAAGAAAGTTCCTCCAGGCCTTAAAGTTAACCTCTCATTTTCACACCATTTCAGTCACATTTCACCAGTAGACTTCCTGATTAAATAATTTGTTTCTCAGCAGGCATCCTAACAGTTCAGTGCAATGCCTCTTTAAAAGCCAAATACTACTAGGTGTAAGAGAGCACAAGTCACTAGTCTGGGTGTTACTCAAAGAGCCTGAAGTTGTGATTTGTTGTTGTTGTTACTGTTGTTGTTGTCGTTATTGTTGTTGTTGTCCTCTTGTGTCTCAGCTTCAGTCAGTTTTCTGCATCAATTAGCAGCATCAGAGCTGGGTTCTGGTAGTGAAGACTGCAAATTGGAGGGGATGTCTATATTTCTGCCTGAAGTCTCCTCTTAAATGTTGAACAAGAATAACATCTCTCACACACATATATCTGCTACTCAAAATTTACTTCTTAGCTTGAAAACAAAAGGAATGAACCACTGTATCATTACTTTTAATAAGGAAATCAGTCCAATCTTATCCAAAGAAACTGAATATATTCCTGCTGCAGTTATCAGATTCAAGGTATCACACCATCTGGACCAACATGACTCTTTACTGCTTTGGGACCCTCCATGCAGGTGCTGATAGCTTCTGCTTACATAATTATAATTTCCACTGGGGAAGACAAATCCTTCAGAAGGCCTGATTATGTCGGATCATGAATGGGACCAACATGCCTGCCAGGGTGCCCCAGATTTGCACTGAAATAGCTCAGCTCTGAACAGCATCAGCAGCTAAAATATACTTTAATGGGCAAAGTATGTAAGTCTCAGTCAACCAACCTTTCTTTCCACTCACACTACACTTTTTTCATTGATTGATATATTTCCTGTCCATTCTGCCTATTTTCTGGATGGTTTGGAAATCCCTGAGGTATTAGGGTATGGAAGAGTGAGAGGGACATCCAACAGCAAATGGCTAGAGAACAAATCAAGAGGTTGCACTGTCCCCAATACCTCTCCATGAGCATCTCTGCAAGCGAGAGCTTGCACATTGCCAAGAGGGAGGCAGCAAGCATGACTTCTATCTGCCTGTTTGGAATATGTGTTGGAGTCAGCAGTGGAAAGGATAGGATTTGTCAGCCCATGTCTAGGCAGTTGGATCATGAGTCATGTCAACATAAGAGGGTCATCTAAAAAAAACCATAGGCTTTTGTATGGAAAGTGTTTGTTTCTAGCAGTGGCTCCAAAGGAGCCTGGATTACTTGTTTCTGCTGTAGATGCTCAAAAGGTAAACACTTGCTTTTAGGCAGACCAATTCCATTACCGGTTTCTCATTGGTAAATCCTGAAGCTGAGATACCTCTTTATATCCTGCACCAAGACCCACATCTTTTCTTCCAAGATTCACAGGAAATCTGTCTCTTTTAGAAGAAAACTGCTGGTAAAAGGACATTGCCATCTCAAAAGACCATAGAAAAAGATAAGGCATGGGAGATTTAGCACTATTAAGATTCACCATTGCTCATTTTACCCATCAATTGAGGAGTTTTTTTCTCCTTTGTTAACCTACAAATAGTAAAGAAACAGATATCTATGAAGAGTGCTCCAAGAGCACCTGTGTTGTCCAATGAGTCAGCAACCAGCCAGTTTTCCAGTTTGATAGAAGCTGGCCCAGCCATGCCCAGTGTAATTATATGCTTCGCTTTCAAATCTGTCTCACTCTTTTCAAGTCACACAGGCAGTTTGCTATTCAGGGGCACCAAAGAAAAAATTCCACTTTTTTTCTTTTAAAGTGTACTGTTGACAGAACTTGCAGAGTGTCTGCCTTGTATCATAGGGATCAACACACACTAGAAATAGATCAGTGATATCACGTACATCTTCTTATCTTCAGGAGCCCAAATCACTCTAATTAGTAGATTTTACCATATGAAAGCTGGTTAAGCCTTCCTCTTCAACAAATTGTGTGATTTTATTTTTTTCAGTTCTGCTGTGATTTGTGATGATATTGAGAAGATATTTAGAGTGGGATGTTAAAAAGTCACTCTACATTTGCCTGACTCATGAGGGATTCACCTTTGGCTCCAGCAGCAGGAAAGTAAGCACAGATTATTTTGGAAAACTAATCAGCTGGAAAACCTAAGGACTTTTTCAGAAATGCTACTTAAAATGATCCTTTGAATAGAAGCTTATGATCCAGTGTATTGTTTTATTCTAAGGAAAAAACAAAGCAAGCTTATACAATTTTAACTGGTTGGTTTTTTTGTATGATGACACTTTGCAATTCTAAAGATCTTTTCATCAAATTATCCAAAGAGTTTTAGCATAATCTTACCAGTACACTAGCACTTGCTAATCATTATTACATCCCTGTTATGACTGGCAATGCAGTAAAACTAAAGGATCTACTCAAGTCAAATGGGTGCTCAATAACAAAAGACAGAATTATTTGTTCCCTTCTCTCTTCCTTCGTTGTTGCTTTTGGAAAGCAATGTCATGAGCTATTAAACAGTCTTGAAAGTGAATTTAAAAAAAAAAAAGAAAGAAAATATTTTAGAATAAAGTCTGGTTTTTCTGCACACTTTCTCCATCAGAGAATAACCAACACCCATCATTTACTTGAGAACATTGCGTATGTGTCCTCCTACAGCAATGCATGGACTGAACTTTAATACCATTGGCTAAAAGTGACATGTTTAAAGCCCAAATCTAGACAGCCCCCAGACCATCTTAAATGGTATTCTGTGTCCCTTTCCTCAGTTGTATATATACATATGAATTTACCGGCATGGCTGAGATTCTTCAATGAGCACCACATGGTAGGAAATGCACACTCCAGACAATGTGATGGAGTTGCCGTTCCTTCCATGTACGTGTGGGCACATGCACACCCACACACAAACAATATGCACAGCTAGATTTGGGGAACAGACAGCCCAGAGGGGGAAAAAAAAAGACTGGCAAACCTCATCCTGCTGTTCTTATGTTTTCAGTGCAAGAGCCAAAGTTATGCCTGCTTCAACATGTCTTTACTTCTCTGTTGAAAAACAACGAGGTTCATGGGGAGGAAAAAAAAAAAAAAAAAAAGGACAAACCATTTCATTCAATAGTTCCTCAGTAGCAGAAGTAGTTGGTTATCGACATTGTTTCTTCTTGTATTTCTAAGCAGTATCTGTCCCTGAAAACAAGCCCTTGCCAACTGCATTCACCCAAATGTTTTCTTTTGTTAGGCATTTTGAAAAATGCACTGATTCCAGTGAGAACACTTTCAAAAGAGAAACATCATGACTTTTTTAACTCAGAAAATGTTCTTATTTTAAGGGAATTTTGTTTTGGGAGGGGGTTTTATGCTATTTGTACAATATGTCATGACATCTCAGACAAATATTCCTTTTATAATGAAAAAAATATCAAAAGAAACTCTCAAAACACACTGTTTAATCTGTATTGAAATGCCTGCATTTCAAAACAAATGATTGCTTACTTATACATCCTTATAAGTTTCATCCTTACTTATACAAAATTTTCTGAAGCAATCTATTTTGCATGACATCTGAAAGCAATGTGTTTTCATTTTAAGTCAAACTGAAGTGGATTTCCAAATACTGTTGTATCTACGAAGATAAAAATGACTAATTTCAACCAGATCTTATTATCAACTAATTCATTCAGCAAGCATAACACAGTCAGTCTTTACCCAGCTGGCAAACAAAGGGCAACCTCTGATCATACACATCCCAAAACAGCACTCAGTTATTATGGGTCGAAGAATTCTGACTCAGAAACAGGAGAGGCATTTTTAACTCTTATGATACACATGAGACTCCAACAAAGATAAAAATTATGCTTTCACATATGGGAAAGAGAAACTCTCTGAAGTGAAGGAATTGTGTAGTCCTTATTTTTAGCCACAAACTGGCCTTCAGAGACCCTCATAATGGGCACAACAGTAGGACAGCACAGAACAGAAGTTCCATTTTGAGTAAATAGATCAGCTTAGCTCACAACCATCTTAAAAAAAAAGAAAAAAAAAGGCAGATTTTTCTGTACATCTCAAATATCTCAACTATTTGTCCACCAAAAGGCAGAAAGGATTATTCTACTTGTTCAAAACACTCATATCGCTGTAATCACTTGTATTTTCCTACAGTTATTGCCATCATTGGTATATTCTAGTACTTGCAATGGTGTTTATTCTAAGCATGAGAGGGGGGATTTTAATGTTTTGGAGGGGTTTTAAGTGTTTTAGATGTTACTGGAAAATTGTGAACTTAGACGGTAAAATGCACTGGAACTGATTTCCCAATTAGAATGGTTTATTCAAAACCCTAAATATGAAGGGTAGTGGGGGGTGGAATATTTCATCACCAGGTCACATGACTGCACTTCCCATAGGATTATCCTGTGATTTGCAGTACTGTTTCTCCAAAGAGAGAGTGAAATAAAGGGCTTACAGTCACCGTTTGCAAACTTGTGTCATCCTGATATTAGTACAGAACTAGAGGAGATTCTCATAAGTAGTGTTGTTTTTTCATTATTTTCTTTAAGTCACTACAAGTTTCCAAGCACTGTTGAACTTCCTGGCTACAGAGTAGGAAGTACAATTCTATACAATAAAAGAAACTATGGCCCATGGTCTGTTCTCCATGTAGATTAAGTCATTCGCTAAGCACAAGCACCTGTGTCAAGCATAACACTGCACAGAGGCCTCCAGAGAAGGTTTTCCCATTTAGTTTACCTCCCTTCAAATGGGATGAATTGGAATTTGAATTTGTCCTTCTCTCTTCACCAGCAATAAAGGGAGCCCTAATAGCCAGCCTCACCTAGACCTACAGATTTAAGGTGACTGGGTTGCAAATGGGCAAGCCATGAAATTTCTGTCTTTGAAACAACCAAAGCAAAAACCTCAGAAGTAAAACTGAAATACCGAGTTTCCAGTTCTGCTAACAATCTGCTAGGATAATCTTGTAAAAATAACTTTTAGGCATTGGTACTTTGAATAACCTACTGCAGATTCAACAAGGAATATGTCACAGGCTTATTATGACACTTCTTTGACAGTTATTTGACCTGTGGATGAAGGATGAAATTTACAAGCAAAGCTCCAGTGGCCACATGGAGAAGTTTGCTTAGAAAGGTACAACACCTGCCTGACTAAAGTCTCTGCTATTAACATTTGGACACTTAAAATAATCCATGGAAAAACATTTTAAATTTATTTTTAAAAAAAACCAAAACTCACTATGTGAGACAGCATTTGAAATAAAGATGCATATTGTGCTTGAGTCACCAGGATGCAAACAGCATGACCTTATGGGTATTTTTATTCTTGTTTGAATCAACCCAGAGGCAGATCTAAGAAGCAGCTTTGCTGTTCCTGGTTGTATAGGTTAATGTATACCACATACCCCAGATTGCAGCGTGTGCTGGCGGAAGAGCCACTCTGAGCAAGGGGAAAAAAGAATAAGGAAAACAGTATTATCAAGCCTTTTAAAAGACAACTTCTAAAGCACCTTTAAGTTGTAACATCTTGAGCAAAGAAAAGCCTGACTTATGTAAAAGTGGGCAGGAAGCCAACATCTGGCACTAATAAGATTGTTTTGTAAGCAAACAGTTTTCTACACAGCATGCAGCTCTTGGTCCACATTAGAGCAAGTAGTGGATCTGTGAAGATGTGCATGGTCTCTGGCTGCCAGAAGGATACCCTAGGCTTTGAGTGAAATTTTTTGTGTCATTTGATCTTTTAAAACAGGCAGCTGAGACGAGTTATATTCCCCCTGCCAGGAACCTCGAAAAAATTGTTCAAACCATACGCTCGTTCCTGCTGAATTGGAAACAAATGCCATAGCTGCACTGTTGGACTTTGAAATTAAACTCTCCCCGTTCTTCCCAGCATTCCTGGGAAGAAACAAAACTCCTTCCTGTGTCTGCCACTTTTGTCTCTGCGGAGGGACCCCCTTCCCTCCATTCCCTATACTCCTTCTCATCCTTTCTGTCCTCCTCCAGCAAATGCAATCTCTCATTCCAGAAAGCCACATCACAGGCCTGCCCCATGTGTTAGTGTTCTTCTGTTTGCTGCCATTAGACTTCACCATCGCCTGTAGAAATGGAGTTGCTTAATTAGGTCCAGAGAGCTGGAGAACAACGAGGCTGTTCAGGGTGGCACCCAGCCAGCAACTTCTTCCCTTTGTTCTTTGTTTTGTTGTGGTTTTCCTTTTTAATTAGAAGGGAAATATCTCAAGCCCTTCCCTGCTTCTTCCCACCTATATAATCTACAGTGCAGCTGAGTAGGTTAGGGTCTTTAACCAGACCCTGCACACAAAGCCAGACCTAAAGGAAAGAACAGAGAGGGGAAAAAAAAGAAAGAAGGGCAAAAAACAAACAAATAAGACCAACAAAAAAACCACCTATTTTTACAAGCAGCAGGACTCTAGGGCTCCAAAAGCTCACAGTATACTCCAAAAGGAGCAGGTAGCTAAACAGCTAATGATAATCACTCCCCAAGCCGTGAAGGGCAGTGAAAGTCACAGCCACTCATCAGCATGTTAGGGAAAGAGTTCTTGGAAGTCATCCTCTCAGTGCTCAGAGTTGTATCTGGGTATGGTTTGGATTTTATTTCAGTCTTCACGAGAAGCACAGTTGCTTCCTGTCAGGCCAGCAACAGTTGAACCCCATCTCGGATATTTAACTCTCCCAGTATCGCTGTTGACAACAAAGCATGCATGAGTGGTTCATTTCAAGCTGCCTGGCTCCTCTCCTTCTTCCTCCCCACCTCCCCCCGCAGCACATCTGAGAGCATTTAGAGGTTTATCATTTTCAAAGATATTTTGCTGCAAACTCAATACTCACCTGTTGAATAATTTAATCATTATATTAAAGCCATTTCCTCACTTGACTTCTACTTCTTTGTTTCATAGAAAGATGACACCAGAGATTCAAACTAACTTGTAAATCACCACTCCTGCATATCAGACTAGGTAGTGTACAGGTACCAGCTACCTGCTGGCATGGCATTGCTTAGGCTTTCACATGTTTGCTCAGTAATATGTATCGATCTGACACACAAACATAAAATGTGTTTCCTCTAGAAAAACAAACAAACTAATGAAACAAAAATTCAAAATTTTTCTAGGTATTATTTTAATTATCAATGTGTTTTTCACTGCTCTAAAATTATCTATATAACTTGGCTGAGACTCAGCCAGAGTTAATGGCAACATGTATTTCTACCAACCCATATGAAGAAATCCTATCAGATTCTCTTTGGAAATTTAGTGCAAAAAGAGAAGGAAAGCAAAGATCCACTTCTTTAGCTGCTCATTGTTTTTGTACCTGAAATCTAGTCAGTTTCTTCTGAAATGACAGGATATATCACAGCCATTTGTGTTTCAAAGGTGTTAGGTATTGGCATAGATATCCTGGAAGCATTGCTAATGCTGGGTAAAAATTAGCAGGTTATGGGTACAAATGGAATACCACAAGGTTTAACAGTTTCCTATACAAAATATGTGAAGATTTTCCTTCTAGGCAATGAAAATTAGTCCAAAGGAATGATCTGGAAGCATGAAACACCCAGGTCTGGAAATTATTTTATCCTTTTATCTTGTGGTTTTATAAAAATATTCTACCTGGGTCTTAATCCTTCTCACCAATATATGCCTGCAAAACAGTACATCTCAGTTTGCCTGCTGCCAGCCCTCACAGCATGATCTTGGTGCGTGCTCAGGAGCAGCACCTGGCTCTTGGGAAGGATCTCCACGGGAAGTGACAGCAGAGGCCTTCCTCTCCCAGTTCAAAACAAAGCTTCACCAAACAGAAAATTCCTGGAAGCTACATTCTTAAGTCCAAGGACAGATTTTTTTCAAGGGAAGTTAAAGCAAAGGGAAGATCAAAGACCAGATAGGAAGAAGCAGGTTGTAGCAGCAGAGGATTCAATCATCAGGCAAATAAACAAAAGGGTGCATGACCCCAGAGAGGACCGCAGGGGAGCTTGTCTTACAAGGAGAAAGGTGGTGGATTTCACCGGAAACCTGGGCAGGATCTGAGGAAGCCTGAGGAAAGAGCGTGCAGTGGTGATTTGCCTGGGCATCAGTGACACTGGTGACAGATGGACAATCTGGAGGCAACATGTATGTTCACAGAAAGGAAGCTACAGACCAACAATTCTGTTGTATCTTAGCTAGGGATGACAGCAGAAGTGAGGTGACTATAGGATAAGGAGGTCCTTGCAAGAATAAATTAATTAAAAGATGGGAAATAGAGTGTGAGTAAGTGGTCAGTTCTCACAACAGAGGGAGATCACCAGTTCAGTTTTACTGGCACTGGTACTGAGAAATGAGCCATTTAATTTATGCAGAAAAAGGGCTGAGATATGAGGTAAAGCCTGTTGACAACACTAAGTTATGCAGAAAAATAGGAACATGAGCAGACTGAGAAGAATTACAAAAGAATGCAACGAGACCGAGTGGATGAGCAATAACACAGCAGATGAAATTCATTGTGTGTAACTGTAAAGTGATGCATGTGGGGAAAGACAATCCTGGATCTGCACAGACAGCAGTAGTTTCTGAAATAACAGTTAGCATTCTGCAGGAAGATTTTCGTGTTATGATAGACGGTTACATAAAAGCAAAGTAAAAATATCAGGAACAATCAGAAAAGAGAGAACAAAGCAAAGTCACTTCAGTGCTGGTGTATCAATGCTTGGTTCACAACCTTCAAATTGTCTGCAGTTGTTTTGGAGGGAGAGGAACAGCATTTAAACCACAGAAGGTTATGAGAGCGGCAGTAAGGCTGAGAAAAGGTGTGGAAGGGCTTCAAAAGGGAGAGGGTAGGTAATATTAAAGATATTTGCTCAATGCCTACTCCTCCCAATGTGCTTGCTAATCATCACCGACAGAGACAGCACTGGACAAGATGGACCTCAGGTCCAGGTTGGCACTACCATCCTTCATGGTGTTATGGAAGTGTCTCAGACTCGGGCAGATTGATTTCCCCTCTGAAACTTGTTATTCCGCTTCTCCACCAGAAAACAACTCGAGGCCAGGAAGGGAGTGTTACCAGAGAAAAATATCAATAGTCATGTTACCCCACACCCTATCACTCACCACTTGAAATAACTTAACAGTTACAATAACAGATTTAAATATTAATCCAATTTGTTCCCCTCAGTGGCATTACAATAATTCCTCAGCATATTTGGAACATGCACTTTTAGTGAAACAACAAGAAAATGGAGTGCAACCAGAAAATTAAATTTAGATTTTTAATAGCAATTGTTCATACCAATAGTTGATTTCATGAGTGAAATAAGGATGATCACAGGAAGAAAGTGTACTTTCAATTCACAGCAGAGTAAATATGTCTTGGTTTTCACATTTTACATATCTGCCTAAGAACTATTTACGTACATTCTTCAATATTAACTTTCACAGCAAACACATTTTAGAGGAAAAAAAGGTGTTGATGACATTTAGGAAAAAAAAGGTGGGGAGTAGAAGGGGTAGTAATACATTAAAAAGTAATTCCTGAAAACTGTTCACATATATTAACCTTTCTAACAAGTTTAAAAAAATAAATATAGATACACACATTACTGATCACTAGAAGATCTCCATTCAGTTTAGAAGGGTGACTCTTAGGGTCTACTTGCACTTGTAACTACTGACTCCAGGGGCCTGGCTGTCCATGACATGGTGACCTGCAGAAGCAGTGTCACATCACAGTTCTGAGCGTTGAAGAGCTTGTATTAAAAGACAAATTCATCACAAATAGAATTAAGGAGGGAAGAGTATGTCAGACCAGTATTCAGAAGTAGCATATGTTATGAAATGGAAAAACTTACATCTTGCCTAGTGATGAAATACAAAATATGGTCCTTTATGAAGGAAATCAGAGGTTCATACCTACCAAAAAGATTCAAGTATTTCTTTAAAAGGATATTTTGATAAATGGAGTTTTTTAATAGGAAATCACTGATCTTATGATTATAATTTTAAAATCCCCTTTAACAGCTAGTGTTGTTCCTACCTGACCACCACTTTTAATATCTTCAAAATTAATTCTCCACAGCTCAAAAACAACAGCTTTATTTTAAAAGTACTGAAAGCATCAGACACACATCCAAAAAAAGGCCCATGAGAACAAACAACACCTTTAAAATACACATTTGTTTCAGATTTCTCTTACCCCTCTCAAATCTCAACTAATATCAAAGGGAAAAGAGATCTGACGCACTGTAAAGCCATCACACAAACCCTAATTTCAATATATTAATATTTCTCACAGAAATAGATCAAATTCCAAAATAGCAGGAAGTGTTATTCTACCCACAGTGTAACCTGTTCTATGAGCTTATCATTATCATTGGAAATTATGGACTTGCACAATTAGGAAACGCAAGAAGGAAAATCAAAGGATAAAAGAAAACCTGGCATTAAACATACTTCTTGTGAACACCATTTTTCTGAGTACATTCACACTTCCTCTAAGAGCGACAGATTTTGGAGATGAAGCACAAAATCTAGTTGCATTCAATTAAGTTCAGATAGAAATCATAGCTGAAGCTTGGTCTCAGGAATTCTGCCCACTCCTGAAACTACAAAAGTTGGCAGGGATTGTTTGGTTGTTTGGGGTTTTTTTACACAAAATATATATATATATACTCACATATATAGTTTCTCACTTCTATTTTGTCATGTAAGGAAGGCCCACATTCACAACAGATGGAGAAAGCATCTATTTTAATTGAAGAAAGAGCAACTACATAATGTTGTCTAAGAACTACAATGTTGTAAACTGTCCAAAAGCACAAATATCAGTTTCTTACCATAACATTTCCAATTATATGAACTTAAGGCGTTATTTCTAACAGGCAAATTATTGTGCATTCACTGACTGAACCATCAGTTCCAATTGATTTTACCTCTTTAGGACAGATGTTATTCCATATGCAGTCCCATTACACATTTACCTGACTATTGAAGAAAAGGGAAAAGACAAACATAAAACAGAATTAAGTTTTTCATACTCAAGAAAGCTTTTGCTTCTTTATAATAACGTTTTTCCCATTTGGCTCAGCTAAGGGTTAGCTAACAAAGGAAAGATTGTTACTGCATTCACTGTGCTGAACAGATATTAGCACTGACTTCTAATGACACTCTAAGCTGATCTGACAGCTTAATGAAAACCCTCATTCCTTTACAAGTCCAGTTTATAACAAATTTTCAAACCCAATTAATATGCTTCATAATGACGGGATAACCTTGTGGGAGCATAGATCAAAACTTTCTCATTGTGAATGCTCTGATTCTGCAGCTTGTGTACATACTGGGTCAGCAGGGAGGCTGCTCCAGGCAGAGGGCTATACTTTCTCATGCAAATTAAAGGATAATAGCCAAAAAAAAAAAAAAAAAAAAAAATCCCACTCTCTCTCTTTCTCTTATTCTTTTCAATGATGTATAACATATTCCTCTG
This sequence comes from Acropternis orthonyx, assembly GCA_035583155.1. Taxonomy (NCBI): domain Eukaryota; kingdom Metazoa; phylum Chordata; class Aves; order Passeriformes; family Rhinocryptidae; genus Acropternis; species Acropternis orthonyx. The sequence continues at coordinate 100,764,367 of JAWWEU010000081.1, forward strand.
TGATGGGCAGATCATTGTCTTCGGTTTACCTGTGCAGATGAAAAGTGGGAAACAAGCAGTACTAGCACAGGGCCCCCAACCTTTTCCAGTTTTGGCTCTATTAATGTCCTGTCACAATGATCCACAGCAGCATCAGCAGCTGCACACATACTCAGTTTATCGGCCTCCACTATACTGATTTCAGGAGCAACACTTCTCCATATGCCCTAGAAGTCTTCCAAACCTCAAATATGCCTTCCAGGTTAGGAAGCCAAGAAGCCAAGTTGTCAAGAAGTGATCCAGAAGCCCATCAGAACTTGACATGCACTGTTGGATCATGCTCATTTCACTGAATAAATACTTCATAAGGATAAAACATGCAATCAAAAAAAACATAATCTAAGAAGTTTTATCGAGTCAGAGGCCATTGCCCCATTTGATCCTAGAAGAAAAAACAAAGGAACATGTTTTTAGGAATAGGTTGTTATTAGTGGTTTTCTCGGGTTTCTGTGCCCTCTGATGGCTGCAGTCCCCCACTGAGGCAATCAGATTTTCTCACTCCCTAAACATGTAGATAAACCAGTCCCTCAAGCTCCTTATTCTTTTAGGGTATGGGATTAAAACCACATCAAACCACTAAGTAAGCAATTCTTTTCAAGACAGAGTATTCCCAGTCTCATCTCTTCTTGTAATTTTTGCAGATCTCTTCTGGTCTCTGAGTCCTGGGAATTCACCTCTTCCTCAATGGATGACTAGAAAACATTCTTCCCCTTTTCTTCCTTTCAAGCAGTACCTCTCTCATTCCCTTCTCAAGGTATTTGCAAATCCTCAAACTGGTTAACTGAGTCTCACTAAGGTATGCAATTCCCACAATAATTCACAGCCTCTAAAACATCCTTCTGCCAAAGCATACCACAAGAAGGTATGGAATAAAAGCAAGGAAATCCAAGGAGGAAACCATGAAAAGCAGTCTAAGTGAATAAAGACTCTTAAACTTCATGTATGAAATTATACAACCAGACCTGGACTAAAATCACTTCCAAATCACTTCACAGTTTTGACAGAAGAAATAAAAATCAGTGAGATCAGAATATGAATCACCCAGATGTGGCCAATGCAGTTGTACTGATGGAAGAAAGAAATATAGTAAATTTGGAATAAGACAATAAGAAAATGAAAAAGGAGATGTCTCAACCACAGGATCACACTGTATTAAAAGTAGTCATGGAAGACTTTGGTTACTGTCATGCAAACTAGAAAAGAGATGCAGTGGGTTGTGAGGCAAAAAGCTAATTGATTTGTTGATTTTTTTTTTTTTTTTTATGGTATAAATGACTGTCTCATGGAGCAACCAGTCAGAAACCTGAAAGAAGGAGGAGCACTTTTTTACCAATGTTCCAAGCAATCTGCAGGAATCAGTTCAAAATTTGTTGCAAAAGTTCTCCATGACTGCTGATGACCATAACGTATTCAAATTTGAGATTCTTGTAGTAGTCAAGGGAGGAAAACCTCCTCCATTATCACTTAAGAAACTATATAAAAGTGAGAGAGGTAAGTAAAAGGAAAACAAGATAAGTTTCTAAAAGGGTAATGCACCTGAAGTCAGCTAGGAGACTATCTAAAAATATTTTACTAGGGTTTCAGTGTAAACATGTACCACCTCTTTAAAAGTTCCCAACAGGATCAAAAAACCCCTAGCATTGTTTAATTGTCAGACTAAAGTAGGCTCTTAAAAGTAGAAAGATATTTTTCTGAAGTAGATGTCACATGCAAGTGAAGAAAGCAAAAGGGGTAAAAAATTTTATATGCTAAAATCAAAAATGTAGTAAAACATGAAAACCTTTTGAAGAACAACTTGCTACAGGCATCCAAATTAATTGCAGAAGTTTAGCAAACACAGAGTTTGTGAGACTAATAAACGACAGAGGTGTAAAAGAAAAGTTCAAGACTGTATCAGAAAAGCTAATTGAATTATCTGACTTGGTGTTTATAACGGAAAAGCTCAGAGTGGTTTTATGTGTGAAGCAAGTTTGAAATCTCCAGCTGAAGCGTCAGTGGCAGGGAATTAGAGTAGGTCAATAAAACAGTAGCAAATCTCTAAGACCAGATGCCATTCACCCAGCAATCCTAGAGGAACTAATATACAAAGTCCTAAGTATGTGATTTATCACTTCAATGGCTTCAAAGGGCTCCCAGCTCAGAGCAAAAGGAAGGCTGCACAGATGACATGACTTATAAAACAGGTCTCAGGAGCAAGAAAATACAGGATACTATAGACCATTAGTTAGGTTTCTGTGTCAGGCAGATTGGTTGGAACTTTAATAGTAGATATACCCATAAATACTTCATGACAGAGAAGAAAAAAGTTGTTTATATAGAGGGCTGCCATACTTCCTAGATGCATTGCAGTTCTATGAAGACACCCATATATGTGAATAAAATCATTCATTTCATTTATTATATTTTTATTCCCAACAAGACCTTAATAGACTGAGAGAAATGTAAAGAAATTCAGTATGAAAAAAAAGGAAAAAGTTCTCTCAGAATTTAATGCATAATGAGTCACTATTTTTTTAAAGAAAGAAAATGCAAAATTTCTCAGCATCATATAAATTAAAATGCACTGCAGCAAGCTACAGAAAGATTACTGCATGTCTAATCAATAAGATGTCAGATAGTTGTTCACACCATTAAAGATAAAGTAACATATATAAGTAAGAATAACTACACAGACAGAATGACAGGCTAATTATCATTCAAGAAAGATCTAGGGAAGAAACTTGGAATATGTAACAAAAGTATAATTTTAAGAATATTAACTTATTAGAAGCTACCAAACTTATAGGAAAAGAATAGAGAAATTAGAAATACAAAACATCTCTATTCATGTGTTTAAAGCAGTATAAACCTGTGGCTTGATTGATGAGGACAGAGCTGGTCACTGAAAGGAGATGTTTTAGAATAGAAAAGACACACAAAAATACCAATAAGATAGGAGGGAAGTACAGAATAATTTCTCAAGAAGGGAAAAAATTAAACAAGCCTGGAAAAAGAGACAGTAAGTGAGACATATGAAAGATGTACAATTTCTGAAGAGCACAGAGAATTTGAACAGAGAAATGTTGAACTTCACGTGATGTTAACAGAGTTAACACAGCCTGCTGAAGTCCTTTTTCACACAGCAGATGATACAACTGGGGACTAAAAGCAAACAGGTCCCAAGAACCATCAGACAAACATGCAGAGGAGAAGTCCATAAAAGATGCTTAAATAGAAAGGACCTCCAGCTCAAGAAGAGCTTCAGACACAGGTTGACAGAAGCTATGAAAGTAAAATACAGCAAAGTGCTGCTGGTCAACTCTCTTATCAGTATATCCAATCCTGGACACCTGATACTGGCAGTCATCAGGGAGAGGACACTAGTCTCACAGAATCTTTCCACTGACCCAGTGCAACAGTATTTATGCTGAAGAGGTGGTTTTCATTAACATTTGTGTGGCAGGGCTTTTTCCCCCACTTGTGTAGTTCGTGCATAGGACCAGACTGGTCACATACTGGGCCAGTGCAGGGATATGGCACATTTTTAGCTCTGTGCCTTGTGATTCTTGTCAGACACAAGTAAAAGTGCTTTTCCAAACTATCACATAAACATGATTTCACAAAATATCCCTGAAGAAGCTGCTGAAACAGGGGTATGAGAAAGACTGAGAAGACTCAAACAGCAACCATGCACTTTCAAACATATTTTTCATCCACTCTCTTTCCAGTTCTCACATTTGACTGGCAACATTTCAAATGGCTTAGACCATGTTAAGCAGGCACTGTGAAAACACTGAATTAGACCCAATATAAAATTACAGATGCTCTTATGAATTGTACAGATGTGAATTCTCCAAATATTACACAAATAGTTCCACTTTCAGGTAAGGCAGGACTATGATGAAACCAGTTTTCTTCAGTGCTTCTATAGCTCCTTTGCTTCCCCGCCCCCCCCCCCAAAAAAACAAAACCAAAAACACTTAAAAAAAAAAATCCACACAGCTGCTCCATTAATTATCAGGTAAGTTGTTCTGCATCTCCTTTTTACAGCTTAACAAATGGAGTTTCCAAAAGTAGACCACAGTAGTAATGGTTTCTCTTCAGCCTGTATTGCACTGCACACACTTTTCAACAACATGCCCACCGGAGCACAGGCTGCCAAAAAAAAGACCATACCCAATCCATTTTAACCTGCAACAATTACTGTTGGCCTCCAGGTCACACTATCAATAATTTTGCCAACACCAAAAGGTTGCAATAGTGGTTTCTAAAATCCTAGTGTGAAACCTAATTTGTATTTGTAACATCTTTCAGAGCCATTGGAAAGGCACAATCTAAATGCAAATTAATCTGATAGTACAACTTGGACCTTTCCAGAGTCTTATCTATGTAAACAACTGAATTTTTTATAGGGGTTTGCAGTTGCTTGTTAAGATTAAAATCTCTGAAAATGAACAGACCCTACACTAGATAAATTTTACTAAAGGAAAATTTGCAGCCGCCTTTTTGGAAACATTCCTAAGGAAATATGTCATGAAGTAGGATATTCATTCTGGATAATGCTATAAAATTGCTCACCTTAATTCATATGCCAAGTTCTTCTCTATTGAATAACAATTTATGATGTACTGCAGCATCTGCCAGAAACTGCTGAATGAAAGCCACAGCTGTGACTGTTATTGGACTGAAACTACAATATTGTTGATGCATTTATTCCATGTATGAATGAATTCCCTGTAACTCTTTCAGTAACTATTTGGACACTGTTTTGGGTGGGGTTTTAGGGGGGACTGGTCTGCAAGATCTATACCTGGGCACAGACACACTTTTCATTCAGACAACAAATGTGGGAACAAAAGGAAGTTCTTGATCAGAGTGTTGTTCTGAAACTGTGAAGGGACCACATGCTGGAGGACATCTCAAGAACCAGTGTGTCACTAATAGCCTCTTTGGCAGCTCAACACATGGCTGAGCACACCAGCTGGGCTGTCCTCTGCTTTCCTGTGGAGCATTTTGTGTAAAGCAACAGCAAATTGACCTGGAGCTTACCCCTTTCTGTGTCATTCTCAAAACTGTACAGGGTGGAGTATGTTCACTATGGATGCTGAAGGTATAACCCAAGTATCTCACTGCTTTCATTTAGTAAACTGAGCAGTATCTTTTTTATGGAGCTAGATTCCTCCTCTGTAAAAATGCAGTTCTGACTATCAGCAAAATGCCAAGAGAGCAGTCAAAACCCTGAAAAAATTTCAGATGCATATCTGCCAGAAAAATGTCAGACAAATCTCAAATAATTCAGTTTTGTCTGGCAATAAGAGACCACATAAATTCAAATTACACCAAATGTAGAATGCCTAAGAAATTTCTCTTACACTTCAGATTATTCATTGCCCTGTTTAAATATTAGCCTAAAAATTCAGCTATCACCAACACATTTGCTCAGCTCCATAGATCACATACACCCCAAGCTGCATAAACAGTAGAATGGATAGTTAAAAGTAGCTTCAGTTAAGCTATTTGAAAGAAAAAGTCAAAATGTGGTTTCTTGAAAGAGACAGAGGTTTCATGTTGGCATTTGTATCTGAGAGCATTAAATTTTAGTTCTGAATAGAACAGGGATAGATTATGTTCCTCTGGGAATATTTTATCTTGTTTGTCAAGAAAGACAGTTTTGAGCAAAAGCTGGGGCTGATGTGTTCATAAGATCCGGAATTCACAGCAATTGCCAGCATATGAATCCTGCTTTGATTAAAGAAGAAATCAAACATGTTGCCAACAATATTGCAAATAGTTTATTATATATCCCTGACTAATCACTTTTAACATTTCTTGTGTTTGGGGAAGCAGAGAAGAGCTCCAAATGCAGAGTATGGTACAAAGATGTGTTCAGTCTGCACTGAAGGGAAACCAGAAGTGCAGTGGTGAGATGGGCAGTACTTGGGACTGGTCCTTCTCTTCTGGTGTTGCCCCTGACCTGCAGCACCCCTCCTGTGGCAGCAGCAGTGGGTGGCTCAGACGTGTCTGCCCTCATCAATACCCTTCTCACTCCATACTTATCACAGCTTTTGAAGAGGACATTTCCATGCAACATCTATCTCAAGTGTCGTTTTCCCTCAAGCACATTGCACACAATACAGACCTGATCAGAGGAACATAAGTAATAATAATAATAATAATATCATCATCATCATCCTAATACAGTAATGCCATTGTATACCACTCCACTGATTTAAAGGAGTTGTATCACTTAAGAGGATGGCCCCGGCTAGTGGATGGATGAAAAGCTGCCATTATCGTGTCTTCAAGACCCAAAAGCTACTGTCAGCTCCCTTCCCCTCCCTTCAACTCATAAACTGGGAATCTGGACTACTACCGGTTGTTTATGCATCACACTTGAAAGTTCTCTTAGGTGCGCTCAAAGGCATTGTCTCCTGAACAGGTGAAAATACTCCACTAGAACATGTGGGGTAATAAAACCCCCCATCCTTGGGGGTTTTCAGGACCTTATTATGGAGAGCAGCTTGGACTAATCTCAGAGCTGACCTGGCTTCAAGTAGGAGGTTGGCTTTGAGACCAGCCTAAATTATCGAATGACCTTAGGGTTAACTGCAGACAGTTTCTATCATTAGTTTTACTGACTTATATAAAAAGAAAACTAAAAAGAGCCTTACAAAAACTTCCATCAGGCTACCTTCAGGTTTGTTTTGTTAATGAAGGAGATTCTACAGAGTGAGGCTGCCAATTCAACATTGTTCAGCTCTTTTGAAGATAACTATTGCAGCTTAATACCTGAAATCTGAAGCAATTTTGTAGCATTATCCAGGTTTCTTTGGGGGAATGTTACTAGGATCAGTATCAGTTAAAGGCTACACTGTGTTTCCAGTTTCCTAACAAAATATGGGAAGAGATTCCCTGTAGCCAGAGTGATTCTTTTGAAGGATTTTATTGAAACCAGGATTTCAATTGTCTTCTGAAGTGTTGCAGGATCATTTTGCAGGCTTTTGTTCCTTCTTCCTCTTCCCCACCCTCCAGAAGAGAAAAATTAGCAAAGAATTTCTAGTTTACATACTGAGCTTCTCATAAGCTTTCCATTATGTTTTCAGCTCAGACCTTGGAATTCAAAGCTCATTCTTTGGGGATGAAACTGGATATATATGAAGCTTACAGTCACTTGGAATACTTTCAGCACAGAGCTAGTGAGAATCCCAGTTATCCCATAACCATGTGTACATTCTCTGTCTCTCAACACTTACAGGTCTGAATCAAAATTCTCACAGTTTTTCCCAAAATATTAGGAAAGGTTAAAATATGTTTTGTTATTTGTGTGATCTCTCTCAATGAGAACCCAATTTCATGATCTTTAGTCCCAGAAAGATCAGAATAGTTGAGATTACAGGAACTGAAACAAAAAAGGAGAGTTATGCAGGGGGTGGAAAGTGTGGCAGAGATAACAAGCTATGTACTTTTACAAATTCCCATCAAACACAACCATAAAGCCTTTCAAGAGAATTGAGAGTAATATAGCAAGTTAACAAAAATAAGTAGCAATGACTCTTTTATGCAGATGTTGCTTGACACTACAAACTTTGTGAATTCATTAACATGATTTTTTAAAACCAAAGAAACTCAATAAATAACACTTCTAAGCAACCAAACAGGATAATTCAAAATGTATGTTGAACAAGATATTTCAGCTAAACACTCAGCTTTTTGGGGCTTAAACCTCCATTAGTTCTTATAAACTTGGAGATTCTACCTACATAAGACCAATTGATGATCTGCTGTTGAATACACTTTGCATGTAAGTTTTCTTTCAGAAGAAAATGCCTCAGTCACTAGTAATCCACAGTGTGGGGATATCAAACCAGGTGAAAACAACTGGTGAAGGATATTAACCATAGTTTCCCAGTGTTCTAAAATTTACATTGACATCAATGAAGAAGCTACCTGAAAAAAAAGGTGAAGCGTCAATATGAAGGGACTTTAGAAGGGCCTGCATAGAAGCAAATGAAAAGAGACAACACACCACCACTCATTTTCTCAACACAGCTTTAGCAAAACAGAATTAGCTTCCAAACACACATATAGTCAAGTTTCCTCCAGGTGGGAAGATGAGTGATCTGGCTGATACTAATAAGGGTCAAAATTTGGGCTGAAGAAAAGTAAAGACTCAGATTAAATGTGCACCTGCACTCCAAGGTCTCACCAATTCAACAAATACAATAAGACATGAAATAAATGAAAGATCAGCTGGTATTTTAGTGACGCTCATGAACTGGGCCGTTTTCTTCTGTAACTGTAGACTGAGGAGAACTGTTTGTGAGATACTTTCCAGCTGTTTTAGGTTGTCTAACCTGTTTGTGGCATTTATAATGATTTCTATCCATTCAAAATAAAACCAAAAAACCCACAGAAAAATCTGACTTGCTGATGTGAATCTCAAGGAACACTTCATAAAAGGAAATTCATCAGTTTTAGTAGCTTGTGGGTTTGTTATAAGTATGTTAATATATTGCCATTATCTCCTGGATTATTTCCTTCTGTTCACCACCAAACTCAGATGTTGCAAACTAAAAGAAAGATGAAAAAAAGAAAAAGAAAATCAACCCCCCAGATGACCTACAATACTCCCAAATACCCTTAGGTTTTCAAAACCCAATTCCAAATTTAAATTTGTTCTCTAAATGTCTTCAAAGCTTGAATCTTTTTGTTCTCCATAGACTGCATCTAAGATTTCACTGACTTTTTATTGCCGTTTCCTGAAGTCTCTCAGGACTCTATAAAACACACAGCCTTTTCAAAGCACTCGCATGCCACTGGACCAAACCCCAAAGTTCTTGTTGCTCTTCCTTGTCCAAAACATGCTGTCTTACAGAGGAGTTTTGTTCAAAGAGGGAGCAAAGAGGAACCTGCAAATCCAGCCCACTGAGCAGCCCCTCTTCTCTGAGTGGATAGACAGCACAGCTCTCAACTTTTCAAATCTGTGGTCTGAGATATGCAGCTCCCAGGCTACATATCTCAACACTTCAGTCCATTTTTCTAGAAGAGATGGGAGAGTCTAAGAGATAACATCACTTGAAAAATGCCAAAAATTATTCCTCCACCCAGAGGATTTATTTCAACTGACAATGATATGTTTTCTTTCTACACAGTTGCAGTAATATGCTTCTGTAATGCAGTAATCTCAGTTTTGGAGTGCTCTTGGACCAACAGCAGCCCAGCTTCAAACCTGTAACTGTTTATTGGCATGCCATTTTGTCAATTCATCTCCATTATCACATGCATCTTTACTTCATTTTCCTTGAGAAATCAAAGATATCTTATTCTCAGTCAGAAGAAGGATTTTTTAATGTTTCTCTTGTGCAGAGCACAGCTTGTAATGTTACCATGTCTTGAGCGTGTCGTAAACATGGAATCTCAAACCATGGAGTGGAGCTGAGCCAAGACTGGAGCCGCGGCAGCAGCCAGTTCCATATGCTCCAATTACCAACTACTCAACATTTGCACTCTGGTAAGTCTCTAACTCAAGAGCTTATGAAATGAAAAATTTGTAACAGCACAGACATTAATGAACCCTCTTTTAAATACACTTGTAAGTATCATAAGGAAGCTTAATTAACAAAGTTTTTTTTTTCAAATCACCCCTCCAATTTAAACTTTATGTTAGAGTATCTTCACTTTTATTGTTCTGTTAGTGAATTAGGGAAAGATGCCTGATTTCAGGGTAATTGGAGATACAGTGACATTTTAATGTACCTTGTAATATGGCACTATTGTATATAATTTTTAAAGTTCCATAGATAAAAAAAGACTGTTTAAAAAAAGAATGTAAGCAAAGATTTTAATCAAAGCTGAGTGATACTGAAATTCTGTTGAATAACCCTCTCTGTTTATGTTTTCAGCAGATGAAAACACTCAGAGAAAAAGTGTAAAGTGACATCTGAGCCACATATTTTTTGTCCACTTATCAGTGAAGCAGATATGTTTCCAACCAATGAACAAAATAAACACATTTGTGACACTTCATGAAAATTCATAACATTAGAAAACATAATTACTGATTATTATACCTGCCTTTGCTATTATCTAGCTGATTTGTTGGTACCTCTGCTGTCTACACTGCATCAGAACAGAGGCCAGGAGTAGGGGGAAGTGGAAATTAAGCTTTTCTGCCTAATAGAGAGATCCTTCTCCAGAAAGCTAGATAAATAGCATGGGCTTATTGTAGACGTTTTAAATCAGCTCTTGGACAGTCTCATTTCCCACCAAGGACAGAAGAAAACCCAGATTACCCACCATGGGCTGAAGTAACCCTGATGGTTACTTACAGAGATGACACCTCAACAGTCCTGAGTCTGAGACCAACATTTCTGTTGAACTTTGCACTAAAATACTTCAACATTTTCCAGCTACATAAGAGAGTCTTATTTTAATATCATACAAATCCAGGGAAATCTTGACAATGTCTGCAATGCAAGGAGAAACGTACATATATCAGACTGTGACAATATAACTCGGGTTAGTGGGAAAACTCCCAGTAAACAGTACAGGAGCACAGGTATAATTAAGCTACTATACCTGTAGGGCTTTAGTAAGAAAACTTTAAAGAAAACATGCAATTTTACTACAATTTCCTTTTTATCCAACACTCATTTACAAACCTTTTGAAATACATTATATTCAATTAAATTCTTTACTATCTTGTTCCTTAAAATTAACTAGGATTGAATTTTCACTTTGTTATGCCTGGCCCTACTTTTAATTATCCTCACTTAGAATATTAGACACCATGCTGATTTCTGTCTAGAGGAAATGACCTAGGATCATTGGAAGCATATGAAGTTCATTTTAAGATGAAGCAATAACTTATATTAGAGGATGTAAAAGGTCTTAACCTCCAGTCCCTCAAAATACTGCAGCAAAAACCTTCTCTTTTTTTTTTTTTTTTTTTTTTTTTTTTAATTAAAAAGAAACATCTGCAATGCATTTTTCCTCCAAATTCACCTAACAGTCTTTAAAACAACAATCTCCCTGGCTAAATGGCTGTGCATGAGCATACATGTAAGAAGCATCACCCAGCTAGGCTGGCTGGCTTTGATGGTTGTTTGGGGCATTAAGTTTCCCCTGAGTTACAGCCATTCAACACACTTCTGGAGGACAATATTTATCTCTGTTAATATTTCATTAAAAAAAAAAAAAGTTCTCAGTCTCACAAACACACAAACCTTCCCTATGAAGCCTTTTTTCCAGCCCTTCATCTCCCTTGAAATTCACTGCTAAAAATGTCTGACACTTTACTGAAGCACAGCTAGAGGAGCTTCGATTGGCAGCTGCCAGTTCATAGAAATATTGTACCTACCTCTTAAAACACATAAATAAATGGATGCAGTCTTCCTAGGAATTATTTAGCCCTTGTCAGAGACTGTTTTGGTTAATTTCGGGGAAATGGCATACGTTGGCTACTCAGGACAGGAATTTTAGAAGTGCTTCAGGAAATGAAGGCTGACTCCCGTATCAATCTTGTCCAGTCATTATGGTCTACCTAAAAGGAGAGTTAATTAGGCTTTCTGTTAAGTTAACTCTTTCTGGAATTGACACAATGCTAACTTAGTAAGCTTGTTATAACCTTTCCTAAAATAACAAAATTAATTTTAAAGGCAGAGGCAATTGTATTTTGCCTTTGAGTTATCAGGCCAGGATGCTATAGCACAGATAATTATTGTAGGCAGAGTAGTCAGTCCAAGGCATAGGGAATGAAACTCTACCTTGCAAACAATGTTGGCTTCCACTGAGAATGCTTCTTACCAGCTGTGCAATGACGAAATCTGAAGCAAGTTATCACTGGAAGCACTGTAAAAAAGCTACAATACCAGATCTCCAACAACATAAACCTTAAGAGATTAACATTTGCACCTCAATTTGGCCTTGCAAACATCTAACCAGACAGCACAGGAACAAGTTATCACAAGGGCTGATGTAAGAAATATCTCATTATCATAGAAAAAAAAAATCCAATTCAATTTAGACAGTGGAAAAATTTTCAATACTTTCTGATTTTACTTGGTCATAAAATCAAAAATATGCAGATATGCAATTTACTGCTTAAGACTTGTAGTTTGTTAATATCAAGGCATTTCCACTATCCCAACAGCCAGAATTTCTTGCCCTATTTCTGCTGTCTCCTTAATCCTCCTGGTCTGGATTACCTGCTCCAGACCTCTGTTTCTCCATTACTCTCATCTTCTTTCCACAGACCCACATTCCTCAACCCAAGGCTGGTGATTGCTAGGTCATAGAAATATGGTACCTGCCTCAATAAAAAAGGTTAAAACATCCTCTGCCCACAAATATCCCAGCCCAGCAGTGATATTCCCATTGCAAAGCAAATTTCCTCCTGACTGCAAAGACTGTCTGGGGCTTCCAAAAAAGAAAGTTCTAGACTTTTTTTTTTTCCCTGCCACTCAGAATATGAAAGGAGATGGCCAAATGCCTGGGGCTACTTCTACCTCTCAAGGGATTCTTTGGCTTCTGCTGGCTCCCTTTGTACATTTACCCAGGGCCCACAGATGCTGTTCTTGCCTCCTTGCTGTGCAGGTATGTGACCACAAGCCAAGCATGGGACCGTGTAAAATTGAACAGGCCAAAAATGTTGCCTTACCCATAATACATGATGAGCCAAAAAAATGAAGAGTAACTTGCAATTCAGTAATAAGCCAGACATAAAACAGTATCTCAGGATGGCCATTTCCACCCATGGCAGAGGTATGTGAAATATGGTGGTTTAAATTTGAAGGAGCCCGTGCTCAGTTTCTATGAATTAGTCCTGCATTCAAAGTTTTGAAGAGCCCAGCAGATACAACTGACTTCTGTGAATTTTTCTTTTTTTTTTTTTTTTTTTTTTTTTAATTTCTAACTAAGCAGATCTGAGATTGTTTCTACCAAATGCCACCTGTCATCTCCAAACACCGTTCAGGCTGTTCTCCAAGCTCTTCCAGACTTGCAAATTTCTCTGTGTCTGCTGTAAGTGCCAGTCTTTACCAAATTCCTTGCAGTCTTGGCCAAGAAAGATTATATAAGCAAGGAAAAACCATTTCAAATTTCAGAAGAACAATTTATGTCCAGTCTGTGGTTAGGGCAAAGTTTCAGGTCAGCTCTTTATTTTACCTCCACTGGTTCCCAGATTGCAGTTTACGATGGAAACCTGAACCAAGGAACACCTACAGCTGGTCTGGACACACAGCATTAAAAACCAGGCTCAGAGATTTGTTTTTTCAAGAGCACTGACCAAGCACCTTTACCAGCATTAAGTACAGGTTATTTGAAAGGCATTTGAAAGCTAAATTTGGCTTAGTATTACCTTTTATGTTTTATGGGTTGAGGAAATTTTCCCTGCTTAATTATCAAAGCATTTTATGGTCCTCTACAATCCCCAGGAAAGGAAGGACAGAAGAGAAAGCTGGGGGAGGCAGCCTGATTCGTCAAGGCATTCAGATGAAAGCCTGACCTTCAGAGCTCCCAGGGAATGGTAGAGTTTGTTAACCTCCCAAAGCAAGAGAGTGACTGCCCTTCCCCAGGAGGTTTGGAGGCTTTGAAATTGGAAGCCGAGACAAAACAGCTGTAGTCATTTGCATGGCATGTTGTGCCTGAGACAATACACCAAATCCAGCTCCTCAATGCTTGGAGAGGGTAGTCAAGGCTTCCTGTGCTTACAGCTCCTACAACAGGCAGCTCTTCCAGTGGGTGATGGTCATGGAGGGCAGCAAAACAAGGATGGTGGCTGCAGTTCACCAGGGTGCCTGTTCACCCAATGCAGATGAAGGAAAGTGGCTTTTTTTAATCAACCCAATGAAATTGCTAAGCACTGAAGAGAAAACAGCAATTCACAGCCCAGGTTTTTTTTCCTTAAATAACCTTGACAAACAATTCCAAAAGACATCATTTCTTCACAGTCCCCATGAGCTGGACTGAGGCTGCAGAAGGCTTTCAGAGCCTCTAGGCGTACCAATGGCCAATGTCATAGCAGTGGAGAAGTAAACCAGGCTCTACCGGAGCATCAGCAACTAGCTGGGAAGCCTGTTTCCTATTCTGTGCCCTCCTTCACCCATTCCCTACCTCTCCTGACTACTGCAATGGCAAAGGAAGACAATCTTGCATTTCCACAGTCCAGCAACAGAAGGCTACCAAACTCTCTGCTTACTAATAACGCTGAATCAAATAACTGATGAATAAATTCTTCCAAAACTAGTGCAGATCCCTCTTATCCCAGTGGGAATTTGATTTGAGCTTCCTGGAAATCCTGCTAGGAGTTTAATTGGATATCATATCATTAAGCTCCTTTAAGAAAACTTCTGACCCTACTAGACTGTCCTTTGAAGATTTTGGCATTCAATAGAGGAGACTATGAAAGATTTTACAGCAAACCATAAATTAATTTCCAAATTATAGTAATAAGGGAGTACCACATTTATTCAGACTGCTTCCTTCCTTGTTCTGTCAGATGAAGCTAAACACTGAGCACTGTAAAGAATCTGGACACACTTGCCAGCATCCAGGACTGGCCCAGAGTTTCAAAGACTATCACAAGCTATTCAGTGAGCTTCCTAATGCTGTTAGATAGTTGCCAACTCAATAGTTTGAAAAGCCCAGGTTTACATGATTGCACCTAATTCTTCCACAACCTGCCTGAGCAGACAACGACTCTGACACGTGCATATGGTTTTTTCATGTATGACAATGATATGGCAACTGTACTGCAGCCAGTTCAATGTCCAATGTGCACAAGAAGTTTGCATTCATGGTGTAAGATTTTATACATGTTAGAACAAGGCCACAGAAAAGTGTAATTCTAGACTCTAGATAAGTACAAGACACAGTTACAGATCATCAAGAAGAAAATCAAGAGCTTAATTATTACCCTCTGTATTCACATTTCTCCACCTATGTCTGGTTTATATCAGTGATCTGTATTTTAAATCATCTTTAGATGGTTCAAAAGAAATGTGGCATATACACTGCATCCTCTCCTACCCTGGTCCAGCACTCCAAGCCAAGAAATCAAAGTAGTAGCAAGACATTTACATTTTGGCTTCACAAAAAAGATAACCCATCCCTCTGCAAGATCCAAATAAATCAACCAAACAAAAAAATGGATTGTCAAGGTGGCAAGAGTCACAGAGGATATGGCAGAGGTAGAAAAACTACACAGGAAAACAATTGTAAAGATTAATCTAAACATGAGAAAGGGTACTTATAAATTGTGCAGGTAACAATCAGGCAGAATTTTGTAGAAGAGATTGTCAAAACACAAGCTATTTATACTCTGAAGACTCAGTCACTTCTGAGAAGGGGTGTCTAATTATTTTTGCCCCTGCCTAGCTCCAGGTTTTCCCCATCACTTTCCTCCCACCTGCCTTCAGCCATGAATGAGGCTCACTTTCTGACAGGGTAAGGAAATAAAAGGATGGTGGGAAAGGAAGAATCAAATGCTTTGGGATATTTACCCAAGCCCCACAGATCAGAATTTAATGTACAGGCTACAGAATGCATGACATTTTCTAAGGCAATGAAAAGGGGTGAAACCCCCTGTCCAGCATCACATCAGCAGGACAGAAATCATCCCCTGAAAACTGAGATGTGATAGCAAAGGACCTTACACTTAATCTGCCTTGTGAACACCTTATGTAGATTTAGGCAACTCTAAATTAGGTAACATTTAAATGGAAAATACCAATAAAAAACTCAACCTGCTGATTACAGGTGCCTCACCCAGGAGCAGCAGCTCTTTCTTCCTTCTGACAACCTACAGAGCAAGGTCTGGACCTGGTGAAAGAAGTCAACCTGTACTGTATGCCTTGCAGTGATGTCCCTTAGCAAGCTGGATTTACCATCTCGCACCCTTCTTCTGAGAAAAAAAAAAAGTTGTGATTATATCTACCAAAAAGCAGGCTCAGAAAGCTTCCTTATTCACTTCCTGAGGAAAAGCAAAACCTTGGCAGCTAAAAATAAATAAAAATCTAGGGAAATGAGAAATTACAATAGAAGAGAGAGATGGGATAAATTTAGGTTTTTGAAGATCAAGAGAGGCATGCCAGGTACAGAGGTTACCTCAAAAAAAAGCAGCCCCTGGGAGATAGAGACTGGGTCTGGACAGGAGAACTCAACCCACAGCCCAGGTATATTTAAGTAGATATTGAAATGGTAAAGTCCCAAATCAGAATTTCTAGCTAATAAAGCAGAGCCATACACCAGCTTCAGGTCAACCATAAACAAGTATTTTTGCTAAATAGTAGCAAAAATGCTCTGGATTAAATTAAAAGACAAATAATCTCCAAGTCTGGCTGCAACTACATAGAAAAAACAGGAGTCACTTTTCTTCTGTTCACAAAAATTGTGCAGACTTTTGTCTTCTGTGGAAGGAAAAACATCTTTTAAGTCAAAAGTTAATAACTTTCTTAATATGCTACAGCCTGCTTGCACTTAAATTTATGGCTCAACCTTACCTTTGCAATCTTGGCAAAAGATATCTATCTGAAGTTTGGAGATACACTGCTTCAAATAATCCCTAAGGTTGTGGTTCATTTTATGCACAATCCAAACAGCTGAATTTTTGGTATCAAGGACAAACCATTATACTGTTCTTTGTCTTTGGTGTTTGTATTAGCTATTTCTCATTTTGTGTACAATGAACAAATATTTGCTTTTGCCTTTGAGATTTTTAAATCTTTCTCTTTAACAGAGATGCTTTTGTTTGTATACAGTCAGTTCCTGTTAGGCAAGACATAATAAACATGATCTATTGCTACTCCTGTCTTGATAAACATTATATAGCCACTGCTATATAAATTATGTGCAGAGTAGATGCCTAGGACCAGGGTGCTGCACTGCACTCCCACTGCACACAACTTCCAGCCAAGGGCAAAGACAGATGCCTGCTCACCTCCTGGATGGTAGTTATTCACATGACCATGTTTATGTCCTGCTTCTGCAGCTCAGATTTGGCAGTTTTGTATAGAGAAGCCAAGTGCTGAAGATATCATGTATGAAGGTATTTAACATAGTACTTGGGAATATCTAGCATGTGGTTTTATAAAGTTATATTTTATGTGTTCAGACCCTAGAAAGTGAGGAAGTTCACTACTGCTGTGCAGCTAAGGGCAGAATAACTCACATTCCCCCCTCCTTTTAAAATCACATTCAGATTCATAATATTATTGTAAGAATGCTTCTACCCCAACTGAAA
Organism: Acropternis orthonyx; assembly: GCA_035583155.1. Lineage (NCBI taxonomy): Eukaryota > Metazoa > Chordata > Aves > Passeriformes > Rhinocryptidae > Acropternis > Acropternis orthonyx. The sequence continues at coordinate 100,781,624 of JAWWEU010000081.1, forward strand.
CTCTACAACCAGCCAGCCATTCTCACTCTGTATTTTCATTCATGAGGGATGGTCACAAAGTAATTTTTTTAATTTACCTCCCCACAGTTTGCCTTGTTTTCAGTCCTGATGAAGCTCTTCACTAACAGATTAGCAGGACTGACAGGATGATGAAATAACCAGTCATGACAGCCAGCCAGGCAGGTCATGTAGCAATAACAATACTTCAGATAGATACCTTTTGCCAAGATAGCAAAGGTAAGGTTAGCCATAAATTTCAGTGCAAGCCAGCTGTAGCATATTAAATATAAGAAAGTTATTAACTTTTTACTTAAAAGACTGTTTTCCTTCCACAGAAGACAAATTAAAAGACTGCACAGCTATTGTAAGCAGAAGAAATGTGGCTCCTGTTTTTTTCTACATACTTGTAGCCACACCAAGGAGGGGAAATAAAGTTTGCTGACTGCAATGGTCTTTCTTTAGTCCACTTGGAAGATCTGGGTCACTTGCTTCTTTGTAAGTGTTCCAAATTCAGGGTTCAACAATGGACTACAGTAGACAACAGAGATACAAACCTCAGCAAAAAGATGAAGGAAAAGAAAAGAGCACTCCTGCAGTCTCCACAGTAGCAGGTATGGTACTGCAAATTTCAGTCAAATATCAGTAACCCTCTACAAATGTAGAACATATGTATGTATACACATAGCAATGCATACTTTGAGCTCCTATATATCTACAAAAAAATGAATAAACAGCACCAGTGGAAAGCAATAAGATTGTCACCCAGATAAGTGCATAAATGTAATATTTCAGACCTCTGGAAATAGACTTTGGCTGTTTGATTCAACCATAAATCAGGATCCCTGTTAATCTGGTTTTAGAGTGGCTTTCCTTTGCAGTTTTGAGAGTCTCAAAGGAATATACTGTTCACTGATTTATGTACTAGTCTTGATGAAAAGTTGATTTATCACTGCTTTCTGCAAACAGTGCAGTGCAGCTAGCTGGTTTCTCTGAACATGCCAAGCCTGTACTGTATATAAAGGTGGGAGAGTCTGACAGTTTGCAGCTAAGTAAATCACACTGATCCCAGTGTTTGCCTTGAGATTTACGGTCCACGCTATAATTTAGGCCCCAATGCCAACCACACAAAATACAGCCAAATAGGAAAGTGTTTTGTCATCTTTTCATACACTGGAATTTCTTTTATTTATCCATTATCTCAAAATCACTGTACCTAACAAAATCCACTTTGAAAAGCATTACCAACAATATCTAGAAATTTTTCCAAAATTAATTTGACAACAATCTCAACCAGTACATTTTAGCTCTTCAAACAAACCTTGAGCTTCAAGAAGTTTCCTTTAGATCTCCAGCAGTGCTTACTTATTTTAATATGAGCCACTGCAGACATTCAAAATTAGAAGAGCCACAGCAGCTAGCATAAGTTCCAGAGGCTTTTTCTTTTGAAACACAAAAGATGCAGGGTAGGTGTAAGCATCTCAACTCCAGAAGGACAATAAACAAACAAGCAAAACCAAAAACAAAAGAAACAAAAAAATCCCAAACAAAAACCCCAGAGAGGAGCAGAACTCCTGTTATTAATTGTTCAGTCAGTATTCTCCATACCCATTGCTCCTGTGCAGTTGACAAGAATACTGTAACTTATTTATTTGTAGGTTTGTGTTTTATCATATGCATATGATCAGTTACCACATTTTAACAGGTATTTCAGGACAATACATCTTCTCAAAGTGATTTACATAACACATTCACCACATTCAATATTCACGAATCTAGATTCTTTGCCTGCAGCTGTCACTATACTGCAAATAGCAAGATCGCAGATATTTTTCTTTTTGCTGATGTTTAATTTGGCAGCCTATAACTTGACACATTCCTTACAGTGACTTTTTCTGCTTCTGGTAAAAGTTGTGCACCTCAATGGCCAGCTGAATAATGAGGAAAGATTGTCTCCTTTGTAGAAAATTATGCCGCCAGTGTCACAGTATGAAGACAGTGTAATTTATAACTACTTCTTTCCCTCCTCCTTTCATTTTGGCCTGGACACTGGGTCTTTTATATCAGATTTCAAGCCATTTTTCATTTTAGGAGCTAATCTGTTTGGTTACTGAAGTGGAATGACAGAACACACCTGTGATCAAAGGGAAAGGTAGATGGAAAAAACATCTCCCTAGTTCATGTACATCCATTACCCTGACCTTGTAACAGCACTTCATATAGGTTTGGTCAATTATTAGACATTTTACAGTTATTTTCAGCACAAAGAAACTATTGAGCAAGTTTGGCATGCACTTTGCTCTTTAATAATTTAAACTGTCTCGAGTTATGACTTGAGAGAGGTCAAATATCTCTTAATAAAAAAGAAAAAATTCCTCCTGCATAAAGGAGCATATTCATAGTGATAAAGCCCAGAAATTGACATTCTTTAAGATGAAGCAAGACCACCCTCTGCTACCTAAACCAGTGGAGTTATCAGGACCTTCTTTAATGAAGAAATCCCAGATTCAAGACCTGGTTTAAACTCATTAAGAATTTTCAAGACCCAGATTAGGCTAATTCAGGGGTTCCCCCCAGGAACAGTTTTAAGTGTCTCTTTTGTTCCAGCGGGGAACAAAGAAAACCAAACTTTCAGTGCTGAAGTTTTTCCACAAAGATGGAACTTTTGTCACCCAGTCACTTTTAATTATCTTCACTTGCATGATGAGAGCATTGACACATGATGGGATTGTGAGGCTTACAAGACAAAGCTAAGGGTCATGATCCCAGCCCTGTGACTGTCTCAGCACTGCGAGTAGGGACAAGACTGCTGGTATCACACTTTAATGACTTTTTCACTTATGGGGTTTTAAGCCAATCTTAGAATTTCACTCTTCTTTTTTAAACTCAGTCCTCTCTCTTGCCCAGTGAGCATGTTCAAACCAGGAAAGGAGTGGAAAATAGAAGGAGAAATCACATCTGAGCAGACTGTCAAGAACTTGGTTATCAGTTCATCTCTGTTACACGTTGCTGATTTTGTCCTCTGTCTAATACCCAGGTCATGTTCCCCCTAATATTTGTCTGAATCAGTAGAAAATAATACATGATGAAGAAACAAGCCACTCTAGCTGCTAGTTTTCTTCCCTCCTACATTCAGCTGGGGGTTGGAAATAGGTGACTTTTAAGGTCCCTTCCAACACAAACCTTCCTATAACTCATTTGAAATAGTAAATTATTTGTTATATCATCTTTCATTGCTATGGTGACAGCTACAGTGAATTTAGTAAATGTCTTAAATTTTGTAAATTCTTTCAAGGGAGACAAATGGCTGGCCTGCTTATGTGACCGACTACAACAAGAACAACAACAAAAATCACAGAAAGAAAAATTAGGTACTACCTTTCTTCCATCTCTTCATCCACCTCTATCAAAATATTTCATATGGCTGAGTAATGTAAAAATCATGTAGAAAATAGAGAAATTAGAAAACTGGCTCTAGATTTTAAAAAATAAAAAAATTAAATTTCAATATCTCTTTTCCATCAGCTTTAATGAATGACATTCAAGATACAAGGTATCTGTCCAGAAGAAACAGAAAAGTGCAAGTACTATTTTGTAAATGTTGATTTTCCTGGAAAGTATAACCTTGCAGTGTAACAAGACACATTTTCATTGCTTCATAGATAGAGGAATCATTTTCTTATCTCTTGTGATAAGCTTATCCCCCACTGGTACGTGGGCCCACATCTCTCTTCCCCTGAAGGATGAACAATAAAACACATTCATCATTTTCTCTATAAGATTATAAAAAAGCAGGTGTTAGGAATTTCAGAGATGTTCATTGCAAAATCTTTATATCATCCTTATGGGCAGAACACATGGCCTTCCTGATGCCATCCTATTCCAGTGGCATGAAACCCTGGCTACCAGCACAAAAAATTAACATATGCAGGCCAAATAAAATGGCACTGCCAGTAGTAAACAGCATGCATTTGCCCAAAGACAAACTTGTCTCATTGTGGGAAATTGCTACCACTCTGCAGCTAAGGACAAGGGAGGTTGGTTGCATTACTCCAGTATCCATAGGAATATTTTCTCCAAAATAGCATGGAGATCATCAACACAGAGGTATTGGACAACATCCAAAGTTCTCAGCACCTCTCTCTCACTGTTCTGGTGTGCAATGGTGTCCAACTGTCATACAATTCAAGCTGTATCTCCAGATTCAGGATTGGACTCTTCCCCAAGCAAATCTAAGGGATTCCATGAGTGTACAGAGAAGTAGAAAACATGAATTTTTGTCTGCTTTTTTTGTGAGCTAGAAAAAATTCTCTGAACATCCCCTTCGTGAGAAGATCAATGCATTTTGGAGACTGTCTTTTGCAATTGCAGAGGTGTCTATAAACTGACAGCAGCTTATGTAAAATGAAAAATTTACAT
>JAWWEU010000081.1:100786079-100820495 GCA_035583155.1 Acropternis orthonyx
CCCCCCCCCCCCCCGAGAAGCAGAGAAGTACAGGAAAATAGAGCTTTCAATGCAAAACTTTTTTGTTAACCAATTTCTATTTTCACATGCTCGTCTTCTATCTACTTCTAGCTAAAACCTGAAAAAAATACCATAACTGGTTAGCCTCTCAATACCACCACTTGCCTCAAAGTTAGGAATATTAGTCAAAACAGTTGAGCAATTCTGAATGGGATGAAAGAACTGCTGAGCACTCATCTCAAATTTTGTTGTGAGAAAGACACCCAGTTTGTAAAACTCAAATTTAACAGCAGGAGGTAAGCACCCATTTCAGCAGTGACATGTGTTGTGAGTGTGAAAAGAAAAGGTGGAAAGTGGAAAAAGGGGAGAAGAGAACCTACTTACATTAATTCTTCGGCAGGCAGCATACCCCTTTATTCTCAAGTGCCATGAATCTATCACCTACAGACAGGGGATAATTACAAAGACAAACAGCACAAAGACCTACTGCAGAAAGTGGGATAACCTCCTCGAAGTAGGCCAGCACCCACCATTGCTGAAGTTTTCCACCCAACTTCATTCAGATTAGATTGAACCAGAACCCAGAGAAGGACAATTATGTCAAAGGCACTTTATCTTTTACCAAATTATGGGTTTGGTTTTCCCAAATAGGCATTTTTCAGCAATATGTTTCCACAAGGAAAATTCCCAACAAGCTGCTCTTAGAAGAGAGCCAGTTTCCAGATCAGAGACCAAGATTAAATAATTTGAAGACATTTCCAAGAAACATCTGTTTCTTCCACATGAATTGCCAAATCTTTACTCAGCTACTCCTTGTTAATCTCCTACAGTTGTCTTGTTGTTTATTTTCTTCCCTTTTTTTTTCATAAGCTAGAAAAACCCCTGTCTCTCCAACTACAAAAGGATTCCAAAGGGAAAGAATACTTAATAGCACAAAGGATGACTTTCTGATAGTAACACAAATGTTGCAAAGACTAAAAAACACTCTGGGCTTGCCGATGGAGGGGCTGTAAATGGAAGGACACATAACTCACCTTGTGACTTATTTTGAGAGCAGAAAGTAGAAACATTCAAATTTCCAACTCTGCCACTATTCATAAGCATTAAAACCCTGAAGAACTACCTGCAGAGAGACTTGAGCTTGTTCTGCTTGTACTCCCAAGCTGAGAAGAAACCCACAGCTGTGGTTAGCAGGGCACCAAGCCCAAGCTAATAAAGTTCAGCTGAAAAGCAAGGCATATTAGTTTAGGCCTGGTGCCATGCTAGTTTGCTATGTGGCTTCTAGTCAGTTCAGAGCAAAGACAGAGCATGCTCACATCTCTTTGCAGAAGATCACATATCCAGTGCTTTAGGCAAATACAGAAACATAACATAGGAGCTCGAATTCTTCAGTTTTTTGGACAGACAATAGTTTGGAGTGTCTTTGCCCTTGAGGTAAATGTGCTCTGCCCAATGGTGGGTTGTGCTCATTCCTGGTTCCTCCCTGGGACCCAACAGGTGCTTCTCCCTGTGGAAATATGTCCTAGTAGAATACTATAAATGCTGCAGCCAGACAAAGATGTGGAGCTAAGAAAAATAAAAATATTTCAGACATATATTTCACATACGTGATCTACTGTTTCAGGTTGCTGAACAAATCCATATAAACAAGAGAAACTACCAAGGTAAAGCCACTAGTGGGTCTCATGAGATCCTTGTATGGTACACTGAGATGTGCTCATGCTCTGAAATGTTACATGTAGTGATGTAATGTGGTGTTAGGATACCTTCATGACATGTTTACAGCTGATTTCTCTAATACGGTGTTTTAGAGGAAAAATGGTTGCAGGTGGAGATGGGGAATGGGAACTGAGAAAACACCTGTCATTATTCACCCTTTAGAGGTTAAGCCCACTAGTTTGAAGTACTCACCTCTAGTTTAAAAGAATTATTAATATCTTGCCATGTTATTCATAGAAGTAAGAGCTGCCTCCAGAGCTGTCATGATACTATTCCACAATTTAAATAACTATTGCTCTTCTGAAATCTTGTTAGGTTTCAGAAACTTTCTCAGACAGAAGCTTGCAAAACACTAGACGGATAAAAATTTACACCAATATCTAAATTATTATTATTATTGTCTGCTGCAGATAACTTTCTTCTCTGGAAATCCGGACTCTAGAAAACACAGGATCTTTCATAATTTTCTTCCAAAATAAAATTAACACCAGGGGATTATAATGTCTGTAAATTAACACAACCACTCACATTTCACTGCCAAGGAATGAGGCTGCTTCATTCTGTCCTGTCAGATCTGTATGGTGGTATCTCTCACACTTCTCTGTGGAAGAACAGCAAAAGGAAAACTGCCAAGATTCACCAAATCTCTGAGGCAGCTGTCAAGTAAGCAGGTGTACGAGTCTCTAAATTGACGCACATCATGCTGTCTGTTGACATTTATGTGGCAGTCGCAGTCTGAGAGTCACAAAGATAACATCCATCAAATAAGGTGCAGGCAAAATATGTTCCTTTCTCAATGATCTTACCTTGCATAACTACAACATTCAGATTTTCAGACTGATTCCCTATGTAGGCACAAAGCATGGAAAATATCTACAGGGAAGCACACGGAATGTGTGACTACACCACCAAATTGGGATTCAGGAACTGGGCTCATCTTCCTGTTCTGCCACAGATTCCTGTGCAAGAGAAAATTCACTGAGCTCTTCTCCCCTCAGCAAAGTGCAGAGCATAACCACACACAGGTGTTCCCCATACCTGCAGTGTTAGGAGAAAAAAAAAAACACTGTGTGCACACAACAGGTGTTAAATATATGTGCAATGATTTATTGTCACAGCATGTGAATGCAGCATAAGATTTAGGAACAATCTCAGGATGAATTTCCAAAGCCATTAACTGCCAAACTCTTCACACCTGCCAAGTCCAGACCCCACAAATAATTCATAAGCATTCAGCAACTTTCTTCTTTCCCTGGGGACTTACTGTTATTATAGCATTTACTTCACTGCCTGCATGAGTATGATTGAGACCAATCTGTCTGTTTCTTACAAAAACTTGCTAAAGGAGGGACACAGACCTCTTCTCTGCCATCAATCAAATGTCAAGAATGAGATTTCTGTGGCATTTACACAGTGCCATAGATCCAGAGATATTCATGGTATTTGAAAAGCAAAAGCTTTGTTGATATTTTTCTAAATTCACTAAGGTTAAAGTATGTTTGCTCCACCCAAAGCTGGAGTGACAGCCTTCTGCTGGACTTTGTTTGCATGCATTCTTCCCATGCCATATACCTGTCTAATAAAAATAGTTATGCCTTAGCTCTGGTCACAAATACACCCATTTCCACTGGGTAGAATTATACTAGTCAAGACTTCTGTCACAGTCAAGTGAAAGCAGAAATTAATTCCATCTCTATTTTTCATTTTCAAAAAAAAAAAAAAAAAAAAAAGGTGGGGGAAAGGGAGTGAGCTGGAAAACATGAAAAGCTCCAGATCAAGATCTAACCTGATGATCAGGGCCAGTTCTAAAAAGATTTGAAAAAATAAATAAAAATCACATATATAGGTTTGTGCTTCTTCTTTAAGGTCACATCGTATTGATCTTCCTCATGAGGAAACAGGAGGAAAAAATCTGCAAAATTTCCATTTTACATCATTTCACTTTGGCAAAGTTCATACCTTCCTTTCCTCCACTTTTCTCCTTTGCAAACTATGAACTTGAAAATTTCACTCTAGAGAATGGGTAAGAACTTATTTGTTCTATGTGGAGTTACATTTGTCCTGAACTTAAAGTCTTTTTTTATAGTAGAATGAGTATCTTTATTTTAAAAAAAGAATATTCACAAACATACATATTTTAGTAAAAGAGGCCAATTTTAAATTTTGTATACAATTCCGGAAGAAAAGAACCGAAGTGTGGAGACCTTTACTCCTTTATAAACCTGTTTAGTAGTCCTTAATATTCATCTACTTTCTTCTACTAATTATGACACAGACAATTGCATTTCACAGTCCTCTTTCTTTTCTGATATTTACAAGGAGCTGGAGGACTGATTTTATATACTGCAGATTCGAAAATTACTCTTGGACTTCACACAGTCATTTAAATGCCAAGTTTTTTAAAGGCCTCACAAATGTCTTGGATTTGTAGTTCATGAAAAGTTTCACTCTTTGAAAGACTCTCTTGCCAGGGATATGGTGGTAAAATGGTTTTAGCACTTCTGTGCAAACTGTAGCACAGATGATTAGAGATTATAACACACAGGAGGCCTTGGAGAGTACATCAGATACTAACAACACTTGAAAGCTTAACTAGAAGCTGGTAAGAGAAAACCAAACACAAACCCCTCTCTCCTTTTCCTTTCCCACTACAGTTCAGTCTTTTTACACACACAAAATATAAACAAAATGAAAATGAAAATATTTTGTTCCAGAGTGGCTGTTATGTTGCCTCAAAGACTACATAGTCTGGTTAACATCACCCATATGGCAGAATATGATTTAAGACTACAGAACTGGAAATGTCATGATGCTCTGCCATGGTATATCCCAGTCTTTACATCATTAAATGCTTCAGAATTGGGGTTCAGGATTTCCTAGGGAAACACAATACTTCATGAAGCATTGTTTTGTTTTAATTATAGACTGAATTTTTGTCAGCTTTTTTTTTTTCCTAGTTTTTGTACATGTTTGTCAGCTGATTGTTGAGAAAGTCCGAAGCTCCAGTAGTTGGATTTCCACTCTTTCTGAAGACAACACATCATAGCAGTGATCACACTGATGGGCCTAAGGGGTTATCCTCCTGAAGTGATGGGGGTCCTGCCCTGGCACACACTGGAAAGTAAACCTGAAATGTCTTTTCAGGGTACCATATTTATGGGGAGAATGGCAGAGAATTGCTGCTAGATCAGAAACACACCACAAAACAAAGGATAGGATTAAGTAATGAATTCTCTATGCAGCAGTCATCAGCCAGACCTTTGAAATGGCACACTGCTTAATAAATATGTGATATCTGTAAAAAGGTGGGGAAGGAACAGGCCAGCACTGACAGGTGATTTGGTTATTTAGGGCTTCATCCAGGCTAAAGCAGACCAATCGTAGTATCATAGAATCATTCAGGCTGGAAAAGGTCTCTGTGATCATTGAGTCCAACTATCAACCCAGCGGCACTGTGTTCACCACTAAACCTTGTTCCCAGGTGCCATATCTACATGCTGTGAACATTCCCAGAGATGGAGATTCCATTATTTTCCTGGGCAGCCTATTCCTATGCCTGACCACCCCTTCAGTGAAGAGATATTTTTGTAATATCCAACCTAAGCCTCCCCTAACTCAACTTGAGGCCTTTTCCTCTGATCCTGCCACTTGTGTGGGAGAAGAGACTGATTCCCACCTGGCTACACCCCCCTTTCCAGTAGTTGTAGAGAATGATGAGGTCTTCCCTGAGCCTCCTTTTCTCCAGGCTAAACAGCCCCAGCTCTCTCAGCCACTCCTTATAAGACTTGTGCTCCAGAATTCACCAGTTCTGTTGCCCTTCCCTGGACATGCTCTAGCACCTCAGTGTCTTTCTTGTAGTAAGAGGACCAAAACTGAATATGGGATTTGAAGTACAGCCTCACCAGTACCTAGTGCAGGGGATGATCCCTGCCCTAGCCCTGCTGGTCACACTATTTCTGATACAAGAAATGTTGTAGTTTCTTGACTAAGAGGTCGAGAAAACCAGAAACAAAATTATAAACTCAAATGTAAAACAGAAAAAATACCCTTTCAAAAAGCAAAAAGTTAAATATAACTTGGTGTTACACCTGACAGCATCTTGACAACTGTTTCAGTCCAAAGAGAGAGAATGTGAGACATGGCAGGGAGCTTGGAGAAAACCTTTTGTCCAATGGCAGCCAAGAGCAAAGGAAATTATTTAAGTTTATCAGGCACTTTGAAGTCAGACATAGTGACACCTTTTCAAAATTACTTAGACAAAAGCAAATGCCTGCATTTTTTGCTATGTGTACAAAAATTCATAAGGACAAATCATTCCCTGTGCTTTAAAAAGCAACCTAGAAATAGATCTGGCAAAAAAAACATTTCTGTGTGTATGAGAAACAAACTCAGAGAGAAAATCGCTTCTTTTAAGAAATCATCTTTACACAATGTAGCAAGAGCTACTTTGTGTGTTCAAATTCTTTAGAAACCATTTATCCAAGCAATAATTGAAAATAATTATCCAACCACATGCTTACAAAGGAAGGCAAGATTTGTAAGGGAGATAAAAACTTTCAAGTCCCTATAGCTGGAGAAAGCAGACAAGCTTTCAGGCATACAAGCCTTTCCTCAGTTCATTTTTTCTCTGAACTTTATAAGTTGGTATAATAAAAAGAAACCATTTACATTCCACAATGATCACAGCTACAACACTGATACTGATACTGATGCTCACAAAGCTGAAGACTGAAAAGGCACACTGCATATGGATGTAAGATGTCAGCTGAAAACTCTTACAGCATAGTGGTGAGCAAAAAAACCCCAAAGCTTTACCATCAAATATCTCTACAAAAGTGTGTGTTGAAGTTCTACCTTAAAGATCTTCCTGGTGAGAATGAAAACCTGACAGGATTTTTTAGTTTTATTTCATTTTTTGACTGTTGATATTAATAGGAACGTCCGGTTCAAAGAACTTCACTGCCAAGAGATAAAAAAAAAGACAGACACAGGGGTGATGGGATGCTGTAGATTCCTCACATTTATAAACGAAATACCAGAAAACACATCTGGGAGCCACATTGCTGAAGGCTGAAGAAAATGAAGTTAATGATCTGAGAGCCAAGACACCACTAGGACTGAAGGCAGATAGGGCCCTGAATATGCAGTAGACCAGAAATGTGAAGCATCATGTCTACCTTCGGCATCTGCAATTGAGAGATGTCAAATTTGCCAGAGCTGTTTTCAGTATAAATGTATCCAATCTTGTTTACTTCTATCAGACATGCAATGAGGGGAGACAGCAAAACGCTGGAGAAAATTGTAGCTTTGCTTCTCAATATTCTCCCCTGCCTTTCCTGACTTAATGCTGAAATAGCAGTGCTACTTGGGTGCCTACCTTGCTCTTCTCATCAGAGGAACTAATTACAGGTAACAGGACCTGCTCAATAGCAGCCTTCAAACTCTTGGAAAACATATGTTATCCATTGAGAGAGAACAATTCCTACATTTGAGGGATCACAGATCCTTCATTTAGGTATGTCTGGAGAACAAAACCTGACTGCTTGGAAGTGTCGCCCAAGAGTTTTCTTCCTCCAGTGGCTTTGTGGATTGCAGAAGGGCTGCTGCTCACTGTGATGCTTATCCACATATGTGCAACTGATGTTAGTGATGGAAGAAATCATCCCTCATTTGTTCTTGGAAAGCATCTTACCCAAGCAAGAGTTTTGCACTACACAGGGTAGTTGTACCTTCTTTTAAGACCCTGTAAGATTGATTACTGCTTTCATCTATGGTCTGTGCTTCCTCAAATCTCCATGTTACTTTTCTCACATATGGACAGAGCCTTGAGGGGAAGACACTGAAGTCAGTCCTGTGTGGCTTCAGCTTGACTGCACCCTTTGCACAGACATCCTTCACAGTCCTTAGTTAGGGTCACCCTGCTGTGCCTGCTTGCAGCATTTCCAAAGTCACACAAAGAACTACAGGCACACTGCCTGCTTCATCTCAGCAGACCACCAAGGCAACCAGCTTGGCTGCCCTTAGTCCCACAAGATGGACATCAGCTGGTTAGGAAAGCAGCTCTTGTTGGGGTTGTTACCATCTCGAAAGGGCAGCTGCCATCTCTCATGTCCCATCTGCAAGAATGTCCTCACAATGCTCCAGGTCTCACTGGCACAAGGTGTCTGCTCTTCCCATGGTCACAACTTGCCACATCTTCCTTGTGTTTTCCAAGGAAATCTCTAGACATGAGACCAGAGCTTGCCCTCTACTGCTACGAGCAGACTCAATCTGGTAATGGCCTGCCCACCCCAGCATGTGCAGCACCGCAAGCAGAGCAGCATCCGTGAGCAACTGACTGGAACAAGAAGCTGCCAGCTACTGCAAACCTTGAACTGAGTGAAGGCTCCTGACACAAAACAAAGCCACATCCAAACTGTGGAGTGAAGCCTGAGTGTATGTACAATTATGAAATAATTAATGGAAAAATCATTTAGCAAAGACTGGAAGGGACGGTAACAGCAACAGAGCAGAGAGAGAGGTATTGCACCGGTTGAATGCCACCAGGGACCAAGACAATTTTGTCAGTGTCTATTTTGAATATAGAGTCAGCTGTTGGTTTTCTTTTGTTGGGCTTTTTTCCGTTTTGAAGTTCCTCACAGGAGCAATAGCTCCATAGAGCATGGCCTCTCATTTTGTTACACAGCCCTCCAGAACAATGAGGCCCCACAAACTACATCACTGAAAATAATAAATAGCTATAATTAAAAAAAAAAGATTGTGGGTTTATTATTATATATTTTATTTTTTTTAAAAATTGCCACTCCCAGGATACTTCAGTCAGCACTTCAAAAATTTAGACAAATTAGAAGCCATGAGAAACCAAAGAAAATGTTAAGTAGCTGAAAAGGGGGTTCAGCTGGAGGAAAAAAGTGGAAAGGAGTAAGTGCTGCATGTGCAGTTTAGCTGAGCAATGACTGAGAGGACATATGTCAACTGGCTACAGGCATCTGCTGGAAATAAACAGCTAGCAAAGGAATAACAAGTTAGAATAGTAAAAGAGCAACAGCTAGGAATAATGATAACCCTAAGAAAGGCAAAATTTAGACTAAACGTCAAGCTTTTTTTACCCCAACAGGTCCCAGGAAATAGAATATTCCCAGGGACCTGAGTAGAAACACTTTTGCAGAGTACACACAGTTTTGTCCCCTCTCAGTATAAAGTCAGTCTTTATGGAGGACAACATCTTGCACTGTTAATCTCAGAAACCAGAGTGTAAGCATCGTCTTCCAGATAACAGGCCTGTTGGTTGTAGAGAATGTTACTAATTGAAGAAATTCCTTCCAAGAATTATCCATTGCTTATGTAAGGTAAAACCAAAAACTAGCAAGTGGGAAAAAAAGCAAGAAGTGACCTGTTTATCAGACTGCTAAAGCAGAAGTAATTTTGTACATTTTTCTATCCTCTTTTTTAGGGCAGAGACTGTTTGTTTGGTTTTGTTATGTTTTTTTTTTTTACCAAAATTAAAACTACATACCACTGTACCCCAAATCTCAGGATATTTTAGCAACACTACTGACCTCTCTGAATTTTTTCTAGTGTTCCAGGACCCCTTAGCTGGTATCTCTTCTGCAATTAGCTAAGTATAAACCAGGTGTGTATTCTCTAGGGTCATCTCAGTGGATGTATATTTAGGAATGACAATTTCTGGATTATATTCAAACATTCTTCTGGATCTGTGTCATCTTGGCGAACAGCTATAGATCCACATACTGACCTGTATCTCTTCATCTGCTCCGTGTTTTGCTCAGCCCTGTAACCACAGCCAGTATATGGATTTCATCACACAGAGGTGCCAAGTCTCTGCAGAATTAGAAAAAAGGAAAAGTGTGTGACTCATCCTGAAGAAGACCAGATGTAATGTTCCCATTACCTGTTACAGTGAACACATTACCATTTCAAACCTGTCTTGATTTTTAGGGATTGTACTGGCAGCTTCATAGCTTTTCATTATCATTTGGAAAAATTGCTCCCAAAGAGGTCTTTTCTCCTATGGTGGATACAAGGGGAAGCAGGCCCAGCAGGTTTCAGCTTGAGCCCACCTTTTAAGTTTACTCTTCAACATCTGCATTATGATAAGATTTCCTCAAAGGGAGTCTTCATGATTTGTGAAGGTTAACCAAAATGCTGCAAAATAAATCCAATTGCTAAACATCAAAGCAGTTCTAGAATGTATTACTCAGCTCCCCACAGCAAACAGAGACACAGAGAAGTAAACCAAGCTTCTCTCCATAGGTCATGCCTCTATGTTCAGCTTAGACTTAGGCCAAGGAATAGGGTTGACTGTTCAAGCTGCTTGCTACTGTGGTTTATACGTCTCCCTGTCTTTATAAAAATCCTTCCTTTGCACCCACCCAGAAGCTTCCCATACTGCCTCTGATGTGCCCAATTTGATATAATTTAGTGATGACAAAACTTAGGAATGTTTAAGCAATCCCTTCCATGACACCATCTTTTATGTAAGCTTGGCTTGAAAATATAACATAGGATCCCACCCTTCAGTAGTTGCAGACAAACCATCTGCTCCCCAAAACACAGCAGCTGAATGCTTCAGTCATTTCAGAACTGCTTGTAGTTTATACGTAGCTTCCTTCAAAATAAATACCCACATGGAGAAAGAAAAAAAGATAAATGTGTCTATCCAGTTACATACATACATTTGATACATGATCTAATATCCCATAAAGCTGACTTCAGTGACTTACTCAAGGAAAAACAAATGAAAAGGAAGGGCTCTGACAAGTAGTGCAGAAACCCTTCAATCTGTAAGAAATGAAGCCGACAACACATTCAAAGCCTTCCACCAGTTTTTACAGAGTTACTATCTAATCTGTTTCACAGACTGAAATCACAGGGTCAAGGTACATGAGCTGGTAAGCATCACATGTTATTTTGCCTGGAATACTGTTTCTTTTGGTACCACTATGTATTTGCAATAAGCCAAGGATATCAATTTTCTATGAGTTTGTGGGTACACTTGAAAGTGACCTTGTCTGGCACATAGCAAATCTTCTCTTTGTTTATATTCATGTTTAACCACTGCTGAGGCCAGGGCCACCAACTTATCCCTAGCCTGAGATCACAGAAATATTGGAGCTCACATCAAAGCTGACAAGAAACCTGAGACGATCAACACAGTGACCTCATGTAAGAGAGTGTATGAGTTCAACCAGCTTCATCTGATGCTTTTACATAGAAAACCAAGCCATCTGAACAGGGATTTCAGCATTCCACCTCATTGCTGCTTACCGCAGCATGACACACCAAAAAAACAAAAAAAAAATAAAAATCTTTTTCATCTATAGAGTCTTCTAAAAAAATCAGACAGGACTAGAATCAAAGAATCATGGAATCATTTAGGTTGGAAAAGACCTTTCACTGATTCTGAAGTCATTAAGTTTATGCTCTGTAGTTTCCCAAAGTGACACCAAAGTCTTGCTCAGATTGAAACTACATACACCACCTGGAGAAAAAGTGTGTTTGGAAAATGAATAAACCAGAGATAAGAAAAATTGCATGCATTTTCCTTAGCCATTTTATTTTGTGGCTATTTATAATATGTGATTAGCATGGAACAATCTGTTGCTGGCTCATTTGGGGCTGAAAGGTGTTGGAGAGTGTCTGAGAGGGGTGCAAGCCCCCTCAAACTTACATTACCAGCTGAGGTTGGGACAGGTAAGCTGGTAGGAGGGTACAGAGAGCAGGAATTGCCAGTTAAGTCCCTGTTGCTAGTGAGGAAAAATTGTTTATATGTGAAGGTTGTCCCCAGGGATACATTTGGACAGCAGATAAGTATTCTGTTGTGGCTCAGGACAAAAGGACTTTCTGTTCTGAAACCTCTGGTATGTTCTGGTTAAGGAATTTTAAGTCCACCACTACAATATTTCAGCATTTCTTCCACTCTAGTTGAAAGTAAGACAAAAAAGAGAGGAGACAGTGCAGATGCACACTTTAATGAAGTGTAATTTTAAAAGAAAGTAATGTTGGAACCTTTTCAAAGTTTGGAATAGATTATCATAAGCATGTAGTTGTGTAAAAATTGTGTTCAAGGACGTTCTGAAATAATGGCTAAGGCAGTCATTCATGTACTACCTAAAGGCAGTATAATACTGTTTAAAATGATGCCCCAAACTCCTCTTTATTAATATCCTCATTTTCAAAACACATTTTCCAAACGTTGTTCATCCAAGAAAACATTTCCAGTGACAGATAATTGATTTCAGATTCCAAAACAAACAGAAACCCCAATGGCAATGAACATATCCACTGAAAAATCAGCCATTGTTAAGCTCCAGTGATCTCTATTAGACTTGCAGATATCTGCAGTACCGTCCTCATGTCCTGGAAGAAGGATGTGAAACTTTGAACATGAAAGATTTTAAATCATCTGCACCAAAGTTTCCTGATATTTACTATGCTCATGGAAAACTGCTTAAACTTAGCCAACCATCTGCTCTGGGAAAGGAAAGGCTGGGGGCAAAGGAAGTCAAGTCCACAAGTGTCTCCTTATTATGACCTGGGCACCCTGCAACAGGATTTGACAGGTATAGATCACGATTTTTTAAAATGAGGGGGTGGAAATAAACCAACAAAACCAGCAAACCCACCCTCCTCCTGAAGTACATATGAACAAAGCCTACTGTTCTAGGACATTTGTTCAATCAGAAAACATAAATTAAAGCCCTCAAAAGCAACACCATGGCATGATCAAGGCTATAGAGCTCAGGGACCAGGAAGGACTTATACTGCAGTCTTGTCCAAAGACTGGCAGTTTTGCCTCTTGGACTTGATTGCATTTGCTTGGAAATGGGAAGACACCAACAAAGAGCTCAGTGCTGAAGGCAAGTTATTTAAAGCAAACTTTGAAAACCCTAATTTCAGGGGTACCTAATCACTTACAGATGCTGACTTATGCTCCCTGACATCATGAGTTATTAGACTCTTCATCCAGCTAGGTCTTTCTGAAAATCCAAGCAAGACCTCACAGAACATTTGAAAATCGTGTCTGAATGTAGCTCACATTACTTTTGTACTGATAATGTGCTGACCAACTTATTAAGGAAAACAATTTTTAAGTGCTTTCATTCAACTGGACAAAAACAGTAAGAAAATAAATGAAAGGGTGAATTTGGCAGAAAAAAATCATCAATGTTTTCTTATCTAGTTGGTATTTGAACATCCACCAAGCATTATAAACCTGTAGTCCAGTTGTAGCTACCTATGCTTCTAAAAAACCTTCTTATTGGTAAACTTAGGCCACAAAACACATTTTCTTTTGTACCTAGAAAAGAAAAATATCAGATCTCATTTTATAGACTCAGAGGGGAAAAAAAAGGTGCATTTGCTCTTCCTCTACAGAAAGCTGAATCAGAGTCAGCAGTGCCCTGGCAGCCAGGAGGGCCAGCCATCTCCTGGGGGGCATCAGGCAAAGCATTGCCAGCTGGGCAAGGGAGGGGATAGTCCCGCTCTGCTCTGCACTGGGGCTGCCTCACCTTGGATATTGTGTACAGTTTTGGGTGCCACAATATATGAAAGATATTAAGCATTTAGAGAGTGTCCATAGGGGGGCAATGAAGATGGTGATGGGCCTTGAGAGGAAGCCGCATGAGCAGCAGCTGAGGTCACTTGGTCTGTCCAGCCTGGAGAAGAGGAGACTGAGGGGAGACCTCATTGCAGTTACAACTTCCTCATGAGGGGAAGAGGAGAGGCAGACACTGATCTCTTCTGTGTGGTGACCAGTGACAGGACCCAAGGGAATGGCCTGAAGCTGTATCAGGGGAGGTTTAGATTGTATAATGGAAAAAGGTTCTTCCCCCAGAGGGTGGCTGGGCACTGGAACAGGTTCCGCAGGGAAGTGGTCACAGCACCAAGCCTGACAGAGTTCAAGAAGTGTTTGAATGATGCTCTTGGGGACATGGTGTGACTTTTGGGGATGGTCCTGTGCAGGACCAGGAGTTGGACTCCCTTCCAACTCAGCATATTCTGTGATTCTGTGTGATTTTAATAGCCTCTATTATGCTAGAGATATCTGGACTATCCTGGAGATTAGGAGTAATGGAATCTTCGGAAGAGAGGAGGGGGTGTTTTCCCAAAATAACATTTGCATTCGCCGAGAGTATCCACAATTACCTGACTACATTATCTTAACAGCTGAGCCAAATCCACTGGTAGCCACACTACTCTCTTGAGCAGACATTAGAGGAGTTGCTGAATGAACAACCAATTCATTCAAGTCAAACTCTTACATGTGTCCTTTTTTAATTCACCTTGCTAATAATATAAATAGTCACCTATAGATGATTAACCAGAAGGGAAGAAATTGAGTTCTGCAAAGCTCTCGGTCCTGTTTTTAAGGCTGCAAGATTAAATGTTCCTGTGACAGATTCTGCATGGAGAAGTTCTATATGCTCCTGGCTCCACCAACATGTGTATACCCCTCATTTCTGTGGCTGTCACCAAGTTCAGTACAGACCTCTAAATGGAGATCTCTTAAACAAGAGTGGTGCTTCAGCAGCCCTTACTTGAAATCACAACAAATTATGAATGTAAAAGAGTGATAATTTTACATAAATCTGATTCTGTCTCATCAGACGTCTATAACCAGGTTCATAATGTAGGCTCTTTTCACCCACAGCAGGGATTTGAGATGACAGCCCCACCACAGATTTCCTGCCATTGTAACACTTCTTGTTACTATGTAAAGAACTCAGGACTGCTAATGAAAACGACTTTCTTTTTCTTTTTCTCTTTCTTTTTCTTTTTCTCTTTCTTTTTCTTTTTTTTTTTTTCTTTTTTTTGTACTATTTTCAATTATCAGAAGATTTGTGAAGGGATTTTGGAGATGTTGTCCTGATTCCTTGCCTCCATACCACCTCCCACATTCGTCTTTTTATTTTGTCTTTCATCTCCTTTCTGATGCCCCACATCCCATCATGCCACACTGCACTGGTTAAATAAACCCCTAAATCTAGCTTTTGTCCAGCACTAATCCTTTTATTTCCTAAATCTTATTTAATCTGAAGGGCTTCCTTTCATCTCTTTAACTGTCAGTTGGGTCACTACTGTTTCCTATCAACAGCTCCTGAAAATCCTGTACGGAGTTAAAACCTTTCAAGGGTTTTTATGATTCTCATTAGATTCTGCTCTGCCCAACACCTGTTAAAGACCATATTGCTGCTGCTCGTGCCCTTCTGCCTCCCTTCTCCCTGACATGGCCCACACTTCACAGAAACAATAATCATATTAGAAAGGGTTTCCCCAATTTTTCTGGAAAACTCCCTGCCCTAGATTCAGCTCAAACATTAGCAAGACTTGGTTAAATATGCATTGTTTCATATAGTGCAGACCAAAAAAAAATTACAAATTTTTAAGTAGAAGAGAGCAGGAAGAAGGTCATGAGAGAAGCTTTCCCTGGAGCCACATGGAAAGGGTTCTCAGTTGTTTTTTCACTGTTCATAGGAATAAGTGTTTCCATTTCTGCCTTGTGCACTCCTGCTTCTTCTTTTGATCCCTCTATAGCCAGTAACACAAAACTAGATCAACTCCAGGGGCAAGAAGAATCTTTCAAAAGTCACTCCCTTCAAGGAGCACCCATTTGCTAACACCCAGCAGGCGTCTGCAGCAAGGACGTGCCTTCCCACAGCAACATAATTTAGAGTGAGTCCTTCTGCCAGGTGAGATGCTTAGCAGAAGTTACAGTGAGAGGACTCCTCGGTTCTCAGACTGCCACCTTGCAGGCCATGCATGTCAGCGTTCTGCTCCTGGCCTTCAGTGGCCCAGAGCAGCTCCTCACACTCTGCCCTATCCTGCAGCTCTCAGAGAAACATACAAATGTCTTACACTAACTTGTCCTCCTTGCACCCTCCCACAGCACACGTGGCAACAGTAAAAACCAAAGCCCAGAGAAACCAAAGCTCAGACTTGGCAAGGTCACAAATACCATTCCCTCAAAAGGGAGACAGAGCTGTTATTGCTAGGCCATGGTGGGAGGGCAGTGCTTATCATGCCTCCCAATGTGCCTCCAGGCATCCCCTCACCTCTTTCCAATAGCTCTCATTGATTTTAGAGAGGCCAGAAATGACCGATCACTTTTGCATCCTACTGGACTAATAGTCCAGAACATCAGATGTCATTTAGCAGTTCAGATTTAATATATGATGTGTGAGATTTATTTCCATTCTTTTCCCCTGCAGGCAGTGGCAAGTGTGAATATGAACACCTAAATGACACCAGGATCAGTGTACTCACCAAGTCATGAGCACCCTCATTTATTATTGACAGACACCCTGTACAGAGAAAAAGGCTATTCTGAGCCACCATTCAGCAACACCCTGTGTCATAGGTGTCAGGCACAGGACGACAGGCACCTGTAACCCTCCATTAGCAATCCCAAATGATTGTCTCAGGGCACAAGATAAGGCCAGTGCCACTGTGCAACTCCACAATTTCTTATACTGTTAAGTACAGAGAGAAGGCAATGCTGGCAGCTCAGCCTCTGTCTCCCTCCCCAGAAAGGCTGGCACCTCCACCTTCACTCTGCAGCCCTGGCAGCTGAAGCCCAGTGATGTCAGGGGCCTTACTCTGGTGTGCAGGATGGTTCCCTCAACCTCTGCTGGGGTGAAGCAGCCAGGTCAGTCACTTGAAACCTGACACTAACAGCTTTCTCAAACTCCAATGTTAAATTTTGCTCAAAAGGTGAAAGCTGCTCTCCATCTGACTTCTGTTTTGCCTGGTATACTTCCAGATTTGTTCCTTGATCCTACCTCCTCTTCCTCCCAGCTCACAAACACTACCTCCTAAACCCTGTTCAGACATAGGATTTCATGCGGAATGCTGCCACAGTGAACGCACTGTACTTAACCAGTTAAACTGGCTGGATGGCTGCTGCAGTCCACAGCTGCTCCAGTTTACATTCAGAAGCAAGTCTTTATTTGCTTCCTTTTGCACAACACAAGCCTTATCTCTCTGCAGACATGCTGTGGCATGTCTGAATCCTTTGCGCTACTATAGTCATGTCTTAGACAGGGTGGGCCCAAGCGAGTTTAGTCAAACTCTACAGGTTTTTTTTATGCTGAAATATTGTCTAAGAAGGCAATAGCAGGATGAATGGGACCGTGAAACTAGCATGGGAACACAGTAACTGTAAATTTATCCTCACTCATCTCTTTCATATAATGTTCATTCAAAATCTTCTAATGCTTTCAATTATAATTTGCTTACTGTGAACTCTGTTTTTTACTCATGTAATAATATTCTCACAAAGTTAACTAAGAGCTACAGAATGCAGAGCTGGATTTTTAAAACATCTTTTAAAACCCCAAATGTCTTGTACTGATGGTTGAACAAACTGCCCCACGATCCAGAATCCAACCTTTCCTTCAGCCTGAGTACCAAATACTCCTACCCAAAGGGTCATCCACCACCCTTGCAATACGTTTCTCCAGTGTGGGTTTGAAAGCAGGACCCAACCCTCCCAGTGGCAATTTTCCTTCCAGCACAGTTCTGAAAACTGCAGTGAGGCAAGGATGGCCACAATAACCAGTAGGGACAGGACCATCCTGCTTTGGTGGGAGAAGAGATGAGCTGCACAGATATGAACTATGCTGTGCCAGTTCTCTTCCATGCCAAGCACCTGGCTGATTGACCAGGGCATGGCTGTCTCATTTACTTAATATTGACAGAAACAGAAAAGCAGAGCAAGGAGTTTCAGATTGCACTGGTCATTTATAATAACACTTCATCATCATCCACCAAAAGGTATGCAATTTCAGCTAGGAAATATTACAATTTATTAATGAAATTGGAGTTCTCCCAGAAAAACTAATATTTTTTTTCCTGTGATTTTGGTGAAGTTAACAGCCAAAGGAAGAAGTAGACAATGTAGCCAAAATCTCAAATTAACACCATGAGTTTAAAATGAAACTGCCACTTTACAGGGATGCAATGTAAAGGAGGTAGGGTGAGTGTAATTTGAGCGTGACAGCTTAAAGCTGGAGAACAAACAGTCTTGCTGCCCTTTGAGCCTGACAGAGGAGATCTGCAGAAATACTACTGTGGAAGGAAGGCCACAACTGATCCACTGGGTTATGGAGGCACATGTTGCTACAAGACAGTCTTGGATTAAAAATCAGTAGCACCTGCACATACTTCGCAGCTGACAGAATGTTGGAAAACCGTAGATAAAGGAAATCACTTTAAAATTCATAACTACTTTATAATTTCTGAACTTGTCACTTCAACCTGAAATTACATTAAAGAATAGAACTATGTTAATATTGGGAATGTAGAAACAATCCTACTTTCTAGTGACCCAGCACTTACAGTAACAAGAGGGACAGCAGCACAGTCCGTTGTTTCTCCAAAGCTACCTGGAAATCAGTTTTAAGTCAAGAGATCTGCCATGGTACATATCTCATAGTCTGCATTCAGCAACCTTCAAGTCACATGCAGACAAAATTTTCCAATGTACCAACAAAGTTTCTCACACAAAGAAGCAAGGGGGCATTTTCCCCTACATATCAAAATACAAAGTAAGCAGAAGTGTAGCAGTAGGAGGTGTAACTGGCAAACCATCGTTTGTCACCTTGGTGTTTTTAATCAGGGCTGCAGTAATACTTAAAAAAACACAGAGGAAGTAAACACTGGATATAAGGCTCAAAATCTGCCTAAAAATTTCTAATGTGCCATGTAATTGCTTAAATGCTTACAAGGTTTCTCTTGCAGGTTTGCTACTTCTATCTTGGCATTAGTCCCAAAAACACACAGGCACAAGTACCAACTAGTCATATTCCACAAAATCTGGCAAGTTGGAGAGAAATATAAAAAAAAAAAAAACCACATCTTCATTTTTCATCTGGCTTCACTTTAGTCTTTCGTATCCTGAGATCATCCTTCTCCAGGAATTATGTGACTTGCCCTTTACCAAAGAATTTCACAATTAGTAAATGTCTTTCGTAACAGAAAGCTGGAAGGCAAGAAAATATTCACAGCTGGGCCTTGAATTTCATTTTCATTTTTGATAAAAAATTAAAAATTATTTTTCCAACTCTTTTTTTCTGAATTATGAAGAAAAACACTAGAGAGCAAACTTGAAGCTACTCAAATTGCTACTTAACAGTGTCTCTTGAAAATCTGCTTTTGAGGGTTTAGGGGTCCATGAGTGATGGTCAGTTTTGAAGAACCATCTTTTAAAAACACAGGAGCAGGCAATCCCATTGTGTCTTCAGTCAAACAAGCAAATCAGAAGACCAGCTTGGCTGTATAGGCAACTCCACTTGCAAGGAAAAAGCAATTATATGTTTGCAGGAAGTGAGATCAGGCTTCACAGGAAGGTCACAGGTGGTCAATACTCCAAGCCTGTTCATGTTTGAGCAGCATTTGAACAATGCCCTCAGTACCATTTTTTAATTTTCAGCAAGCCCTGAAATGGTCAGGAAGTTGGACTAGATAAGTACTGTAAGTTCCTTTCAGATTAACTGTTCTTTCTCTTCTCTCTTTCCCTCCTCAACACCCCTCTCCCTTTCCTTCTTCTTCACTTCCCTTTTTCCCTTTTCTTTTTCCTACCTGCTCCTTCCCCTACAAGTACATGCTGAGGAAATCTCTGATGACATTTGTTCCCAGTCCCATGCTAGCAGAAGGCACTGAATGCCCATAACTATTGTCCCAGCCTAGGTATTTGTTCTGTCACATTGTGGGAAGGAGGCATGTACCTTCTGGTGGGGGTTGGAGCTGTGAATCACCTTCAGATAACTGGACCACCTGCACAAATTTGCCAAAAGCAAGTGTGAAGTGTAGTTTTTGAAAGTCTTCCGTGTTCATCCAGTTTAACTGGGTTTTCACAGGATGGCAGACCCCCACATCTCTGACACTAACAAAGCTCAAAGATCAAGAGTTCAATCTGATCCAGGACATGCTCCTCAATGGTTGCAAATATTTTGGGCATAAGCAATGGTTGTTCATTACCGATATCTTTTTTGTTTTATTTTGGGGTTGTTTTTTCCTCTTTGTACTCATTTTTAGAAATTTCTGAGCTGACTTCAGTGGAAAACCAAAAAAGCCTGAGAACAACATCACCCCCTTAGAGACAAGGTCTGTCTGTCCCAACGATCTACCTCCAAACTGGCCAACCAATAGTCATAAGGAGAGCATGAACAGTGCAAGTCTACTAAACACTGTGGTATTTTGTGGTAAATATAACTTTTACTGAAAAATTAGTTGGTAAGGCATTCTATTGTAAATGTAACTTCTCTTGTAGAGCTCATAATTACTATTGACTCCATATTCATCACCAAATTATATGTATCATTCAGCCAAGGAACTACTGAGTAAAGTTGTCAACTTGCTGTAGTTACAAAAGAAGAAAAGCAGAAAGGGTAAATATTATCACAGAAATTATTCAAAAATCAAACTTGTCCCAAAGAAAATTAAATTCCACCACCCACACTACCTAGCAAATATTTGTGTTTATCTCCTTCCATCCTTTGTGCCATCCTAGAGGCAGGGGATGATCACATCATTGATGACGGAGAGCTGAAGCATTTTCTGGGGAGTACAGGACCATTTCACAGCTCCCTGCACACAGACTGAACCACAGTCTGCTTTGATCAGTCATCTCTCCCAAAGCATCTGGATAGAGCCTCAACAGGAGATGCTCAGAAAAGGAGTTGGCCTCTTGCCCTGCTGCAGAAGAAGAACTTGAGTGGGGCTGAGGGCACAGGGGGAAGGGAGTGCATTATTTCCTGTGGAGGGAGAGATACAGCCAAATATCCCAAATGTGCAGGAAATTTATCAATATACAGTGTCAACACATTTACTTGCAAAGAGAGGTAGAGAAGTCTAGGATAAATTGATTGGGTTTTGAAAGGTCATCTCAAATCTAGTGGCTAAATCTGGCCAAATGGAGGCATTTGTCTCTTGTGGAGCAATAAGTCACAAAATGTACGCTGAGAGTCAAGCCAAAATCAGTCCCAGTTCACATCGTGTATTCACGGAGGGACAGAGTGTGCACAGAGGATATGCAAAGGGCTCCTCTGATGTGCCTGTCAGCCTTTTAAATCCAGTTTGCACATGTGTGAGCAAAACAAGGTAAAAATCAGTTATGAACTCTTACCAATGTCACAGGTCATTGGGGCCTGATGTTATAATAAAACCTGGGGACACAGAAAGTAAATGTTACACTGACCAAGGGGTTCCTACAGGAAGGATCAAGCACCAGTTTACTTGGAAGACAGAGGTAGGTGGTCAATGTTTTAGGGTGGCTGTAACCCACACATTAGCATCCCATGGAGCAACCTGTTCTCTTCTACATCATGTAAGTAGAGGTGCAATTGCAGTGGCATTTAGTGCGTGCTGAGGGTGGACACTGCCCTGGCCAGGATAGACAGGAATCCCTACACTCCCTTGGTCAGACGCCATAGTCATGAAGGGTGTCTGTGCTTCACCACATGCAGAGACAAAAAAATCTCTTCAGTCAAATATTTTCCTTTCTCAGGGGAGTAGAGGGTTGTAACAACACATCTCAGTTCTGAGTTAGATGACGTGGAGAAGCAGGAAAACATATTCAGCTGCTGTCCCACCTCCTCTTCACAAAAGACAGCAAATTGTCCATTGTTCTTAATTTTCTTGCACATCAATTTGAAAGAGCCTTACAATCACTCATTTGGGTGTTTGACAGAATTAAGCACCTCTGACATTCAGAAGCAGTACTGTAATAATTAGGCATAGACAAGTCTCTTTGCACAGAAGGTGAAAGGAGCTGAAATACTTCATAAACATAGCCATTATACATACCAGAGGTTCTTCAGAGCTCTGAGAAAGCCTGAAACATGTTGCTTCAGTACTAGTTCACTGGTCAGTATCACCCAAACTTGGGGTAGCCAAAGGAGGACAGTTCACATCCTTGCTCTCTTTCACTCTCGGCTTCTTGTGTTTGCTGTTGAACACTTATAATCACCCTACTGCAGACCATTAAGCCTGTGAGGCCACAGGAGTAAAATAATCAAGGCCCTGGCCTTTGGCAACTACTCCAGTGCTGCAGGAGAGAACCAGAAACTCCTGGAAAATGAACTTTATACATGCAAGTATAAAGTAAAATAAACTGACCCTTTTTGCTTTACAGAGTGTGAGATGCAACTCATGTGACCAGCCTCACCAAAGGGCAAGAGTGAAATCATGTGGAGTCTCCCTGTGACACAGCCACAGCTCTAACCAGAGACTCCAACAATGTTCAGCAATGTGAACTGTCCAGCCCTGACCATGAGGAGCCAGCATCTGCAGCATCACTGGCTTTGAGCACCTGTGAGTGACTATACAGACACTCTTTTTTTCTGCTGAGCAAAGCCTGGAATGGTGAGCCCAACAGTGGATGTGTGGGAAGTGTGTTATGCAGCAAATGGGGTACTGCTTATGAAGAAAGAAACGTTTATTCCCACTTGAATCTGATTTTTGCTTAGCAGGCAAACAGGGCCAAATACAAGGGGCTCAGATCCCCTTTGTTGCACTCACACACTGAAGTCAGGGATAAATGAGCACAACCCTGCCAGTACCTCAGCCAGTGGCAGAAGCACCAGTGCCCCAGGTGCCCTCTTCTCTCCGCCGTGCACGTACTGGAGGTAGGAAAGTTGTTCTTGGCAGAAATTCAGTGGGCATCTGTGCATGTAATGGTCTTCATTGCAGAAGAGGTGAGAGAGCTCCTGGGAGTCACTCAGAATTCTGGTAAACAGCAGATTTTTGCAACATGAGATTTAGCAGCACCTCAGAGAACTTAAAGCAACTCTATTTCTAAATATTCACTCCACCAAATTCAGTGAAGCTCCTACAGTATTTGCTTTCAAAGAGACCAGGGCTGAAGTGGATCCAAGCCAGGCTGACACAATCCCACACATGTGTCTCTATCCAGCTGTGATTTTTGCCAGTGCCACTTCAGTCACAGACAGCAATGGAATAATTCCTGTCATGGCATTCTATTGACAGATATGTCTTACTTTTGTCTCCACTGCAGGAGACAGCACTGGGTTAGGCTCTGCAACTACACACCAACTACAGCTGGTCAGCAGAGAAGAGAAAAAACTCTGTTAGAAAAAGCCAATTTTTTGCAAGTCCTGCAGTCAGCACAAGATACTTAAGTGTCTGTATAAACCCCCAAAACCCAGTCCTCCTTCATTAAGTCTTTTGCTAAGAATCACAAAAGGCAGCACAAAAGAGAAAGATAGTCCAGTACTGTTACAGGAAAGAAAACATGAGACCAAAGATCACATTTCCAAGACATCAAAATCTAGAAGATAACCTTGGACAGATAAATATGTAAAATATGTCCCAGTAGCTCAGTTTGACACTCTCAGAAAACCACAATTTTCTGTCTCCTGATGCTCCCCCTTCCCCTTGCACCAGCACTTGGCCCCTCTGGCCACAGCCTGCCCTGGCTCAGCAGAGCAGTCACAGCACTTTTTGGGGGGCGAGCTGGAGAGAGAGTCCCTTTTGCAGCAGTTTTACTCCCTGATGTAGTTCAGGAGAAGAGAAGTCCTCAAAACCACTGTGAGGGAAAGAGAAGCAGTCAGCCATCAGGGCCAGAGCCATGGCAGCAAGCCTCACCTGTAGAAAACAGAGATAAAATGTTTCTCATTTGTGTTGCTGCTTTTAATAACAGCAGTTCCTGGGTTTTGTTTCTCAGGATTGCTCCTTATGCTCCCCAAAAGCCATGTCACAAACTGACAGGCTTTTAACATGGATGGACTGCATGGGACCCTCTCCAGACCTGCAGTCAATGCTTCCTCCTGGCCTTGCTGCACAGAATAAGCAGCTTTGGCAGGATGCTGTCCTACTCCATTGCCCTTTCCTCTGATGCCAGTTTTCTTCTCAGCAGCAGGCTGTGTTCTAAATTCAAGGAGCAAAAGCAGAGAAGAGTTTAACTCTACAATGCATGGTAGACTGCATGAGGATCTAAATGTTTACCAAACTACATGTCAGAGAGTAAGGGAGTGTTCATGCATTCAGTATCTGAGTAGTGCATGGACATACCTCTCCGTACCTCCTTAGGTCTCTTAAGCAGAATGAAACTCACAAGTGTAGAATGCATGTAAATAGCATTAAAAAAAATCAGAAGCTGAGCTGAATTCTAGCCAACCAAACCAAGTTTGTGGGGCTTTCTTGGGGGGAAGCCATAGAAAAGAAAATACAGGTGGGAGGTTTTTCAGAAAAGGTTCTCCAAGAAAGTTCATTACACTTTCAGTTGAGAAGTCACAGCTACAAACACAAAAAAAAAAGATCTCTATGACACAATCTCAGCACCTGTTTTCAAAGTAAAATAGACAAATATTTTACCCCATCAGCATAAATGAACAGCATATATGTCCTGCAAGAAGAGGGTGTGTTCAAGAAGAACAGCATTTTTTTTCATTCATAATCAAACAGTGGAATATTTTCAAACCCCATGAAAGAGTCTCTTCTGGGTGGGGTCAAGTATTGGACAAAGATTAAGATACATCTTTGCTACAACCAAGACCGCACTTGAGGATGTAAATTCTGTGTAGTTTAGTGCCATAATCCACTTCCATCCTTACTCTCTGCGTTACCATTTCCTCCCTTCCAGCTACACAGTATCCCATTCTCCACATGGTGCTTAGGGGCCTCCACATAGCAGCCAGAAGTTCCTTAATGCCCAGCAGCTCACTAGGGTTTCACCACACACCTCTACCCAAAGAGGGATGGCTGATGGAACTGGCTGCAAAGTGAGGGTTCATGAACTTCTTGCCTGACAAGGCACTGATGCAAGCATGTTCATGGGGCATTCCCAATTTGGAACCCGGGAAACTTGCCTATGCTACATGAAAATCCCAGCATTCCCAGTAGTCAAGTGGGTCAGAGTGTGAGCTGTAATGATGCACAAGCCACTGGCTACAGCACTTCTGCTGGTAAAAGGGTGTTCACCCAGTACCCACACCTGTGCCAGGAATTACCTTTCAGCAGACAGATCAGACCTCATGGCTCACCAGAACTCAACCACCTGGTAGAGCTAGCAGGATTGGGGCGGGTATGGACTATCTTCTACCCATCTTTACTCTTTCCCCTTAATAGAGAAACTTTCTTAACCAAGAGTCTCCAAAAACTTGTAGATTTGTACAATTCTGACACTCCCTCCCCTTCCAGGACATTCAGAGAAAAACTTCAGCACAGATACACATGTACACCTCCTACATTCATGTGCACACATTAACCACCTCTATGTCTTTACTGCTTTAGACACTGTGCATGAGATATTTGATGCAGACTCCATCAATACAACAAAACTTCCTGACTTTCACACCATGGAAAACTAGGACACTCAAAAAGAAGGCTCGTACAGTTCTTGGTCTGAAGCCCAGTGAAGCCAACAGACAGACATGCCCCTCTGTGGAGCCCTGAGAAAGGACAAGACTTTGAAGCTCACTGGGAAGGTTATAAAACTCAGTGGGGGAGATGACAAACAACCAGAAGACTTCCTGCCTGTGGAAAGTGCACTGGCGGTCATCTCTGACAGTTCGCACAGCAGCAGCATCACAGAGGAAAAAAGGATAGTCCCTCTGGTGATTAGATCTCAGGCCATTCCCATGTCCAAGCCAAAACCTTGAATTTCATTTCATACATTGATAAGGCACACCACAAACTCAGCGATTGATGTCATGTAAAAATCCAAACAAACAGACTGCTGAAGATAGACATGTGCTCAGCTTTAAGATCAGATTAATTTGGGGGCACCAGGGCATGTGAGAACAGCCACAACTAATTAACAGTTTAGGTGTCTGACACTTTAAAACAGTATTATTTCTAACAATATATCTCTTTTTCTTTTTTGTCCTTTTTTTTTTTTTTAAGAAAAAGTGCTTTTCTTAGCAAACTACTTCTTGGTGAGCTTTTCCAACAGGAGTGGAAGGAAAGCCACTAGACCTCATCCCACCACAATCTGGGATGGTGCAGAATGAACAAGTATTTTGACTCAAGGGTCAGGGTAAGGCTTCACAATCTCTTCCTCTCATTGTAACTTTAGAGAGCTTCTTGCCAACTGCTTCTGATCCTGCACACTGCAAGAGCTCTTAGTACAGCTAAGCATTGGTGACTCCTGATCCCTCCCCAGAAATCTCTTCCTCTAGAAAAACAAGTTCTTCAGATTAAAGGGAAATATTTAAAGAAACAGCAGGACCCAAGAGATAAAAAGCAGGTCTAGCTAAGAGGAGACTAGGGGTCCTATTCATAAATGCATTTCAGGTACCAGAGCAGTCAGTCACACTGGCAAGAACAAAGGCTAGCACAGAAAGTCAAAATTTCCTTGCTGAGCTTGGATAATTTAACTTAAATTTTAATTTAATTTATGTATGGGTACATAAGTTTTAAAAGCAGACAGATATTCTTGCTTTCTTTTCACATATCACAGCAAATCATTTCATTGCCATGACAGTGTAAAGAAAAAGATGTTACCAAAGAGTCAGTATATGAAGTTTCCTAAGATTACATAAAAACACCAAAGCAACAAAATAAAAGCATTTCTAACATTTTGTTGAATTCAAATCAACTTCAGCAGTTGACAGTGGAATGTCATTGTTCTGCCATGTTAGGACGCAGAGTGTCATTCTCTGTACTCATTTCCTTACAGATCCAATCCCACAGCAAGATTTTCATACATATAGATGCAGCCTCTATGAGCCCTTCCATCCAGCTCTAAGCCTCAGGATTATTTCCTGCTGTTTTTCAGGGAAACCAACTGCAAATACAAAACATGCATGTTTATTCAGGTTGTATTCAGTGCCCAATAGCTCACAGTTAAGAGAAAATTGGTGCCAATGGAAACAAGTTGGAAGACCAACACAGCAGCCCCCAAAAGACCCACCAGAGCTGTCAGCAAGTGAGGTGATCCACTAAAGAGTCAAGGAGTAATATTGAGACTAATAATGAAATTAATTTTTGCCAGATTTTCAAGGCATAGAGAAGATTTCTGGGCCTGTGACAGAATGGAAGAGAAATAATCAAAAAGGTCAATACAGGGAAAAATTAGCTTCACTGTGAAATGACATCTTAGCCTAGATAAACTGATTTTCTTGTATACATATAAGGTATATTAAATAGCCATCCAATACCTTAATAGAAAAATCAGTGTCCTTGTTTACTAAATCGCTGAAGAAATTACAGTGTCCTGGCATGTTGCAATTATAAAATAATAATAATTTTGGTGGAAAAATTAAACTAACAAAAGCCATGGTTTAATTTGTCAGCATTTTAGTCCAGCAGGAAAAAAAACAAAAACAAAAACAAAAACTAAAACAAAAAACAAAATGCACTCTGGCAAGGAGAACAAACAAACCTCTTAAGGGAAGTTGTTTCTCAAGTTGCATATCTGTGCATTAAGAACACAGCAACATTATAACAGGGAGCCAAAAGCCATATTTCATTAATTTCATGAATTTGCAAAGTAGTTGATGTCACTAGAACCACTCATTTCTCTTTTGTGCCGTTATCCCTTGCTGCTCAATTACTACACTTTTTCATTACTTACTGATGGAGCACTTAAAAAACCCCAAGCCAAACAAATTTCACAGCTGTGAATAAAGGAAGAATTTTCAGAAGATATTAACTCCCCCTCTGCCCCTATCCTGCAGAAATATTATTTAAAGAAACACAGAGCTAGGACTGGTGGAAAGCCTCCAGTCTTGAGTAGCTTCGTGGTATGGCCCAGAGACATGAGTCTCGTGACTCATGTCAGGAGTATGGTGGCACCTCCCCTTCCCTACCCCAGCATTACCCTCTCCAAACCATGGCCAATCCAGGCAGGATCATCAGTCTACGTGGCTCCCTTGCTGCTCAAAACATCCAACAATCTCAAAAATCCCATCTGGTGGAGGTCTTAGACCCAGCCCACAGAGTTTTCTCACCCCACGAGGGCCCAACAGTCACCTCCGCCTTGCCCCACCTCTGGCCCCTGTGCGGGTCCTCCTGCAGAACCCCCACTGGTGCCTCCTCTCCCACTCTCCTCGTGCAGGGAAGAAGTGAAACAAGGGGAGTCTTGAGTGTGGAACAGTTGTTTATATCTTTGTGCAGGGGAAATCTGGGATTATTTATGGAAATTCAGATGTTGCTAAATAACAGATGCTCTTTTGAGAAGGAAAACTTCTTTTGTTTTGCAGGGAGGGAGCGTTGGAGGGGATTATATTTAAGACAATTTAGAAAAGAGCTGAATGTTTGCTCCAGAATACAGAGGAACTTCACTGAAATAAAACAAACATGCATTCCATGCAGTACCTACCGTCACTGGACTTTGTGGCACCCAAGCAAAACATGATAAAAAAACATCACCTTCTTCATTGCCAAAAAATAAACCAAAAAAATCCCTAAGACTTTATAACAGCTTGGGCTGTGCCCTCTAGAGAAAACTTGCTCCCTTTCATGTTATTGCTGTGCTAAGCATGGCAGAAGAAAGGCACACGCATGTAATAAACAAAGAATTAAAACTGCACTGAAATCACAAACTTCACATTAAAAACTTAAACAATAAAAATGCAGAGTGCAGCAGAGCATGGGAATTCCAGCTAATTTCTCCAGCTCAGCTATACCAATTTGCCTTCTGCCTGATCAACACAGCCCTTCTCCAAGTTTGGTCTATAAACATCTAACAGCTCTCATTTTGACTTTTTTTTTCATAGTGGAGTTTTCAGACAAATATCTTCCTGTTAAATACTGTATTCCATCCTGGTATGATTAAGAAGACTTCATATTTTACTGATTTTACTATAAATGTTCTCTTTTTTGGGATGATATTCCTAAAATCTGGCCCCCAGGAAAAGATTATTTGAAGCATATGCAATTTATTCAATTTTCTCATTTTTAACTTCAACTTTTAACTTAAAATGGTGCTTTTTCTTGTAAATGCAATATATTTGACCAAATTATTTCCTGCTGGAAAGACTTCATACATTTTTTCCCACAATTTAAGAGTGCAGCAGCATGAGTTGCCACTGCAACAAACAACATACCCAGAATAAACATTAGTAATGCAATTAAGCTGACCTGTGACATTTTGAAGACACTTTAGATGCCAAAATCACAACACTTGCTTTTATCAAAAGGGTTTCTAGACATGCCAGGTCTTTGAATTAACAGTAAGTCTCCCTCCATAGTGCAAATGTTTGAGCAAAGCCAAGAATGTTTAAGAGAATGGTGCAGTGTGGATCCACACATGGATCTGCTCTGAAGAATTACACATTGATTTAGTGGGTATTGGGAATTTAGAAGTAATCAGCTAACAAAACCATCAGCCTAGAACTTGGAAGACTCCAGTCTGAAAATTCAAGCCTGCTGTCACGGACTTCTAGAGTGACAAAGTCACATTTAGGGCACGTCTACACTGTGAAATGTATCCACAAATCAGCACAGGCTCTAGCCAGTTCATTTGTACTGAAGGAGATGCTGAAGGCTACCCTGTAGTGCCTCCATACTAAGCCTATTCACCTGCAGCACCCCTGTCTGCGCTCTGAGATAGTCACTCATACAATCCCTGTCCAGCTATGGATGGAAAGCACAAATGGAGCCATAAGTGGGATGCTTGGATACCTCTTAGAGGTATCCAAGAGATACACCAGCATCTCTACTGATTGTTGTCTTATTTCCACATTGCTCTTCCCAAATGGCTGCAGCAGCCACCTCCAGAAAGCTGAGCCATACAACCCTCATTCATTATACCCTTCTGGTTGCCATAGGTTGGACTGGGTTTAACAGCTTCTTTAGGCATCCCCCAAAGTTTGTTTCCAGTCTGTGAATTTCTTCTCTCTTCCCCTCTGTGAAGTTTTTCTCTCTTCACAGCTACTGTGAGAGTGGATACACTATTGGATACAAAGCACTAGACCTGGTGGTCTGCATAAGGAGCTGTGTAAGAAGCTGAGGAGGTTTGGGACCACAGGTGTGGCTTCACACTATATTACACAGAAATTACACCCATTTTTTATCACAGTGTTGTTTTCCTGTGAAACTTTTTCTCTAGCATTTTCAATCCAGCAGTCTTCACTAAGTACAGAGAAAGAGAAAAAGAAATTCTCACTGAGATGGCCGAACATACAAAAGAAAAAGTTTTGAAGTGAAATTTTAGTTGGGAAAAAAGGAATTATTTCATTGAAAAACAGAGACATGGGGCATGGGGGTGAAGTGTAGGAAAGCCTTTCAGTAGGATATCCAGGTTCTTTCTAGATCCAGTTTGTAAAAACACCTGCTAATTCAGCGCAACCATCCCCAGCCAGGTGGAAAGCAGAGCTCAAAACAGAGCAGCAGTGAGCTGGCATGGCAGGACTGGGCTGCAGGTGAAAGGCAGCCACACAGCACCCTCAGTGCTCCCTTTTTTTTTTTTTTTTTTTTTTCACAAATCATGATGATCATCACACACCCCATTTAACCTTGTACCACAGTTGTCGTGTCATTGCCACTCATTCTGGCAGTGCAGTACATAACCTGTGACAACAGGCTAAATTAGTCAGCCTTTGTTACAGTGACTATAGATGAAACATAACAGTGGAGAAATTCTGCCCAGCATTGTCATCTGTAAAAGTCACAGAGCTGCTTTTAAAATAAAATATGAATTCAAAAGACTTCTCAGATACATTTCAAAATGTTTCCACAGACTGGGTGCCACATAAAGGTGCAGGCTTTCATCTAATAGAGGTGATGGCTTTATAAGGTAAAGAATTAGGGAAACAATATCTAGCTGCATCTGTCAAAATAGAGAGAGACACACAAAAACAATAGCATAGACTTCCCCATTCATCCTAAAAAGGCTGAAGCATTAATGCCTCTAAATTTAAACTGTGCCAGAATCCAAAATACACCAGGCAGTTTTTCTACTTAAGCTAGAACTTAGCAAGTATTAGGTAAAAAAGGACACTCACCAAGCTACTCAAACTGCATTGAGACGGTCAAAGAGCTGTTTCCAGGAATAATTCACATCAAATAGGGTAATAAGTACAGCTCTTGGGATTTACGGTTGCTCTGTCTCTTAGGTTCATCCTGGCTCATAGCTTGAGTTGAAACCTTCAATACAATGAGGCTTCTTGAAATATTTGTTGATTGCAGGAAAATAAATGGTACCCAGCTCTTGCAGGCACATTGGTTTCTGTTAATATGACCTCGTTCCAGAAAATGTTCACTGATTGTAGTAAACGCCTTGATTACTGAAACAAAAATGGTCCTAAATTAAAATACAATAGGTATATTAGGAAATCTCTCTTAGTAGCAACATATTAGTAACATCAAATCCTGCCAACTCTTACATATGCACTTCATTGTAAACTCATCAATAATCCCAAATTAAGCACATCTAGAAGTGTTGAAAGGATTGGGGCCATCAGAGAGTCATCCTCTGAGTACTGACAACCTAAGTAATGCGCTAGCTTCAGCTAGACTACTCAGAGCTGTAAGACAGACCTCAGGCATGAGACAATGGCAGCATCAGACTCCCACTTGTGACTGGATACTGACACCCTTACAGCTAAGATATAAGTCTACCAAGTGGTGTCCTTGGCACTTACTCTGCAAGCATGCAAGTTCACGGATAACTTCAAGATTTCAAACTATCTTGATTCTATTAAACCAAACCACAGACTCAGTTTTTACACCAGACATGATTTTTGGTAAACAAGTGCTGCATATAAAACACTTTCCAACTTCAGAGTGATAGGACCTAGCTTCAAAGTAAGTGTTTTACATGTAAATATACAGCATTAGTACAAATCATCATTTTTAATACAGATCATTTTAATAGGGAACAAGCAAAAATGTATTGAGTTTAACAGCATGAGAGTGCCTTAAGTGCAGAACCATCAGTAGTTCTCATCTCTACAATCTTATGGTCTAGATGAGAGAAGAGGCAAATAAAAACCAAGAGTACCTTACAGTGGGAGGGGGAAACAGTTAAATTCTTTGAATTCAGAATGAAATATCATATTTAGATTAAGACATTCTAATGAAAAGTCAATTTGACTTGTCAGAAGAATAATTTGGATTTAAGATTACATATAATTGCCTTTTCATTATAAATCTGTCACATATACACCAGCCTGAAAATGAGAATCTCTTAGATGTGCTGAACCTAAAAATAAGCATTAAAAAATTAAGAGGAGAAATTTTAAGATGTTTTTATTTTTAAACTGAGTATGAAGCAATAGCAGACTAATTTCATATTCTAGAAGTATTTCATTGATTGGTTGTCTTCCCTTAAATCCACTTAAATATTCAAGTATTTGTATGATATTTTTATTTAGTACACTGCCATGGGGCTGGTGACATGTGTATCTACTTAGGCCAAGATGACATTTTGTATTGTTACAGGATGAGAAAAACTAAACAGACACCCCTTAGATCTTTGTCCCCTACTGTGAGACAAAAATCCCATAAGAGCCATCAAAGCACAATGTGGCCTTAAAATAGCAAATTAATAATCAAAACTACCCAACGCATTCATCTTCAAAATGATCCCAGAATGCACAGCCTGCCTCTCCTCACAGAGGCAGAGGATCAGGGGTTGATAATGTTAGAGGGCTTGTGAACAGGAACCAAGTGCAAATTTGTCAAGGAAACAAGATAGGGTTGGCTGCCCAGTTACAGAACCAAGCTTTTCTTTCTTTAAGTGCTTGAATGAGAACATTTTAGAGGAAATTCTACCTATAAAATTAGGATCATGAGAAGAAACATTTGTGGTATTGCATAAGAAAGGCAGTTTTGCTAGTTGACAGGAATATAGCATAGCTTAAATGAGTCTTCATTCACAAGAGGTCCATCCCATGGGAAATGCCATTGGACTTGCTAGACACACTTTGCAATTCTCTGAACAGGAGACGAGATTTTCAAGAACATTTATGACTCAGCTGCTTTCACTGTGACACTGGAAAATAACTCGTGGTTCCTTACGTATTGACAGTTTAGTTCCTGTCAGGGAGAGAGGATTTCAAACATCTTCACAA
Source organism: Acropternis orthonyx (assembly GCA_035583155.1). Lineage (NCBI taxonomy): Eukaryota > Metazoa > Chordata > Aves > Passeriformes > Rhinocryptidae > Acropternis > Acropternis orthonyx. Next base: position 100,818,800 of record JAWWEU010000081.1, read on the forward strand.
CTGTGTCAGAAAATAAGAACAGGCAGATATTCAAGGATCACAATGGCAGACTTTCAACAACTGGTCCACTTTCTATCTAATTGATAGTGAATTTTCCTCTCTTTAACCAACACTGCCACAGTAACATTATTATACAAAAATGACAACAGTGCACCTCACTGAAGAATAAAATTAGCAGGAAAATTCACCTCCAACGATAGGATAAGAGTGTATTTCCTAGACTAAAGCTCCCAGGTTTGTAACAAGAGAACCAAAACATGAAATGAATGTACAGAGTAATCAGGCAGAAGCGTTTTTAAAGCACAGTGACATTTTCACTTTATCTAGACCCTTTTAGGTGATGTCATTTAGGGTGTAACAGCTGGATGTAACCTCCAGGGCAGTTGTGTTCCCTGTGGCCTGACATGTTACACCAAGGCAGACTCAAGGAAAGGATAACATGACAGGACTCATAGTGGCCTCCCAGGAACCAGCTGCAAAAGAGAATGGCAGTGTACAAATCAATGATGCAACATGGACCCCATGACAGAGATTCACTTCAAGCACCATTCAGCCTCTCACTGAGAAACTTTGCTCATTATTACACATTCAAGGTAATGAAAGAGCTACCGACTGACAGATATTCTCCTCTTGTGAGGCATGATGGGCAAAATATGCTGGAAGTGTAAGGAAACGCAGAAAATGTAGTCTGAGCATTTGGCAGAGCTAGGATGGGTGTTCAGTTCTTTCTTTGGACTGTGTGAGAGCTAAACACATGGCAGTGACAGGCAGAGCACTGCTAAGTCACAAGGAGCCTTGTGGCCTTGGAGCACGTGCTTGCCGTGTGGAGGTCATTCAGTGATTCTCACCAGCAGAAAGGTCAGAGTGAAGGGGAAGGGGGCAGTAACTGATTTCAAAAGAATAAGGTGAAAGCAACATACTTTTTCCCCTTAAAACTGATGCTGCAGTAACAATCAACCCAACCATTTTACACAGAGATCATAGCTGTCAGACTCTACCTTCTCTATATCTCCCAGCCCTACCTACATATGTCTAAGGCCTAAGTCAGCTTTAGGCTTCTCTTTACATCACATCTCAAAACCATTACGTGCCTGGTCTGAAAACATAATAAACCCCCCAACAAGAAGCCACCCACCCTGTGACCGTTCATGGTTTTCCTAAGGCCCCAAAGTTACTTTCCATCTTACTAAAATATAGTGGCATGCACAAACTCACCCAGCCCTTTAGCCCTAGGACTCTGTCTCTTAATCACAAACATCTGGTTTTAAAGCATTTCCGCTGCTACTCTGTGCTAAACTTAACAGGTCTGGTAAAGCCGTAAGTACTATTAAAAACACCCATACCAGCTTGCGTGCATTTCTCTTTAAAGCTTTTAACTTGAGGCTTTGGGTTTGCTCATAACTTTGCTGTTTGTTTCACATCCTTTTGTCTAGAAACCACTCTTTCTGCTCTCCCTCAGCCCTAAATCTCCACTCTGCTCCTACCTGCTTCCCTAATCCACATGTCAGAAACACCAGTAATCCCTTCCCACTAGTACCCACCCCGCAAGCATGTCCAGCTTGGATGTAACTCAGCTAATCAGCTGTGTGTTTAACACATTTCCAGCCTGTGGAGACAGAGAGAACAGATGGCATCCCCACCTAAACCCAGCCAAGTCCTTGCCTAACCTACCACAAGGGCGTGTGTTATGGTAAAT
>JAWWEU010000081.1:100820595-100842254 GCA_035583155.1 Acropternis orthonyx
GAGAACAGATGGCATCCCCACCTAAACCCAGCCAAGTCCTTGCCTAACCTACCACAAGGGCGTGTGTTATGGTAAATGCATGATGGCCCTCTCTCCCACTGTGGAGCCCAACAGCCCAAGTCACCACTGGAGTCCCATCTGATGGCATTAGGCAGTTCCCAGCATGTCCCTACAGAAGTGCCTCCTCCATGTGTGAACTGGAGCAGGACTGAACTGTTTCAGCCCTACAGAAGTAAAACTACTGACTCCAGTAAGAGAAGGGATTATGGTCTTTTTCACAAGGGAAAAAAAGAGCCTTAGAAAGTCTTAGTAGATATATCACTATAAATGGACGGTGAAAGGGGATCAAAGGATTTACGGGATGAATCTGTCATGAGATGTAAAGAAGAGAGCACAACAGGAAGCAAATAACTCAGAGAGTTACTGGCAATGCCTGCAATGGCCTTCAGCACAGAATTCACTCAGAGAGACTGAAAAAGATCTATAAGGAGCTGGAAGAGAAATACTGTGCATCAGTGCATGGGTGGCAAATGGTGAGATGGAGAGGATTGTTCTCTTACTAGCCAGCTTTGTGAAATTGTTCTACCAAGATCTGGCAACCCACTGTTGGGTTGAGCTGATTGCTACAGTAAAGGTTCCTCCAGAGTTTATAGTGAGGCTGCTGTAAACAAATGCTTTTTAACTAAAACCCATATAAACAAGACATCCACTAACACACTCTCTCTTCCAGCAATTGTACACTGTCAAATGGCATGTGAGCTCTGAACAGTTACTCATATTCAGAAGCAGGCAGTGCTTTTCAGCTTCATTTTGTGACCCGAAATCAGTTTTGACCACCCCAGGGCAAGTTAGAGCTGACTCAAGCCCAGAGACTTTTGTTCGCACATAAGACAATGGCAATTCTCACCACAGGGAGAAGATACCTACAGACACTGGAAATCTAACATAGCAAGAGCAGAACTGTTTGAGATACTAAAATCTGATCTTTCTGCTTTGTAGGAATAGTACCGTAGTCATCCAGCTATCATACATCATTTATTGATTCTCTTAATAAATGTAGATTTGTAGCCACATCCTCATCAGACAGCAGCAATACATGCTATTATGTGAGATGACCTAAAACAAAGAAGATGAATATAGCAGTGTTTCTCTAAATGCAAATCTAATTGGGACAGAGCAAAAATACATCAGAGAGAGAAAATTCATCTGTATCTTAAGGTCAAAATATTTTCCAGAATGTGGATACCAAATGTCAAGCTAGTCAGAAGTCCCAGAATAAAAGGCAAATATTAGATTATTCTTCTGTCAACTCTTTTTTTTAACACATCAATCAGCAACCAAAGCTTTGCGAGTCCTCAGACATTACTTGCAGTCTCAGGGGAATCAGCAATGGTATTTACTGGGGCTTTCTTCACATGCTCAAAAAGTCAAAACCAATGTCCTGATCTGTAACTAAAGCACAAACACTGTCTATCATGTGCAGATCAGTCAGAAGATGCCACACAACTGTTGTGTGTGCTTCAACATTGAAATGCATTTTGTACTCAGCTCATGTCATGGTTTTCAAGATTACACTCTTTCTGTGAACTCCAACAACCTGTCATCCAGAATTGAGGCATATTTAACTAAACCAGCTGTCTTCATAAGACACCTACTTAACTCCAGCAATAAATACTTCAATACAGTAACAGAGGGCTATATTAAAAGCTAGTGATGATTTATAAGACAGCAGAGCCATAATGACTGAGAAAACAATATCAAAATGGACATCAGGAGATAATCAGGTTCACCTTCTGTCCCTGAGACTCTCTGTCATTCCTTACTGACATTTGCCTGAGCTATTTTTGCTCCAGATTTCAGCCTAGTGCTCCGTAGACAATTAATTCTAGTCTTTCACAGTCCTTTCTGTTGGAATTTTTTCTAATATCTACCCTGCACCTTTGTTGTTACAGTTTTAAAACCTTTGAAGATCACCCTTATTCACCAGAGACTTGGAGAAAAAGTTACTCCTTTCTGTTTTGCAACTAGTCATTTAAACACTTGAAAACTTTAATTCTAGCTCGTCTCAGCCTCCATTTCCTTAAGCTAAGTAACCTTAGTGTTTGAACTTTTCTTTTAGTTCCTGTATTTTTAGTTCCTATATTTAGTTCCTGTATTTTTGTTAGTTAAGTCATTTTTTTTCTCCTGAACCGCTGTCATTTTTGTTTAGTTGAAATGCCCCAAACCAGACACAGCACTCTATCTGAATCCTAACCATTTTGGAACAGAGCAGGAACTTCCTTCACATGTCTTGCAGGCAAAAACTAGTTCACAAATCAAACTACAAAGTCCTTTATTTTTTATTTTTTTATCAAAAAAACACAGCAATCAAAACTTTCTATTCAAATTGTGACACAAAACAATCCTTAGATACTTTTCAGCAAGAACCGTTGTTCTTTTCCTGTTTTTGTAGCTCTTGCTTAACTACACTACCCCAGATTTATAATAGCAACTACTACTCTACTGAACTCAAAACTAATGAATTCAATCCCATTCCCTCTGGCCATCTCTCTAAGCCCATTCTCCAAGCATCTCCTTGGTTAACCCAGTCACTACTTTACACTCCTACCTCTAATCAGAACAACAGTTCTACAGACTTATTTCATTCAAAAATAATGGCATAGATCTCTCAGCTGCAAATCACAGTTTTATGGATTTTTTACTACAGTAAGGAAAAAATTAAGCAAAGCACAAATGAAGGAAAATGAATGAGAAGAAAGATAAGAAGCTTATAGGCAGCTGTCCTTCACCGCCCCACACTCCTGCCAAGTGTCTGATAACATGGAATATGACATGCTAGATAGGGAAAGAAGACATTAAATGGTCAAGAATAAGTGTCATGGGCAGAGACAACAGAGGTGGAAAATCTGTCCCTCTTCAGGAAGAGTAAGAAGAGAAGAATCCTATATCTAGATTGCAATTAAAAAACCCATACTTTTCTAAATGCCTTGCATATTCTAACCATGAAGCAGTAACATTCAGACAATTTATCCCCATAACCTGTGGTCAGCATGACTACTCAAGCGTGGAGGAAATCCTGGCAGCTGATAAAGACAAAGACATTCATTACTTTGTTTATCCCTGAGACAACTGTTCTAGCACATAGCTGCACATGGAGAAACAGCAGAATTAAATTAACCAGTTGACTGTTCTCGACCATGTCAAACAAAGACAGAGATTTGAAAGCCATAAGAGGTTTTTTGGGTTTTTTTTTCATAGCTCAGCTACCATCTGAGCTGGTACTCACAGTCATGTCAGTAAAACTTGGGACACTTACTGTGCAAAACCCTGCAATCTCATGACTCTGAATAGGGTCTTTCTCAAACATGATCACTTGACAGGAGGTATCTGTACAAGATATGGAATGCCCAAAGCTAAAAGCAAAAATCAGGCTCCATCAGCAGTTTTAAACTATACTAAAAATACATGATCTCATTTTTTGATTCCTCATTGTCCAGGTGCAATGTCCACTTAAAACTCTTCCCATTGCTGGGGATTTCAAGACATCTTTACCTACGGTACCACTGCCTATAGTCTGGCCTCTCCCTAAGTGTCAAAGTTAACACGTCTCTCTCCTCCATCTGTCCAAACTTCCAAGGATGTAAAAGCTTTCTGATTCTTACTGCCTTTCCAAGTATGGTTGAAACTGGCCAACACATTCTAAGAGCCTGGTAGTATTAAAGGAATATACTGGAGGACATAGGGATCTCCAGAATATGCAGGTAACAGTTATTCAGATTTTATGAGTGATTTCTGAGCTGCTCAGACTCAACTTCATTGATATCAGCAGGAAGTTTGCTGAAGGATGTCGTCTCCCAGGCTCCACAAACAATGTCTTCCTACCTACACTTTGTTTTGTTTATCACATGAGGTTTGCACAGAATTAGATAGCTGTTAGGCCTCAATCTCAATTTAATAAAAATATATGTCTGCATATTGATTATTATGGGAATACTTGATATTGTGGACCTCTCCAAGTCCCCATCCTAAGACCAGAATGCACTTGTCTATTCATGGTTCCTGGACTGGGGAATTATTCTGCTTTGTGATTCTGTGGTTATTTTGTCTTTTTGTTCTACTTGCCATCTAATTCAAAACAAGACATAAGTCTAGGTTTTTGGCAAATGCCAGGCAGAAAACCTTGTCTGTAAGAAAAGAGGAATAATCATTTTGACAGGTAGAGGTCTTTGAACTGCAAAACTTCATCCATGGTTTTAGCACACACTTTGAAGACAAGACAGATGTTAAAGACAGGGAAGTGGAAAAACAGGGGCAAAAAGTAAGATGGGTTTACCAAAGACTGAACTTTTCAGAATAAGACATTTTCAGATTACATAAATGAATCCGTTTTCCTATATCTGGTCTTCATTAAAGTTCTTTATACAGTGTCATATGGGAAAAGACTGTGATGTAGAAAATGGGAATTGCATTCAGCAATTGTAAGAGGGTAAGAAACTAACTACAGGGAAGGATGTGCTGACAGCAAAACAATTGGTCTGAGGGGGGAGGTTTCCTTGGAATTCTTCAAGGAACTATACTTTTTCATTCATACCCCTAACTTAAAAAGCAATGTCAGAATCAAGAGGATAGACAGAGGGTCAAAGAGTGGCTTGCACCATCTGCAATGTATGTATTTTAGAAGATAATGTGTGGCTTGGTATGCTGTGGAAGCTGCCAATGACAGTAAGGGTAAGTCCACTGGATACCCACTGGTACTACTGAACCTGCTGGCACTTTTTTGGGTGGAGGAAGGTGGACATGGGGAAGGAATTTCATAGTTTTTCTCCATCTGGATGTTGAGAAGAACTAGATGACCTTGAGCCATGGAGCTCTGCAAATCAGTCAGCATTCAGCAGTGCCAAGCATAAGGTCAGGCACTTAGGAATCCCTACAATTTTTTTGTCATAGACTGGGATTTCTCTAGTTTGATGAGCAGCAGAAAAAATAATGAGTAAATCAATAACAGGAGGAGCAAGAACCACACTTATGATGTCACTGCATAAGAAAAATGTGGTCCTGATATATATATTTTCCTACTCAGCAGGAATACAAATTTCATTATACAACACTTCTATGAAACCACCTCAGTAATATCATATGGACCCAGTCATACACGAAAACACAGACTGGAACAGGTGTGGGTTCCTAGGCTGGATAAAGCTAAGCTGATTTGGCTTATATACCCTACAAAAAAAGAGGTTAAAGTCAGATATAAATGTTATCAGTGAAAAACAGCAGGGAAAATCAAATGCAGATACTGATAAAAGTTACTTACGCTCTAAGACAAGATTAGCATAACAGCAAAAGTTATAGAATAATCATTAATACATCTTAGCTGTAGATTCACTATTTTAGAAACAGAGAAATAGTACTCTGATTCTAACCCCAAACTTAATAATAACCAATTACAAGATGCAATAGACTCAGAAAGTTCATTCTAGTCCAGTACTTTCCTATTCTTCCTAATAAATAGACATCGTAGCCTTGTAGCACTGAGAAAATAACTAAACCCATCATGTTATAAAGCTGACAAATTAGGTGGAGAAAGCTGACAAACTGAGGCCTACCTCAGGCCAAATTAGTAGGGGAGGTATTGATTTTTTCTTACATAGTACAGTATGAGGGAGACATGTAATCTATAAAGCTGGTTTTCTGCATTTCATGCCAAGTATTTTTCTTAAGACCTGCAGGCTTGACTGTATAATCACTAATCTTTCAAAGTGACTAGCTTCAGTCAGAATTACATACAGGCTAGGTCAGCCACCTGAATTAGTTTTTAAAAAATCCACAAGACATTAATTCAACATCATCAAGACTCTCTGTGAAGCCCCAGTGCTAGGCTTTGCAGGGAGGAATTTTCCACTTTTTAATTTCAGTTTGAATAAATAAATTTAAAAGGCATTCTATAGTGATCACATGGTAAGAAATAACAATTTGCAAAACAAAAAATCATGAAGCAATTGAATTCCACAGTACTTTAGTTGAAGCCGCATTAGTTCATGCTGTATTCTGGACTAAAATTTGTATTAAAGGACAATTGTATGCAGAAGTTGAAATGTGGGAAAAGTTAAGTGTTTTGTAATAGGGGTTTATTCCCAGAAACAATGATGCTACTCTGGTGATCTATTAATTTAAACTACTTCACTCCTCTTTAGGCAGTCCCCATTTGTTTATTTATAGATCATTCATTTATTAATACTATTTTCCACCAACTGAAAGACATCTTCACTATAGAGCTGGAGGGGTGTGCAATGCAAGAATAGGACAGACTGAAGATGGCAAAGTGTATGTTTTCCAAGAAAAAAAATTCATTTGTTACAAATGTTTTCCTAGCCAACAAAGGCGAGAAGGAATTACTATCAAAGTCCTTAAAAGGCTCCATGCCTACAAATAAGCACATGGGTTGAAACTGAAACTCTACACAATCACAATAGTTCATTTGAGAACTTGGAAAGTGCTACCTTGTTATGTGCACACACTGGCATCCAACAAGACATTACGAAGATTAGGAGGCAATGTCCCTCATTGCTTTTGTGGTCTTTATGGGGCACATGGCACTGTACCTCATTACCTGTACAGTGCTTCTGACAGTAGAGTCTGCATCAGGGAAAACAACTACTCCCACAGAAGAAAAGGTTGTGGCAAGCTTAGATATAACTAGAGAGGAACCAACTGTTGCAAGCCTTCAATATTTTAAGGGATTTATAAGAAAGATGGAGGAGATTTTACCAGGATCTGTAATGATAGGACAAGGGTAATGGTTTTAAACTAGAGAAGGGTAGATTTACATTCAACATAAGGAAGAAATTATGTACTATGAGGGTGTTGAGACCCTGGAACCGATAGCCCAGAGAACTTGTGTATGCCCCATCCCTGAAGGTGTTGGCAGTCAGGTTGTGTGGGACTTTGAGCAACTTGATCAAGTGAACATGTTCCTCCCCACAGCAAGGGGGTTGGACTACCTGATATTTAAAGGAACCTTCCCACACCAGAATTCGATGATTCTATGTTTCTGTAAGTGTCCAACTGAAACATTCATCTTTCAAAACTAAGAAGTTTCATGCCCTTACACAGATTGTATCAGAAAATCTAATTTCTCTTACTATAAAGGAGGCTTAATAACTCTAAAATCCTAGGAAAATTAATCCAAAAAGTGAATCTTACTGTAAGTTCTTTTCATGTCTTTCTTTGTTTTTACAGTTAAAGGGTGTTTTTCCCCTTTTTTCCTAAATTTAGATGCAAAATAAATAAAAAAAATCAGCAGAATCCTACTAGTTTAACTTCTGCTTAGTTCTGTAGATCTTTCCTACTGAATAAAGAGTTCCAGTTTTGCCATATAAAAGAATACCACCACTATCCTAATTAACACTCCATCAGCTAATATGAAGATACTGTACTCTCCACAGAGAGTTAATGCAGCCTATTAACTCTGTAAATTAAGGAGACAGGTGAGAACATTTCTGTAGAAAAAAATTCCTTTCTGAGGTCTCTGCCAAGAAAACCTGCGAAAAGTCAAGCTAAAGTTTACCTTTACTTTTTCCCATAGCTGTTTTGGTTGTCGAGTACAACACAGTGTGTGCAGAAGCAGCATGTTTGAACTAGATACAGCTAAATCACCCCCATTTGGAGCAGGGATCAAAATCTACCAGCTTAGAGACAGTTATAGACATTTAATCAAAGTCACCCAGTCCTGTGCTCAAAATTGTACTTCAGATTCACCTCACATCAAAGGGTTTCAGATACATTTTGCCAACTAATGCTCGAACAAAGGACTCCATGGTCAAAAGTCACTGCTTTAATCCTCTTTGAGCCTCTGAACCATTGTATGACTTTGGGCCTAGCTTTTAACTTCATTACACCTCAGTCAGCTCAGATGGAAAAGTAGGTAGGAAAACACTTCACTTAGAACCAGATGCTCCAGCTAAGCCAAATTCCACTAAAAATAAAGGAACATACAGTTTCCTTAAAGCAATCACCACAGTCAATAAAATGTGCTGTGGGAGAATGCAAACAGAATATAAATCATAAATTATGATTTGTTAAACAAAAAGAAACAACACAAACAGGACATACACAAAAACATTAGGTTCCACAGAACAAAGCCAGCCCTTAATCCTGCATTTTGCAAATGTGCATATATATATATTCTTTAATCACATTAGGTACTTGGAATTCAGTTGTATGCATAAATAGAAAGTCTTGAGATATAGAGATATAGATATAGATATAGATATATATCCATAAAGTGTGAAAGTGAATGTTTTCCATGCATTGTAAATTTAATGTCAGATTTATTCTATCCTTCCTAGCATATGCATAAAGCAATGAAGAACAAATAGGAAGAAAATAATTTGCATCACACCTATCTGTAATGTTCAGAACACAAGCTGATATATCAAACACAGTGCTAATGTTCCTATGCACATCATTCTTTCTCACTGGTTTAAAACACTCAGCTTACTTATTTTTCCTGCTTATTTCACCTCTGCCTAGAGTTGTGCATCCTTGGCACAGAGATCATTTTTACACATGTCGAGAAAGTTGCTGAGGTACCAAATAGACAGACTCTTCTTAGTGTAGTCTGTATTTTTTCCAGGTCCACAGAACAAGCAAAGACAAATAGAGATTGTATTTTAAGTGAGTCCGTAAGTCTGGGAAAATTATTTGGTTAAACATTTTTTTCCCCCAAAAGACAAATCAAGGCAAGACGCTACTTCTTAATCATCACAGGGTATGGAAATTGTGAAACAAGAAACAGTAACTGTTTTTAATTTTGTAGTGGGTTTTTTTTCCCCCTATTTCTTTAGCAAGTCCCTGCAGGAAACAACCCAATGAACGTTAGAAACTGCAAGTTTGTTCTGCAGAACTTGAATCTCCCCTCAAGTCTTGCATTTTTCAGCTAGTATTTCAGTGCTGGCCTCATTTCCAGTCTTTACTTCTGTTAAAGCCTGAAGAGTATTTCACCAAGGAAGAAAAGTAAAAGAAGAACTCAATGGCATGTTTTTGCATGTAACACACACAGGACTCAGTGCTTTAGTTCTTATCCCCAACAAGGCTGCTGAAGAGTCAATACAACAGGGATATTGTAGTATTGTCCACCCCTACCCTATCTAATATGAGGACTAAAAAAAGTGATTTGCTTTACACACATAGAAAAGCAGCAGCTTCCTTTGCATAACGCAATTTCCCCTGTCATCCATAGACCTTTTTATTACCAGTTCTGGAAAGGAAGGTCACTACATTTTAATGCTGGGGGACTTCCTTTGAACAGCAGCACATGTAAATTGGTCAAAATTATTCTAAATAATACAATTGGGGGGCACAGAAATAAACACAATATGTTGGGAAGACTCCATACAGCTTTTGTAGAAGGAAGTCACATGCTAGTGTAGCTCATGGAAGGATTCAAGAAGTATGGACATGGGGAGATCAAATGGATTTGATAATTCTGGTTTTCCAAAAGTGTCTCCCAAAGGCAGAATGGCAAATGAAATATAGTGTAAACAAATGCATGTGTGCTAAACAAATCCTGACTTAAACTTTAGTACTGCCCTTTAGAGACAAGGTTTTAGGATCACACTAGTTAATTCCATTCACCTGACTGCCCCATAGTCATCAAAAAAGCAAATCAAATACCAGAATTTGTTAGGTAAGGAATAGACATCAAAACAATTGCATTAGTCTATATGCATCTATCTGCTGAATACTGAATATAGTTTTTATCCCACCATCACAAAATGGATATAACAAAGCCAGAAAAGGGCCACAAAAAGCCAACAAGGCTGATGAAAAGCATGAAGAAATTTGTGTAAAATAACTGGTTTAAAAGACTAGGACTCTTCATCTTGAAAGAGAGACAAATGACAAAATTACAAGTGGAAAGGAGGATATGGGTGAAGATGTCATTATACCCAGTGACATAGGAAGTAAAAACATCAAAAGAAGTTGCCAGGTGGTAATTTCAAAGTAAATAAAAGAGAACTATATTATAAAGCACCATATGCTTAAAATGGAGAAACATTATCAGAGCATTGTAGACGTCAAAATTTCCATTGTTAAAAGACATAATCAGATCAATTCATAAAAGAAAAATCTTTCATGAGCTGTCGGATGTCAAGGTACCCACTGCTGGCTCAGGAAACGACTGAACTACATCTCACTGAAGCTTGAACAGTGCACCAGGGAGGTATCGTTACAAGCTGCCTGGTGGGTGGCAGCCAGCACTGACAGAAGTCAGACCATTGAGCTGTCTGCACGTGAGGAATGCCTGTGCTGCTTCTGCTCGTGGTCTCTTATGGGTCTGCTTCAACAGTCAATCCATAAACGCCAGATTGCATCATTCCTCAATAGATGACATCATGGCATAGGGAGGTTTGGGACCCCATTCTGTTACCAGCCAGGCTGGAATTTGCAATGTCAGCATCTTATTCAGTGGAAACAGCAAAGGGGTTTTGCTGCCTTTGGTAGGGCACAGCTCTCCCACCTTTGACTCTTTGTTATATTGTTCTGTGCATCTCTCCACAGACTTTTTTCCGCAGGACTGTGCTGACAGGAACAAAAATACATTCATTTCACTGACGCTTCCCAAGGGAAGGCATGTCCTAAACAACATCATTTTCAGCAGCCTTCTTTGTGAAGGAGTAATAAGATGGCTCCCCAGAGAATGTCTGTGTGTGTCCCCTCAGTAGCTGTGTGCAGAGCACAACTTGTTGGACTTGCACACACAACCCCAAGGACTTTTTTCACTCCACCCACATGCAGCCAGGAGGTTTTTCAGACTTTCAACATGCTGTTTCCAGGGTGACCATTGATCTCAGATTTCAAACATTGCCAGAGCTGCATATCCTCTTACTATTCTCCCCTCCTTTTGGAAAAAGGCATCTGCAAGCCCAGTTTTGCCATAAGGAGACTCCACACTGCACACACCAGTGAGGCTCCAACAAGTCAATTGTCTAATGCCTGGGAGTTCCTCTTGGTCTTGTATCTTAATACAGCATGTGGGCCCCAAGGAACTATAAAACACTACTAATCCAACATGCCTTCAGGTAACTGAGTCTTCAGTGTTTAATTTCTTCTTGTCCTCAAAAACCCTTACAAATAATGAGTTAGGTCTCATTCAGGGTATCTGGGTTTTGTGGGGAGGGTCCTTCCAATATAAGGAAGCTGCTTCCCACACCATTACCATTCAGGAAAGCTAGAGACTCAAAGAACAGCCTGCAAGGGAAAGCCTAAATTCATTGCATATGCCCTTGAAAGACAGGAGACAAGCAAGTTTTCCGGGGCCTCCAGAGGAGAGACAGGAAGCATGCACGACAAACAGATGTGATCATACCACATGCAGTGATGTCTGCACATGGTTTTCTGCCTCTCCAGATGGGGAGCCTACAGCCCAGATACAGTATTTCCAGGAAGACCAAGTCCATAGTGAATCAGTGCTTCAACCTCCTGTCAAGCATCGCAGAGACTGTGCAGCCTCCACTTCCAGTTCCCCACCAAGAATGGGGCAGGATCAACTTTTTGAACAATCTGTTTCTGGAAAACAGGGGGGAAACCCAGTCCCAAATTGCGTTCTTTTATGAGGTCAGTAAACACAAATCCATAGTAGCCCATATAGCTCTAAAAATCAGCGTTCTCAAAAGGTATACCTCAACCACTTAGTTCAGGACACAAAGTCTGCTAATGCAAAATACCTTGCTGAATCCTATCCTAAGGATATTGGAAAGAAGAGACAAAAAGCAGCCTTCTATATGATTCCCTTTTGAACTCCCTGCATTATTTCTGGCCTGTACATTAAAACAGATGTCTCATTGATTTCCCAGTCACAAAGAAATCATTCTTTTCTTGTCTTGTGACGGATGTTTCTTCAGATGAACAGCTTCAACTTCAAACAGGATCTTTACCTCGTGCAATAACTTTTTCCAAACTGATTTAAAAATATCTATTAGCAAACTAAAGCCAGCCTCATTGTATTTCTCAAGCGAATGGGGAGGGGAAATGTTCTCTTTTCAAAGTTGTGCAAAATATCACCATCATTTGGCATTTTTGTCCCTTAAAGCACTGATCACGATGGAACATAACAGGTGCCTAATTAAGGAGCATTTACTTATCCTTTTTTTTTTTTTTTTTTGAACCTCATTATCAGCCCTGAAAGAGTAAGCCCCAGACACATCCATGTTTCACTTCAATCACCTTTTCTTCATTAATGAGGGGAAGTTTAATGCACTTTAAACTTTCTTAAACTACTTTTGTGCAGTTTGCTCATTCTGTAAGCCCTGGAAAAACATTAAAGGAAGGGAAAAAACACAGAAGTATATAAATAACATTTTCTGCTCTGAAAGTAAAATGTCCTGTTCTGGGGTAAAGGAAAACTTGGGAAATAACTTTGTGATTTACTGCAAGAAGAAAACTATTTTATATACCATTTTGGGAGTTGGTTTAGAGAGGGGCACAGTAACAGAAAGACTAGCTTGGTCTTTTCCACTTAATCTTTGGCCACACAAATACTTTGTCTCACTTAAACGCACTATAAAAGGGGAATAAACCTCTCCCATGAGCTACTTATTTAAACAGAGTCTGGTAGTGGGGAAACACCGGATTCCAATTTTAACATGGCTCTTGATTTAGCCAGGAGATTTATAGTACCATTGCCTCCAGCAGATCTTTTTTTGCTTAAGAGATTACATCATTGGTAAAGAAAAGAGAGGATAATACATCTTACAATAAATATGGTATGAATAGCTACATGCACCAGTGAGCTTCACAGGCTGCTTCTACCTGAGCAGAGTACACCTGAGCATTTGCTTCTTAAGAATATGGTTGCAGTAGCTGCTGTTTGCCTGTCAGGCAGTACTTTAAAAGGTCTCATACAGAGAACGAAAAATATGAAGTCACTTGTTGAATCAGCAACAAACCTGTAAACAACTTTTTTACTAGAAATTTAATTTAGTAGAAGATCCAGGTTTATGATTTAAGGAAAAGGGCAAATATGAGCTTTGGAAACGCCAAAACTTAGTTGCCACAAGGCACTCTCATATGGATTGCTCATCTTCATCACAGCTATATCTAATGACTACTTCTGTTTTTCAGATAACACAGTGAAACAAAATAAAGAGTGGTCTTGGGGACTGGGATTTCACATGATGAACTCAGGAGTTTCTTCTCATCTGTGCCATTCTGCATGTGTACTGGTGACCATTCTGTTTACATGCCTGTGTATACAGACCTGCAAAATAAGGACATTACCAGAGAACAAAAGACTAATTCAAAGGTCAGAACCACAAGTTTTCCTGCCCTGGAAATTTGAAACACCAGAACACATAAAAAAATTTCTGTAGTGAAAAAAACATTTAAAATCTCAAGCATTTTTTAAAACTCACTCTTTGTTGCAAAAGTTCTTTTCAAACAGAAACAATTTTAAAAAAAAAAATGTCAGACACATAGAAAAAGATACATTTTATTCCATGACAAATCTTTTATCAGCAATGGCAGCACATTCCTCATTCTGTTTCGCTTTGTCTTATCAAAAGACTTCATGGTTTCTGATGGAGGAACATAGACCTGTGCCTGCTTTCTGTATAGAACCATAGAAAATTCTGAGTTGGGAAAGACCTGCAAGGATCATCAAGACAAGGAAAGTATGGCACTTCAGCTCACATGTGGATGTAACTATGTGGTACTTGCAGACACAGATCATAACAGGGCCTCACATAAATATGGCATTTAACACACTCCTATATCCGTGACTGCTTATGTGCAAAGGCATGCATGAAAATACCAGAAGACTTGGAGTTCCAGCAACACAGGCTGAGATAACCCTCAACCCACCCCAGCAAACCAGCTATTTTAGGCACTGCAGGAGCATGGGTTACGCTCACATAGAAAACAAACATGTGGGGTGACATCCTCTCCACATGAAAAGAGGAGTCTGTAATCTCTGTGGGTGTCAGTTTAGCATAATCCCCACAGAAAGGTTTAGCTTGCATTAAAATACACAGATGTCATATTTAAGAAGGGCCCATTCATTTCAGGTCCAAAATACATAAACATGCTTTGAGTAATAAAGCAAAAAAGGTACTTTTTGCTGATGTGTTGTGGTTTAGAATATCTGAGGAGGTGAAGTATGGAGCTCAGTTGTTGTTTTCATTTTCTGAGGGGGTTTTATTATTATTAAGTTTTAATTTAGCTTGGCTTAATCTTTATTTTGCAGGTATGAAAATACAGAGAATCCAGTGCCAATAGCTAGAGCAATAATTCTGGAGAAAATGAAACACAGAGCTTTAGGCTATAAATGTAAGGCAAAAATCAAAGGATTGAAACAAAATCTGACATGGCAACTCATTAAATTCAAGAGTATCTATGAGATTTTATTAAACATCCCTTAAGTGCCTCTTTAAACAAGATGAATGCAAGTTCAGGAAATGAAACAGTCATTGCCTAAACACTTCACATGTTAAAGACAAAGGAAACCCACCACTGTGTCAGAGGAATCATCCCAGCTAGTCCACAGCCTTATCCTCAAGATCTGATCATTTCAGTGTCTCCAGAGGTCATCTCCATTCTAGAACAAACTCTAAACCCGTTTTTAGGATTGGTTGACTGAACTGAAC
Source organism: Acropternis orthonyx (assembly GCA_035583155.1). Lineage (NCBI taxonomy): Eukaryota > Metazoa > Chordata > Aves > Passeriformes > Rhinocryptidae > Acropternis > Acropternis orthonyx. The sequence continues at coordinate 100,835,241 of JAWWEU010000081.1, forward strand.
ACAGTATTTCTGATGAGGCCACACCGCTGTGAAGATACCAGAGCATTTAATTGTTTGACATCCTATTTCTTAGGTATTTGACTAGTAAGTTTGATACTGAGTTCTTTTTTTATATGCTGAATACAAAGCTTTCACAACAGCACCCAAATACTGATTTTCAGAAGATAAAAAATGCACTACTAGGTCAGAGTCAAACTGTAAGGTTGCAGTCCTGTTTCCAGCCATGTGATTCAGTGGAAGACACACAAGCAAGTAACTAAAGTGATCTTCCCTCCTTCCATTCTGGAGATCTTCCTTACCTCTCCTGATTGACTTTAGTTTAATATCTTTTTCTGTGGTGATAGGGCGAAGTCAGAGTTCCAGATGTTTCTTCCAAGAGCACATTACTTCTTAGCTCTTTTTGACTTTTATCTGTCATTCGCACAAGTAGGTCTCTCTGATGCTCTCCTCAGTTGCATACATTGAAATAATTTTGTGCTATTTGCATGGTGGTCTTTGTCTCTTACTGTGTATCATTAGTATTTCTCAAAACACTTTGTTTCCCAAACCATGACTGTCTGAACCTTTTGTGCAGGCTTTTTACCAAGATAAGCAATTAAATTAAATGTATCAATCAACTTTCCTTTGTCTGTGATTTTATTTTATTATTACCCAATTGAAGTTTATTATTAGACTGCAAAAGCTATGCCAGGTTCATTCAAGTATATCATGGTAGTCTTAATCTTTTATTTCACTTTCTCTGTTCTTTATTAAGCAAGAGGAATCATTCAGTGCAGATGTTGCTACTCTGTAATTAGTCATATTGCCTTTTGCCCTTTTAAAAAATACAGATCCAACATGATAAAAAAATTAAAGCAGGTTAATTAAAGCAACAAGTATTTTAAAGTAATGAGATCTTTAGATACTTAGCTATTGCCTTAAGCATATTAAGGAAAGTCTCTTTTCCTGTATATGTGTACATAATTAGGACATGGATGAAGGTATAGCAGAGGCTTTTCAAAAATAAGTGGTCCCATTCCTGGAATTTTGAGACCTAACATAATGTATATTGATCTGTAGTACAAGCAGCCCTACTGTTCATCTCAGTGCTCAGTCATACATACAGTGAATCGCAATTCAAAACAGATTTGCCCAGTACACCAAATCAAGTCCTGAATCCCCAGAGAACAAAGGATGGCTAAGAACAGGGAAACTTAAATAGCTGCAAAAATACATCTGAGTGTGGCCATTCTCCCCGGCCTCTCCTGCTCTAGTAGGATACAAGAGATATGGCAACTCAAGACTGCTACAGAGATAATTTTTACCAGTGTAGTGTATTAAAATCAAAAAGTTTCCTCGGAGATGCTTTAAAGAAAAAAAAGGGAAAAAAGATCTTAAGAAAGCTTACTAGTTGAGAGGAAGATTAAGTCACAAAATGCCCATGCTGGGACCACAGATGTTTTGCTCTGCCAAATTTAAAGGACCAGTTTCCAAAAAGTGTTCCTTGGGAGCAGTACAACAGCCATTATCTATGACTGCCATATAGATGAAGCAACATGCATAATTTCATGAGAAAAATCAGTAGTGACCATTTAACTAGAAATGAGAAGACTGCTTTTGTGTGGCTTCTCTGCATTATTCTGCTTCTGGTTGGGAACCCTAAACTGTCCACAGAGAGCAGCCACAGAGCTCACAGTTACCACTGAAAAGCCAATATCTTGGTTGCTCATACTTCACTTGCCATGGACCATCATGAGTATGTCTGAGATTACATTTGTCTGCGCTTCCATACAGTCTGTTTTCCACTCTTTTGTGGTTTAACACACCTGACACATAACATAACACATAATCCTGCATGCTCTGGCCAGCTTTCAAAATACTGCAACAGGTACTGGTCTCCCATGTGTGATAACACCATGCCACCACACCCAATCCAATACACAATAGCTGATCACCTGGGCCATGGTTTAAACACTACTCAAAAAGGAAATTAAAACTAAAATTACTTCTAAAATACAGTGAGTTATGCCTTAGCAACTCTGCCCTTTTGACCCTGCTAACACTTTGATGAATTCAGCCTATTGTGTTGTGTACTAAAATTCTGGATTCCACAAGCTATAGCACAGGCTGTCAAGTAATGTGATTACTAGTTTGTAGATGTCTCTACTACCAAAGCCTCTGAGTGTCTTTAGACAATGTCATATATTGGTTTAAATCAAACTACTGATTAAAAATGACATCCAGACAACAACTCCCATTCATGAGACAGAAGTCTGGAAGTGACTTGGGCCTTCTACCATTTTATGAAGATCAATAGCCTCAAGTTCTCCTAAATCAATAGGAGAAAACTTGCAGGAATAGTATTTTTCCTTAAGAATAATTGGTTGGGATCTACCATTAGCTGATCATACTCAATTGATACTTAAAAACCACTGTTTATATTAACAATCCACTCATCTCACTTGTCTTGGCAAGACAAGTAGCAGTTCAAAAGGTATTCCTCCAGCCTGAGTAAGGAACCAAAAATCCTTGAGTCCAAAAGCCAAGTTGACACACAGAAATCTGTATCAACACTTTCAGCTGCACTAGCAAACAGAGTTCAGTCTGGAGAAACAATTATCTAATCTATCCTTCTCTGGCAAATCACCGGACCTGTACGGTTGTGTTGGGTTTGCATGGTAAGGTTTTGGTGCATAAGGCCAAGCCCATCAGCAGCACAGGTAGTGCCTCTCAGACAATGTAGTTAAGAATGGGAAAAAGCTACTGCACAATTTGCACAAGGGCAAATTGCAGCCAGAAAGACGAGCAAGAATATATATGTGAAAGCAACAATTCTGCAGATACCAAGGTTAGTGAAGAAGGAGGGGGTAAAGGTGCTTCAGGCACTGGAGCAGATTCCCCTGCAGCCCATGGTGAAGACCACGGTAAGGCAGGCTGTTCCCCTGCAGCCATGGATGTTGACAATGGAGCAGAGATCCACTTACAAGCCCACCACAACACTGTAATTATGGTTTCATGTATGAAGAAACCCCCAGGTTCTATGACTTAGGAAACTCAGAACAAACTCCCAGCTCTGCCATTGCTCTGTGTTGGGATCTCACTAATGCCAAGTCAATGCTTTGTCATTCTCTTCATCTCTGTTTTAGCTTGATGTTTTGCATTACACCCACATTGCGTCATGTAGGCAGTAAAATTAATAAAATTCTGTCAAAAGCTAAATCTAGCAGTAGGCTGCAATTGTCACTGGAAAAAACTATTTTCTAGTAATTTCAGTGTCATTAGAGTTGCCTAAAAAAATACTTCATTTTTTAACTGCATAAACATCCTTCTAGGTCATGTCTGCCTCGATGAACTTTGTCTATGCCATAAGAGGATGGAGGATGGCAGAGTTAGCCAAAGTGCGTCAGCTCTGCAAACCCACTGTTTCCTGCTTCAACAGCTTAACCGAGCTGTGTCCAGACGTCATTCCCAGGGTGCCGGCTGTTTCCCAGATGGAAAATAGAAAATGTACTGTATCATTGTGGGGCAGGTCCAGCATGTTAAATAGAGCCATATACTATCACTCTATAAGCAAAACCTGCTGCTGAGGGAAAGGAAAGGTTATGTTTGGGTTTGAGGTTTTAAAGCATTTTTTTTTTCCTCTTAACCCAAAGGGATCCAAACCAGAAGTTCCTTCCTGTCTGAAAGAGTTAGGCATAGGACATTTGTGGCTTGATTCTCTTCACAGCTTGAGCTAAGTCAGATATACCTCCAGTGAGCTGACAGAGCTACTTCAGAGTAAAGCCAGGGCAAGGGAGACAAGAATCTGTGCCACGCTAATGAAGTCATAACAGCAGCAGCCATCCAGAGCAGAGTCAGCATTTTAAAACCAAAATTATGTTGATCTTTCAGCTGGAACACACAAGGTTTTGAAATTCATTCAAGTACTCCGCACCAAAACATTGAATTTCTTTCCAGCATCGTTTTATTGCAGTCAATAATATGGGTCTGTAGCTTGTTGAGGCCAAAAAAATGGTAATGACTTTACTCTCTTTTCTCTGCTTGCCAGTTTTTGACCCAGATGAAAGAGAATACTAAGTAGAATAAGGAATAACCATAGGTAAGGGACCCTTGTGGGTGTCACAAGGTGTGACATTCTCCGAAGCATCCTTGGTGACAAGAGGGGCTGTTGAGATCAGAGCCTATGGCATACAGACCACGAAAGTCATTCAGAAATTCTTGCAGTCAGACCACAACCCTTGGGTGACTTGGAAGGTCTAGACTGGAAGGGTTTGAACTCTGGAAATTATTTTGAATGTTTGCTTCAAGCGAGGAAAAGAACTGCCATCATGTGTCTGAGCTCTTTTTCTTTTTAAAGCTAGTTATCATCACAGAATCTAGCAAAAATAGAATATCAGAATATTCTGCCTGTGATAAACAAACATCTTTTCTTTGAAGAAAGACAATTGCAGCCTCCAAGTTAGGTTCCCATAAGCATTTGAGACTCAGCACAACATCAGAGTTTCTGGTCCTAGTTAATCTAGTACAGGTAGACTCTGCTACAGGGTACCTATTTTCAGCATATAGTGCTCCTTGTCTACTCAGTCTTTGCTTTGGCCTTTGAACCTCACTTGTAATTCCCTACTTAGCTCTTGACCCTTCTTCACAGATTTCTGATTTGACCCTTATTAATTTTCTTTCTCCTAATCCTGACCTGTTTGTCTTTCATTGCTTAAACCTTATCTACTATCCCAAAATCTCTGTAGTTTATAGTCCCTAATCTTGTCGTTAAGTCTCTAAGGACCTTCTTGACCAGACCTTCTGGTGAAGTGCAGCCTGTTTCCCAGATTATAATTGACTGCAGTACCTTTATCCCATCTCTGAACCTGTTTCCAGCTTGTGTCTCATCAGAGGGCCTGATTAACCATACCGTACTGTTTGTTTTACCTCTCAGGGCAGTGGAATATGGCAGAGCATCTCCCAAGTCATCTGTAATGACTACCAATATCAAGCCTACCTTCATTATTAAGCCAGCCCACCTCTCCCACATCAGAAATTCTCACAGTTTTGGAGATTTTTTGGGGCTGAAATTTTTTGCACTTCCTTTTACATTCTGTACTTAAGTATTTGAATGTAGATTCAAGCAGAGGCCCTGAACTATCAGTAGATATCCTGGACCCACCTGGCACACTCCAAGTAAAAGATGTCTTTTTCTGCTTTGTTACAAAAGACATTTCCCAGTCTAGCAACAGGTGGCATGAGCACAAGGCAGTGTTAAACCATTCAAACATTTAAGTCTCACCTTACCCTTCCAGTCGCATATCTTCTGTGACACTTTCCTATGCTACCCTACCTCTCCTCACTTCCATCCTGATCTTCATCATCAAACAAGTGCATTGTCCAAGAGACAATTCTTACAGGTCCCATCATCTTATTGGTCCCATCTTGCACAGCATATGGTCCCTGTCACACATCTGAATATTCAGCAATATCACAGACTGACTGTACATCAGCTATGAGGGCATTGTCTTTCCTTTTGGGCATCTCCTGAACTGAAGGTCCTAATTCTTCACATGAACTACTTTTTCTTGAGCAAGACAAGCTCAACCCCTGCCCCGTGACAAATGTAGCTGCCCTGTCCACACCCTGGCTGGATCTGCTGGCTCTTTCCAGTGGTGACAGGTAAAGAAGGAGAGATGCTTCCTGCCTGCATGCCCAAGCTCTTTGGAAGCTTCCAAGCTGTGGGTGCTACAACACTCCCAAATAGCTTAAATTAAAGCTCTGTGGGTATTGGACTGGTTGAAAATCATTGTCCTCTTCTGTCCCATGAAACTCGGAATCAGTTCAAATCTACTCAAGCAAAATTGGCTTTAGGGTCTGCTGGCTAGGCCATGATTATTCAGAATAATTTTCTCATAACAGGGTACTCAAAAACATTTGTAAAATGATTCTGACTAATATTAGGAAACCAAATAAGAACAAGGCAAATATTACAGATAGATTCTTCTCGAGGCTGCACAAAGACAGGTCACAGGTAATTTTAATAAGTTCTATATCCTGTACTAGATCCTTTATTTCATCATCTCCTAATATCTGTGAAGCAGATTTATGTTGGCCTCTCCAGTAAAAGAAGTTGGGCTGGGTGGATGTTTGCGAATCTAACAGGAAGAAGTTATATGATTTTCCTTCTTACCTGCAAAAGATACTGACAGACTGACTTTTTTTCCTTTCTTTTCTGAAGAAATAATCCAATCTATATGCAGTAGTACACTGGTGATTCTTTGACTTTCTCTCTCACTTCTCTTCTGACAGTGTCCAAAAAACTATATAGGTGGAGGTTTAATACTTCATTACTTCTATAGCCTTATTCCAAGATGATTATAAAGAAGGAAATTGAGCTCTTCCTGGATACCAGTGAACTGTCAACATCCTCCAGCCAGCTTCTTTGTAATGCACAAAAAGCCTTTCTCATAGGCAATCTTACTAGCTTTGTTCTAGGTATAAGTGGAAAATAAAGCAAAAGAGTTGGATGAGGAGCATTCTTCAAATCTTTCTCTTGAACTACTCCTCATATTCACCAGAAACAGGTAGAAGCTTGGTATGTGGGGCATGTCTCAGGCTATGTTCACTCTTCTCAGTTTTGGGAAAGGTTTGAGCAAGGACAAGGCAGGCAGTGTGTCAGACCACCCATTGAAACTAGAGGGCTTAGGCAGAACCCTTCCTGCACATCGAAGTACCCAGAATAAACTGTTCATTGTTCCCAAATATACAAACTAGAGATTTTTTTAGCTTTCACCCAAGCCCTTACAATTTCAATTCTTTCCTTCACACATGTATCTGAAAAAGCAGTTTGCTAAAATATAAATGCCCCGTTTCTCTGCTCCAGAAGGAAACCCGGGACATCCATTAGGAATATCACAGCTTGCCAATACCCTGAAACCCATAACAACAGGTAAAACACCTGGTCTGATGGTTGCTAGGATAAGTTTTATGCTTTTCTCTCTCTCTCTCTCTCTCTCACACACACACACATACACCCCCACCCCCACCCCCCCC
>JAWWEU010000081.1:100848875-100859478 GCA_035583155.1 Acropternis orthonyx
GGAGAGGAGAGGAGAGGAGAGGAGAGGAGAGGAGAGGAGAGGAGAGGAGAGGAGAGGAGAGGAGAGGAGAGGAGAGAGGATCGTCCGATACAGTTTGCAAAAAGGTAAGTCCCACTGACAGTTACAGTTATTCTGACTTTGAGAAATGTGAAAGCAACAAGCAATGGGCAATTTGGATATGCTGTTCTGTAACACTAATGAAAAGAATTAAAAAGAAAAACCAGTCCAAACTCCTACACTTCAATACTCCTCTGCACACAAAACCAGGTGAGCCTACGCCAATTCTTTGCAGTGTGTGTTGAGACTTGGCTGATGCTGCATTCCACAAATAACTCATCTTCGCTGTGCCTGCAAGACATTTTGGTGTAGGAATTAGAACACAGTCCAACATTTCAATTAAAATAATTATTCAAAACAAGCAAACTCTGGGATGCTTCTCTTGTTTCTTGCTTAAGAGGTATTATTTAAACTTTCAGAGATATAGAGAGAAACTGTATTTATAGATTAAATGCAGTTCTAAGGAAATCCCGCATCTCACTTGCTTTTCCTGAAGATCATGAAGCCACCTCTAAGCCCCCTTATAGGAGGACATTGTTAATATGTACAGATAAGGATCTTATTGGATGTTCAGGAAAATGTTCCTAATATAACATAAACTACATGGCCACAAATATTATACAGCCAAAGGACTGAATAGCATATAAAATTATTCTATTGCTTGCATAGAACAATCCACCATCTCCCTTTCTAATGTTTTAATATTAATTAAGCACCTCACCACCTTTTTTAGAGGTTTTACCTTAGTTTCTCTATTAACACTTAGGAAAACAAAGGAAAATATGAGACATTACTTTAGTTGGACTGCGTAAAACCAGGATTCATGAGAATAGCACACATAAATAGCCTTTTTAAATTACAAATAGCTATTAAGTCTTGTTTCTTATGCATAATCGTTCTCAGAGAGAATCTAGTCTGGTGTTACAAGACTGTGAATTCTAAGCTCTACTGATTGGTGTGTGTATATGCATTAGAGCTTTGCTAAGGCAAGTTCTATTCTTTGACTCTAAATGTCTCCCCTGTGGCTCAAACCTTTCCTGTTGCTTTCATGAAAATGAGAAATAGTCCTTGATCACAAAGTTCCCAGGTTTTTCCTCACACTGACAAAAGAGGTTGTTGTTAGCCTGTCGGCAAGTATTTTGAACCATACCAAAGAAATGGGATTCAAGTGAATATTCTCATGCACCGGAAAGGAGTTTGTTAATCCTCAGTAGAAGCTTCAAGGACACAGTGATGGGAAGGTGCAAGAGAGGCCGAGGGCAACAGTGCAATAAATACAGACCTTTGGGCAGTTTCCCAACTTTTTCCACTCATGACCTCACTTCCCAGTGCACTTCCAGGCTCATGACCCCACTTCTGATTGCAAGCCCTACTCCTGCAATCAACTTCCTATCAAGCCACCTCCTAAGTACCGTGACCTCTTGTTTGTAAACTGGTGTCCTAAGGGTCTGGTAAAGAGGTAACTCCCTTGTGATTCCCTCAGTACAGATGCTGCCAGCAAACCACAGAGATCTCAGGCTGCCTGCCTTGTCTTTCTTCATACCAGGAATGAAGATATTTCCACCCAAGATTGTGTCTTGGAGAATAATTGTCTTGCCATTATGCACCTCTGTCCTTAAAACTATAGAAATAAGAAGTTTAAAGCCCCAAATTACAAGCAGGTCAAGATGTCTCACCATGGCCAGCCTGCTTGCCCAGGCTGTGATTTCTCAGGATCAAAGGGACATTTCCACTGACCACCCAGACCTCCATGTAGGAGTGCAGCCACAAAGAGAATGTGAAACCACACCTTACCACGACTCTTTCACCATCACTTCACCCACAATTTGCAGTATTTCTTGTGTTACTAATAGAGGGATGGGGAAACTAAGCCATCCTGGTAAACCTCCTTTCATTTTAATCCTTCCTCATAAAACAATTCCTCAGCTCCTGCTTCTCTGGCCATTCATCTCTGGCTTTCTCCCATTTTACCATCAAGTTTTGAGAGTTTCTCAGAGGTGGTCTTTAAAGAAGAATGCACAGCTAATCACAGAACTACACACTCAAGTCTCAATTTGGGATGGAAACAGATGCTTGATCAGCCTCACACATGACCTCCCCTTCTTGCTATCTCCTCTTCTGAACTGCTCAAAATCCCACTATGTTTCCTTTGTCAGACTGCAGATGTCACTGTAGATTGGTAGAACCCCACAAGGATCCACATTCAGTTCTGCACAGGACATTCACACAGGTCAGCTTCAGGTACATGCATGCAGGTTCACTAAAGCAACAGAGTGGAAAATGTATCCTACAAAACTTTTTTGGTTTAGTAACAAATATTTTCTTACAGGTTGTTGGAACATTTGCCACACATTAAAAATGCCATGTCTAACTGCAATAACCATATTGGGAACCTTGGATTCAACTGAAAATTTCAGATGCCTGTTAGCAGTAACGCCACATTACTCCCTCTCTCTCACCCTGTCTTTCTGAATACAGGGGAGATCTTCACACCTATACACAAAAGCACAGAAGCATGGATTGATTTTTTTTCCCCCCCTTAACAAACATGCTTGCCAAAATGCAAGCCAGGAAATACCAGCTTCCATAGGCACTGCCACTGTGGGTGGTTCAAGGCTGGTGCACCCATCCCTCTGGGGGAACAGATGTTTCCACTGATTCACTTTGCCAGCATGTGAGTCAAAGTCTGCATCTGTGACAACTTACAGTAAAGAACTGTGAGCAGCTGCAGAGCAAAAAGCACAGAGTGAGAAGTCAATCAAGATATAAGAGAAGATACTGCATCAACTCTGAAAACTGACAAATGAAATCCATTTGATTCAAACTGCAGCAAATCTACCTGAACAGAAGAAAGAAAATGAAAGAACAGACACTGAGCACTCCGTGCATGACCCATAGTGACTGCTCTCTGATGCCTTACATACCTCCTTTGACATTACACACACACAAAAATAAAAATTAAAAAATTTAAGGGATCTGTATGATACTGCAGGACTTCTGAAGAACTTCTGATCTGAGTGCTGCAAGCCCTCCCTGACCCAGTGAATCAGTCACAGGGTCTTACTGAAGTGCTGCCGTTTGCCATTTGCAGCCAATAAAAAAGGTCTGGGATGTTCTTCATTGCAATGAAAGTGTTGATTCAAGTCTGCCAGTCAAATTCCATTTCCACCATTTATTTTGCCTCTTATACAGTACTGGCACACTCCCAAAATTAAGGGAGGTTGCATCTAATTGGTATGCCATGCCTACCTCACACCACAGGCAAGTGCAGTTCAGCTGACAGCAATGTAATTGAAGTTTATGTGTTGCTTGTTGTTTGTAAAAGGGATTGGAATTCTCTAGGTGAAAAGTATTGCCTACATAAAGAAGTAAAGCTACCTCTGTGCCTACACAGGAAAGTGAATACCAGTGGGAAAAAAACTCTGCAAATATTTGATCAACTTTGTAAACAAATGTTTCCCAGCTGGTTTTGCTCCTTTATGTTAGCTTTTTCTGGATATTTATGATATTGGGTTTTACCAGCTCAAACGTTTGTAGAAGGCAGAATTGCACAAGGTTACATATTGACAAAAAGCAAATTTTTAAATTTTTTTTTCCCCTAACTTAACAATCAGCAGGATTATATTTCTACACAGGTCATTCACAAAACAGAAACAATTTCACAAATCTTAAGTAAATTAAGCCTGTGATGTGAGAACTTTCTCAAACTTACAGGTAGTATCGGTACACGAAAAGATAGTTATCTTTATAATCTTCAAATAATTTACAATGATAATTAAACTAATTTAGTCAAAGTCAGGGGTTTTGCCAGTCAGAACACTTTTCTAGCTGTTACCATGACTATAATTATGCAAAGGGAAGCAACATCTTCAAAATTATGTGCTTTATGAATGTTTTGTCTTTCAAACCTGTGTGGTTCAGGGACTTCTTAAATTTAAAAGGAGTGATTTGACTACCTGAATAGTTTCTGTTTCTTGCGTGGGTAGGACTTTCCCTACTGCATATGCTGCTTGTAGCAGCTTAGTAGCTACATGCTGAGCAGGTATTTTTCACTGTTTCTCTGGAGTTCCTTTAACATAGGAGTGTCTATAGTGTACAGAACACTTCTGCACATTTACAATGTATTTACCTATTGTTTTTATAAATAACACTGCATTTATAAATTACATTTAGCCATACTGAACTTTATTTGCTATGAGTAGATTGCTTAAGCTTCACCAAATTTTTCCCAGTTTTCATCTTCATATCTACTTCTTTCATCTTGACTAGCCTAAATTATTTGGGGGCCATCTGCTGACTTACTGCCTCTGGGTTCACCATCCTTTCCAAGTTATTACTGTGTACACGAAATGTTGGCGCTAGTACAGAAACTTGTCAGACCCTGCTCTTCAGATTTTGTAATAATGAAAGCTGATCATGGATAGAAATTGATAGCTTTTTTTCAGTAATAACAACACTTTGACTTTCAGCCAGTGATGCCTTAATTTTTTAATAGCTGCTGTCAAAGGTCTTTCAAAGTCTAAAAATTTTATCAACTCATTTTTCTTTATCCTCTGAGCACTTTATTAATGTACTCAAAGAAATCCAAGGATTTGCCCAGGACAATCTCCCTCTGCAAACACACAGTCTTCCAGTTTAATTTTATTTCATTAGTTCAAAGCCTTTTGCAAGGTCTGATTGTAAGGTTCCTGTCCTGAAACTTCCTGAATCATCTCTAAACCACTATAATATTGCTTTAAAATATAAAGAAAGACAAATAAAGAAAATTTTCAAACAAGACTTTTTGAAACAAATATGTGGAAAAACAGTTTCCAGTAATTGTTCTAGAAACATTTCTTTCCAGTTTTTCTTGAAATAAGCTCTTTCTACTATTTTTTTTTATTGCTGCTGCTGAGCTAGGCTGGTCTAGTCTAGCTCTGCAGACCCATACAAAATGATGGCCTCTAAGACAATTAACCCCTCTATAGTGCAATCCTTTATGTGGATATTTTCACATAAATATGGGGCTTGTATCAGAAACCCATCAGTAAGAAAAATAAAGCAGTAGGATTTTTAATGAAAAGACAAAAAAAGTATTGCAATTATCATGCCATTGCACTATTTTTGCACCTTGAATACCCTGTGCAGTTTTGTTCCTCTGACCCCAAAAAGGATATATTTGAACTGGGGAAGGCTTAGGAAAAGGTCACATGGATGATCAAAGGTATGGAACAGTTTCCCCACCAGGAATCACTAAACAGAATAGACTGGAAACAAAATGACCAAGTAGGGGTACAACAATCTCAATAAATCACACATGTTTGTCCCAGGGTGAGCAAACTGGGCACAATGGGAGCACTGTTCCTTCAGGACAGGAACCATGGCACAGCATGGAGAGACAAGGTAGCAGGTGGAAAACAAGGCAAAGGCAGAGGCTCTTTACACAACGTGCTGTTAAGCTCTGGATCACTTTGCCTCAGGATGCTGTGGATATCAGCAGTTTCAAAAAGCAACCAAATTCATGAAACAAAAATTTGCAGAGAACTGCTACATTTTACAAATGCAACTTCCATCTCAGGGGAGGTTGTGTCCCAAATCACTGGCAGGAGAGTACACCAGGCAAGTATGGCTCACTAAGCACTAAGCCCTGTTCTTATTTCACCTTGCCATCCGTGGCTCACCAACATCAGAAAGACCTTAGGTGGGTGGGTCTGACCATCACTGCCATTCCTACATTCCTATTTTCTGTATCTGCTACTGAAAACTACTTTTAGTGACAGACTTTTGCTACCATCTAAACCATCTCATATTCAAGTTACCTGCCAACCCTCCTCTTTTGAGAACAACAATTTGTTTTAGACATCCTGCTTCCAACATTTCTTTTCTTCATCTTTACCACAGAACAGGACCTTTCTGGAGATGAGACTTCTCTGAAGTCATCTGAGGAACATCACAGCCATTGATAAGACACCACACACATACTGAAGTCAAGGGGAAATGTACAAGCTGGATGACAAACCAACTTTGGTATTTACATTGCAAAGTACAGAAGGCATAAAAAAATGGATTAATTAATCCACAGAATCCACAGATGCCCCATGTTTTGGGCACTTCATCAGCATGACATGTCAGAGCAGAATGACCAAGGGATAGGTTTTTCTGAGCCCGATCTGTAAACTTTAAGAGAAATATCTCAATTTAAAAAAAAATAAATAAAAATCTTACTTTACTGATGTACAGTATAAATGCTTACATGATACTTCAAGAGCTATATTGGATTATCTTGTCCACTGGGGTAAAGAAAAGACATTTAAAAAAAAAAATTTCTTGCAGTGAAACCTTCAGATGTTATGGAGGAAATGGGTTAATATATTTGACTGTCAAGATGAACCATATTATTTTCAAGCTTGTCTAGCAGTAAGTAAAAATTCAGGACTTATGAACATTTTGTCTTATTTACTTATGTGCAAACATTCCATCATTTGTTCAAAAAAGACACATTCAAATTTATTTATACTCACTGAAAGCAAAAACACCAATGCAGCAACAACAGAACATCTAACAACAAATCTTGTTGTTAAATTTGACAGGGTCAAGCTAAAAATCCTCTGGGCTTACTCAATAAATATTCAGCCTAAAAAAGGTCAGCAACACTTATCCTGGACTCATCCCAAAGGTCAAGTTTTCAGAAGGCTCTCAAAATAGGTCTTTCATGCTAGTGAGACATCCTGCACTAAAAATTAGCTCTGCTTGGAAAAGCATGGGATAATGTGGCCTCCTTGACATGAAGAACTAAATTTTATGGGTTTCATTTCTGTAACTGTCACCAAACCATTGTATAATTCAGTCAACAGGACAGCAGGCATTTTTTCAATTAAATTGTGTTTTCTTCTGTTAAAAAAATGTGATTTTTGTAAACATAGAGTTTTGATGTTTGTGTTTTTTAAACAATCCCAACTGATTTCTTTTTTTATTGTTTTTCAAAAGCTTTGACATTTGCTACTTCAAAAGCATGAGAAAACTCATGATCCTCTCTCTGTTATCTTTGTTTAAGGTTTTCATCACACTGAAAGGAAAAAGGTCATAAAAAGAGATAAAAAATACAATCAATTTTTTTACCTTTCTATACTCAATTCTGGAAAACTGATGAGACAGTAAAGATGTCAACGAAAAATTGTTTCAAATGCAACTTACATGATGCATATTTAAATAAGAAAAGAACTGAACCTCACTTCACCCATCATACACACAGCACCCTAGAGCAGAAACAGCCAAACAACAACCCTGACCTTAACTGGTTTTTCACCTAGAACTCCCTGCAGTCCTGGGCTCATGGTGCTCTGCATCCCTCATATCCCTTTCCAAGGAGTAAGCCCCTTGGGATACCACCTAACCCTTGGTCAGTCCTTCCTAACACTACACTGGTGTAGGCATGATGTCCTCATGCTAAAAAGTGGCTGGGCTGAGGAGTGGTTGTTTTTTGGGCAGATCAGTTCCCTGGTTGGGATCACTAGGTAACCAGAGAGCAGCTTGTGCTGGCCAGAAGAAACTGCTCTCTCAGATGGGAACAAGCATCCAAAATCAGAAAATTCAGCTCAGTTCTCTCAGGACCTGTTTGTTAAACTACAAATCCATATTCAGGAAGGCTGGACTGTACTTCACAGCTCCCACCATGAGGGAATGTTAGTCCTGGCCCCAGAGATGCTAGCAGCCACACAGGAGGGACTGGCAGCCACAGTAGGGCTCCTCAGGAGGGTGCCCTGAGGGGATTCCCTGTCTCCAACCAACAGGCACAACGCTGTCCCTTCCACCTCCACATAGCATACTGGTCACTCCATAGCCCAGAATCCCTATAAATCAAAGTAAATCCATCCTTCTGTGAGAGCACAGCTGATGCTGCCTCACTAAATGCTACATGTGCATGTGCTGCATGCACAAGTACATGCTGTGTCAGAAATAGTTATGCAAAAAATTGATGAAATTATGCATAACGCTAGGAGTTTCCAGGAGGGAAATAGTAATGTTTACAAATGTACAAACTGAGATTTCATCAGAAACAAACTACGTGGATATGGGATCTTGCTTCACTCCACATAAAACGCACATGTGCCACATTGTTGGAGCCAATACACTTAAGAAAGACAGTCAACAGACCTCACTCAAAATTAATTTAACTGTCTGATCTATAGAGTGCATGCATGAAAATATATGGTGTGCCTCATCTCATACATGATTCCCATAAATGTGAGATTATACAAGAACACAAGCACATGCAAGAATGGAGCCTAAACTTTTTCTGTGGTGCCTACTCTGTAGATTAATATTTTTAGGACACTGATACTTGTTATTAGTGGTTGGTTCTCTTTTTTAGTTCTTTTTAATAGTGTGATTTATTTTGCACAGTGGTCCACTATTTCATAGAATAACGTGTGTTTTCTGAAAGGAATCACATGTTAAATTTTTTTCTCTGTTTCTTTTTAGTATTGTACCACTATCTTTTTAACATTCCAATAAAAGCATGATTGGAATAAAAGACAGTTAAATTATATCCACATGGATACTAATAACCAGCCTCTAAAGTCTTAAGCAGTTGCCTAACCAAAACAAGAAGCATATGGGAAAGAAGGGGGCCTAAAATTGAAAAACAGCAATTCTGTACCTTGATTGTTTAGTCTGTGTGGTTGAGGGAACATGAGAGTAGGGACAGAAGGGCAAGCACTGGAAGCCTAGTGCAGTTATTTGGATTCATAATGCTGTTAAAGGACTCCCACCTCATGTGTAGACCAATATGGTATACATTTAGGTCTCTGCTCTTCTGAAAGTTTCTATTCATGTTTGTTTCCACTATATCTGTACATCTAAAAGATCCAGGACCTGGTCCAACATAATCGCATCCACAGCCTTGTGTGGAAGACTGAATAGCCTTACTCATAGAATCATGGAACCTTGACTAAGAGCTTGAAGCTCCTTATAAATTATGATCTTTTCAAGGCCCTGAGGTAGGGTGCAACAACCATGCAAAATGAGTTGTACAAAAGTGGGAATGGTTGCAAGAGTCCCTTTGCCTCACTGAGCCTATTTGCAAAAGGCAAACGGCACACTATATTGACACTCAACCTGCTCACTCTGAAAAACCCACAGAACTAGATCCCTCATGCTTCTCAGTTTGTGCATTTTACTAAGGGACAATTATAGCTGGGAAATTGTCAAATTTTTCACAACTGTAATTTGCTGTTTTTCTGCTTTTGTTTCTACTTGGGCAAATATAGTAAAAAACTTTCCTTTTCAGAGCCTGCATTTCTTTGTTCTGACACAGATCGTAGCAAGATGATCAAAAGATGACAGTTTTCCCTGTTCTTGCTCTGCTCTCAGACCAAGCATTCAAGTCTGAGCTATCTTATCTGAGGGGAATACAGAAATGACTGAGAAATTATGGTGTAACATGGAGTGATCCGATTTCCAGAGAAGAAGCAATTACAAAGTGTTTTCCCCTGGTAGATCATAAAGGGATTGTTCCAGATGGGTAAATTTATCCTCTGCCCACCAGGAAACAGAACTGAACAGAATCTGGAATTATTTCAATATAAGAAGCAAGGATGTCTTGTACACACAACAGTGCTGAGCAGCTTGGAAGGCTGGAAACCTGGGATAAATAATGTAGATTAATTTTTAAATGCTCACTAATTTTTATTCCTCAGATAGATGTCACATTTTTCTGTATTTTTAATAAATATTAATGAATACAATTGATTTCCTTGTACAGGAAGGATTGCGAACCCCTGATCCCCTGTTTTAGCCCCTGGCCTCTTCACTAGGTTCATAGGAAACATTTTCTTGATAAGTAAGGTGAAATTTTTCTCTCTTGCATTTAACATAAGTGGTGAAAAACTAATCATTTCTTGCTGAAGTCTTTAAAGCCATATTTCACCTTAAAGTAGGGAGCTGGCTAAGACAATTCAGAAAATTATGAACCAGTGAAACAGATTACCATAGAGAAAGTTACGCAAACTTATCCACTCTAGTCCAGAAGAAACCTTTGCTTAAGTTCCAGAGATCCTTTAGCTTCAGTTTCTGAATGTACATGATGAGACTAGTTGAGTTGAAATAATTATAAAAACTTACGTGGGTTAACGTTATTGAATGCAAATACAGCCTGCAAAAATTTCTTACAATGCCATGGCCTTTCCAAACAGATGTTTTATTTTAGTTTTATAAAAACAAGCTGTTTCATCTTGTGACACAATCTACAGTTCATACATAAAAGGATTTGGCGTAGATACATATATATATATGTATGTATGTATGTATTGGTGTATATACACACGCTTCTCCATGGACACCCCCTTGCCGCGGGGGAGAAGCTTGAATTGGACATAGCCCCTACTATGGGAGAGACTCTTAAGGCCATACAGCAGGGGAAAACTGGCAAGGCAGCTGGAGTTGATGGAATCCCACCCGAAGTCTGGAAGCATGGAGGCCAAGCACTCCATGCTAAATTTCACGAGCTCATTGTACGTTGCTGGGAACAAGGCAAACTACCACCTGATCTCTGTGATGCAGTCATCAT
>JAWWEU010000081.1:100859578-100942126 GCA_035583155.1 Acropternis orthonyx
ATGGAGACACACCATCCATAATGCTGCTGCTCCCTTTGAGAGCACACACAGGGTCAGTGTTGAAGAAAAAAGACAACGCAGAAAGAACCATGACTCGCCAACACGGCCTGTGGAGACTTTCCACTGTGCCATTTGCAACCGGTCTTGCCTATCTCGCATTGGCCTTTTTAGCCATCAGCACGCTTGCAGCAAGTGTGGGTAGAGCCCTTCCCAAATCTTCGTTCGCAAAGCCTAGCCATGATGATGATGATGATATACACACACACACAAATATATATATATATCAACACATATCTGAACAGACACATATGTAGGATATACCTTAAGTATCTTAACACTAATGTTCATGTGCAGAAGAGAAATAGCAACAGGAGAATATAATGTAGTTGGTATGATAAAGTGTACCCCATTCTACTTAATCTTTCTTCAACTGCTGCAATTTATTTAGTGTCCTTCACCAGCAGAAAAATATTTCCTTACAAATAGCTTATACATTTTTTCACATTAGCACATCTCTTTTAAGTGCTAGCTGTCAACATATCTCTGAGGTGCTACTTCCCTATATCTTTATAATAAAATATTTTTTTGGCTATGAATGTTTTGAGTTGCCTTTGCTCTGTCCAAGTCCCTAAGGCTGTTTAGCTAAATCACGGTTTCTTCAACTTCAGCAACAAGTAACTGTGTTAGTAATTAAAGCCCTTCTGTTAAGGGGTCCCTTGGTGATATCATCACAGACAGAAAAAGGACCCTGAGCACTTGCAACATATAGTCAATGTATGAAAAAAGAGTGGAAGTACGAAAGAAGAAGACTCCACTCTTAAAATCGCTGTTGCACTGCTGCAATAGAGGCAAATTTCCTTGAACTGGCAATGTGCCTGCATTTCCACTCTCAACATTTATATCTTCTTGGAGGTAAGATGCAAATCCTCCAAGCATTAAAACTTAGAACTTTGAAAATGAACACTTAAAGCCATTTCAAACCCTGAACAGATCTGAACAAACATCAAGGAAGCATAAAAGTGGGTTAAAGAAACACAGTTGTTCACTTAACACAAAGGATTACAATGTTGACATTGTTTTCTGAAACTAATATTTGTACAGAAAAGTTTTCATTCCACATCAAATATGACAAATTTTAAATGCAGCCTGTGGGAGCCATTGACTGAAACCCCAATGACCACACAAACACAGGCGGTTGTGGGCTCAAAAGGGCAACATTTATTGAAGGCGAGGGTTTATATAAGATGCTGGGGAAGACTCAGGAATGAGGGGCGGTAACAGGGATGGGATTGCACGGAACTGGGGGCAGAGCTTGTAACTAAGGCAACCGGATAGCCAATTGGGAACGGCTCCGCAAAGAACCAATGACAAACTGGGGTCTGAGCCAAAGGCGGGAAAACCGTGCAAGAGGCGGGAAAATCGTGAGGGGGAAGGAGACAATATGGAGGAACATGAGGGGAAAAACAACACAGAGAACAGTCATATTGCTAACACATAAACAGCCATAACTGATAACAGCAACATGTGAAAACCTACATTGTCCGAACACCGAACAGTCGCCAATAACAATAAAACATTCATTAAAGTCTGATACTCCTGAGAGTAACAAATGTGATAGTCTCGCTGAAAGTCCAATACTACGTCTCTTATGAGAACGTAGTAAATTGTTTGCTGCCACTGGGTTCCGCGGGATCCTCTTCGTAATTCCATCTGGTAAAATGTTTTCTCCAAACCTCATAGCTTTCTTGATCCTCAACACAGCCTGTCACAATTCATGCTCAAGTCTAAACTGCTGCCACTTCTCCTGCAACAGAAGTAACCTTTTAACTTTTGTGTACACAGACAAACACCAATGCAACAACAGAGAAAGCTGAGGACAGGGCCTTCTCTTTGTTACAAACACCCCAAGAAAATTTCTCTGCTATTGCATCATATTAGACATGATCAAAAATTTATACAACAGCCTCAGGAAATATCTCCTCCTTTTCTTTTTGTGGGAATGAATCTCCTTCCCTACTTGCAAATTATTTTAGAAGCATTTAATATGTGGATATTTAATTTTTTCATCAGTACACCATTCGAAGTGAAATTATGATAAGTTTTGCAAGAAATAAGTATGCCTGGGAGATTTATGATTAAGCCCACAGAAATCATATGAGATAACCAGCATAATACTAGATCATGGCTGAGCTAGTACTGGAACTTGAGAGTCCTGCTTCTGAGTTCTCTGATGTTAGATTGTGTGGATTTGAAAAGATAGACATCTTGGACTCCCAGAGGAAAGTGCTCCAGACAAAATCAATCACTGTCAGAAGTGGGTGAGATTCCACTGAAGTCATGCCAGGGCTGAGTTGAGCAATTCATCTTCAAAGAAGTTCATTGCATCTTATCTCCAGGAAGATATTAATGATATTAATGGCACATTTATGCAATGTAAGTTTCAACATGCAAATTATTAAGACATTTCTTTTAGTTGTTTGCACTTGCTTTCAAAGTCAACTATAAAGGGTTTGTCACTAGCTCTATAACCTACCCCACTTCAGTTGAAACGAGAGATGAAACTCCCTCTGACTGCAGTAGAAAAGTTCCGAACTATATAAACCTGGACAAGACCTGGAGCAAAGTACTTGCTGGTAGAGGTTTGCTGGAAAAGTGGAAAAAAAACCTAGTAAAAGGATAAATATCATCATTATCACAAAATCACAGAACAGGTAAGTTTGGAAGGGACAAGGTAAGTTTGGAAGGACACAGTGGGTCATCTGTGTTGGCAAAAAGTAGGTTAATCTTGTGTTTAAGGACCGCTGTGCATCTCTTTGTTCCGGGGATACAAACTATCCTGCTTATCACACTATGAAGCATTTCCAGTCTGTATATCTAGGGCACTTGGCCAGTGAATAAGAAATGCATAGTTTTTCAGAACAAACTTCTGTACTGTTAAGATGCCCAAAACCAAGCACAAGCATGTAAAATAAAATTTGGGGAGTTCATAAACAGCTACAGACTCCTGGCAGACAGTAATGAGATGAGTAAAAAGAGTTTGGCAATGGCCAACCATGAAAGCATGTGAGCAATCAAACTGCACGTGTCTCAAGTTCTTGATTTCCCAATCTTGATGTTCAAGTGAGGAGAGAGTCAGAGTAGTGGAGTATGTTGCAGGGGGCCCTTTACATCCAAACATCTGTGCTCCTCTTCCCCTTCTCCTGTATTCCTCAGAGGTGTTAGCCCATAGGAATGTGGCCCCTGCTGTGGTGGCATCACCAGAAAACAGCAACCATGTTATTGTCTATATTCATAAAATACAGTTATAAAAATATACAGTAGCTAGAGCAAGACAAACTATGTTTTACACTCTGTAAGTTAAATGTTAGCTTCTATCCACTGCTTGGGTCTCTCTGTGCCCACTACGGAAGAATGAAAATCCACAAGGCATATCTGGAACGGCCTGAGGAATTTGTAAGAACTTCACCCCTTCCTCTTCCTTCCAAACAGCTCCACTCATCGCAGACAGCTTGCTCCCATTGCACACACAACAATGCTCAGAAAAAATTCTGTTCCCCAAACATGCATCAATGCAGTCATCGACTGCTGCTCACTCTGACCACATTTAGCTTTCTCCAGATCTGAGAGAGCAGAGACCAAAGTGAAAGCAGCAGCAGCAGCAGCTGTTTGCCCCTTGATTCACAATGGAGGCAACCTCTGCAGAAGTCTCCTTTCAAAATATCTCAGGGAGTTTACCACACTTGCATGATGAGCAGAGAGCTCTGTATGTAGACTTCATCACATCAGACAATTACTTCCAAATGTGCTTTTTCTTCTTATAATGTGATGGGGAACCCTTCAGTAATTAAAGAGCACGATGAAGAGGATATTTTTAGTAACTTGATAACTTTACAATCACTGAATTATCTGTCTGCAGTAAGTTGTACACACGTGTGGTTGTAATTGGAGTAGCTGTGATTATTCCAATCGGAAAAAGAGTTCCACAGGTCGTCTGCACATGGGGTGTTTATTTGTGCATGCATGTGTCTGGCAGAGAAAAAGCAGTGTGAGGGTTAGCATACCTTGGCTACCTACTCCACAGTCCACACCTTTGCTCTCTGTTTTCCACCCTGAGCACCCCAGCTGCACAGCCCCATACAGCAAAAGGCAATGCAGCTGTGAGTATGTCCCTTTTGCCAGGTGTATTTTATAACCCTTCACAAGTCTGTTTCCTGCTGGTGAAAGGCCAGACAGCAATTCAAAGGGAAGGGGCTGAGACAAGGGCTGGGTAAGGGGTTGATGGAGCTCCCAGAGCCACAGCCAGTGGATACGATAGGGATGAAGGGCCTCTGCCCTGCTGTTATCCCTCCCATTGCAGGAAGAAAAGGTACTTCTATGTGCTGTTTCACACAAGGTAATTGCAGCTTTGTCCAAACACAAAAGGCAGGAGAGGAAGTTTGAGGTGTGATCAGGGAAGTGATTGTCCCTCTGTACTCAGCACTGGTGATGCCACACCTTGAGTGCTGTGTCCAGTTCTGGGCCCCTCACTACAAGAAAGACACTAAGGTGCAGAAGCAAGTCCAGAGAAGGGCAAGGAAGCTGGTGAAAAGTCTGGAGTGGCTGAGGGAGCTGGGGCTCATGAGCCTGGAGAAGAGAAGGCTCAGGAAAGACCACATCACTCTCTACAACTACCTGAAAGGAGGTTGTAGTGAGGTGGTAGTCAGTCTCTTCTCCCAGGCAGCCAGTGACAGGATGACAGAACATAAACAGCCTCAAGCTGCACCAGAGGTGTTTCAGGTTGGACATCAGGAAGAACTTCTTCATGAAAAGGATTGTTAAGAATTGGAATGGACTGTCCTGGGAGGAGTCACAATCCCTGGAGGTGTTAGAAACAACTGGATGTGGAACTTGTTGCCATGGTCTAGTTGACAAGGTAGTGATCAGTAAAAGGTTGGACTCCATGATCTTAGAGGTCTCTTCCAACCTAAATGATTCTGTGATTCTGTGATCCTCTGGACACAAAAACCATGCAACTTCTTGGCACAGTTGTCTATGACCCACAAAGATGCAAAAGGGGATGCAGCAGCCCTCTGTTACTCTGAGAAGTTACTCACTAGCTGTTTCCTAGACTCTAAATAGCATCAGCCACAGAATTCACAGACTTATTTTACAACACCCTGGCTGTTATATTCCTACTTCTTGTACGAAGCACAGAAACAGAAGAGGAAAGAAATGAGACAGAATTCATCTGCTTGGTGTCTTTCCTTTCCTTCTTCTCTACTCTTTTTATTACCTACAACTGTAATTTAGCTGCTGCTCTGAGAAACTTGGAGCTTCTTCCCGGAACCTGCTGGTAATATTTTCTCAGCAGATAGTTTTCCTACAAAACCTGGCAGCTTTTAGGTAGTCTAGAGAACACCTTAGAGCTGGAGACAGAATTGTCTGGGAAGGTTGCAGTTTAATTCAGGCAGTCAGCAAGCTGGTTGGCTGCAAAAGGACTTGAAGAGCATATTCATGCATAATGCACTATCCAGATGTTTCATAGACTTCATGCATGCAGGATATATGTGTATATCCATATATATGTACTGTATATGTACATACATCACCCACACAAACATATGTATATAACATACATTTTACATTGGTAAGTAGGTGGAAATGGTGAAAGGAATTCAAAACTTCCTGCAGTTGACTGGGAATACCCTGAGACGACGTATATACAGGCTGCCCTATATAGGTTGTGGAGTTTCCCTCCTTGGAGATGTTCAAAAGCCTCCTGGGCATAGCCTTGGACAACTGACTGTGGGTGTCCCTGCTTAGAAGTTGGGCCAGAAGAACTCTGAAGGTCTGTTTCAGTCTCAACTGTTACATGATTTTGTAATATTTCTTACTTAAAGCTGTATTAATGTCATTCTATCTGTGAGTCAGCTCCTACCTGAAGTTACAGTTCATAATGCTCAACATTGGTTTTAGTTCATTAAGTTATCCACAGATTTGTTCTTTTTTCCCCACTGCTGGGAAAAGTGAAGTGCTGAGAAAACAAGTGGCTTGCACTGGCCTGGCACATCAAACCAGAGCAGAGGCTTGCCCCTGGCCTCTGTTCCACACTGGCCCTCAAGACTAGAAATGGTAACTCTATAAGACTTCTTGTTGCTCATTTTTTTCCTTGCTTCCTCATTTTCAAACTACTTGGGAAAATGTATGGGGTTTTTTTTGTTGTTGTTGTTGTTGTAGTTGGTTGGTTGGTTTTTTTGAGCCAACTGTGCCATTGGTGACTGTGATGACACCTTCATTACGTCATTGCTAAAAGATGTTGGTTAGCACCCTTTGGGAATGAGCTCTGATAAAATGCACTTGTACTTGAACATATGAGTGGTTTTGAGAGCCATGACTCAGAGTTTAACATTCAGTGAATGTTTTGAACAAAAGTCAGCTCTCTAATTAACAATGAAAAAATGCCTGCAGTGTGGGTATGTTTGAGATATCTGCAGAAATCCAAGACTGTAATACCTGCAATTCAACATCAAGATTGAAAGAGGCTGCCGTAATATCACAGTGAGAAATAACCCACCTTAGCACAAGAATGAGACTGGCCAAAGGGCCAAAAGGCCACTGCGAAAACCAAGGGGCACTGTGAGACAGGGTCATACTTTCAACTTCTGTTTGGCCATTTGTGTATCTGAGGCACATTAAAAGAGATCCACCACCAAATACAAACACTGAATAAAACCATGAAAAAAAAATGTCCCACCTGCTGCTTCAAGGTAACACTCAAGTTCCATCTGGTCCTGATGGCCACTCGGATCAGATGTGGTCAGAAGGGCAGGAGGGCTTCCTCCTCTCCTCACTGGGGAATGGCTCTAACAGGACTGCCTGGAACATGTTCAGTTTCCCACTCTTTGTCCCTCCCCTGCTGCAGAAATTTGCCAAGTGAAATGAAGACCACAGGCAGTGCTCTGTGAGGCATCAAAATCCCATTTCCCCAAGGATGTTATTAACCTGAAGAAGCACCGGCCCCAAAAGGACTACAAGAAGAATATAAACTAAGAAAGTAGCTCCCAGGTGGATTAGATGCTACTTGAGACTATTACACAAGCTTAGCAGGTTATGTTACTCCATTTCTTAGTTTGGAAAATGAAATCTGCTTCTTTGAATAGTTTATAAATAACTGTCAGAACTTCCATTTTCTCTAAGAAATTGATCAAAATCAAAGTTTAATTTCACTCTGAGAAAATATAAGCAGTAATGAACAGCACTGTACATATGTTTAAACTTTTCCAGAAGTGTTCTTTTGTCTTTAGTGATGGAAATCATCCTGTCTTTGACCAGTTACACAGCACTGCAAAGCAAGAAGATATATGAAGGGCATTTTTGCCCAGACTGCAAGAGTTTCAACTGCTGGTTTAGCTGTGTGGAGCGGTTTGCTCTTTTTCAAGTCACAACATCAGAGAGCCACTGTGCAAACAATAGAAGGCATAAACAACACTTAAGAAGGCATTTTTACCACACTCATTTTCATGGTATTTGGGTGCCATGAATGGATGGCAAAGCTAGAGAGGGTTAGGATGGCTGCCCGTATGTATGTTGGATGAAGAAATACCTTCAGCCCCTGTTTGCTGTGCTTCCAGATGAACGCCATCAACACACAAGCACTAGCTGTTCCAGCTGGCATTTTCAACAGCCTCATCCAGGACCTGATCCAGCCCTTACTATAGTCAATGGCAAGACCCCAGCCAAGATCACTGGGATCTGGACATGGCCTTAAATCTCTGGTTGCAACAACAGCAACATGAAACTGTTTGTGCTTGCAGTAAACTACACAGAGAAGTTACTCTTTGGTTCTGAACAATCAAATCACAAGCACATTTTAAATGCCAGAAACAACTGGAGAAAGAAGAAGGTGAGAGCTTATTTTGTGGAAAGCCATTTGCTTTGTTAGAATTCTTCACACCTTTCTTTGATTTCTTTGTCTGGGATGGCCCAAGCTCTGCAGGGTCTACTCTTAAGCTGTTTTATACCTTTATTCCCACCTATTTCTCAGACCATTCTAGGAAAACTAAAAAAGCCGTCTTCAGATAACCTCATTTTTGTGAAACCAGCAAGTCTATTTTAGCAGATGGGCTGTGTCTGTGTGTGTTTGTGCGTGCATGTCTCTGTGTGTATCTGGGAAGAACCTATCTTGACAATTGCCATAGTAACTTCATCTTTACTATGCTTGGTCTATATTTTCTATGTTACCAGGTAACAGGACTTCAATTTCATTGTGTCTTAGATGACTAAAATAAATTCATTTCCAAAATATACTTCTCAGACTAGTTATCTACCTAAACTAGGAAAAGCAAAAAAGGATAGACCCCTGCAGCAACTTCTACCATCTCAGAGCCATGGTTTGCTGGAGAGCATTACCACAGGTGCATGTTTGAGAAAGTTAAACCCAGATTCAACATCCTTTAAAACAATCATAAAATTCCATTGGCTTCACTATCTGCACTGAAGATCAAATTGCTGGTAGGGGAAAGTGAAACAGTCTGCACAGTTTGGGAGCTGAACATCTAGGAAATATTGCCAAAAGTTCCTTCAATTACTCTTTTAACAAAGAATAAGGAAAAATTAGCAACTTAAAGACCTTCCTTAATATAAATATACAAAACTGATAGAGGAAATAATGGATAAACTCTGCTATACCCCATAAACTATAGCATTTTCAGTCCAGATTGAAAAGAGAAGTAAACCACTTGCCATTTGTTTTACATGGTAAAACAGATTAACTTCTCCCTCTAGCAGTTGAAGAAAAATAAGTAGCCGCATAGTGACTATGTATCAGACAGGCTCCAGGCTCATCTTGAGGATTCTAACTGAAGCTGGATATGTAGGAAAAATTCTCCCCAAATCTTCACTTATTTTGATTAACATGTCATGGACAATTCACAAACAGAAATCTGACAAACGCTTGATTCTTTGTGAATTAGTCACTCCACTCCTTTCCAATAAATCTTTACGTCCCACTCCTTTGACTCATTCAAAAGAATATATTGTCATTTTAAAAACATAATATAGCCATCAGCAAATCATAGCTGTGCTGCCCTATCCCATTCTTCTCCATAGCATAAAGTGTCTCACATACTTGCTGCCTCCATTCTTTCCCATACTCTTTCTCTTTTGAATATCTTTCACCACCAGACTGGCATTGGCAGACAGCCAACCAGTCAGCACTTTAGCCAGACAAGTGCTATGCTGATATGCCTAGATCTTTGAAGTGCCACACAAGTCCAACAAGTTAGTTTTCTTCCTATTTTAATACTTTTTGCAGAGAGACCCAGCCACAAAGTACATTTCCCATCAGATTTGGTTTTTTTCAAAACAGCTCTTTTTTGTGCAAACTTCTGCTGACAACTTTCTTTCTGAAATGCTTTGACCTCTATGGTATTTTTGAGAATATGGCTGAGAGATGCCTTTATAAATGATATTACATTATACCTGCATTAGGTATATACCCCAGGAACCCAAGTTCAAAAAGTCATGGTTGGATTGGTTAATAAAATTTTTAATGAGCAGTGATGTGACATGCAGCTTAGATCAAAGAGCAAAGAGCTGTTATTTGTCACTGCTTCCCATTACATCACACTGAACAGGGGAACAGTAACAAAACAAGTAGGACTGGGTATATTTTAAAAAAATATCATGCATCAGGCTGAAAAAACCCGTATCCTGGAAATAACAAACAAACAAACAAACAAACAAAAAAGACTAATAAAAGACAAAGTGTCATTTTTTGCAAGCTGTTCCATGTCTGATCCCACTGAGTATTGATTTCATGTTATTTCATTACCACATCTGAAGCTGCACTGATAGTAAATCACAGGCAGAGCCTAAGTTACCAAGTTTGCCAATAGAGCAGTCATTGCCCTTTCCTCTTATGAAAAGCTGTTTGTGATGCTACCATGGAGGGTTGTAACTTCCCAGGGGAGAAATCACAAGCTTCTGGGATAACTGACTTTTGGGAGAAATGATTCTCAGCCTCATGTTTTTGCAGACAATTATGTTGTTTGATCTGGGGATGGTAAAAAACGTTGTGTCTATAGAAAAAGCCTCTCCTTTCAGATGTTGCTGCTTTTTTACAATTATACTTCTAAATACTAGTCCTTCATTACTGCTTACAGTGACACTGGCCTACCTTTTATATCCAGGTAAATAGCAGACTTCCCACATGCCATATTACCTGTCCACCTGCCAAATATGTGAGACTCTTTAGGCTGGCTTCTTTCACGAGCAGGATCCCTTAGTAATAATCTGGCGCTCAGGGCCAGCAACAGGGCAATCCGTTTTCCCACACACACTTCCTTTCCCTTCTCTTTATAATGCCCATTTGCCTACTGATAACCCTGAAAGGAAATTCTCTTAGGAGAGGCAACTGGTGCATGCACATCTGAAGTACATCATGGGTCCTCAAGATCCAGAAATACAGATGCTTGTACTGTATTTTGAGTGAACATTGTTACTTTCGTTGCTCACTGCATCTGATTCACTTACTGAACCTGCAGGTAAAGAAAAGATACTCATCTGTCTCTGCCACTGTAGAATTATTACAAGTGGCACAATCAGAATTTTACCCTAGATTGGTCCTGAAAACAGGCAAGCGTATACCCAATGGTTTTTTTCCACATGCACTGCATCTACAGCATAAATCACCTCCTATCACACGCCCACATGACAAACACCTCTGTGGCAACTACAGGAATGGGCTGACAAGGAGCAACGAGGAGGAACCAGCGTGGGGTAAGGATATTTCTACAGCCTTACCCAGCGTTAATTGATCATGTTCATACACACTTATTTCTTGAAGGATGCTCCTTTGCTCTGTCCATCTCTATCCAGGTCACTTAGAAGATATCTGATCACGACAGGCTTGTCCAGACCGCCACCAAGTGCTCTGGAAACCATCCTTTCTGACTTGAAAGACATTTGTGTGAAGGTGCAAGTGCAACACTGAGAATCCAAGGCACCAGAGCACTAACTCTGACTCACCACTTACGTGTTTCTATCTCAGTTTCTTCCCCATGTAAGTGAGGAAGATTAAGTTTATTCTTTCCTCTCATGAGAGTTGGAAGGAATCAACATTGTTTGTATTTCTTTTTAAGCATGCAGCCTGTAAACACTTTAGTTCAGTTAAGCTGTTCGAAACTCAATTATGTTGATTTCCTCCAATTCGTTACACATTCCTTGCCATGAGGCCCTACAGCTGAGCCCACGAGACCAAACACAAACTGGAAAATATGATGTCCCTGTCCAGAGGACATCACGAATGAAAGTCCTGTGCTTAATCTCAGGAACATGAGTCACTCACATGTACAACATTAAGTCCATGAGTGTTTGCATGACCAGGACCTAAGACCAGACAAAAATGCAAAACTAATCAACAGACATGGAGGAAAGCATACGAAGGCACCGAAGACATCCTTGACATCCATTTTTAGGTTTTAAAATGCCTGATTTACGTGGAAAGCCGCAACCACACAAAGCTTTCTTTTCGAGAAGGGGCCGTACACGAACTTTATTTCTCTCCAGCTTACGGTCGCGGCGGCAAAGACCAGCTTGGCACCCCGAGGGAAGAGGGATTTCGGTGGTCCCGGGCGCACAGCCCCGCCGGTACCTCCCGGTCCGCAGCCGCGGACACACGGGCCACCGCCGCCCGCTCTGCCCCGCGCCCTCCCGGTACCCACGGACACGCCCGATGGCAGAGCCCGCGGGATGCCCGCCGCCCGCGCAGCCCGGGGCCCACTTCCGGCCGCTCCCGCCCCGCGGAGCCTCCCGGCAGCTCCCGAGCGCCTCTCCCCCTGCCGCGTGGGAGCGCGGTCCGTGCGGGGCCGCCCCCTCCCCGCCCCGGGAGGAGTCCCCACGTCCCGGCCACTCCTCCTCCTGCTGCTGGAAGGGGAAATATGAAGCGGAGCCGTCGCCGCGTTACGCGGAGAAGAGCGGGGGCGAGGCGGCGGAGCGGTGCGCCTGCCTGGGCACCGGGCGGCGGAACCGGAGCGCTGCCGGGCGGGCGGCGGGCGGGGCGGGAGCTCTGAGCGGCGGGAGCGGCCCCGGCCCCGGAGGGTGCCCGGCCGCCCCGGAGGGTGCCCGGACCCGCCAGCCGCCTGCCCCCAGCGCCGGGCCGTGGGCTGCCCGCGGCGGCGCTGAGGCGCGGGCGGCGCGGCGGGAGCGGGGCGGCGGCGCTGCCAGGCGCGGAGATGTCCGCCCCATACGGCAGCCTGATGCGGTACCTGTTCCCAGCCCTGCTGCTGCACGGTGAGTGCGAGGCGGCTGCCTGCGGGTCTCAGTGGTCCGCAGTGCCGGCTGGGGTGCGAGCGGGCCCCAGAACCTGGTGGGTGCGGGGCAGAGGGTCGTGGGTGGGTGCGCTTCCCCGTGGCGGCCGCGGGGTCCCGTCTGCTCGGGGCAGAGGGGCGGTGCCAGTGGACGGGGCCGCCGGCTCTGCCTGGACGGGAACCCCGTGCAGCAGAGCGGCGGCCGGCCCGCGGGGCAAAGCCGCGCCGAAAGCGCCCCGCTCCGAACCGACTGTCGGCGGGTTGTGCTGGACGCCCGTGACTGCTCGGATGGAGCAGCTGGTCCCGGCGCCTCACACACAGTTTCTTTACTCAGCTCCGGGCAAGGGCTGGCTCTGCCGAGCTCCGGCGAGTTCGGCCGAGACGCCCTGCGGGGCCCGCGTTCCACCTCTTCTTGGGAAGTAGGTTTTTGCCATGGAGGTGTTATCTGGGAAGCCTCCGGCGGCAGAGTGTGCCAGCACCGGGTCTCATGCCCAACTAAATTGTTTTGCTGCAGAGAACAGAGATTCCGTGTGTTATTACACATAGTCCTGCTTTGACAGTCTCTCAGTTTAGCCCTGGACGGACATCTCTCTGAATCTGCAGAGTAGGCAAAATCATAGTGAGAAAAGTCAGCCTATTTAAACATAAAAGTTCATCTTGTAAATCCGTTTTTAGGCAATTAAACAAATAATCCATTTTTCCAGAAAGCCAGTGTTCTTCAAGAGAAACTTCTGAAAAGGAGGCTGCTTAATGAGCTGCTTAGGTATGTCTAACATTTGGCAGCCACATTTGAAAAATCTGGGTGCAATATCCTTCTGAAAGTGTGACTCAAGATACTCAGTTACAGCATCGTTTTGAAGAGTGTTCCTAATTCTGAAGTCCTCTGTAGCATCCAGCATTCTTCAGTTAAATTTCTTAGGACCCCAAGCTTACTCGTAAAAAGAGGAATTTTTTTTTTTAACTGTTGCAATGCAAGTGACCTACATAGTTTCAGTGGGAGATCTGTGAGCTGGGGTGAGGATTTCAAAGCTATTCCTGGGGTTGGTTTTGTGGAGCAGGGATTGTCTCTCTCTGTTTGTACAAGTGCTAAGCACACAGATGGTATTTAATAAATAATAAAGAGCATGGGCTTCTGATGGTGTACCTTGTTTTGAGAAAGAAAGAGTGGGAGACCCTGTTCCCCAGGAGGGGGTTTTATACCCTTCTCACAGCTCAGCTAGGAAATCCAGAGAGCATAGAAACATGTTTAGCTGACCCAGACCTGACAGGATGCCAGAGGTGTTCTTTAAAACTCTGTGATCTGAGATGTAAAAGTTGAAATGGGAGGTTTGAAGTTAGAGGGTAAAGAGAGGAGGTGTAATTACAGGGTTGGACTCCCTGGCTCATCTGCTTGGAATTACAGAGCAGAGCTGAACCCTGGCTGAAGCAGGAAACAGATCAGGGCTAGTGATCAGATCAAAATAGCAGCTGCCAAAAGAGGATGACAAAGGAAAATCATCTTTTTCTTCCATCTACAGTTACATTTCAGCAAATAAGATAAGCCTAAGTTCTTGTAGAAATGTATAACTCACTGCGTTGTACATAAAGACAAACACCTTGGTAATGTAGCAGTGCACGGTTTGGATCAGAGTTTCAAGTATTTGGAAACTACTGCCCTCTTACAAACGTGTAAGTTCTATCAGTGGCACATAATACACTGAAATGCAGTCCATGTAAACATATTTACCTTGTTAGCTTTAACTTGGTCTAGAGCTTTTCCTTCCATGCTGGTTGAGTCAGTAGAAGCATCCTTGGGTCAGCGGCTAGCCCGAATTGGTAATGCACAGGAATAACCAG
Organism: Acropternis orthonyx; assembly: GCA_035583155.1. Taxonomy (NCBI): domain Eukaryota; kingdom Metazoa; phylum Chordata; class Aves; order Passeriformes; family Rhinocryptidae; genus Acropternis; species Acropternis orthonyx. Next base: position 100,873,702 of record JAWWEU010000081.1, read on the forward strand.
CAATCTCAGGGGACTGCAGTGTCAAGCCTCTTTACAGCATGTGATGTTTTCTTTTTGCATTTCTATTGCATGTGGCAACTGAAGGGTTAAAACTGAGAGAGTGTGGGTGGGTGGTTGAAGGTTTTTAGGGCTTAAAGCTTTGTAACACAAGTTAAAATGTCCTGTAAGGCTAAAGCTTCTGCTTTCATTATATTAAGAAATGCCTTTTTTGATACCACTGCATTGAAATTTGGAAAAACTTATCCTCATTCATCAAAAACCTGTGCGGTGTCATTAAAAAAAAAAAAGTTTGCAGCTGGAAGTTGTCCATTATCACTGTTTTCTTTGCTTAGACAAAAAACCACAGAAGTTTCAGATGTCAAACACTAAGATCATTCAGCTCCAGAAAACCTGATTAATGTGTTCAAGTGAATTCAAAACAAATTTGGCTAATTTCTTTTGTAAATGTAAACTTTTATATTACAAAGGCAGATGCTAAAAAGAAACTTTAGTGTATTTCTGATTATTCTTCTCTTAGAGTAACAAATTAGAAACTTTAAAACAATTAGTTGATAACATCATGGAAATGGTACTAATAAAGATGATGAAGACAAGACTGACAGGCTTTTCAGCACCAACCTTTATGCTTTTAAAAGTTCTCTGGTAATACTGCTGAAGTTAGGTACATGGACGTGTTTTATTTCAACACCTTTTCAGGAAAATAATAAGTAAATACATCAGAAGGTCTAAATACCCATAGCCATAAAATGATCATGTGCTCTGTCCAAAAGGCACATGTGATCTATTCCCTCAGTTAAATAATGCATTTCAAAATCTGGAGGACAATAAAGAGAGAAAGATGGAAAGACAAACTGCTTAGTATAAGACTTGTAGAGTTTGCAGAGAGAGTTAGAAGATGGTCTTAATTTTACTTGCTATTTTGTCAGTGTAGACTCTTTCACTCAACTTTGTAGCTTGACTGTGGGCTAACAGTGGCAGGATGCAGATGCCATCAACAGGAGGGGTAATTTTTTTGTGCTTTGTAGGGTGCCTGTAGGAAGTAGGCTATCACATGATGAGGCCCAAAACTAGACTCAACCACGCTGAAAGCAAATACCTTCAGCTGTTCAAATCAAAGGTAATATTTCACTATTAAGGTGATGCTTTAAGCAGGGCTGATAGTGTGTAGGATTATATGCAGTGAGCTTGTTTAGCATTGTCTTTACTCAGACACAAGTCCCATCGGAGTTGGAGGCAGTTCTGGAATAAATCCCAGTGCCAGGATGTGAGTGGAGGACGGATGGGGCAGATGTCTCTGACGGAGAGCTGATGTTTTTTTCAAAGAGGGCAAGACCAAACTACCTCTGATATCGAACTGCACTGACGTTCCAGCACTGCACACAGTCCTGTCAGTGGCAGAGTTCCCACTCCCCTGAAGGGAGGTGAGCTTTCAGAGCCTTCAGGGTTTCATAAAGAAGCCCATGCTCCAGGCAGTGCCCTTTCACCTTGCATGGATAGCAGCAGCCATCCCAATTAAGAGCTTCAACTAAGCCGAGGTTATGAGCTGTGTAACTGGCACTTCTGGCACTCTGACCTCTTCTAAGGCGGGGGGGAGCATTGAGTAAGGACTGAGCTGTAGGGTAATAGGGGACCTCCATGCTGGGCTTGTCAGCCCTGGGGGAGTTACTTTTTAGCTGTACCTTCTAAATATACTTTAGATCTCTCCTCAGGGTCTTCCATGCTCTGAAACATTCAATTTGCCTCTCTTCGGGTAAGCTGTACTTGGAAACTCTGTATGCACAAGAGGCAACGGATACATGTGAAAGGAAGTCATTGTCCTGTCTGCTTCCATGGCCATAAAACTCGGCTTTCCTTTCCCAACCCTTTTGTTTGTAGTAGCTAATTTAGGTCCCAGTCCTTCGAGGACTCTTTGAAGTTTCAAGTGCAGGGAAAACACTGGTAAACACAGAGCTGGGCTTGGTAACAGGACATTATATTTTCCATGGCAATTATGTAAGTTTGTGCTGTAGCTAAAGGCCTGTCATGGGTGTTATCTATCACTATCCCACATCGAGAAAGAACATAATCCAAATGTCTGTTTATTTAATTGTGCAGGGCAACTGCCCAGATAAGGAGAGCTATAAAGTTAATCCAGTCAATTATTCTTTATCTGTTGTAAGGTTTTTCAAGTTTCAGGCAAGTTCTAACTTGAAAAGAGATTGCTTCAGGAATAAAGCGTGAATGTTAAAATGTTTCTAGCAGAGATGAAACCATCATGTATTTTGAACTTGTGCTCACTTGGGTTGTTTTAATTCATAATAAAATTGTGCTTGTCTATATTTACATTGCTAGAAATTAAAAAGAAGTGTTAAGTGGTTCCTGCTGAGCAATCCATGTTTGAATCCTACTTTCAAGTAACATCTATTCTCCTGTTCAGCATAGGATGAACCTGCTGAACACCTGGTAGCTTTGAAACTGGTTTGAAGCACTACACTTGGACATGTTTGATGCTATGGCTTAGATTCTGGTAGAGATGCTCATTAAACTGATAAAATCTGAACAGGTTAAGATTTAAGATTATTTGCCTTATACTTTAGCAGTCTGGCATAGCTGTGAACAGAATTTGGCCAGAATGTTTAGGCACAAATTAAATTAAAACTATTTGTGTTCAAGCACAACTCTACTTATCTTTTTGCTTTTGAATTGGCATACTATTTTTCAGAAAACCAAAGCATTTATTATAGCAGCTTACAGTTTTTGCAGAAATGTTGGCAGAGAGTTTTGTCGTAACCATTTCTGAAACACAGTTGGTTAATGGGCTGCCAATAGACTGCCCTTTTAAGATTTGTATTTTACTCGCAGCTATGTGCAGAAATCTTTGAAGAACTTGAAAGTAACCTATCTTCCCTTAACAATTATTTTTATCTTGAATGGTTGTTCCCACATCAGATAGAGGTTTGTAGGCAAACCTGAGAGCCTGAAGCCCTCTGGTGTGGTGTGTGCTCCTATCCACGTCTTAACTGGAGTGGCAGCTGTACAGACCTCTGCTTTCCCACTCAGATGGATGTTGCATTCTTCCCCTATAAAGTGTGATCTGTGAGGGCCTGGGCAGGGATCCTCAGTGAGCTGTAGAACCTCTTACGCTGTATTCAATTAGTCTGACGCTAAAGCTGTGACCTACACTGCTAGGGGCTTGATTTTGAAAGAGAAGTTGGACATCAGCTCATCATAAAATGCTTTTATTTTGCTTTGTTTTTCTTCCTGGAATTTCTGATGGATTCTGGAATTTTCTCTTCCTTTTGGACTTGTTCCTTTGTGAAAACAGACACTATGGAGTGGGTGATACAATCGTATGATCTCTGGTTGTGGTGTAGCTAAAGTGAGAGCCAACCAGGGGCTTCACAAAGTTATTGCTGTTGGTCTTATGCAAAGATTTTTTTTTTTTCCTGTTTGAAGTCTGTCACACTTTTGAGTAATAACATGGTGGGTAGATTTTGTTTTTGGTTTGTTTTTTTTAACAAGTGGGTAAGTTTCCTTCATAACACACAAAAATTTAAACAGTCAGTCAGAGAATCTGAGATATTCTCAGCTGAGTCTGAGATAGTCAGATACTGAAACCTACCATCTGTCAGTGCTGTAGAGAATAGCAGACTTGGATGTCTTTGAATGAAAGTAGTGGCTCCAACTATGTTGCAACTGCATCTATGCTCCAAAGTGGGCTTCTAAAGACTCATGAAATCCTTTTCCCAGTTTCATGAATGCATGTTTTAACCCTGAGCCTTCCAGCCATGTCCCATTTAACATGGCCAAATGGATTTTTTAAAATTATTGACATCATCCCTGCAGGACCTCATTTTTGCAGAACACCTCATGTGCACTGCCAAGGGTAGAGCAGGGGGACACTGCACTGCTTCTGAGCACCTGCTGCGAGGAAAAACACAGGAAGATGGTGTTTGGTTTACTGCTCTGTGTGGGAAGCACATTGCCGGTCTTGGCGTTTGATCTGCAGATGGTACAAGGGGAAGTTACATCTCCTTTGTTATGGTAGTTATATCTACAGGCATATGTCAGTAATTACAAAAGTGTTGAAATGATTACTTTGTAAGGAAGAAGTTTGTGCTAAATTAAGTATTTCCTTGCCCCAGCAAGGAAATTGTAGGTAAAGGTTCCATCACTGTCTCTTAATTTTATACTGTATTTCATATTCTGATTTTTAGGTCCTATTGATATGATGTTGCTTAGCATTATTGAGAGCAGCCCAGAGGAGAAAGACTTGAGGGTCTTGGTTGATGAGAAGCTCAACATGTCTTGGCAATGCATGCTTGCAGTCCAGAAAGCCAAGTGTATCCTGGGTTGCATCAAAAGCTGCATGGCCAGCAGGTCGAGGGAGATGATTCTGCCCCTCTACTCTGCACTTGTGAGACCCTCACTAGAGTACTGTGTCCAGCTCTGGGTTCCCCAGCAGAAGAGGGATGTGGACCTGTTGGAACAAGTCCAGAGCAGGGCCACAAAAAAGTGCTGGACGCCTTTTCTGTGAACACAGGCTGAGAGAGCTCAGGTTGTTCAGCTTGGAGAAGAGATGGCCCTGCTATAAGGTAGACCTTACAGCAGCCTTCCAGTGCCTAAAGGGGGCATACAGGAGAGCTGGAGAGGGACTTTTGACAAGGGCATACAGTGATAAGGGGAATGGCTTCAAACTGAAAGAGGGTAGGTTTGGATTATATCTTAGGAAGAAATGTGAAAGTGATGAGGCAGTGGAACAAGTTGCCTAGAAAAGTTATGGGTGTGCCATTCCTGGAACTGTTCAAGATCAGGTTGAACGGGGCTTGGACCAACCTGGTCTAGTAGCAGGTGTCCCTGCCCAGGGTCAGGGGAAGTGAAACTGAATAATCTTTAAGGTCTCTTCCAACCCAAACCATTCTGTGATTCTGTATGTGTGTTTTCTACGTCTCTCCCTCTCACTCTGCAGCCTTCATTATATTCTCATGCCTGTCTTGATGACCTAAGCCTGTTCTTGCCTTCATTTGTCACAGTTGGATGGACAGATTCCAAAAAAAATACTCTTTTCAGGTACAGATTTCTAGGGCTATCAATGCAAATCTCCTTCCTGTCACTGGTTGCAGTTTATCATTTGCAAGCTGTGGACAGAACTACGTACATGTGACATGGAGAGCTGGGACACAATTGCTTTTTGAGCTTAATCAAAGAGAAGACACTGTATAATGCCACATAGTTTGACTCCTTGTCAAAAACTCTTTCTTTTCATTATTTCCTTCAGGGAATAATTGGGAATGTCTAATGTGGTTACTGTGTTTTCTTCTTTGATATGCACACATAAAAGATGGCATCCTCCCACAGAAGGTTTTTTGCTTGAAGAAATTAAATGCCCAAGTATGCTTAAATAATTTCTAAGTGCATCTGTATTCATGAATCATATGATATGAGCTAGGCAAAATACAATTGCTTAAAAGCAAGTGGTATAATAAATATGCCTAGGAAATAGTCACTTGAACAATTTCAAAACCTCCTCTTGATGGCAGATTTCAAATACTTAACAACTTCAAATGTAAATATCAGTCAGTTTCAGTGTGAGATAATTTGTCTGCAGGAGACACCCTGTTGAAACTTAGTACTCGTGGCTATAACCTCTACGAGGTACCTTGCAGGTGGTGTTGCTTCTGACCCAAAAGATGCTCTGAGGCTGTGGGCAGAAGCACTCAGTCCATTTCAAAATGGTTCTGAAATAAGGTGGACTTTTTGAGTGTGTGGAGACTTAAGAGATGGAGGTGGGTGTTAGAAGGCAAGCTGTCAGTCACTAGCTGTGATTTGTAACAAAAACAAATGTACTGGTAGGCTAACCTGTACCTGGCTGAACATGTTCTGGTGGTGTGAAGGCCTGTGGTATCTGCCCCTTACCCACAAGGTTTCAGATAAGCTGAATAAGCCCAAGGTTTTGAGAGTGTCAAGTGCAGCTCGAGGTGAGGTGGGCTGCAGACACTGCACAGCAGAGTTGCTGACTTCCGCCCAGGAGGCTGTCCCACCGTGTGCATGAAGCACAGATCCAATTTAATAAATCCTGCCTCTCCAAAGATGTAGTCAGCTCAGGCAGAGCATCACCCTGCCATGGCTGCACCACTTCTGAAACTGCCGTACCATTTCTGGCTACAGAATAGGAATTGTTTGGTGCTACCATGAGTCCCTCTGCTCAGCAATGCAAATACCTAAGAAGCCTTAATTTCCAGAAAGGGAGAAATACTGACCCCCTGAAAATCAGGCTCCTGTAAGGGCATCTCAGATGGTGTGCTCAAATATCAAAGCATCCCTAGTATTTATTACCCTTTAGAAAACAAGGCCATAAATTCCCGTTCACATAGAAGAATTTTTTGTAACCTGCAACAAAGCTACCAGATTTTCCAGTAGACTTTGTGAGGTTGTATTCATTAATCTCATTAAATCTTGGAATCATTTGGTAGTGAGCACTGTTTAAATTCAGGTATTTATTGTATTCTTTCTGATCATTCTTTACCCTGTCTACTGGGTAAGTCTTTGTTTAGCATAGGAATTGCTATTTTTAAATGGTTGACATGTAGTTATATATTTAACAATGCGATTTTCCCAGGTGTTACCCAAATTTCTTCTGAAAGATCTAAGACCTAGTTAACATCATGGGTCACTGACACCACCTTTTTTTTTTTTTTTTTTTTTTTAAATAGGAAATGGCAAAGATTTAAGACAGTGTCCACCTAACACCAAATAATCCTGGAGTTTTTCTGTGTAATGTCCGTAGCAATGCTGCACACTGTCCAAGCTTGTGCCCAAGTGTTAGATGGGGCCTGGGACATAAAGTGTAGGATCCCGTTTTAGGTGGCCTGGCATGGGGTAGGGTTGCACCACACACTGGTGATCTCTAAAAGCGCAGTTTCTGAGCCAGGTCAGCTAAGTAGACACCAGAAAAGATAGGGATCAATCCCAGACCCTGCCTCCAGGAGCATGTTTCAGTGACACATCTTTTTTCTGAGATGGCTGCCGTGATTTCCCAGGCACTCAACCAGCCCCTCCACCCCACCCCCTATCCATTTTCTAGCCCCTTTGTGCTCAAATTCCTTCTGACAGTGTAACAGTTTCCAACATGTTATGTAAAGTTCATTTCTGTCGCCTTTTAACCCCTAGATGTGTGTTTTTCTTTTGATCCATGTTTTTCAACATATCTAAGAGCAGGCTGTGCCTAAAAGAGTAAAGATTGAAGCCATGTATTCATTTGTTCAATTAATATTCTGTAGAGAGCATGCTGGTGGATTTTGTATTTTGTACATTACTAGAAACCAAAATTACTGTGTGCTGGAGATAAAGTTTGTTTTTGAAATTCTTTTTCCCCTTTAAAATAAAAATAGCAGAATCTGCCTTTAATTGACCACTTCAGTCATCACAGAGGCTTCCTGTGTGCAGAGAGTTTGCTTTTAATATCTCTTTTCCCTTGACTTTAAAGAATAGTCTTTATTTGCAAGTTTATTATAGAAGCATTCAAATTAGAGGTGGGCTGAAACCACAAAGTTTATGTCCAGATCTGGATGCAACTTTCTAAGAGTTTCAAGGTCCAGGTTTTTGATTGTCCTGACCAGAGATTACAGAGCTGTCTATAAAATTTGTTTTCAGAGCCACATCTCCTGGGTGTGGAAACACAACACTTTGGTTCAAGCTCTTTTCCCTCATGTATTTCATAAAGCAGATTTATACAGTGGAGAATTAGTGGTCTGACAGAAATGGAGCGCTTCCTGTACTATTTTTTTCGGATGAGAAAATAAATGTAAACAGTATTTGCCCAGACACTTAACAATATCAACAAATGTCATTCAACACGAGATGTTCACGATCTCCTTTATCATGTTGAAGCCCTTCTCAGCATGGTCTCATGATACAATCTTCACTTTCTATCTATCACAGGGCTGGGAGAAGGTTCTGCTCTTCTTCACCCGGACAGCAGGTCCCACCCTCGGTCCTTGGAGAAGAGTGCATGGAGAGCTTTCAAGGAGTCACAGTGTCATCATATGCTGAAACACCTTCACAATGGAGCCCGGATCACTGTGCAGATGCCTCCCAATATTGAGGGCCACTGGGTCTCTACTGGGTAAGAAAAGATAAAACAAGATGCTGGAGATGGGGAAGAGAAAAGGGTGAAGAAGCAGAGAGGGAAGGGTGGATGTTCCCACTTTTAAGCAGCAGGGGAAATATTTTCTTTAATATGATGATGCTCTAAATTCCAGATGCTCTCTATATGTTTATGCATAAAGGGAGAAGGAGCAGCATTATGTACATTAGAAAAACATACTATAAAGCTGTCTTGATGAATCAATTTATAGTCTGGATTTTAAACAGCATGCTGTGAAATATCTTTAAATCTCTCTTTGAATAGGAAGGAGCCTACCAACTTGCCAAAGTGGATGCTTCTTCAAACATAACATTACACTGTATTTGTCTACATGCCTTAGATCTATTGAATGGGTACTTGTTTTCAGAGCATGTGTCTAGCACAGGTTTTATTAGCAAAAGAAATTAAGAAGCTGTATTTCACTAGTTCTGTAACTCTATACATGATGACTTGTAATTCAGAGAGCTGTTTTGCTTTCTGTGTCTCAGCAGGCAATATTCACATGCTCATTTGAAGTACAGTAGGACTGCACTGTTTTTGAGACTGGGGTTTTTGAGTAGAAAGGAGTGTATTTCAGGATGAGAGGAAATGGTCTCAAGTTGCACCAGGGAAGGTTTAGATTAGATATTAAGAAAAAATTCTTCACTGTAAGGGTAGTCAGGCATTGAAATAGTTTGCTCAGGGAAGTCATGGAATCACTGTCTCTGGAAGTGTTCAAAAGGCCTGTGGATGTGGCACTTGACATGTGGTTTAGTGGTGAACATTGTGGTGCTGGGTTAATGATTAGACTCAGTGGTCTTAGAGGTTTTTTCCAACCTTAATGATTCTGCAATTCTATTTATGTTAAACAATTGTTGGTTAGTTGGCAGGTCACATATACCTAGTTCCTATTCACTCCCATTTGTGCCAGGGGGACCTTAGCACCCAGGTGTCTCTGGGTCTTGCTGCCTGTTGTCTACATGATGTGCCACCTTGCTAAAACTTTGTTTCCACACTTTCTTTCTTCCCACAGCTGTGAAGTTAGAGCAGGCCCAGAGTTCATCACAAGGTCTTACAGGTTCTACCACAACAATACATTCAAGGCCTATCAGTTCTATTACGGAGGCAATCGCTGCACAAACCCCATCTACACATTAGTTATACGTGGCAAAATACGCCTCCGCCAAGCATCCTGGATCATCCGAGGGGGCACTGAAGCTGACTATCAGCTACGCAACATACAAATCATATGCCACAATGAAGCAGTAGCCAAAAAATTAAGTGAGCTGGTGAACCATACGTGTCCTGGATTTATCCCAGAAGATAGTCCCTGGGAGCAGGATGTGAGCTATGATTTGCTGAGAGAAGAGAATGGCTGCGAATGCACCAAAGCTCTGAATTTTGCCATGCACGAACTCCAGCTGATCCGTGTGGAGAAGCAGTACCTGCACCACAATTTAGACCACCTTGTGGAGGAACTATTCCTTGGAGACATTCATACTGATGCTGCTCAGAGGAGGTACTATCGGCCATCTAGCTACCAACCTCCCCTTCAAAATGCCAAGGTATGTGTGTATGTGTACATGCCCTCTTTTTGAAATACTGGTGTCAAAGCCCAGATTACTCAGTTCTTCTGAGTGAGTACACTAGTGTAACCTAAAATGTAGATGTGCTGCTAGTACAAGTGGTCCACTGCAGCCATATGGAAGATGCAGCCAATTAATAGAAGATCACGGAACTTTGTGAGAATAGTAACTTTGTTGTGGTTTATGTGACTACATAAAATAAGCAAAATTAGTCTGGTGAACTAAGGCAAATAAAGGCCTCTCTGAAGATGAAATCAAAAACTTGTAGGCAGAGGTGGGAGTGGTTGGCCAGGACTGTGGCTGTAGGCTAGCAGCTGAGAAGAAGGTTTTGTATAGAACTGAGAAAGAAGAGGAACAGGCATCAGTGGATGCTTGCATAGCTGCAGGGGTGCCATGGAGAGAGGAAATTGAATTGTGTCAGTGTATGAAAGTTGGGTGATCCACAGCCTGAAGAGGAGAAGAGGAAACTGGAAGGTAGACACATGGAAGGGGCAGTGTGAAGAGAAAAAAAACTGATGAGCATGGATCCAGACGTAAGCACATGCATTAATGAAATGAAAAACAGGTGAATTTTGAATGGGGCTCTAATTCCATTTGATAATTCAGTTTTCAAAGGGACCTCAAACTGCTGTCAGCTTCACTGGGAAGAGATCAACCCATAGTGAGCTAAATAAAACTCAAACACGAAGAGTAGATACTGATGGACTGTAGCAGAAAGGCCATCTATAGATCTTCCCTGGTGACATTTCTTCCAGCTAATGGATTGCCACCATTTTTAATCATCTAGTCACAAACAGTTCAAAAATCAGCTACAGCTTAGCAGCAGATGAACCACAGCACAATCCTCATCAAAATTTTGCTATTCTTTAATTAATTCAAACAAGCGCATCAACTTTACTTATTTGGGAGTGAGGGTTCTTTGCTAAATCTCTTCCTTGCAGGTATCTGCTGATAGAAATTATCAGACAGCAGCTATATTGTATCTGTTCTAGAAAATATTGTGCGTCTTTTTCTGACCACATGAAAAAGAGACAAAATCTAGATCTAATTCACTGTAGCTGAGTATTTTTTCTGGTCTAATCTACTTGTTTTATTATGGGCTGATAGGTAACACAGTAAATGCCTACACTTCCACCTTGTAGTAATTTCATTACGGTCAGAATAGTCAGTTGTACTCTCAGCCAGCTTTATAAAATTAAAATTGTTGTCCAGGTCTGCTGTAATTTTAGGACACACCAGTAATGATTTTCCTGCCTGTCTTTCTGCTACTGTAGCTTCACTTTTTCCCTCTAAAATATAGCACTTCTAAATTATAATGCTCAAATTTAAGAGATCAAATCTTGCATAACAAGTCTGTTTCTTGAGACAGGTTAACTAAATAAACAATGAGAGCACTTATACTTGCATTTATGTTTGCAAAGCCCAATATTTCAGGCATGATCCAATCCATTCTGACACAAGTGGGTGACATTCTATGTGGAAGACAAGAGCAGGCTCAGCCTCCCTGCCTGAGTCACCCTGCACACTGTTATCCAGCAGCCCCACCTGTCCAGATGGTACCATGCACTGCAGCTGGGAGAGCCTGCAGTGTGGATCCCAGGGGAGGCTTCCATGTCATGTATTTACAAGAACTGGGGGAGAGGAAAAGTGATTTTTGGTAGCCAGGTCTTGGCAAAGGCTGAATCATTGAGGCTGGATTTATGACACTGGAAGCCCATTTGTAACAGTACTACTGGAGACAGAAAGTGCACAGCTTAGCTTGGAGTACACTAAAATACATATAGATTCCAGCTCTCTGTGATGAAACTGCTGTAGTGTAGTAAATGGGGGCCCCAGGTCCTGACTTGCTGCTGCTCCACTCCCAGTTTTGCCAGTTATGACTTCTGACAAGTTACATTACTTCTGTTTCTCCTCCAGCCACTGTCTGCATGTTCTTCTTGGTTCCCACAATGTGTGTATAGGATATATATATATATACACACACACATATATACAGCACCTGGATTGCTGAGATACCAGTCTCAGCTGGAGCCTTCAATGGCAAAAGATGTGTGTGTAGGTTTAACACAAATTTTAAGTGGGAAACAGTGCAGCTTCTCTCTGTGTTTTGTAGTAGGTCCCTCTTGCTCAGATTTAACATGAGATTTGTCTCAGGAGAAGCTGGGCCTGCTGATACTAGGCTTTCAGCATGATATAAACAGCAATACCCCTGAAAAACCAACCTTTGCCTCAGCTGCTGTGAAAGGTTCCTGGGTGTTGATTTGTACCTAACCATGAAGTTCTCTATGCCAACAGGTTCTCAACCCAGCCATCTGACCTAGTGTTTGCCAAGTGTAGGAAGAATAGTAACAGAAGTGCTTTTTTTTAAAAAAGAAAAAAAAAAAAAGTCCAGGCAAACATACTGTTGAAAGGTTATAACCCTTCTTTTTTGAACTCTTTTCCTTTTCTAATTGTTGCTCCACTGGGACCCAGCTGAAAATGACTTTAAATGCTAAATTGAGTTTAAAACTACAAGTAACAGACTCCTCTGGAAACTGGACACCATGAATAAATAGAAACATTAAATCAACTTGTTTTTTTAAGGTTTCCACAGTCATACCAAGAGGTTGGGAAGGCCAGGAAATTGCTTCTGAAGTGAATCAGGTGTATTGTGTGGAATCTTTAATTTAAGGCTTTTTTCATTTCCTTTTAATTTATTTATATTTTAGACTTATAAAGGCCTGCCTAAAATAAGTTAAGAGGATTCACATTTTGAGTTAAATTTATAGTTAAGCCTCTGTATAGAAGAAAGTTCCACCCAGCTCAAGAGTTTACACAGCCTGTAAGTTGGATATGGTAGCCACATTCATTACTTATGTGGTTGAAATGAATGGTAATTAAAAGCAAATGATTGCTGGATATGTTAGGAATGCCAAAGTCACATGATCAGGACTTTAAACAAATGGAATTGGACCTTATTCAAATTCCTGTAGCAATTTCACCACAAGATGGTAAATCAAAAAGGCTGTCCAAAAACCAGACAGCTTTATGCTGAGCTACAAATCTGAATAAATTCACAGATTACCCTATCTCAAATGTTCATATAAAATCAGGGAGCTTTTAAAAACATATAATATGTCATCTCTTAAGGCTTTACAAATTCTCTTAGATAAGAGCATACCTTAAACAAATTCCTCCTGTTAAATACATGGAAGTTCCTGAGTGCAGATGATGAATAGATCACTATATGGATTTATCTTAGCTGTTTCCTAATCTGGCTCAAGATACCAGTTAGGACTGGTTGATGAATGAAGATGAACATCTTTGATGTCTCTTGGCACTGGAAGTGTATCAAGTGATTCGAGCTATTGCACATGAAGCTTCTTCAGCCAGCATGAGAGAGCACATGGGTGGAAAGGGCAGGATAGGGAGCTGCTTGGCCACCATCACACATCTACACCATCTACACAAACTGTTCCCGATTAGGAAGGAGACTGGATGATTGACTGTAAAATCACAAATGTGTGGAGAGTTTTGTAGCATGAAGGAAGGCTTGAATGCAGTATTCGTTTGCGGTGCAGGACAGATGATGTTGTCAGAGATGTCTGCTCTAAACTACAGAAAATGTGTACAAGAGCAGTACTGGGAGACATTTCACATGTAATTGCCTCAGCAATATTGCTTTGTAAACAAAGCACTCCTTGTGCTGTTTTATCATCTGACAGAGTAATGGGAAAGATCAAAGCAGGAGTATTATGACCGTTCATTCTAGTTAGATCATTATTTAGGAATAAGGCTGGCATGGTATGGAACATCACAAGAAGCCTAAAAAGTACTAGGATAACCTTTGCTCTTTGTCATGCTCAAACATTTGCTGGCCAGTCTTTCAGTAAAACATTTTCCCTTGAAAATACAGTTCCAGTGGATCAATTCTCTATTACAAGTTTATTCACCTCTGAGAGCTGACTTCCAGCAGCACCTGGCATTTGCAGCTAATACAGGTTAAAGGTATGGAGACTGGTGTTTGGGCTTTCCTTTAGCCAGGTGGTGAAAGAACAAAGTGCACAAAGTCTTCTGTGCTTTTCAGAATCAGAGTCTTCATCTCTTTGAAACATATTGACTTCATCTATAAGGGAAGGCAATGTACTTGAGGAGCTCCCAGGGAAATGCAATCTTAAGTTAATAAATGGATGTTAAACACGTGAAGTGCCTCAGAGAAATATGCAAAACATTATCTCAACCAAAATGTATAATTTTGGCAGACAAAGCTCCTTTGTTTGCCTGAGTAGTGACACTAGACTTCTAGATTAAGCCAACACTTCAAAGTTTCCTTTTGTTCCTTATTACTTGAAAAAGACTCTTGGTTAGGGAAATTATAAGGGGAAGCAAAGAAAGAATATTCAGAAGAATGCTCAAATACGTCAATTCCAGGTTTGTGAACAATTACAGCTGTGTTGTGCCCTACAGAGATGAGAGAAGCAAACGGTTTCTAACTGAGGTCGGTCCTTGTCGTGCTTGGGAGCGCTGTAGGCTGTGGCCCTGCTCCTTTGAAGGTGCCACATCTGCCCTTAACACTCTCTGTTCTGCAACTCCAGTAAAAGCCTGCCCCAACACAAATGCAGAACCACAGATCAAAATTAACTATTCAGTCTAGCAAAATAAATCACAGGCCTTCAGATCAACTCAACATATGTATCTAAACTACTGACACCTTCCTTATGGTTGACATCTAAGCTTCATCTTTTGTAAGACGGGAAGGAGGACTCCCTGGTACTATTGCTGCATGGTTCAGAGGGTTATATAAGTTGCTTTTTAAAGGCATAATAAACACATAAGTCAGCTTTATTTGGGAATACTTTGGTTTTGAAGATGGACATTTAAGCTATCCCTTTGGGTTTTCCAGGAAATATTTTTTGTTCATACTTCAGAAAACATTCATGTCACCATAATTTAGTATCATTTTAATGGGATAGATGACATGCATGCACATTCATCTGAGAAGTCTGGTTTTCTCTTTGTTCTTGTCTTTTGCCCAGGCTAAAATAGTTTACACCAGAAAAGAACAACTTGCGTTTCATGTTGGTTGTGTTTATTTCAGTTTTGTGCAGGGTTATGCAACAGAAACAACATCATAGATCAGACAGTTGTGTAATGGTTTCTTTCACTATCTTTCCCTTCATGAGAGCAGTTAATAAAAACCATTCCCTAGTATCTTAGAATATATGGTACACATTTGGCGATAAATATCTCCACCCTCCTTCCTGCTTGTGGCATCTCTGTTCCCCACTAAAAGAAATCCCCATCTGACAGCCCTGCAAAAGAGTTACCATTACTTGCTTCAAGATTTTTAATTAAAGTTTTAAATCTTTGTTATTCTTCATTCCGCTTGGCAGGCTGAATTATAACTGTGTCAGCCATGCTTGTCAACTCCCCAGAGCCAACCTAATGCACATTAGTCAACTCAGCTTCATATGAGGTCCTGGAAAGCCTGCAGATTATCACTTTTGTAGTGGAGAGAGTTTGTGGCTGTCTTTTAAAGTGTTATCTTGGTCTGCAGTTATCTGGAGTGGTGGAGGAGTGAGCTTGATATTATACATAAAGGTTTTCCTGTGTGCTTGGCTCCTTGGCACTGTGAAGCAAAGCCACCCAACTGTTTTTGTTGAGCTGGAAGCATTCCCTTGAGCTGACATTCTCCTGAGAGTTTCCATTTATATTCATCCTGTCACTGGTACCCAGTTTTCTTTGGTGGAGAGGTTTAAAGCATCCTGACCAGGCATGCCTCGTTCCTGTCTCATCCAGCCCTGTCTGTGGCACGTGGTATTCAGGTGGGTGTGTGAGGTCATTGCTAAGCGTGGCTTTTCTTTACCCTCTTCTCCAGTACTTCCGTTCATGGTAATACATGCCTGCACATGGCAGGTGTTTCCTACCCCAGCTTTTGTGACAGCTGGACTCCAGAAGATCCCAGGCCACCAGTTAGATCTGTACTGCACACACAGCGCAAGCCTGAGCCCATGCTTGAGGAAACCTAGTGCCTGGTCCCTCAGCTCACATCTCCCTGCAGCGAGGATATGCTGGGTGCAACATGCCTTACCCAGCACGTGCTGTGTGGCATAGCCAGTGTCAGACAAGATGGCACAGAATCCACCCTAAAAGGGAAGCCCTTGATGCACGAGCGACCTGACCCTGTGAACAACCATAGCTAGTCCTTGCTTCTCACCATACTGTATAGGTATAACCTGTCCTCCTTTTCCAACCATGAATAAGACCTGCTTCTGGGTTTTGGCTTGACGCTGCCATTGCTGGAGGGAAGACACAAGAGAGGAGTCCAGTGTTGGCCCAGAGGATTGCAAAGAACATGTGCTTTCTGTCTTGCTGAGGCAGAGCTGATACCTGAATCTCTTAACCTGGTTATGCAATGGGAATGTCCACGGTGCAGTGGCTCAAGAAAAAAGAGGAGAGACAATTTCTCAAATTACTTTGGGAATCTGCTGTGTATTTTCAAGCAGGTTTAAAGACTTTGCAGGTGTGAAACAAACTGCTACTGAGAAAACAAACTGAGTTCACCACTTCACAGAACTGCCTTCTGCTTTTTTACCCCTGCTCAGCTCTGAGCAGCAGTAGTCCTACGTCTGCCCCACCATCTGACCAGCAGCTGCCATATTTTTGAATGGTTTAGGACCTTAATACACATCTCTACCTTCAACAATTTTATCTTCTTACTGTGTCTGGTCTGGTAAAATACCAATTATTTACAGCTAGAAAAGATGACAGAGAGCTTGACAGAAAATGGTCAAAATTCTCCATTAAAAATACAAAAAAAAAAAAAAAAAAAAACTAAAAATTATTTTCTGTTTTTCTTTTTTTGAAAAGAAACATTTGATTTTCAGAAAATAATTGAATCCCAAAAACCAAAATGTTGCTTTGTATCTCTTTCCTCCAGAGGGTGTATACTTTAACAGATATTTACCCACGTCCTTTTAAAAATAAGGAACTAATTTAAAATATTGTGTTAATTTTTCAGCCTGTTCTGGTAAGAATGCACTGCATCTCTCAGACTATTAAGTTGTCTGAGCAATGACTCTTCCCTTAAAAAACAGTAAGTTTTAGTTGAGATGTTAATTTTCCATTATGTATATGGGCAAATATCACAATAGTCACCTATTGTAATTCTGTTGGAAGAAGATTGAGTTACAACTGGAGCTGTTTCAGACAAATAGTGTTTTAAAATTTTTGGCTTGAAAGACAGACACATTTTCAAGATATAAAGGATAACTAGGTAGGGGAGAGAGCAAATATGTTTGAACAAGGTACACAGTTGAAAAATAACTACTTTTTTAGCCTCCCCTTTACTATTAGCACTTGTTTGTTTGTTTCCTAAGTACAACTTGCAGTACATCCTGCAGGTACTCTCCTCAAAATTAAGCATTGATTTCAGCTTCTGATTGAACTTTAAGGAAAGGGTAGATTTTCTGTATGTTTTGAAAATGGCTTGGTCCGTAGATGTCTCATTCTCTAACAACAGCATCAAAATACAAAGGTGTTCAGAGAAAAGTAGAACACCTTCCAAAAAGATCTTTCTAGGTGCTATTCGAAGCTCATTACACCATTGGTCATAAAAAACACCGTGAATTTATTAGAGGCAAATTAATCCTAGGCAGCCATAGAAATCCATGGAACTTAAGAGACAATTAAACTATGCTGGGAGGGTTTGTGTTTCTGACTATCCACAGCAATTGAGAAAAAGATCAAGGGAACCTCATCTTGTTTGCTTTTTTTTATTAGAAACCTCCCTGCTTGGCTTCCAGAGCTCTCTGGCCCTGTTACCACTTCAGCTGAGACAGCAGGAGGGAGGGATACGAAAAAACGTTGGTGGAAATTTTCAGATCATGATTTATTTTCTCCCCAGCTGAGTTTCTAGCTGGAGATTCAGGCTTGTTTTGACACACATGGCTTAGTTCAGAAATTGGCTTTAAAGAAACACCCAGGAGGGTGTGGAATTGGGGTGCTATGGATTTGCCATTGCAGAGCTGCAAGGAGGCACCCATCATTGGAAGGGATCTGCCAGCTATTTCAGAGGCCAATCCTCGTAGCCAGGCCCCACTATTAAAAGTATTGCATTGTACACCTAAGATAATCAAAACATAGAACAGATGTTCATCCTGTCCACTGCTCATTTTATTGCTTTTTAGTTTATGTCATGTCGAAATGAGCTTTTCATTAGAGAGTACTTAATCTTATTTGGACTCAAATGACCTCTGTCTCTGTTCCCTAATTTCTTTGAACGTCTGTTTTCAGAAAATAATCTCTCCCTGAGACACATGGAAAGGGAGTGATTTGCAAAGCCTCAGCTAGTGTAATTAAGAGCCAAGAGCAGCTGACCTAAAAAGCAAGAGTGAAATATACAGTCAATTGTTAAACATAAAGTACCCCAGAATTAAGTCAAATTGCCTCATAATAAAACTAGATCTTTCCCGTGTCCATTACTCAGGCAAAAAATCATGCTAAGGAAGTTTACACATGGCATATTCTTCTACTAAGGAGTTTATAACTTTGTGAAAGATAATATCACAGTGAAAAAAAAAGGGGTTGTTGGGCTTAGATTCAAGTGCTGGTCTCAGCAAAGCGATGCATTTGGGGTACAGGCGTGTGAGGTGCCTGAGCCAGCCGATGTCTCACTGCTGGGAAAGGATACTTCTACTTCCTTCCTCACTACCCCAACCTCTTCCAGTCCCACTCACAGTTCAATGCAAAAAATGCCCGTTCACCACTGGCCCTTCATTCAGGCACACAAGCAGTAACTAGAAGGCCATCAGGCTGGATATTTCTTTAGCAGTCCAACTGGCCAGACCCTCAGAACTGGTGCAAAGCTTTCAGAATTAGAAGGGCTGCACAGAGTTACAGCAGTTCAGGACCGCAGAGGCCAAAGAGCCAGGTGAGCTACAGACAAGTAGCAGAGAATGAACGTGGAACTTCCTGGAGTTTGCCAAAGGAGTCATCTCTGCTCACAGTGTAATGACAGCCAGGGTAGTTTTACAAGTTTTGGAAAGTAACTCCTCCTTATGCCCTAAGACATAAACCCACCCCTGATGAGGACAAAGGGGCTGCTTGTAGTTATGAATTGTTTTCCACTGTGAAGCTCCATGGACCTTCTTCTGCCCGCTCTGCCACTGGCCACAGCCAAGGGACTAAGCAGCTGCAGGTATTACCAGTCTGCATCTTTTACACTCCAGTATGATGAAGACATCAAACTACAAGAATACTCCCTGCCCAGCGTCAGAGCCTTGACTCATAATACCCATGGTTTTTAATGGCGTAGAGGAGAGATGAAACTTAGGAATTGCTGCTAGAAGAACAGCAAAAAGAACTTTTATGCTTGGTAGTCCTTTCTGGTCAAAAAAAGTCAAAAAATAATGTTGTTGCAAACAGGATTGATTGTAGATCTTCATCTTGTCCATCCACTAGACCTGAGAAACAACAGAGGAATGCCACAGCCAAGGCTTGACCAAGAATGACTACAGTCTGGGTTTCTGTTTGGTTTTCTACACATTTTGAACAAGGGCAACAAAAAACATTGGTTTCCAGGTTAAATTGACTTGGCTCAAAAATTGTTTTTGGAGGACTGGCTCCTGAGAAGCAGATGTGAATGTCAACAATACTGCTCTGCCAGAGTCTCCCTTGGGAGATGATAAAAGCTTTCAACTTTGCTTCAGTAGAGAAGGGACTGTAGCAGAAATTGTCTCCTGCTATTGACCAAAGCTATGTTTAGTTTTATAACACTGTCTTTTCCTCACTGCCTGGCTTCACTTCATGTGAATGGGACAATCACAGCCATGAAGTTACTGTCCTCAGTGCAGTTTATTAACCCTGAATGTGTTAGGGAGCACTGACGCCAGCCTGCCCCATGGCAGGATAGCCACACTGGATAAACAAGTGGTTGATAGGCACTGATGTCTTCCACAGATCTCTGGCCTGGCTCTCTGCTTGTGTCTGTGCAATGCACTGGTGGTATCTTTTGGATGTTGATCTCCAAGGGAAAAAAAGCATCCTTTCTGATTACAATTCAAAAATACTTTTTGAATATAAATGTGCTAACTTCACCAGTTGTGTTAAATTACTCAATTAAATGTTCTTTGTATTTCACTAATGGCCTCTGCACCTGCTTGCAGAATTTAGCTGACAAAATGTATCTTAAAATTAGTTAAAAAGCTCCACAGTGGGAAAGAGCTGCATCCACTTTAACAGCATGCTGACAAATAGTTCCCAGAAGACCCTGTGATTGGGGTGGAAAGATTCTCTGCAGGTCACCAAGTCCAACCTCCTTCCTCCTCAGAGCAGGGGTGTTCACCGGCACTGGTTCAGATCAACCTGAGCTATACCATTTATAGTTGTTTTGCACATAGACCTTTATTCTACATCCCAGGGATGTAAAACAGTGGACTTTTCATTGATTTCACTTCTGGTGAAAAGGTTTTTGATGCCTGTCTGGTCTGGGGTGGGGACAAATATGACCAATGTTTAAAATGCGTAAAAGGAATGTATTGTGGAAGTTGTATGTTGATTCTCTGAAGCTACCTAAAGTCATATATTATTGGAGAAACACCAGGCATTAATGAACATTGTGTGAATGTCACCCCTGAAGTGAGCTGTGAGCTGAAGGCAGTGAGTGGAGAAATGCTGACTGTAACAGCTCACGTGGTCTTTAAATTAAGAGCAGTGAATATGAGCAATTATGTTATGTAGGAATCTCAGACAGAGCTCAAAAAAGAGAGCTGAAAAGAGGTTCAAAGAAAAAGTATTTGTACAAATCTCTCTTCCCGATGGCTGCATGGTGAGCTTTAGCTCACCTCAGTGCACTCTGAACTGTACCTCAGGAAAACACTGCACATCTTGAACAAGGCGGATGTGAGTAATGCCCCCAGTGCATCCCGCTCTCTCCAGGAAGGATCAAGTAGTATCCTTGAGAGATGAAGGCACAAGCTATCTTGTGTGGTCTTTGCCTTTCACTCTGAGCATAAGCTTGCTTATATAATGCCCTCTGCATGTCACCAAGTAGAAAGCCTCTACCATCCAGTCCTGAGATGTAAACAAACAGCACATCACCAACTCAACACAGGCACCAGGCTAACAGAATCATAGAATCATACCATGGTTTGGGTTGAAGAGGCCTTAAAGATCATCTAGTTCCAACCCTCCTGCTATGAATAGGGACACCTTCCACCAGACCAAGTTGCTCAAAGTCCCATCCAAACTGACCTCCAGGAATGGGGAGTCCACGACCTTCCTTGGCAACAACACTACTTTTATCTTGGGAGGTGGCATTTATTCGTCTTGAAATAATTATTTGCCATCAATAAAGTGAGCTAAAAATTTTGTATCATGATCCTCTATTGGTCCATAAAACTTAATTCCAGGTTTAACAGAGCAGAGATAAAATCTAATGGTGCTGTCTCTTGCCATTGAAAAAAGTGCAAAATACAGTTTGAAAACTAAGAGGCCAAACTTTTGCCCACAGGACCAAAACCTTGCAGAAGCAGAAACAGTTAGCCTTAAGAATAACAACTCTGTAGTTGCAGTTTCTGATGGCAAGAGGTGAAAGCCTCAGTGTGAAATTCCCTCCCCTCCTGCCATGGACTTGGAGCCTGCATGCCCCTTGTAAGACTCCCCTGATGCTCACGGTTGGGACAGGGGGTACTTGGCTGCCTGAGAGTGCTGCTTGGTCCTGAGCAGTGAGCCATCATGGAGCTCAGCAAGCACCACGGACACTGTTCCTCCTGGAGAGGGCCATAAAGCTTTCACCATGTCCAGGGGTAACCGGCCATATCACACACTTCACAAACTTGCCTTAGGGCTCAGAAAAGGTGAAAAAAGTTTAAAGTCATTGGTTACTGTTCTCCCAGGCTCCCATGCAAAATGAAAAATGTCCTTAGGACACCCATGTTTATCTACAGTATCCAAAGTTAAAAACTAAAGGGAAGACAGATTCAAAATAAGAGCTCAGCAAATGTCTTGATTTCTAACACAAGTGTTGCAAAGTCTGTACCATAGTAAATTATCATCTACCGCCTTCTCATAAGATTTGAAGGGTAAAGTCAGCCTTTTCTACATCCTATGAAAAGCTGAGCTAAAAGGTTAATTTCGGATAAATGCAGATGAGAGACTTAATCTCTTAAATGCTCTCCTGCTATGCAGTCTTACACATACACAACCAAAGGTACCACTAACAAGGTAAGAAATGGCAATGCATTAAAATGTGGAGCTGGTGTCACTTCAGCGTGAAGTGGCTGGCCTGATTCATTACCCTGTCTCACAGATAACGCCTAATGAGGGTTTCTCTCTGCTTTGGTCCAGAACCACGACCGCACGTGCATCGCATGCAGAATCATCTACCGGTCGGATGAGCACCATCCTCCCATCCTACCCCCCAAGGCGGATCTGACCATAGGGCTGCACGGAGAGTGGGTGAGCCAGCGCTGCGAGGTGCGACCAGAGGTTCTCTTCCTTACTCGGCACTTCATCTTCCATGACAACAACAACACCTGGGAGGGTCACTACTACCACTACTCTGACCCCATCTGCAAGCACCCCACCTTCACCATCTACGCCAAGGGACGCTACAGCCGGGGAGTCCACTCCTCCAAAGTGATGGGAGGCACAGAGTTTGTGTTCAAAGGTAGAGTGACTGGCTACACTGTGGGCAGAGATGGTCAGGTAGTTATAGATCAGAGCAAAGTTTCCTCATAGTGATTTGGTTGATGATGATTTCATTATGGGATTTTTAGGAGTTTGTCATGTCTTGGGAAAGTTTTCAGGCATTGTGTGAATGCCTAGCCACACTACACAGCTGCAAGGCATTTCACTTCAGTGAAGCAATACTCGTTTGAGGCAAAAATCTGTAAGTACAGCACAAGAAAATAAGATTTTGCATCACTAAATCTTGGAGTCTAGTGGTCAGACTTCAAGCATCTAAGGAAAGTGCCTAAGGTTAGATCTGTGTCCTAGGGCTCCTTCAGCAGAGAGAAGTGCCTTCAGGAGACATTTCAGATCTGAAGAGTATAAATAATTTCTTATCAAAGACAGATGTAACAGCACGCATCTTTTCATATGCTTCCAAGGGACCCTCAAGCAACTAAGGTTATCCCTAAAGACAGCTCTGATTAATCTCACCAGAGCAAAGACTAGACATATCTAACCAAAACTCCTTGAGTACTTTGGAAAGCAGCACTCAGTGGTGATGCCATCCGGGGCCCTGCAGCTGAGAAGCCTTCCTGTGCAAACAGCCCCATGGCACTCTGGATAGAGAGATCTCAGAGGCCTGAACCACTCACACAAACATCTCCAAAACACAACATCCCACCATGGCACCAGCCCCAGCAAAGCCTCTGGGAGCCTCAAGCACTCTGTAGGTTCCTTTCCTCCTTATTCAGTTACCATGTGAGAAGCATAAAGCTTCTTGCATGGGTCTAATTTAGGAAAATATCTAACTATAAGAAATAATTTACTAATCTGGGATTTTTATAGGAGGTAGGAGATATCCTTGCCTGCCAGAACTTTTGCTCTTCAGAGCTGCATATGCAGCGTGCTCCAACTCAGCTCCTGGGATGAAATGCAGTTTTTGCTTGAATTTCTGGGTTATGCTATGCCAACTCACCTTATAGATCAAGGTCACTAGTTTTGTTACGATAGAATTTGCAGGTTCAGTTTTTATAAATTACCTTTTACATGATAAAGGACAAACAATGTGAACTGTAGAGCCATTGAGACAAACATCTGTTTATAAAACCTCAGAATAAAACTCCAAACAAATATTATAAAATTACTTGCAAGAGAATCTGGGATTTTGGTGTGTTGGGAGGCATGAGGGCTGGTTATTTCCTTCTGTTTTGGTCAGTGCCAATCCATTCAGATCCCCTTTTCTTGATATATTCTTTTGTCAAACACACACCAGGAAAAATCTCTATTCCCCTTCTGTAGGCTCGTTCATCTTGGCTTTTCCCAACTTTTTTAATTTGATGGGAAAATAAAAGCTTATGTGCCTTAAACTCCTTTGAAATACAGACAGGTTAGAACTGAAGAAGCTGCGGCACTTCTACATTTGATACTGCAAGCTGCAGACAATGTTTAGATATGAGAAGAAGCATTTCTCTGTAGGTCAGCAATATTTTATAATTCATGCAAAAAAGAAAATGTAATATGATAGTGCAGCTGTGGTATTTTCCAAATTTCCTAATTGGAACTAATTATTTCATTAGCTTTACAGGGTAACAGATGTTAAAAAATTATGTAAAGTACATGATAAAGAGCCCCACTTACAGATTAATATAGATGGTAATAAAACATCGGTAAAGTTTTATTGTTTCCTCTTCTCCCTGTCACCTAATATAACCAAGCAGGCTTTATCCGTAAAGAATTGTCTGGAACTTATGAAAAGCTCTGCTTAATCTCTGGCTGAGATACATGACCATCAGGTTTTCTTCAGCTGAGTTGGAGGTGGGGGGTTGTTCTGTGCAATAAACAATTTTTGCACAAACTCAAAGACATAAAGTGATGCAAATAAATTTGCTGGCCACACCTGTACTATGAAAAATTCATTTAAGGATGAACAAGGAGCGACAGTTTTTATTTAACAGGTATGCCCTAATCTGCATGTTGGCTTTGCTTTTGTCCCTCTGATAAAAGCTCCCCTCTTCCTCTCTCTCAGTGAATCACATGAAGGTCACTCCCATGGATATATCCACAGCCTCGCTGCTCAACGTCTTCAACGGGAACGAGTGTGGAGCACAGGGATCCTGGCAAGTTGGGGTTCAGCAGGATGTCACCCACACAAACGGCTGCATTGCGCTCGGCATCCGCCTCCCTCACACTGAGTACGAAATCTTCAAAATGGAGCAGGATGCCCGGGGCAGGTACCTGCTGTACAACGGCCAGAGACCGAGCGACGGGTCCAGCCCCGACCGACCGGAGAAGAGAGCTACTTCCTACCAGACGCCTTTAATTCAGTGCGCCTCGTCAGTGCCCAGAGCTGAAGAGTCACCAGAGGAGAATAAAATAAGGCTGTATAGCAGCAGGGCACCGGAAAAATATCCCTGCGCCCCAGCTCTTGCCCTGTTGTTTATTTGTACTGTGTCATGTTGGGACATTCTCAGCTAGAAGTGAAATCATCTTATTTTTCATGACTACAAAGCCAGGATTCCACCAGACTGGGGGTTGTTTTTCTTCCAAAAGAAAGGGACATTTATTTTCTTGATGCACTTGAATGCCTGAGAACTGTTGTTCTTTTCCTTACTTCCCCCTTCCTCCTTGAATCCCGAACGGCACTCGTTTGATGTTTGTGCTTTGAACTTCATCCAGTCTGATCCCTGGCCTGACATGACTGCACAAAAGTAATTGCACTTTAGGACTGCAGACTTCTGGGGGGGAGGGAGGGGGTCTCCTTTTATTTTATTTTTTTTTAACTGCTGGGATGAACATTAAGATTCTGCTTCAGTCTTCTCTGCCATCTTACCATTGTGGTGCTCTTCTCCTAAATGCCCAGGTTCTTATCAGAACTTAGCTCTGGGGAAGGGCTCAGTGGTGTGCCAGTACTGTGATAGCAGCTTCCCCCTCTGACTTCACAGCTCTGATGTAGATATGTATATAAGGAGGAAACCCACAAAGATTTATCTTTCCATTATCTCACAGCTCATAATACAAAAGAATCAGCAAATCAACAGCCCCCTGTTCCAAAAGCACTAAATTGTTAATACCTCTAATTAAAGAAAAAGAATATTCCAAGTAATTTAAGCTATTTTTACAATCATTAAGTTGTAAAAATAATCAGTGGTTTAATATTTTCTCATTCAATTTTGTTAGCTGTGTAATTGCTTTGAGGCCTCCCTTTTTATATAGTGAGTAATTACTACCAAGCCCCCTCAAAGCCAGACAGCAGCAGCATTTTTTCTCTTGGTTGCATGCAATGCAGGTGAGCTGCCAATACAAGGCTGCAGGGGTGACTTCTGTTTTTATATTCCTGAGGCCTTACATACTCTGCATGCAGCATTTGTGTTAGCCAGGAGGGCAAAGGAAAGAAGCAAGTGGGATCTAATATTTTCTGCAAACCTACTTAGCCGTATATTTTTAGTGATGTGACCTCATGTAGGAAAAAGGAAAAGGGTTGCAGCAGCAAGCACAACATGGCCCCTAAGTAGAGCAAGAAAGCAGCTGGAAACTGACCTGCAGATTGGAGGGACACTGGTTCAGTCTTACAGATGGACGAGGCAAGAGATGCCAAATGCAGTCACGTCTGCCCTTTTCTCCTTGCTGACCTGTCCCAACACATACTACAGTTTCATAGAGCTTAAATCAGTATTGGTTTGGGAAGACATTGCTGGGAAATAAGATAGGCACAGCCCTCAAAGAGCATTCTGCAGCAATGGAAACTGCCCTGGAAACTCACTCAAACTCCCTCAGTGGCAAATACATCCTTTTGTGCACTGCTGTGAATCAGAGCAGACTCTGGAGGCAGCAGGGGAGACATTTAAGGCCAGCAAGGAGTTGTGAGTTCACAGATGAACCATGCTCCCCAGCTTTAATGGGGTGTGACCTTAGGACATGACTTAACCTTGCAGCATTTAGGCTGTGGCTTTTACTAATGTACACATTTTGGTTCACAGGAGGAGCAGGAACCTCTGCAAGAAACCTAAGGAGTAAGGTTGTATCATTTCTCCACAGTCTCAGCAGCTTCTCGCTGCCCAGTCCAGTACTGTGCCAGAAAAAGAGCCTTTAATGAGTTATTTTCAGCATCATAGGAAAATTATGTTTTGAATTAAGGTCTTTCAACTTTGCATAGTGAGTCTTCATATTGTCTGTTACAGCAAAAGCATTCCTTGAAAATATGGATGTGAATTTCCTCAGGGGTAGAACATAATTGGTTCACCTAGCTTTAAAGACAGCAGGAGGATGGGGGGAAGGAATGGTATCACAGACTCGCTGCCAGGTCAGATCACATCTTCCATATTTTTTCCTAAGGCAAACAAAAAGTCACAGAAAACTCAGAAAAGAGTTAGGAATGGAGCTCAGGTTAGCTCAGTAGTCATCAGAGAAAGTGTTCATCCATCCACCTGATATCAGATCCTCCTTTAGCCTGCCGGAAGGAGCTGAAATCCAACTCACCACGGTGAATTGAGCCCTATGAACAGTAGCTTTTCTTGATGGTTTTCTGCTCCACACAGTCAAACCTACTTGAAGAGCCAGCTCTGGATCAGTTGCTGGTATGAGGACATCAGGAACACAGTTTTAACTAGAGGGTCAAGAAAAAGACCCGATGCCCCTGAAAGAGTATTTAGGAACCAGGATGGAGTTTGGTTTTCTCTAGCTAGACTTCAGTTTTGCATTCAGCATCCAACTGGGTTACTGAACTATTCTAGTCAAACAAGTCCCTTGAACACTAGCTTAATTTCTGACTTCTGTTTGAGACCTAGAAGCATGAGGGAATTCACGTTTGTTTTTGTTAAAGAGGATGAGTATGGTGTGATGTTCCTTAGATCACACAAGAAAACCTTCCACCACCATCAGCTATTCCCACATTAGGCAGTCCTATCTCTGAAAAAATATCAATGGCTAGGATATCAATGTCAGATCATGACTCTTCCCTGTGCAAGTGCTACACACAATTCCAGCTGACATCTGCACATGCTTGTGATGCAGGACTGAAATAGAGAGTAAAGGAACTGCTCCACAGCACAATGTTCATCTGGGTTCTTGGTATATGCAGCACCAGCTTCCCTCCATGTGCCTATATATTTTTTATTCTGTTAGCCAATACAAGTCAAGTTGAACAAAGCTGTAAGTCTTCAGAACGTGTGGTTTATGTGCCAATCCATACTCTCTGCGAGGCCTCTCCTTGGTTACAGGCACAAAACGAGGAGCTAAAGTTTACCTGATCTTTTGGTTTCATCACACACTACATTAACTGCCTCACAGCACCATATACATTTGTGACAAAATACATTCCATTCATTTTATTTCTACAACTCATGTGCTGGCAGCCCTGGCTGCTAAAGAAGTTAAGCTGCAGGTGGTTTAGCAGTGGAAGACCTACAAACTGAGTGATTTGTCCCTTGCTGAAATGCAGAAGCCTTAAAAAAATGAAACCATTAATGTTGGCATCTTCAGTAACTGCCAATGTTTCCAAGACAGGTGAAAACTTTTCACTCAGTAATGTCCTACTCAAGAAGCCACCTGACAGAAGAAATGGTAACCTGAAGAAATTCTTAGACATACTGATTTGACAAGTTCTATTTAGGAAATAAGACAAAAGGGATCAGAAAAGCCAAAACAAGTGTTCTTGCTCTGTTTCTATACCATTTACATACTGTGCCTGCTGCCCTGGGGTAAAATGTCAATTCTATGAACAGAAGTCTCTATTTTAAGACATAATGTCTGTCTTGCTTGAGTTGGAGTGTGCTTGCCTAAAGTGCAGGATTTTAAAAGAAAAAAATCTTTTTATTTTTGTAAAGTTATAGAAGATATTTTTCTTCTCAACTATGTTCCAGATTAAACTGCTGGGGAAGTTTAAGCACTTGTTAAACTATTGACTGAAATAAAAAAAAAGCCTAACTGAAAAATTAAGGATTTCTTTGCCTCCTCTACATGTTAGTTTCCTGTTCTGTTGACTTTCCACCTGTAAAAAAATTATAGGTGTCTCGGAAAGCAACAGTCAAAACCCCATCTGTTGAGTAACTTATGCACAGAAAAGATCATTTCTTCCTATATACACAGGAAAACATTTTTTTGTTTCAGAACATGCCTGTCACTAGAAACAGCTCTGATGGTTATAGCTTTGATAATTTGGGTTTCAAAGCACATCTTCAGGTTCTCTGAATGAGAATCGGGCTGGAAGTGCTCAAGTAGCAATGGTGTTGGCTTGCAGGACAGTACAGTCAGAGCAGCTGTGTCAGCACAAAGGGTATGGTTCAACAGAAACCAAATATTGTTCATAAATGAAATGTAAATTAGCAAAACAGCACTGTTGTTCTGCTATTGCATCTCAGTTACTTTAAAGGCTATGGCCTGGGGGAAGGAGCACAGAGGAATTCAAAAGAACACTTTTCTTAAAAAGAAAGAAAAACCTGAAATGAACTGTGAAGGGAAAGCAAGCCACAGGATAACAGAAGCATCTTTCCTCAGTGCTTTGCAATTTCACTGCTGCCTCACACACAGAAGGAGGTGAAATGCAGTCAATGAGCCTTTCACTGCCACCATCAAAAAGTTGTATTGACCAATTTCTGAGTTTTTACAAGTGACTCAGGAGATCCCTGAAAGATGAGCTCCGTTTTCAGGAAGCATGACCTAAATTACAAGGTACTCTGAGTGCAGTAGCCACAGCCTTGAAATGGCTTCCCTTCCACACAAAGCAGTGAGTATGGTTAAATTCAGCCAATTTACTGCAAGATTATGCAAGCTTCTACTTGGCATAATTTACTCAGTCCTGAGACAACAGGGAAGACCAGGTAATAAAAACCAGTACCACTCATTCTGGTTCATTCAGTTTCATTAATTTTCTGTAATTTTCTCTCTTCCTACAAGTACTTTTTGCTTCTAGTCTTCTCCCCTAGTTCAATTACTGTGGACTTTTTTCACTGCCATTTTGCTACCAGCAAAAAATAATAATAATGAGCTCCACTTTTGAATCAGACAGAGACAAACATAGCTTTGAGGAATCAAACCACAAGTATCCTCAACAACCAGTGCAGCTGTGGCCTGAGCAATTATTTATCAGGCACCTTCTGCCCATCCATCTTCTTCCTAAGGCTGTTCCAAGGTATAGGACCAGTTGATAGGATTCTAGCTATGGTACTACCAAGCCCTGAGGACAGTAATTCCTGCATGTCATCCAGTAATGGGAACTGCCCATGATCACCACCTCAAAGCAAGCAGATGCAGATCCCAACATCCTTTCCCGTGAGAACCACAGTGGTCCTTGACTGCTGCCTTTTCCAAGAGTGTTGGAAAATGGGAAAGAAAGGTGCACAGGGTAGTGCTGGTTTTGAATAAATAAATGAAAAAAGTTGGGAGAAAAAAGTTTGCATTTGAAGATGTTGGGCATTAGGTTTCCTAGATTAACTCTGCTGAATTCTGCAATTTCACACACATTAAAAAAAAAAAGTACTCATATGTACTCTCATCCTGGGGACAAATGCTTGCTGGACAGACACATGCATTATGAACTTCTTTAAATAAATGCCCAAATACTGGATCACTTCTAGCACCCATCAAAGACCCATAAAAATAATTGAAATGGCATATGGGCATCAGCTTTAGTAACTTCCCTGTATGAGACCCCACCTGGAGTGCTGCATCCAACTCGGCTCAAGAAAGATTTGGACCTGCTAGAGCAGGTCCAGAGGAGAGCCAGAGACATGATCCGAGGGCTGGAGCAGCTCTGCTATGAGGAAAGGCTGAGGGATTTGGCAGCGTCCGGGCTGGAGGAGGCTCCCGGGAGAGTGCAATTGCGGACCCGCCCGGGAGCGGCGCTGGCCGGGCACGCAGCGCCCTCTGGCGGCTGGGAGCTGCGGAACGCCGGTTCGCCGGCAGCCTGCCCCGCCAGAGCCCGCCGCGGCACGGGCAGCGGGGAGGGAGGCGGCGGGGCCCGGCCCCGGCGGGCCCTGGGGCTCTGACCCCATGGAGAGCAAGGAGCAGCAGCAGAGCCCAGGGTAGGCGCGGGCTCGTCGTGCTGCCCCTCGGGCTGGTTATTGCCATTAGCTCGGAGCGCTTGAGACGGGAGAGCAGTAACTGCGGAAAGGATGACACCACCACCGCTCACGGAGGATCATCAGAACCTGGGTACAAAAGACACGGAGTTCCCACAGTAGGTCCAGTAGAAGGCTACGAGGTTCATCAAAGGACTGGAGCATCTGCCTTATGAGGAAAGACTGAGACGGCTGGACTGTTCAGCCTCAAGAGGAGACGATTGAGAGGGGACCTCATAAGTGTCTACAGATATCTAAACAGGAGGTGCCAAGAGGATGGAGCCAGGCTCTTCTCGGTGGTGCCAAGCAATAGGACAAGAGGCAAGGGGCAGAAACTGATGCACAGGAAGCTCCACGTGGGTATGAGGAAGAACTTCTTTGCTGTGCGAGTGACCAAGCACTGGAACAAGTTGCCCAGGAAGGCTGTGGAGTCTTCCTTCAGTGGAAATACTCAAGAAGTGTCTGTACACAATCCTGTGCCACGTGCTCTGGGATGCTCCTGGTTGAACCAGGGAGGTTGGAGCAGATGACCCACTGTGGTCCCTTCCAACCTGACCCATTCTGTCAATCTGTAACTGGGCAAATTAATACAAAACGTGTATGAGTAATGAAGCCAGTTTCTCTACGGAGGCCATGGTTTTAGCATACAGAAAATAAAACATCCATCTTTTAAAGAAACTTTACAAGTCTTCCCTGAGGATCAGACTAACATTACAGTTTCATTCCACATGATTCTCTCTCCTTAACAGAATGGCACATCATCCATGGGAATGGTAGTGATGAAAGAAATCACAGGAATGACACTCAGAAAAAAAGGGAAGTTGACCATGTAAGAGCTAGGATATGCCAAAATGAAGTTTTGCCCCCACAGCCTTTGCTGAAGCCACTCCTGCATGCCCAGTGCCATCTGATCAGGGCAACACTTGTACTTACACAGTATGCAGCAAAGGAATCCCTCCTCCGCACTCTGTACATGATACAGGGGACAGGATTGCATGCTCTAAGCTGTACCAATCATTTCTGCATCTTCCACAGGAGAGTATCGTTGCTAAACTGTAAACCTCACATTGCTTCACCATATTCCCATTGATCCATATTCCACATCTGTCCCAAAATGTATATATAGGTGACAACTGAAAATTGTAATGATATATATAAACACATATAAATATATATATCTCATATGAAAGCACTTTATCCAGAGAATTACCAAATTTTTATTAAGTGGTATCACACACTCACTAAAGTGTGAGCTAAGAGCTACATAAACTCTCAAACACACTATGCAAAAAAAATTACTGCATTTTGACACATACACTATAATTTTAAATCTGACATTATCATTGTCTCATCCAGTTATAAGAACAAGTGCTTTAGTTTCCACGATTCTAACCAGAACTAGGAGATAACAATGTATAGTGACATGGAAGGGAGCATACAGGATTTAGAGACTGGGAAGAATCTCTTATTATAAAAGCAGCTTTATTTCTAAAAATCTAGATTTAAATTTCTTAAATCTAAAATTGCTTTTGCATTGACAGCAGAGATCTTTGCACTTCACAAAGTGGTCTCAAATTAACACTTGCAGGGGCTCAGAGTGCATTTCAGAAGGGGTTTGGACAAAACGGCTCCTATTTGGCAAGAAGGAAGTATTTCTCTACCCAGTCACCTTCAAAATTAGCAATTTTAAAGTAGCTCAAAAATTGAAAGAAGAAAACAGATTAGAGGGAACTGAAGCAATGACAAACACATGACACTTTGTGAAGTCCTACAGTAACCCAGCCTGCTGTAACCACCACCAGTTCCTATACTGGCATACCCGCAACCCAGGATTTGTGTTCGCAACTCAGATATAAATACGAACACATGCAGACACACACAACAGCTTTGCACAACCCCACTGCCACGCCTGCCGCAGGGCAGTGAGTGTTTGTGTGGCTCACCCAAGGAGCCGTGCTGTGTGCGCCAGAGGGCTCCGGTCACTCGCTGCTGTTCTCTGCTGCTCCCTCAGAGCAGGAGCCTAGGAAATCCGGAGGCCCCTTCCACATGCTGCTGGTTACCTTGTGAAAATGTCTACTTTTGATCGGCTGCATCATTTCTAAACCTCTAGTTCCACAAATGCAACTTCTATATACAGTTAGAAGTGGACTTAGAAACCCACAAATTGTCTTTTAGATAGGAAAAAAAAAAAAAAAAGCACTGGTTTACAAGCTTTACAAGCTTTGTGCTCGGTTATGGCTACTCCGAACATCAGAATCCTCCCATCTGTTTGCAATCATTGACTCATTATTGTTTCTGAAGCACCTGAGCAAAGCAGATGGAAGAAGTGAGGATGCATACTTGTAGAGCTATACTTTCTTCCAATTTTTAGCATTTTTCACCCTGCTACTTAGCAGTTTTCTTGCATCAGCCCGTCCCGCACCCTGGTATATCCAACACCCCTCTCACTTCCACACGCCCTCCACGAGGTGGTGTCACTCTAGTGACAGCTCTTGCCCCTACTGTGCCGGATAACTCGCTGCCTGATAACCCGCTTATCTCTCACCCACATTGCTGACAAGTGCTGGGCTACCGCCGGCAGCTGCCGGGCTGTGAAGCACACACCTATCAAATGTGGCTTGAATTAGATCTCAAATTCACAGAGGGAGCAGCAGCACAAAGATGCTGCAACCACATAAACCTTGTCTCTAAGTTTTGTTTCTTTTAAGTCAAGTTTTTTTCACAAATACGCTGACCTTCCTTTGCCATTGTAACCTGTTTCCTGTGGAGGGAGGATAAAGAGATTATTCCACCTAATCAGGAAAGCAATCTGTTCTGATTTTCTTGAAGCTGAGATGTGAAATGAGAGGCCCAAAGGCTGAAGTATCTCACGGTATTACACAAGAAAGTGAGTCTGAAAGCATTCCCACAAAGCTGAAGGCTGCACTGGAAATCTGAGGTTAGACAATACTAGGCATAAATACAATAAAAATCCTTCTCCTGGCATTCTGTTTACAAGGCCAGCCACCATGTTTGAGGGTTTACACTCTAAAACTGGAGAGAAATTCCCATTCCTGGAGAATGTTTCCAGTGTAAGGCTGGAGAGAAGGCAGCAAAGACTAACCTTTCTAACAGTCTAGACGTCCTGGCACTATAAAATCATCACAAAGACACTTCTGAAGCAGTCCCTCTCACTCTTCTCACAGCCATCTCTTACCTACCACACTCCCATTTTCTTCACTTGACACCAGCCACTCCTGAGGTGTGAGACAGGTATCTCTTATTTATCACTTCAACATTTCCAACTAGATGGAGTTGATTAAAGTAATTAGGGAAAAACAGCCACCGTGTAAGTTATCACCTTCTAAGAACCACTCACTTCATCATCAAAGCTGCACTCTCTAGTACCTCTGATTATAGCTTCAGAAGGCCCTCTATTTGACCCAGGGTTTAAGTTCTGTTTTTCTGCAGACTTTCTTCTTAAGCCTTTCCAAAACATGGCTCTATAAACTACATAATGATTTAAAGCAATGCCTCTCAACCATTAAGAAAGAGAGCATCATGTTTATAATTCAGATTCTCATTACTAATATTCCTCAGACCAGCCCTCATACCAATGCGGAAGTCCACTGCAGTCTGAAAAGCAGTAAAACCTACATTTTTTTGAGTGAAATCACATCACTGGATTTAATCTCTGAGTCAGTCTACTACTGTTGGAGCACCTTTGCTTGCAGGAGTCAAACATCTCTAGGTTTTAAACAAAAAAAGAGAAGTGCTTGGTTTTTCTGAAAGAGTCAGAGAATAGCTGCCTGTATCGTTTATATTTGAGCTATCAAAGCAGCAATGGAAAAATATATATCCAATTCCATGGGTAGAGCAATTGGAGTGGGTTGACCTAGCTGGCTGCCAGATGCCCACCAAAGCTGCTCTATCACTCCCCTGGGAAAGAAAATATAATGAAAGGCTCAGGGGTCAAGATAAGGGCAGGGAGAGATCACTCACCAAGTACCACCATGGGCAAACCAGACTCTACTTGGGGAAATCAATTTATTGCCAATCAAATCACAATAGAAAAATGAAAAATAAAACTGAATTTTAAAACACCTTCCTCCCCCCATCCCTCCCTTCTTCTCAGGCTTAATTTTATTCCCGATTTCCTATCCCTTCTCCCTCCAAACAGTGCAAAGGGATGGTGAATGAGAGTTGCAATCAGTTCATCATACATTGTCTCTGCCACTCCTTCCTCCTCAAGGGAAGGACTCCTCACACTTTTCATCTGCTCCAGCATGGGATCCCTCCCATGGGAGACAGTCCATCACAAACTTCTCCAGTGTGAGTCCTTCCCACTGGCTGCAATTCTTCACAAACTGCTCCAGCGTGGGTCGCCTCCACGGGGTGCAGTCCTTCAGAAACAGACCAATCCAGCACGGACTCCCCCTTGGGGTGTCAAGTCTTGCCAGAAAATCTTCTCCTGCATTGGCTCCTCTCCAAGGGTCCACAGGTCCTGCCAGGAACCTGCTCCAGCACAGGTTTCTGACAGGGTCACAGCCTCCCTTGGGCTTCCATCTACTCCAGTGTGGGGTACTCCACAGCCTGCAGGTGGATCTCTGCTCCACCATGAACCTCCTGGGCTGCAGGGGCACAGCTGCCTCACCATGGTCTTCACCACAGGCTGCAGGGGAATTTCTGTTCCAATGCCTGGAGCACCTCCTCCCTCTCCTTCCTCACTGACCCTGGTGTCTGCATAGTTGTTGTTCTTACATATTCTCTTTCCAGCTGCAATTTGCTCTCATGCAGTACCCTTTTTCCCTTCCTAGCCCTCCTCTTATCCCGAGGTGTTACCACTGTCACCAATGGGCTCAGCCTTGGCCAGCAGTGGGTCTGTCTTGGAGCTGGCTGGCACTGGCTCTGTCAGACACAGGGGAAGCTTGTGGAAGCTTCTTGAGAGAAGCCACCCCTGTAGACCCCTTGCTTCCAAAACCTTGCCACACAAACCTGATACAGCAATGTATACCCCCACTAGCAGGGGTACCTGTACAGATTTAGGACTGCTTGCTTTCTTTTACTTGAAAAGTGCAAACAGCACTGGCTTTGTAGTTTTTTGCAACACAGACTCACTTTTATGTTCCAAGACTACAAATGCAACACACCCAAATATTTAGCGTATTTTTTGCCCCCACCCCCTCGCCCCCTTTACAGTCTTAGGCCAATGTCAGGCATTATAATCCCAGTGAGCATATTCCACTTTTAAAACACCTAACAGCCACATTTTCTGTCTGTTCAACACAGCCTCAGGGACAGACAAGGCAATACCTAAGCCTTTAGGAAGATGCTTTAGAAGACGATGAAAGATTTCTAAGCAACACTAGGCAGCACTTCTTAAATCAAACAAACAAACAATAAAAAAGACTTGGACAAGCCCAAGGAATAGGGGCTGTGTTTAAACTACACCTTCCCAATAATTTGCCTCAACACTTGTGCCTCAGTCTCCCCATCTCTAAGGCCAGGATAACAATCCTTAGCAAGGCAGACCCATTCTGAGAACAACCTAGACATTGATTCCTAGTGCTAATCTCTCTGAACTCACTTATGCATGTGAACCTGCACCAGCATTAGTAAAAACTCAGCAATATTCCAAAACAATTATTTCCAGGCTATGGCAGTTCATTGGTTGGTTGGTTGCTGGGTTTTTTTTCTTACAGAACTTGAATGATAAGCAGTCTTATTTAAAAAAAAAAAAACACCAAAAAACAACACAACCCCAACCCACAACGCTCTCTTTCTTATAAACAAATTTAAAAGGTAACTATTTCAGCCACCTTTCAATTAATGTTTCATTTCACATTTAAGCTCAGGCTATTTTGCTATAATTTTAGCTGTCTCACACCTCTATGCCTGGTTACTGTAACACCTTTTAAATCTTCTCTAAAGAGGGAGATCAGCATTCCATCACTGCCAGCAAGAGAGCAGCCATGGTATAAACACGGATTCAATACCCTGCTGGCAGTGTTATGAGCATTACATAAACTGGTACCAAGTTTTAAATAAAATGGTGCTGTGATGTGGTGAGAGGTTTATACCACTTATAGTTAAAACACAATTTGTAGGGGATGAAACATTACTTTCATCCAAAGCAGTTTCCAGATTGAGTTCACCACACAAACACTTAAACCCCTTAACCTAGCAAACGAGGTACAGGCCCTGACCTTACTATCAACTGGCAGTAATGACAAAGCCAGACAAAAGATATGAATCACTTGTTTTGCCTTTGCACACTACCCCATTTCTACATGGCCATTTGTCACATAAAGGGCAAATAAACAGAGGTGACAACACCAGCACTACCTCTGCTTATGCAGCCCTGTCAGAATCAGCAAATCTTAAACATACACAACACGCATTCAAAACGAAAAACATAGCAGACAAACCTCATCACACACTTGGTTACACTTATTTGAATGCCCCTGTGAAAGACATTCAGACAGGAAATAACTTGGCTCATTTTACTGTCAATTTGTCCTTCCCACAGGAGCTCAAATCCTTGTGAAAACTGACTCCTGTATTTAGCTCCCCTCTTGTCCAACATTCCAATGTGCCACCACTCTAAAGCTGCCACAGCAGCTCAGGATCAGCAAAGTCAGAGCCTTGCTGGCAACAGTGGTGAGTGCTACACATGGATGGGCCCTCCAGGACACCCCCCACAAAGCCATTCCAGGGGAACCAGAGCAGAAGGTAAAGCACTGAACTATTAAATTCACAGCACTGTGGCTAAAAAGACGTTACAGAGTTTGAATCCTGGCTGCAAACTGGAGAGCAGGGCGTTTCAGTATTATAGTAAATATTTATTAGGGTTGCTCTGTAAGTGCATAGCTCCCATTCCATCTTTTGCCACAGACTGAAGCAAGTGTTTGGTCTGCCTAGTCAGATCACACATAAATGCCTAGCGATCCAAAACAAGAAAAAGAAAGCTTTGTCAAGATGATTCTTCGAAACCTGACAGACCCATCAGCATCCTCACTGTTGCCTGGATGCAGGCACCTGCTCTTCACTCCAACACTGAATCTTCATCCAAGGCAGCTTCATGCCATTTCCCAGACGTACCTGGGAGCAGAGCAGCTACACGGCCCATGAGGCAGACTAGATACACCTATTCACTATCAGCACTCCACAGAATGTAGTCAGGGAGAAGCTCCAAAATAAAAAGGACACTACTACATTTTCAATAGTTTATTAACACTTCAACTTTTAATAACTTCGAAGAAGGCCTGAAAGATAAGTTTTGCTTATTGACTTTGTCTTTTCCCCTTTGGCAAAATGTCACCTTTCAACTCCTCCCTCCACCCTCCCTCCTCCCAGGAGGATAATGAAGTTCCAAGCTAGTGTTTGGTTGCTTCTTATAAGTAAACTGTCTTCAAATACAGCAGCAGAAACATGCAAGCCTGGGCAATAGTGTTTGTCAAGAGCTTTTAGAGAATGAATAGAAATGCACAAATAGCTTGTGCCTTGATACAAATTTTTCTTAAATGAACTTTATTTTTTTAAAAGTGGGTTAAATTTTGTGCCCAGAATTACTACAGAATCTTCTAATTAACTAGGCTATTTTTCCCCCTGAACCATACTACTCTTTTTTAAAGTGCTATATTCATAAAAACTTTGAAATAGTATTTTGATACTATATACTTGTTCTATTTTGCCCTTTTGAGAAATCAGAAGAGCAACCTGCAACACGTATTTAATTGAAGTTTTATATTTACCCTCACATGACCTTATGGGCATCATTGCTCATTTCACTAGAAGCAGTGGAGAGACTGTATTTCCCTGTGCTTACATACACAAGTAAGCAGGCAGACAAAGCAAGAAGTTCTAACCATTTCAAGAACAAAGACAAACAATTTAATCCATATTACATAATTCACTGTATACAGTTGATCTCATCCAAAGTGACTCCTGAGAGCAAAATAGTTTTAGCATTACATTTTATATACAGCTATGAAGGGATTACGGGAAACCAAGACAGTCTCCTTATACCATTACTAAGTACACTGCTTATGAGACCGCTGTACACTTTCACTTTGAAGACATTACTTAAACCATGACCAAGTTTTACCACCGTTTTGTTATTTATGAAAAAAGTTATTTCGTTCTGATTTTATCATTATTTTAACCTTATTTCTGCTGCCAGATATCAAAACCTGAGTCAGCTGCACTGAGCAATGACTTCTTTTTCTGCTTTAAAGTCCTTTAAGTGCTAGCACCCTTGAAAACCTTCACACACCATGCTGTAAACATTTTAAGATCTTCCAGAGGGTTTTGTTTGGTTTTTCTCCCTTCAACGCAGGAATGACTGCTCTGTCTGAAGCAAACTACTTCCTGCACAATATTGCTTTCGTTATTTTCCATGTAATCAGTTTGGAACAGGTTATGAAAGTTTGATGTGGAAATGTTCTGTTAGAGAAAAAAAAGAAATCAGGAGAAATACACCATTCTGAACCAGTGGAACCAATATAATCAAGACCTTAACATAGTTTTTTCCAGTCACTGGGATGGAAGGAGACTTGAATGCAGACACTGGAACAAGTAATTGAAAACATCGGTGCTTGCATGCTTAAGTGACAAGATAAGCACTATTTGCATTTTCTTCATCATCTTCCTTGTACATGTGCAAGATTTTATAAAAAAAAGTTTACCACAGA
Source organism: Acropternis orthonyx (assembly GCA_035583155.1). NCBI lineage: Eukaryota > Metazoa > Chordata > Aves > Passeriformes > Rhinocryptidae > Acropternis > Acropternis orthonyx. Next base: position 100,912,769 of record JAWWEU010000081.1, read on the forward strand.
GAGCAATGACAGAACATGACATAATTATTGTTTTCTTTTTTTAAAAAAAAGCACTAGAAATCAAAGGCAACCAAGATAACATACATAATTTCCAGAACATTTTTCTCAGCTTCGTAAGGTGTGCATATACACCAAGGTCTAACACACATAGCTGCACCACATCAAGTCAAGCTGTCCAAGAGCATACACAATTTTGCTTACAGGAGTATACCCCTTCCACAGTTTTTCAAGTTTACAAGTAATTCCCTGTACTGGATTAAGATTACTTAGAAGTACAGATAATATTTTGTTTCAATACTACTGTTTGTTTTTATGACATATTCAGAGATGAGGCAAGACATAAGACTAAGTGCAGGGAAGCATTTCAGACCCCAAAAATGCAATCTTTAAAACTTAGCTATACATGGTTAACACAGGTAGGTCTGCCAAGAGTTGCATAATGATTTTTATTTCCCAAAGGTGAGCAAAGGAGGCTCACTCAGCAAGTATCAACTCTTCTGCATCACGGAATTCACTATGGGTGTCTGAATGATTCAACTCGCATTTTAGAATATCTGCTCAAACAGAATTACAAACCAAGTAAGTTAGTATATGTGATCTAAGTACCCTTAAGAAATCAAAGAATAATTTTGACTCCTGGAAGACACCCAGAAGATCCAAAGATGGAACAGAAGGTTGATTATTACACTCCTGCACAATCCAAGCAAATTGTTAATACACTGAAAGCATTCATGTCTGGTATTTGTACCTGCTGGATATCCAAATTTTTCTGTCCCAAAACAAGTTTTATAACCATCCTCTCTGTAGCTGAAAGCAGCCAGAAAACAGTTTAAACAAATGGAATGGAAACCTTTTTTTCAACTTTCCCAAGCTTCAATTACAACAGTCTAAGCCAGAGACTTAAGCAAAAAAACTTCAAAATAGCCATTTGTTACAAGTAGGAAATTACCATGAACAATGAACTTGTTAAGAGTCCCTTCTAAAAGTACGACACACACAAACAGGCTACCCAGCAGAAAAATCTGTTAACAATTTTATTTTTGTCATGTTAAATATTATGGGACAGGATTGTAAGGATGAAGAACTCTCAACAATGCCTCACAAGGAATAAGAAAGAAATTCTGCCATGATATTAGCAAAGAAAGGTAAGGAGAAAATTTACACAGTAAGAGGCACCATTTCCCCCAGAATACCTCTTGTATTCCTGAATGAGTGGGATTAGCAATCTAATAAATCATTTGTCAAGAGGTAACAGCAACAGATAAAATTTTAAAGGATTATTAAAATAACATTTACAAGACTCTGAACAACTTTTGAATTCTTATTAAAACCACAGAAAGAAAGAACAATTCTTTATTTATGAATTTTCATAAAGGACTGACTGTGCAACTGATACCTGCTAGTGATTACTTAATGTACAATTTTGTCCAGCAGCCAAACAGTTTGTCTTTTCAGACTGTGTTTTCTAACCGTGCGAGATCGTTAAAGGCAAAGCCTGTTATGATGTTGTACACAAAAACGGCCGCTTGGGCCATACTACCCATGATGTGGTAGGTAAACAAACCTTTTTCTGGCCAAGAGAAAACAAACAAACAAAAAACCAAAACAAAACAAAAAAGAAGCTGCAGTTTTGCATGCTTCTCTCACTCATTCTTTCTACAAGATGAACTTCCCTAGAAAGAATCCAATGAAAATGGCTGCAATTACAACAAGAAGGGAAGGAAGAGAATTAGAGCCATTATCTCTGAGGGCCAAAGCTGTGGGTGATCCCGATTTATCCGAGTGCGCTACCTTTCTGAGTCTCAAACCTTCATCCTGAGTGGGAGGAAAAAAACACAGATGGAAAAAAATTATAAATACATCTTCTTAAGAACAACAAAAACAAAACTAAAAGGTCAAATTTACTTGCAAATATTTAAATGAAGTTAAAAAGAAACCCCACATCATCAAACTACATCAAATAAAAAACAAAAAAAGACATAGAAAACCATAACATTTCAAATAAAGAACAGGTAATCCATTAGTCTCTTTCCACACTCTGGTTAAAAAAGATTCAGAAAATCTTGCTAGGCACAATTAAGTATTCTGCTTTTACTTACTATGCGTCAAAATTAAATAGCAGTAATTCCTTACTGTTAAGGAGAAACCTTGGCTTTGTGTAAACTTCATCAGAATTACAGGTGTGGCAGAACATCACTATTTCACAGTTCTTTAAAAGGCTACCATGACCAATGAAATTAGTTAGAACTGTTAGAGTTAGAACTGTTCCAAATGCAAATATATAGAAAAGTCCCATAAAGTCATGTATTGACTAGTTACACGTTACTGAAATGACACCTTTACATAAAAGTACTGGAAAGTAGTGTTTGCTTACTTCCTCTGTCCACCAATTGTTCTTGTTCACTATCAATTTGTAATACAAAATGTTACTGCTCTGGATCTTATTTACTCACTCTTAATGAATAATAACGTATTTTAAATAAAAGCTACTAATGTAGTATTTTTGATTTAAAGTAACTGAAGACCATTTTAAATAGAGTAATTGCATTTAAGAAGAAAATTATGTAGCTTCAGTGTCTCATCCATGACAACCTCAAGGTCTCAATTACTGAGAAGTTCAAAATACACAGTATATACAGGACATTGTACTAAATTATGTTACAAATCCATCTTGACATTCTAACAGTTTTATCTACTTGTTGGAATACACATCTTTTGTCCTAATTGCAAATCAGACCTTTCAATCAAGGGGAGTGAAGTCACTTCAATGTAAACATGGAAGCACAACTTACTCTCAGGTGCCGATTTTCATCTGTCAGCTTCATAATCTCTGCTTGAAGTCTTTTGCATTCCTCCACCAGTTTCCTTGTTTCAGTATCATTAAGTGAAACACTGTGTGGTTTTGGCATCGGTCCATCCTGCTTAGATGTATTCAGTACTGGGGCGGATTTGCTTGCATCTATATCATTCTACAAATATTAAGAATTATTTGAGAATTTTACTTACTAGAGAAAAATCTTCCATGGCTTAAAACTAAAACAACGAAGCTACTACTATAGTTCAACGAAGTTTGTTTATATTTATAGTAATCTGAACAGACACTTCTGTTATCAGTTCAATTCTGATTAGCTCAAATATTGAAGAGCAAGAGAACTTTGCACTGTTTGCATTCGGTACTACACACTACTGAGACACAAATTAATACTTCAGTTGCTTAACACTGACCCAAAAGGCACCTAAAAGAGGGCATAAAATACACCAAACAGAATTTGAACTTGAGAGGGAAAAATAAAAGGAAGAAAGTAATCCTGCAGTAGCATGAAACAAAAGAAAGTAAAAACAAAACAGGTCTTGTCACAGGTCTTGTCACAAACTCCTATGAATTATATATGGCACAAATGTTTTCCACTTTATAGCACCTTTTAGTGAAGGAAAATAAAATATTGCACAAACATGAAATGTAAATATCACAGCATCTGAGATACATATTAGTAACTTTGAATACTAGCGAAAAGTCACATCAAAAGCAGTGAAATGGCAAAAAAAAAAAATTAAAATCCAGTTCCCACAGTTCTTCTCAAAATCACATAATCATAGAATGGTTTGAATTGGAAGGGGCCTTAAAGATCACCTCATTGCAACCCTCCTTTCCATGGGCAGGGACACCTTCCACTACATCAGGTTGCTCAAAGCCCTATCCAAGATGGCCTTGAGAACTTCTAGGTGTGGGGCAATCACAGCTTCTCTGGGCAAGCTATTCCAGAGCTTCACTACATTCTGAGTAAAGAACTGGCTCCACACACATAATCCACATCTCTCCTCTTTTTAGTTTAAAACTGTTATCCCCCCTGTTCTATCACTCTGCCTGTGTTAAAAGTTACACTCTCTTTTATATAAGCCCCCTTTAAGTACTGGAAGGTTGCAATGAAGTCTCCCTGAAGCCTTCTCTTTCCCAGGCTGAACAACCCCAGCTCTTTCAGCCTGACTTCCTAGGAGGGCCCCAACCCCCTGTAACAGGCTTGTATCTTTCCTGTGCTGAGGACCCCAGAGCTGGACTCAGGACTTCAGGTGAGGTCTCTCAAGAGCAAAGTAGAGGGGGAGAATCACTTCCCTCTACCTGCTGGCCAGTTTTTGTGATGAAGCCCAGGATGCTGTTGGTTTTCTGGGCTACAAGCACACACTGTAGACTCATGTCCAGCTTTTCATCCACAAGAATCCCCAAGACAACGGAAGCCTGACTGTCAGTGAAGACTGAGGCAAAGAGTGCAATGAGTACCTCAGCCTTCTCCATATTCGTTGTCACCAGTTCTTCCTTCTTGTTTATCAGGGGGAATTCACTCTCCTTGACCTTTCTTTTCTAACACAAGTCATAAGAAGCCCTTCTTGTTATTCTTCATATCCCTTGATAAGCCCCATTCCATCTGTGCCTTAGTTTTCTTGATCCCATCCCTACACATCCAAACCATAACCCTGTACCTCCTCAGTCACATGTTCCTGCTTCCTCTAGCTGTGCATTGCCTTCTTACTCCTCAATGTGAGGAGCAGATCCTTGCTTAGTCACGCCAGGTTCCAGCCTGCCCTCCTTGATTTCTTACACATCAGGATGGAGAGCTGCTGCACTCTAAGAAAAGTGGTTTTAAAGGGGCTGAAGAGCGGCCTTAAAGAGATGACAGAATCAGTTCCTCTGTCCCTAGGAACAGTTTCAACAAAGGATCCTATTTACTAATTCCTGAAACAGCTGGAAGTTTGATCCTCTAAAATTCAGGGTCCTGACTTTGCTCTTTCCCAGGTCTGCGTTCCTTGAGAGCATGAACTCAGGCAAGGCACGGCCACTACAGCCCAGGATGCCTCCAATCTCAACCTTTTTAATGAGTTCATCCACACTGGTTAACAACAGACCCAGCAATGCTCCTTCCCTGGTTCATTTGTCCAGTACCTGGACCAGGTAATCAATCTCCTGGATTACTTAAGTGAGCTGTATTGATCAGGCATTGGAATAAATATCCCAGGGAAGTGGTGGAGTCACCATATCTACATTTAAGAGTAGAACATCTGAAGATCTCACATAAAAGAAAGTACAAAAGGAGGTAGTTTTGTAGGTACACACAAAAGGAGGTAGCCCACTACATTTCTCTCACTACCTTATACATTTTATAAAATTATAAACAGAAAGACAACTAAGTGCCTTGATAATAAATGCTTCACCTTTACAGTTTTAGCATTTAACATACACTTAGAAAGCTTACATCTGAATAAAAGGATAAAAGACTGCATCTCAAATCTTGCAAATGATCCTTAACCAAAACAATCAAGCAAAAAAACAAAACAAAACACAACAAAAAAAAGCAAACTAAAAAACCCCCACCAGAACAAAAAACCCCAATGCCTACACCCAAACTTTCCTTCAAAAAAATTATACTGAGATTGCATCCAAAAAGAACTTTACAGTTCAAAAATGGTATTAAAAAGGACTACTGGCTAGTAGCCTTCACTGAGACCCTTTATGTATTTAAATTATAATGAGATGGTTTTTACATGCATGGTTTCATGCTACTTTCCCCTAACATGCCTTACAGACTACCATAAAAACTGGACAGTACTAAAAAAAAAACCATCAAAGCCATAAAGAACAGTAAGGTTGTTAACAGAAATCCGACTTTAGCACGCTTATTCACGACATTAAAAGTAGCACAAAAAAAAATGACTATCCCTTCCCCCCCCCCCAAAAAAAGTATATATATACACTATTAAAATTCCATAAATCAGAATTTCAAATATGAGGGTAAAAAACCATGTTAATGCTGAAGAGTTTAGCCATATTCTGCAAAATTTCTAGGCAACTGACAGTTAACTATTATTCCAAATATCAGGCAACACGAAAGAGATTTGTCCAGCCTATATACAGTTAAACTGCCATCTCCTACAAAACCCGAACAGATTTTGTCTGAAGGCAAGAGCATGAAAGAGGTAACAGGATTTTTATTTTTTTGTCTGCTTATTTGTCTTTACCACTCTCTTATAAAAATGCACTTAGGATTCCCAAAGCATGCATTAACTCCTAATCAATACTTCCTTCTCTAATTCAACTGAATTAGCACCAGCTTTTTTTAAAACTGAAAAGCATTTAATACTTTAAAAAGAAAACAATGCCATTCACTTTTCACAGTATACAGTATTGAAGATTCCCCTTTTTTTTCTTTTTTTTAGTCTGACAGCAATGAAATGCTAAAGCAAATTATTAATAAAAATAACAAAAGGGTAGTAATTTCTGGCACTCGTTTCCATTGCTGGAGTTTTTTAAGATGTGGTTGGACAAGGTGCTCCCTTTCAGACAAATGGTTGGGACAGATAGTATTTCAAGGTCCATTTAAACCTAGGATGCACTATGATTCTATGGATCCTTAAAAAGTCATATACTGAACACCCCTCCTCCTGCCTAATTTAGTACAAATTCCTTCAATCCATTTAATCATTAAATCAAATAGGTTAAAAAAAACCCTCAAATTTCCATGAGATCCTACCAGCCAGTGTATGCCAATTTCTTACCCCTTACTTACCAGTTTATCGTTTTCGTTGGGCATTTCAAACACACATCTCAATTTGGAGTCCATTAACTCATCAGGTTTTGCTTCTTTCCACTAAGACAACAATTAATATAGTTACTTAACATGCCAGACTCATGCAAACATCTGAACAGTTCATAAGCTTGCTTTTAGTACTTGCCTCCTCTACAGCTGTACACTGTCCTTACCCTAGCTGCAACTTTCAGACTTGCTTATGAACTATGCTTTTTGGTCACACTGACTGCTGTGAAGCAACAAAAGCTAGAAATGGTTAAGTCTGGAAACTGAAAGGAATACATTGAATGGAAGGATGGATACATCAGAGGCTTCTATGGGATAGGGAGGAGACAATGCAGCAGTTTCTTTAACACATAACAAGAAACCAGTACTATCTGAGTCAGTTTGAGAACAAAGTTCTATTACCCCTCAGTACATGTACTTCTTATACCCCATCTTGGAAGCACCAGCTTTAAACAAGACTGAAAGATACCTTTCAGTTGTTCCACAGTAAATTTCTTTAGTTCTTCATATTTTAGATTTTTAACCACTTCCTCCTTTTACTGCATATTACATAACAATTTGGGCCTAGAGAATTTTTTCAAAGCTGTTTATAAAAAACGCTTTTAAATTCCAATTGTTATCAATATATTTAAATAACTGAAATATGCTGGAATCTCTCTGCTCAACTGACAATTACCTTTCAAAGTATACACTTCATGTAGTTTCCTTACATCTTTAGGCTCAGAGACTGGTCTGAAGTCTGCAGCAATTTTTCTAATAGGTCCTCTACAGTTACCTTAGAATTGTAGGTGTTACAGACTTGAATATTCAGGTTTTTCATAACATCTTTCCTATTTCTTTCTTCTTCTATTTTTTTTCCAGTGGCATTAGTTGCACAGTAACAGGTAACTACAATTACCGATTTTCTGCAAGATCTGTTTCTCAGCAGACACTTGAACACCCTAAGAAAGCAGTTATTTGAAAGCTATTTCTACAGTTGATTTTTATATCCTCACCAAGTAGCTACGCTTCATCTACCACACAACGAAGAGCTATACCACATATTAAGAAAGTTAAACCAGATCAACAGGGAAGACAGGTGTTAACTTTCTAGCTACATGTCTCAAAGGCTTCACAAAATCTAAGAAGTTTTCACTGTTTCCAGAGAAGACTGATGCCACAGTAGTCTCTGCCTTCACATAAGGAGACACAGCCTAAACCTGAAAGGTCTAACGGACTTTAGTGATTTATAAAACCTCATCTTTATTCTTGGTTTCCCTTCTCTTTCTCTGCCTTGAGTGAACATCAAATGTACCTGTGTATATGCAGGCATTCCTTAAAACATTGTGCATCGTTCACCTCCGTCTTAAAACACATAGTTAAGGGAGTCCACATGCACTCTAACAGACATATTCCTGACAACTGAAGGCTTCATTCCCAAGGTTGCCAGCAAGTAACATCAGACACAGGTGCCTTACTTCTGAAGTAACAAGCACAATCCTACACATCTTCTTTCTGGATCTTGCATCAGACAACCTGGCCTAAGAACTGAATCTACAAGACATTCTATTAAAACAGAAAATAAAACTGTCATTTGTGCCATGTTTAGCCACTTGATACCTTGTAGAAAAGCCACATCTTAGTCTTGAAAATGTTTTAAATCATTACAATCTCATTCAACATTTCATTTAAACACTCTTCATACCAAATGCACCCATTGCATGCAGCTCCAGGCTTATTGTTCAAATATACTCAATTTCTTCAAATACAATCTGTTTATCCCCTTTAAATTAGCTACATAAAAGGTACAGAATGCCTATATTTTAACACTGAACTGACCTAACCTTAGATTTATTACTATCCATTCAGTAACTTCACTAGGCAAGTTCTAAGAACTGACCTCATATTTCACATTAAAAACCCTGAACCACACTTGTTCAGAGAAAACCCAATTCTTCTCCAAAAAGAAACCACAAAAACATGAATCAATCATCGACAGTTAAGCCTGAATTTTTAAGAAAACAAGATACACAAGTTATTTTACTTCATTTTTACTTACCACTGCCTCCATATCTGTAATATTTGGTGGTGCATAGGTTGTTTGTACCATAAACTTGTGTTTACTCTTCTCATTTGGATCATAGTCAAAAGGCTGCAGCATTACTGTTCCAAAGGAAAAATAAAGCATAAAACTGTGATTCTTCAGCTAATCACTGTAGCAAGCATGCTATCCACTTTAGAGTCATTCTTCACTGAACAGACACATAGTTCAAATGCAAAGGCAATGTTGAAAATACAGCAGACACACACTGTAACAATAGGTACTGAGAAGTCAGTCTGGTGTAGCTGACATGATTATTTCTGTAATTACTATAGCTAAAAGACATTTCATACACAAACAGAAACAAACAGATCCCATGAGAGAAACAAAAGAAAAATTACATCTATGTATGTATGTATGGGTACATTTGCAACTTGATCTACACCAGAGGATGAGGGCTCAGTGAACTGAAAAGATGAATTATCTGGCAGTGTATGTACACTTGTCTTCCACAGAATGGGAATTTCAGCTCAGTATATCTTTATACAAAATTAAAAGATAAACCGAAGTAGTTTCAGAAAAACAGTTTTTAAATTACACAGAGGCCTACCTCTTACATAGAGGTATCTGTATATCTACCTATTTTACAGCAATGGAAAAACTACAGCAGAAATACTGATATAGTTAGAAAAACACAAAAGCAAAAGAAACAACAGTAACAAGTAACATAAAAAGCTTTGAAAGAAGAGCAACAAGCTATATTATGTAAACAAAAAACAACAACAAGCAATTGCTCTGAACAAGTTAACAACTAGTAATACATGATATGATAATAAATAGTAAATTTAGGGCATTAAGGTAAAGAAAAACAGGTCTTACCAAATTAGTATTTTTGGAAAAAATTAATAAACATTAATAAATGAAGAATGTTACACAGTGATTCACAATTGAATGATAAAAAAAAGTCCATGGACTTTCTTAAAATGACTGTCAAATTGCATCTCCCACAATGAATTTAACAACTGCCTTGGCTCTGAATCAGCACGATGTGTTAAACAGGTTGAAGACAGCTAACACTATCTCAACATTTAGTTTTGAACAGAAGAGTTTCATCCCACAGTATCCTATAGTTATTTCTCTCTGCACAACAATGTGAGAGAAATCTATTTTTAATTACATGAAAGATGACTCAGCACTGGAAACATTCAGTTGAGAGACTGATGAGATAAAGGGGGTCACTAGAAAAATAATCTCCAGATTTAGCTTAACAAGTGATGCGAAAGAAATTACGTGCTTAAAAACAAAAAGATGAAGCTGACACTTTGGGGAAGAGAACGCAATTCTGAAAAGCGCTGTGGAGTCACTATAACTAAACAACTGCACTTGAAAGCATCTTGGGGTCACTGTAGCTGAGTAACTGCATGAGAATCCAGTAACACAGAAATAAGTGTATCAAAGATTCCCTGCTATGCAAACAGAGGAGTCGAGAAGGACGACACTGTTTCCCTTTATTGGTGATCCTACAGCTTCAGTATTGACTCATTTAAAAACCAAAAGTATTTAAAGCATTAAAAGGATGATTTGTAACTATGAAAACACATAGGATGGAATCCTTCAATCTATTCAAATCCCTGAAGAGAAAATCCATCATGATCCTGATTGTGATGTATGACTACCCACTGGAAAGATCCCAGATACCAGATCAAACACACACCTAAGACAAAATGGCTGTAAGTCATAGTTGGAATTAAGTTAGGTTTTTGACTACTTCTCAAATCAATTCTAAGTAAAATGATCTTTCATCCACAGGATGCTGGACTACTTTCCTGTATCTCTGCAATCTAAACTACAGGATCTCTACAAGACCATAGCCTGTAAAAAGGGGATTCCTCTCCAAGCTGGGAAATACGGCAGCTCCAGAGGAAATAAAGAGTTTCTCACCTCTCACAGTCACTGGTTTTAGAATCCCCTTTTTCTAGAGGTTCTACTTCAAAATGATCAGGAGAATGACCTACAAAAATCGTTCACCAAATCAGAAGACTGGTATTTAGTCTTCTCCCATTTTCTTTAGAATGTCCACTCCTACAATTATTAAGACCTCATCTTACAGACATTGTACAGTCCAGTACACGATGAGGCTATTATACATTCAGTTATCAAAATCCTGAAGATTGTCAGAATGAAGTATGTAAACCAAATTGACATGGAGGTTCATGCAAGATAATATTGGCTGGCTTCAGGGCTACACTGCTGAGAAGTACAACTTCTTTTTTTAATCCCCTCACAAAAAAAAAAAAACAACCACCCACAAAAAACCCCCACCAACCAAACAAAACAAAATAAGGAAAGTGTCTCTATAGTGAAACATACTAGATTTTTCAACGTTAAGGGCTACAAACCATTCCACATATCCAAACCAAAGGAAACTCTAATTTTTTTAAAGCAATTTAATTACTGATCCTTAACATAAATTACTGTGATAAATGAAGAATTATAAAACAATAGAGTTCAGGGAGCAATATGACAGTCAAAAAAAGTAGCCTGCAATTGTAAATGAATCATTTTTAATGCCATGAATTATGAAATGTTATACTTTTAAACACACCAGAGCAGCCAAGCAATGCTCCACTTCAAGATACATGAATATAGCAGGTCTGAAGGTACTGTTAATGTCACTAGCGATTTCCAGCTTTCTTCTCCTCCTTTCAGAGAGCCACAGATAAATGTGACAAATTACAAGTATTCCTATAAGGAGCATTTTTTCATGTACCATTGCAGCTCTACATCAAGCTGCCACTACACTAATCAAGGGAAACAGTTTTAATTTTCAAAAAAACTTTTTAAAAAGCTGACATACTTCAAACACTCTAAGATCAAGCATTAGAGAACTTTATTAAAGTCCTTAAAAACACCTAACCCACAACTGCACATATTTATTTTTACCAGAAACAATTACAGACGATCCTGGGTCAATAATTCCACTGTTGGGCCTCACACAGTATCGACGAGGTGCTGTGGTCTTCACTTTGAAGCATACTTTTCTATCTGATGGATTTCGTAGTTTAAGATTTGTAGTTACTACATCTGTAAAGGGACCTGGAAAAAAAAAAAAAGTTGTTTTTCTTTAAATATACATGTATCTGTCGAAATCTGTCTATACAGTACAAGTAATTTAAAATATAACTTGATTCCAACAAACTTCTAAAAGCAGACTGAATCACGCATCTGTTAGGTACATATACTGTGTTACATGCAAAGCACGCTCTATCACCTTTGTTATAATATTCATTACAGCAATGAATAAGTAACTCTGAAATAGTATTACAGACTCTAGCTGCTGACGCAAGAAATTCATACATATATATGTTAATTTTTCCAAATCATTGTTAAGATTTGAAATACCTAGAGGGAAATGGTCCTCTGTAAAAGTAAATTTTTCTGGATTTTTCTTCAGGTGTAGAAGCAACACATGCTTTGGAACTCTTTCAGTTGTTTAAAGAAAGAAAACAGTGATACTGAAGTATAATAACTGCTCTTGAAATTTCAACTTCTGTTTGCCTCTGAGTGCCTACAGAGTTCACAGAACGAGACATCAACCTCATCTTTTAAATGCAAAATAAGCAAGAGAGATGATACTTTGTTTATGAATATATTCTAACTGATCTACAGAAAAGCCAGTTATAGTTGCAGTACTTAGGTATTCAATGCAGTGTACTGTCTACATCATATTTATGTTAAACCATCAGGATAGGAATTCCCTCCATTGAACAAGAGGTATCATTTCAATGTCAAGCTGCAACAGCACACAGTAACAACACAGAAAGTAAGGTTCACAGCATTAAGCTGCAAAAGCACACAGTAACAACACAAAGTAAGGTTCACAGCATTCTGAGCTGTGTTAATCTCCCTTATGCTTGTGTCACCTGAAGGCAAGACTGCATGGGGTCTAGAATAATGTTAATTAGAAAAAGGTACTTCATATGAACCTGAAATTTATTCCAAAATATTTCACATGTACATTAAGCACTTCTAAGAACCTTCTTTACAGTTCTTTAAAATTACACACTAAAATATTACAGAGCAATTTTCATCAGTATTGAAAACGTGACAACAATTTTTCCATTAAAAAACTACAAAGAAAGCAAACTAGATTAAACTGGATGAAAAATATATGTGATGTGAACAAGTAGTAAGGTACAGCAAAAACACTGATTGCATGAGACAAAAGAAGTAAATTCTTTTCTGAACACCTTATTTCACAGAGGTATCTGCACTACTTCAAAGGAAATAGCTCTGGCTACTATCCAAAGATGTTACTATACTAGAGGGCTCGCCATTTGACTGATGTCTTTGTTTCTATAACACATTCCAAATCCTTGATTTTATGAGAGTGCTAAACAGAGTGTTAACACAAACACCAAGACACAAATCAATAAAGGACTAAAAAGAAAATTATTGAGAACCAGAATATTGAGATGTAGATGAAGATATATGAGCTAGATTTACATTCAGTAAGACTCTTTTGAGAAAATAGGAACTGGTATTACTTGTCTGAAACTTCACTTTAATCTGTCTATATATGGTAGATGAAACAGTCACCCTGTCAATCCAAGCAGATTTGACACAGCCCCCAAGAGGAAGATTTACAGAATTATTTCAAAGTTTCCTGCCGCTGGTCTCTTGCTGGTTCTTGAAGGATCCGGTTGCCTTTGCTTACGGAGTGTGATCCAAAATAATTCCCACTGCCCACACCACAAGCTGAATATTGTAAATCTGAGATTGGTGATACACTCATAAAACACCAAACATTTATTTTTTCAAGCTACACACAAATTTTTGAGAAGTTATTCTGGGAGTTTCACTAACAGACATCTAGGCTATTAGCCATCTAATAACCACTGCTCCTGCAGTGCCCAGAGGAAAAGGGCACCTTGAATCTGGCTTTCAATTATGTAGGTTGCTTTTTTTTTAATTGCAACTCTAGGCATTCTGAGGAGCTCTGCTTCTCAATCTTCTCAACTACTTTTACTAAGGATATTCTACATGAAAGAAAAAAAGGCACAGTTCAGAGGCTCATTTTGAAAGGCAGTCTTCAAGAAAAGGAGCTATACTATTCAAAAACAGCTTGTTTCAAGACAAAGCAGCAGTGAATTTATAAACTAATGATAAACTGGTTTTTAAACCAAAATAAATGATGTTCTGCTTCTTTTGAGACATGAAAGGTCTCCTCGTGCCTGCCTTTTTAAAGTTTGTAATAATGAGATAGGATTCAAAATACTCTTCAGATTATTCTGATATTTACTGTCAGTTTCAACACCTCAGATAATTAGAAGTCTGCTTTTCTTCCCCAAGTACATGAATACAGTGACCTCCTTTGCATTTCCCAGATACTTCACCAAAAAAAAAAGCTTTTAGCTTAGGGACATCTTTTAGCATTAGACATCTCTTTCAGAAGGGACTGAAGCCTTTTCCAAGGTCTAGAGGATCCCTATGACAGCTTTATCTTTTACCTGCTTTCTAAAAGCTTTAATGACAAAAGCTGTTTAAAGTCTCTCAAGACTTCAACCATCAGATTTAATAAATAGGTGGTAAAAAATCGGTGCACAAAGGAAAAAATGACTGAATTTCACTGTTCCTCCAGAACCCAGCTGTTTCGGTAGTTTAGTGGCATAATAACAGCATGGATCTGAGCATGGACAGGCAGGAAGGAACAGACAGAAGGATAGTAAATTAGAAAAAAACCCTATTACCGTTCAGAGGAGCCACACAATCTAAATTAGCATGACGTCCTTCAAAAAAGAAACTGTGCAACATCTGAAGGAATTCTGGAGTTCACCATCACACAAACATAAATACCACTACCAGTCACTGCAACATTAATGCCAGGATTGCCTCTGGCAACTTACACATCTTGGACTACAGCAACTAATGTGCAGGAAGAAATGCCATAGATTCTGCAGAGCCAGTTTTCACTGCTGAAACACAGTGCCAAGTTTCCCAGCTTGCCACAAACTTGCCAGTTATGCTGCAGTAAAACTAAAATACTAAGTATTACCGGACAGGTAGGGCCTGCACAGAGATCTTAATCAACAATCTCTTTTTTTCTTCAAAATCTCATCTTCAAAACTCATCCTTCTACCACCTGAGATAGTCAAACATCAGGTTAAAAATAATGATGTGATTATGCCTTTCTAGAGTGGGAAGGAAGAGCTCAGACAAACCTGCTCAGGCTGAGGTACCCCTGGGTAAGGTGAGAGACCAATGTCAGTATCTCTAGTTGTTTGTAGTACAGAGCAAACAAAGCCCTTCTGAGAAGCAGGCAGCTTTGGTTAGCAAGTAGCTCCATTTAAAATTAGTAAGGCTTTCATAATGTACACACAGAGCCTCTACCTAAAACTGGATAAGAATAAATTCTACTTTTATTAAATCACACAAAATCTTTGATAATTAGAAGGCAGATCACTTGTAGAATTGCACAAAAATGTGCATGCATTATTAAACAAAATCAAGAGCATTTTATGAAAGAACTTAAGCGTTAAGTATATTGCCCTCTTCAAGACATTGAACTGTAGCTGTTACAAAAGCCAATACGTAAGCTGACTGCCAGAAAGCACTCTATTTCATGCACTGAATTGAAGTTTATTTAAGCTGTAAACTGACACAGTACAGTGATATATTCAGCCATATCTAAAAACAACCTAAGTACACATTAAAATACACAGTCTGGGCAAAAGGAATCCAAACTCCTTTAAATGTTTAAGATACAGTATTAACTTCTATGAGGATTATATGCTTTAAGTGGAATGCTGGTTTTTAACAACTGCTGCATAATGTTTTAAATTCCAAGAACACTTGAAACATACAGAACACTTCCAGGCACTTTTACCAAAACAAACTCAGGCAGGGTAGTTTTGTTTCAGCCCACAATAAAGTCAGGTTGGGCAGACAAAGAAAAGTCTGCATTTGACAATTTGAGCCCTAATGAATGAGAAATTAGTTCTGAGTCAGCAGGATAAAAACTAGCAGTACTATTTTAAATCCAGCAGAACAAATTTAGAGAAAAAGTTAACTGACTTTTAGGATAGACCTGGTAAGAACAGAGTAAGATCTCCATCAACTCATTCTGCCAGAATCAAAAGTAACTATGGAATAAAGAAAAGGCAAATTAACATGGCCCCATGTAATCTATATTTGTATATAGTATATTTGTATATGTATATTTGCATGATGTAGTAAGGACTTCTTTAATTAGGCCAAAAATTGTTTTTCTTTCCCATCATTTGACATAGCAATCACAGAATGGTTGAGCTTAGAGGGGACCTCTGGAGATCATCTGGGCCACACTGCTTGCTCAAGCCGGGACACCCAGAGCCAGTTGCCCAGGACCATGTCCAGGAGGTTTTTGAGTATCCACAAGGACAGAGACTCCCCATATGCACCATACAACCTGTGTCAGTGCTTGGTCATCCTCACAGTGAAGAAGTGTTTTCTGATGTTCAGAGGGAACCTGTGTTCCAGGTTTTCTCATTGCCTCTGATCCTTTCACTGGGCACCACTGAAAGAGCCCATCTCTGTCGTTTTTGCACCCTCCCCTCAGGTTATTTGTACACATCAGTAAGATCCTCCCCTTTGCTTTTCCAGGCTGAGCAGTCCCAGCTCCCTCAGCCTTTCCTCACAGGAGAGATGCTCCAGTCCAACATCTTTGTGGCCCTTTGCTAGACTCTCTTCAGTATGTCCAATGTCTCTCTTGGAGTGGGGAGCCCAGAACTGGACCCAGCACTCCAGCTGTGGCCTCACCAGTGCTGAGCAGAGGGAAGGATCACCCCTCTCAACCTGCTGGCAACACTCCTCCTAATGCAGCCCAGGATACCACTGGCCTTCTCTGCAGCAAAGGCATATCGCTAGTTCATCAACATGGTGTCCACCAGGATGATCCCCCAGGGCCTTTTCTGCAAAGCCGCTTTCTCAGCTGGTCAGATCCCAGCCTGCACTGGTGCCTGCAGGGTTGCTCCTTCACAGCTGCAGGACTTTGAACTTCTTTTGTTGAACTTTACAAGGTTCCTGTCAGCCTGTTTCTCCATCTGCCAGCTCCCTCAGCACTTGTGGATGAATTACATCAAGGCCCACGGACTTCCTAGGTCCCGTTTACTTAAGTATTCCTTGACCTGATCATCTTCCACCAAACATATTGAAAGAAAGACATCTAAAAATGAGAAATACTTGTGTTCTGTGGCAAGTCAAAACTACTTTGACTTTGAGATACGAACACCAATCTTAAAATATACACCAAGCACTTAATTGCTCAAGATTAAATTTTATAGTCCTTCTGAGAAAAGTATAGATGACACAGCCAACACAAATATTTCCATAAATTAGTTCTAAGACATCAATATTCAGACCTCTGTGAAAAAAATCTGAAGAGAATACATAACACACACTGCCAATGAACATAAATAACTCCTTCCTCTTGAAATACCAAAATCATAACCATTCAAATACCTTCTCCAACTGAAAAGTCACCTACATTAAAATTATTCGTGGTCCATGAAGCATAATGGTTTAGGTTTCATGGATTAATACTTCAACATGGGTCTGAATGATCAGGAATAATCAGTGGATG
This sequence comes from Acropternis orthonyx, assembly GCA_035583155.1. Taxonomy (NCBI): domain Eukaryota; kingdom Metazoa; phylum Chordata; class Aves; order Passeriformes; family Rhinocryptidae; genus Acropternis; species Acropternis orthonyx. The sequence continues at coordinate 100,929,993 of JAWWEU010000081.1, forward strand.
AAGATGAGAGATTATTAATACCTAGAAATAGCCACAGGTCTCAGGAAGACACTCGTACATTAGAACAGTATAACAGAATCTTTAACTTCTTATTCTTCCCTGGCACTTGAGAAATAGTTTTATCATCAACCTGCATGTAAAATTTAGAATGCAAAAGGGGCTTTATAAGAAAGCTGACACACCTCAATGTCCACAGTTCCTGAAGGTTGAGTCTAGGCTAGCACTGTTTACCAGGGGTAACATCAGATTTTATGTGAGCTCCCCACGATGACATGCTGTCAGCATCCATGCTGATGGTGTGTCTATCACAGATTTTTCCTTCTAAAAACTGCTGAGACAATGCCCATTTTTTTAATCCTAAAATAGCTCATCTTCCTCTGTTGAAGGGGAAGAGGCTTCATACAGCTACACAGCTTATTAGAAGTGCTTGTGCAGATGCTGGCAGAATGCTTTACTGGAGGCTGGTGTAAGAGAAATGGGAGCTGAAACCTTTTGCCTGACATTTGGACAGAGAAAAGACAAGATTACAACAGTGGCATTTCAAAGCAGACAAAACAATTATTTTCCTTACATTTTCTTTCTGGATCAAAACTTCTTATTCATGCCAACTTGTTACTAAAATGTTGTTAGTAGCTAATAAACTACAGTAAAAATGCAATAAGCATCTATCTCAAGGGTAAAGTACTGCCACATTATCATTACCAGAGAATTCTGGTAAAGAGTTTATTATCCATTTTATATATTAGATACAGACTAAATGGAAACTGAACTGCATTTAATGTTAAATATGGACAATGGTTTCTTTAGCCTTAACAACGGAACTCCACTATTAATAAGATGGTATAACATGGAATATCTTCATCCAGAGATTTTACTACTGGTATTTAGCTTAAGCTTTAAAATCCAGCAGTGTAGGCTCAGTGTAGTCATAAATGTCTATTCTTGATATTTCTCCCATTGACAGAGTGCCGTTATTAAAAAACTGTCATGTTATTAACTCCAAAGGCATGTTTGTTACCTAAACTTAACCTCCACAATATTGTTAATTTCTTACTTGCAATATAGCTTTATTTGGTTACATTGTTATTCCTGACACACATTAATGAGCCTGCTTAAAGAGGTGGCTCTTAATCCTAGTAGGATAAAGTTTTCAGAATCTAACGATAAAGTATTATTCATACCACCCCACTCATTGTTGAAATAATAAGAACAGTAGAAATATTTTAACACTGCTGAACTTGAACATATAAGGCATTGAATTATCTCTAAAGTCCTGAAACAACTACTATGTACAAGCAATCTCTCGGTACAGATTTAATTTAGTTATCACTACGTTTATAAAGCCTTCCTGCTGGAGCAACTATTCTCTTTACTTGCATAAGGTAGGATACTAATGAATTCCATATTTACAGAGGTTCTTAGATTTTCAAAATACTGGAATATTTGAACAACTGAACAAAGTAAAAAAGTAACTCTTCCCTTTCATTTTCCCTTTAAACTTGCTTTGTATTTTAACCTGCTATATATATAGCTTACAAACTGTTTCAGTGATGCTGAAAAGCCCAGATTTGCACCTTAAAATATGTCCTCAAATACGAAATTTAAAATTGGACACACCTTTCTGATCTGAATTACAACATACAAGATACTCTTCACACTCTATAGCAGTTATCAGAACACTTGTAATCATCTCAGATGACAGCTGTAGTGACACAGGGAAAAGCAGTCTTTCCACATAAGACCTGACCAAAAGCTGTTACCTTGCTTTTTTCCCAGTGTGCTCCAAGTACTGAGTTCTCAGATGCCAAACTCAAACATTACACAGACCATCAAAGCTCTTGTGGTTTTCACCAGTTTCCTTTCAAGTAGTATCCCAACAGTGTAACAAACTAACTTCAAAAATAAATCAAATTCATACCTCTCCCACCATGGGCAAAAGCCCAGAAAGTTCTTTCAAAAAAACCCGAACAGTTTCAGCTCTTGGACAGCTGATGGTGTTCCGCCTCAGCACACAACACAGAGCCTGGTCAAAACAGGTTTATATATCAAACATTAATATTTCCTACAGACAGGTCTAGCTGACACTGGACTACCTCCCAAAGACACCAACAGCTCACTGCAGTTTCAGAGGAAGGTTTTCAGTCTCTGGAAGCACAGACTGCAGGTCTCCAACTCCCAGATTTCTGAAAGCCAAGTACAAGCATATTCTACAGTCACTCAGAAAAACAAACACTTGCTTCAAATAAAAGTTGCATTTAGTCAATCTTGTTGATCAGACAGGACCACAAACTCCATTCTCTCATCAACTTCAGATCACAGTACTGAGCTGAGCCAATGTAGCCATGCTTCCCAGGATCAGGCAGCTCACTTCTACAGAAGCAGCTGAAGTTCCAACTTAAAAGCTGTTACACTGAGTGTGTGTAGCAGATGGCTGATGGACAGTCAACTTAAAAAACAGTTTTGATTTTCATTGGGTCTACTACACTTAGAGGCCACATTAAGCATCATAGAGTTAACATGTTAAATCAACATCATGCCCCATAAACTATGAACTATAATTACTAAGTTTACTTCACATATAAAGCAGTTAGTCATACATATGTGATTTTTACATTCACAAACATCGCTTTTTACAAAGAGAAAACATTAAACACATAGCTCAGTCAAGCTATTCTAATGTCTTAGAATGTAACATGACATACCTGCTCTAGCTTAAGTACATAACTAGGTACCACTGCTGTCCTACCAAACTTTCAAGAACATTGTAAAGTCATAACCTAGGAGAAGCCTTCTGAAGTCCACATAAAACTAAACATTTTGTAAGATGTTATCGGTGAATTTAAAACTATTTTTGCCTACATAATTTTTAGAATACTGGTTCAGACTGATATGATTCAGATTTGAAATTCAAACAGTTTCTAATGATCTACATACAGTCACAGCCACTTGAAGTCTATTCATTTTTATACCAATCCTATCCATTAGCCTACAGAGATTTTCTTTTCCCCAGTGCTTACCTTTTCTGATATATTTATAGATAGCAAACAGATCCCTTTTCAGTCTTCATTTTGCTAAGATTAACAAGCCAAAGCTATTCTACTTCACTTAGGCTAATAAAGTCTTCTTTGCACCATTCCCATTTGGGTTCATTTTATCTGACTAGGTGTTGCCAGGGATGCATTCAGATAAAGCTTCATCAATGCCATAAACCCTGACATTAGTACTTCCCTCACTACAAAATTACAGCCTCACATTTGCCCCATTTCATGACTTGTCACACTCACAATAAACCTATGATTAAGACCTAGTCTCTAGTTTTACTCCTTTTTCATAACTTCTAAGCAAAATGTTCTATTATTAGTACATATCAAATGCACATTTATTTTTTTGCATTCATCACGTCTCCGAACTCTGCATTACCAATGAGCTCTACCAACACATGCCCACCCACACCAAGGTCATTAATTAAAATACTAAACCAAGTTCAAACACAACACTGGTCCAATCCTTTAGAAACATCCTATTACGCTTCCAACAGCCCAAACAGCTGCACTGCAATTTATTTTATTGCTTGTCTCTTTTCTATCTTATGTTTTTCCACTAAGCTTTATCTAAATCAAATAATCACTATTCATATTATGGAACAGACCCTCCTGGAAGATATGTCAAAACATATGAAAGACAGGGAATTAGAGACAGCCAATGTGGCTTTACCATGGGCAAATTATGCCTGACTCATCTAGTGGACTTCCATGGTGGACATAAATGGACAAGGGAAGAGCTACAGATGTCACCTACCTGAACATCTGTACAGCCTTTGATATGGTCCCCCACAATATCCTTACCTCTAAATTGGGAAGACATGGCTTTGATGCATGGACTGTTAGATGAACAAGGAACTGTCCAGGTGGTCATGTCCAAAGAGTTCTAGCCAATGCCTGGATATTCAAGTGAAAACCAGTAACAAGTGGTCTCCCCCAGAGATGCATACTGGGACCAATACTATTCAGTATCTTCATTAACAACACCGACAGTGAGATCAAGGGCACCCTCAGCAAACTTGCAGATGACACCAAGTGAGTGGTGCAGTTGATTCACTTGAGGGAAGGGATGCCATCCAGAGGGACCTTGACAGGCTTGAAGGGCGGGTCCATGGGAACATCATGAAGTTCAACAAGGCCAAGTGCAAGGTCCTGCACAAGGGCAACCTCCAATTTCAGTATAGACTGGGGAACAGATGGATTGACAGCAGCCCTGTGGAGAAGAACTTGAGGATATTGGTGGATGATAAAGTGAATGTGAGCTGGCACTGTGCACCTGCAGCCCACCAAGTGTACCCCTGGGCTGCATAAGTACATGTAGGGCCAGCAGGTAGAGGAAGGTAAGTTTTCCCCTCTACTCCCTTCTCATGAGAGATCCCACTTGGATTACTGTATACAGCTCTGAGACCCCCAGTACAAGACAGACATAGAACTGTTGGGTATAGAGTCCAGAGGAGGGCCACAAAGATGGTCAGAGGACTGGAGTACCTCTATTATGACAAAAAGCTAGGACAGTTGGGGTTATTCAGCATGGAGAAGTCCTTGGGGAGACCTTACAGCAGCCTTCCAGTACCTAAAGGAAGCTACAAGAGAGCTGGAGTGGGACATTTTACAAGGGCATGTAAGGACAGGAAAAAGGGTAATGGGCTTAAACTGAAAGACAGTAGGTTTAGACTGGCTATTGGGAAGAAAGTCTTCACTATGAATGGCAAGGCACTGCAACAGGTTGCCCAGAGAAGCTATGGATGCCCCATACCTGAAGTGCTCAAGGCCAGGCTGGATAGTGCCCCGGGTAATGTCATGGTAGTGACAGATGTCAAGGGGAGCTGGACTAGATGATCTTTAAAGATCCCTTCCAACCCAAACCATTCTATGATGCTATGAAATAAGTAATGACATTCAGTAAATCCAGGGGTAAACCAGGTTTTTCTTCAGGACATGCACAAAGAAGAAATGAAGAAAACAGAGACACAGAGAAGAAGGTCTTAGACCAGACTGCCACATTCTAACTGGGACACTCATGCTGCATTTTATTCCATATTCCATTTACCTCCATGTCTTAAAATTATTCTTTCCTCTAAAGCTTTACATACTATTGACATCAGATCTATGCCAACAATGAAATGTCAGATTAAGCTTTTACTCCAAGACCATATTTTGAGAAACAAAGCAGGAAAAAAATTCTGATTTGACTATCTTTTTTTCTCCCTTTTTCTTAGTTTTATTTCTATTTTCTTCCTTAATTATGTTATTAAACATGAAGTCCTACACCAGGATAATATTCAGCAAACTATCTTAACTCATAAATGAAACTGAAGAGAAAATATTTATTTTAATTTACATAACCATCAATTTCTAAATACTTTCAAATCACAAAATGAAATAATGACATCTACATTGCCAAATAATTTACAAGTGCCATAAGGTAACTGGATACAATACAAAACCACATTAAAAGACAAGACAAGCTACAGGCCAAGATCACTGTGCACCAGACAAAGTCTTAAGAAAAACAAAATTACTAAAATTCTAACTTGTGTTTTTGCATTTTTATTTTCAACAATACCACATCAGAAATTATCTTAGTAGGGTTACTTTGCTGTTTTTTGGGGTTTTTTAAGAAATTAGCTTACACGTACTTATCTGACTCATCTGATAATACAAGCCTTGTAAACTGAAAACTGCCAAACTGGAAAATGCAATACTTATCTACATAGTCAGGGTGGTTTTTTCCACTTTAAACGCAGCAAGTTCTCTTCAGAAGCCTTTTCCTACTTAAATTCATGGCTTGTAAGAGTAGCATGTAATAACCCTTTAATGACTGATGGTCACAAAAATCTGGTTAACAATCTCCCATAGACAAAGTTGGTCAGAAAGTAAAACATTCACAAACCAGTCAAGCCAAAACAGGAAAAATGTATTATATCACAATGGACAGTCCATGCACTGAATATTCAGACCTATTAAATGATGAATAAAACAGCTCCTCTCAACCATCGCAAGTTCCTACTTTTCAATCTGGCCTTGAACAACAGTACGCTGTTTATGCATAATACAGTAATTTATTTATAATATTCATAATTATGTCTTACAGTGATCTAGAGAACACTTGCTTAGGCTAGCAACAAGCAGCATGAGTAGGCACTTTATACTAATTACAATGTAAGGGTGAAGCTTTTATACAAATAGTCATTGGTACACACCAGAAGTACAAGACGGTGAGGTTTGGATTGTGTTTCACTGTTCAGTGAAGCAATGGCAGCATTAAGTAAAACAGAGTCCTAAAAATTACAAGTAAAAACAAACCTTCCGAATCTTCTCTGCTGTATACCTCTATCATCACAGGAAAATCTTCCATTATTGAATCTTAAAACAAATTACAAACTAGTTCGGCCAAAATATAATCTAACACCTCTAATACACCTGACTTCACAGATCCATACAACTCCCTTTTTACAAGGCAGTTTTAAATGCAGTCTAACACAGTGGTAGAGAAGGCTGTACTAACACAATACCACCTCATAAGCAACACCAGGTAAAACACATTACCTTCTTTTCTCTTACTCAACACAACCCCACAGATCATTTTGTGTCTCAGTTTTCATTAATACATATAATTTAAAAAATTAAGATACTAATGAATACTACACTTGAGCCATGAAGCATGGATAGAAATACAGATATATAAGAAGAGCAAACAGTGCCAGAAATCACTCTTGGATTTAAAAGAAAGAAAAAAGTCTAAGACTACATGTTGAATACTGCGTCATTCTATGGGATGTTCAGTCTTTGCCACTGTGCAATATTCAGCTAGCAAAAATAACTTACATGGAATCATTTCAAATTATCAAAACCCCACAACTGTATTAGTAATCACTTACAACCAGTTTTCCCCCTCCACACTCCCACTGTTTAATTTCAAAAATGTTCTTGAATGAAGATACCAAAAAATTGACATCACAATCACCTTTTTTTTCAACCTATCTTGGAAAACTGGAACTTCACAAATTTACTGGTGCTTTGAAGAGAATGAAAACAGGCATAAAACTTGACATAATCAAGACACACACAAGTAAGGCAGTAAGATCACATTTGAGGACTTCAAACTCTGCCTACACTAAAAGGCATCCCAGGCCAATTCTGGCAACAGACCTTGAGGGCAGGGATGCATTTAACATTGAGCTATTTTTGCCTTTAAATTCCACCTTCTCGATTTGCAGCAAAGCATACCTGTGACTTTCAATGTTACCAATAGCAGTGTAATGATTACAAAATAACCTATAGCAATATTTCTGTATTATTTCAAAGGCTGTTGAAATCTACATTTCAGAATAAGCCGTAATACTTCAGTGCTCCCTACCTCACATGAAAAGTCATTTGAACATATAACAGCTGATAGCTGATTTTATACACTAACAATTCTAGACTATGAATCAGATTAATAATCAGAAATTAAATATCCTCTGTTATACTGATCTCTCCCAGTAACTCAAACCATCAAAGGGAAAAATTACTGCACACAAAATTTACAGACACACTTAAAATTTTATTTTAATCTGTTAAAGGAAGTGTGCCTCATTATTTTCTGTTGTTTACAAGGGTAACATAACTGGATTTCACACACTCGTTAGCAAGAACTTCAATAAATTATATCAATTTAGAATATTCAGACATTTTTATGATATCTGACTACTGCTAGTCAGACACCTTTGAATCACATGAAATTCAAATTCCGAACACTGTCTACTAATCTTCCAAAGCTCATCAAATCAACTAGTGTTGATTTTCAATTAGGTGTCACAGAAGCACATCTTATGACTGATTTAAAGATTTGCCAAAGCTTTTTAAAGGTTTTTTTAAAAAAGGACCATCATGCAAGGCCAACTTAAATACATCTTATGCAAAATTTCAAAACAGGCTTCTTCAACTTAAGGAAGACTGACTTTCCATGAAAATGCTACAAATGTTTCAACGAAAAGCTTCAAATGCTGCTATTAAACTACGTAACTGTTTAAAAAAAAAAAAGTGTTTAAAAAACGCATTTACTCAAAAGGAAGCAATTTCTGATTACCATAATCTTCACTAAACTAGAGCTACAGACAAATGTTATAAGCATGAGTCACATGAAGAAGACACCAGTAAGAAGCAGATGTTCCACCTTCCAAATCAGATGCTTTTAAGCATCTCATGGTTGAATTCATCCTACCCTTATCCTAAACAAACTCAAACACCTTCAGATTTGAGAAGCTAAACAAAATACATCAGAATACAGAAGAAAGCCAAACTACAAGAGCCGTATTGCTGAAGACCTGGGTAAAAGGAACACAAGGCAAATTCTCTAATGCTCCATACCGAGTACCTGAAACCAATGTTATGTAGTGTATCAATTGCCTCCTGTTTTCATCACTTTTAAGTACAATTTTCCCCCTTGTCCCATTTTGCACAACACTATGAAAACTACTTGGTTTGTGGGGTTTCCTTAGATATTTCTGACAGCCTCAGAATTCAAAGAAACATAGCTATCATAGGGACAGAGGGAACCTTGAACTAAAACGCTATTAATGAATGAAATTTCTAGGACTACAAAGCACTATGAAAACAGGATTCTAATCTTTTGGACACCAAGGGAAATATGTAATGTGTTAGCCACCATAGGATGTGTTCTTCAGACGGCCCCTTGAATCATGCTGAATAAAGCCCAAGGAGAAATCCATTATAGCGCTTCTTTTTGCTGATTGAGTAAATTAGGTTATATTGATTTTTTTTTTTTTAAAAAATGGCTGTTTCATCAGGCAACGATGAATTTAAAGCCTCGTTAACTGCTCCTTAAGATAAGTCCTACACACTTTTTAATGTAAATCGTTGTTTGCATAGGGGCATACTATCACATTTCACTGTTACCCTAAAGGTCAGCAAATGCATTAGAAGTTCCTGAGGCAAGAAAACCAACAAAACTATTTGCCCAGTTCAAATGTTTATACTTAAACTGAATCTCTGTTACACACCCATCAACAGTATTAAGTCAATAATAATAATGGATTATTGTACCAATAAAATAACTTTGAATAACCAGCTGCATTGAAAAAATGCACACTCCTATTCTTTCAACAAAGTTGCATAGTTTTCCTACACTAAGTTATGTTTATTCCAAGTCATACAATCTCTTACTAAACAATTACTTTTTAAAAGGTAACAGTGAGAATTCCCTTTTGCCAGTATTGTATTCTTCAGTGCAGTACTTTAGAACTCAGTTTGTGGCCCACAAACCTTCTTAAACACCTCCAAGTAATAAGCAGTTAGAAAATATTTATTGAGAGTGTACTCAATGCTCTCTCCATTGATAACATATTGTATAGTATATTGCTGTAACAGTATAGTAATAAAGTGCTTTCCATGAAGTATTAAGACTGCAGTCTCATTATGCTTCAGAATTTGGTTTTGCTTAGTCTGCTCTATAGAAATTTTCCTAATACGTGCATTAGCCTGAAACCAAAGTTTATGCCTAAAGAATACGCATTTCATGCTCTAAGTGCATAAACACACACCACAAAAAAGATCCCTGACTGACAACAGCTTCATACAGACAGAATTTCTAATCTAGTATTTATTCTATCAACACAGTTTCATATCACCCAAATACGGCTTAGTTCCAGCTTGAAGAGAGCTCAACATTTGAAAGATTCTAATTAGACACAGTAGTTTTCTAATTTAAAAAAAAAAAAAAAAAAGACAAATCACGTATTTTCCTCCAACCTGTTCTTGCATTAAGAACTCAGCATATTGAAATATGATTGCAGCCACACCTGGCAGTATTTAAATAATTTTTAATAACATGAAACCAAAGCAAAAAAGACAAGTTCCTGCTATGGTTTTGACTGTGTATGAATGTGCAATTAAAAACATTTGAAATTTAAGCTATCAAGAAATTAATACATGTAATCAGGCAGATTTTGGGTTTTAATTGATCTGATGGATCAATAAAACAAGCATAGCTTGTCAGAAGTTTGTCTGAATGCTAGGCCAGCCAAAAGTATTTTGGGGAAATACAGTGTTTGTTTCTAATATAAACACTAATTTGTTCTAGTTGTCCATTAGAAGATTTTTACATCATAAATTCCACTCTGTCCCTCTAAAACAATGAAAAATTAGTCTAGTAAAAGTTGAAAATAGAAGCATGTACAGGATTAGGCACATACATGTGCTGACACTCGTCACAACATTTAAAAATCTAAGTTCACATAACATTAACTGGTTTGGTTGTTTTTTTTTTTTCAAATAGCATTCTTGATTCTCAATCTGATACGTTTTGAGATTTTTCTCAATGCTCCTTATAAGATATAATCACAAGGTACTACTGGGTACTAGATGTCCTATCACGCTTTTCTTTATGCCGTTACCTTTCAAGGATCATTCATTTTTAATAGAGCCTTCCCTTTTACAACTGTCTAACTGGTGAGGAAAGAAAAGCCCCATCGACAAGACACCAGCACCAGCCGGGCCCTATTTTGACAGCCGCGCATCACGGCGGCCACAGCCATGCGGTCGGCACGCAACACACAGCACACGTAAAACTTCCGAAAGGCACGCATTCCTTCTCCCTCATTCCCCAGGAAGAGGCGAGCTCCCTGTTTACGTTCCGCCTCCCCCCTGCCTGAACCGTGACAGCTCTGCGGAAAGGGCGAGGGCCGCTCGGCCGGGCCGGGATGCCCCGGGGCGATGGCGCAGAGCCGCACCAGCCCCGCGGGCACACCGGAGCACGAAAGTGGGACAAGGCCAGGCGCGAGGGCAGCCTCGCGAAGCCTGAAATCCCGCAGGGCTTCCACCGCCCGCCCCGGGGCCTCTCCCGCCCGCGGCTGCCAGAGGGAGCCCGCACCGACAGCGGCCGAGGCGCCACACCGCCGCTCCGGGGCCGGGCCTGCGAGCGCGGCGGTGACACGGCGGGCGGGCGGGCGGGGGCCGGGGCTGCACGGGGCGGGGGCGGCACAGGGAGCGGGCGGCACAGGGAGCGGGCGGCCGGGGCAGCAGCACAGGGAGGGGTGGTTCGGCCCGCAGCCGGCGCGGCGGGGCCCCGCGGGAGCCCAAGATGGCGGCGGGCGCTGCCGGCGGGCGGCTCGGCGGCGCCCCCAGCCCGGCGGGAGGGCAGCGCCCGGCTACGCGGCCCGCCCGCCGAGAGGAGCCACCCGGCCCGAGCCGGCCCGGAGCGGGGCACCCCGCCGCCGCCCCCCGCGCCTCAGCCGCGCCGGCCTCCCCACTGCTCACCTTTGAATTTGAGGTCGGTGGGCGGATCGAGCACCAGGATCTGCTCGTGCTTCGCCAGAGCCCCTGCGGCCGCCATCTCGCTCGCTCGCTCGCTCCGGCGGGAGGAGGGGCGGGGGGCAGGGCGGAGGCGGCGGAGGAGGGGCGGAGGGGCCGGCGGTGGCGGTGCCGCCGCTCCCTCGCGGCGGAGTCTCGGGCGCGGCGCTGCGGGCGCTGCCGGCGGGGCGCGGGCCGAGGGCGGGCGCTGCCGCTGCCACTGCGCGCCCCCGAGCGCGGCCCCGCCCCGGCCGCACCGCCCCCTGCGCGGGGACGAGCGCTACCGGCGCATGCGCCCCCAGTCACACACTCAGCCACAGGCGCAGTGACAGTGAGAGTGGCAGTCCCAGCCCCGCTGCTTTGGGGGCTGCAGCGAGTCAGCGGCGGAACCACAGCCACAGTCAGCTGGGTTGGGAAGGAGCCCTGAGGTTGTCCAGTCCCACCACCGTGCCCGCTAGACCATGGCACGGAGTGCCACGTCCAGTCTTTATCCTTGGACACCCCCAGGGACGGTGACTCCACCGCCTCCCTGGGCAGCCCAACCCAGTGTCAAATCACCCTTTCTGTGAAGAAATTCCTCCAAATGTCCAACATAAACTTCCCCTGGTGTCGGCTGAGGCCATGTCCTCCGATCCTGTCACTGGCTGCCTGGGAGCAGAGACCGACCCCCACCTGGCTACACCCCCCCTTCAGGTAGGTCTACAGAGCGACAAAGTCCGTGTCTGGCTGAACAGCCCCAGCTCCCTCAGCCGCTCCTCACAGGGCTTGTGCTCCAGACCCTTCACCAGCCTCGTTGCCTTC
>JAWWEU010000081.1:100943109-100964628 GCA_035583155.1 Acropternis orthonyx
AAGAGAAGAGAAGAGAAGAGAAGAGAAGAGAAGAGAAGAGAAGAGAAGAGAAGAGAAGAGAAGAGAAGAGAAGACTGAGAGGGCATCTCATCAATACATGTAAATATCTCAAAAGTGGGTGCCAAGAGGTTGGTGCCAGACTCCTTTCAGTGGTGCCCAGTGACAGGATGAGGAGGAGTGGCCGTAAACTAAAACACAAGAATCTTCACCTCAACATGTGGAAGACCTTCCTTACACTGAGGGTGGCAGAGCACAGGAACAGGCTGCCCTGGGAGGCCGTGGAGTCTCCCTTTCTGGAGACATCCAAACCCACCTGGACATGTTCCTGTGTACCCTGCTCTGGGTGACCTGCCTTGTCAGGGGGGTTGGACCAGATGATCTCCAGAGGTCCCTTCCAACCCCAACAATTCTGTGATTCTGTGAAATATTGAGAGAGGCTGAGGTCTTGCAAAACCTGAATGAGAAATGAGAACCATTATTATTTATTAGTAGCCAGGAACATGGGGTGTTTGCCACCCTTCCTCACTTGCGCTTTTTGTCACACACAGTGTTATCACAGCAGGCCTTTTTATTAGCATCATACTTTACAGCAGATGGTGCATCTTGGGGTATTTGAATACAACAGTAACAAGCAAACAAGAAAAAACAGTTGGAATGCCAAATCCATACGAAATATGAACCTTGATGATTCCTGTGTCCTAAATCTACTTCTGAAGAGTCTGGCTGTAAGGTATGTAAGTTTGTATTCAGGCGAGGTTGGAGTATAGGTCGTGGAAATTAAGTCAGAAGGATTAACACATTTTTTTCTCTCTTCCAAAATCTGGTGTAGGTATGCTAAGAACATATATAGGGACATAATAAGCAGTTGAAAAATATGTCCTGCTAATAAATACATTGAAATTACTTAAATGCTTTCTGTTCAAATTCAGCTCATCATAGTCAAACTTGTGAATCACATAATTTCTTTGCTGAATACCTCTAGTTCCGCTGCAGACATGAAGGAAGGGCTTTGAGGCCATTCACCTGGAGAGACCCTCCAGTAATTTAGGTTCAGACTGCCTTGTCTCGCAGTAGAGCCTCCATCCAGGCCTGCCACCATCACACTCAAGACTTTTCTCCATGCTGTTCTTGCCAACAGCAAAATGTCATCCACGTGACCTTTAATACCATCACTGACTGAAGGAGAAATAAGTAAAAAGTGCTCTAGAAAAGGGCATCAGAGCAGTTTTACCTGATTGGAATTGACTTCAATAGGTGGAGTTACGTGGCATATGTGTGAAAATGTCACTAGAACTCTGCAGCTACTCTGGCTGCAGTTTTCCTGCTACAGACTTATTTTATGATGCACATAAAACAGCATCTTAAATTACATCTTTTATTTACAGGGCAATATTTAAAGTTCTTATCTGATGGTCTGCTGGGCTTTATTAGCAAAACCAGTGTTCCATTCTGTTTATGCATTCTTACTCGTGGGATCTGGAAGATGAAATGGAAAACAGAGGTTTCTCTTCTTCTATTAACATGGAAGAAGAATGTTAACTCTATTATCTTCACTCTGTCTCTGTTCATGAATCCACCCAAGATTAAGCCATAGTGTACACTTCTCAGAAAATGGTAATTTAGCTCCAGAATTACATGGTGATTATGTACCAGAAGAACTGGGGCTCAGCCTGAAAAAAAATCAAAACATGGGAAACTGCTGCAAAATACTAAATGCCACAAAACTTTCTGTCTTTTCTCCTCTAAATGGGGTTAAAAAATAAGGATGCAGAGTAAAATTCAAAAGAAGCTTCCTCCATGCAGATTTAGAAGACAGAAATACCTCTGCTGTCTAATCCTTCTATACATCTTTTGTCTAAGAAAAGCACAGGAGAATCAGAAGTTCAGATCTCTCCTTAATATGACAACAGGTCTTACAGGTTTTCCCATGCATGATTTTCAGTGCAAACCCCTTGTTAGACATGGTTGTGCAACAGATATAACTGACATCAGGGGGAGAGGCAGTGAATGAAGGACAGGGCATAGCCTCAAGCTGCGGCTCACAGAGGGATGTCACAGCATCACTGAGGCTAGAGGGGACCCCACTAGGCCTGTAGTTCAGTTTCCAACTCAAAGCAAGGCCAAAGTTGAATTCAGTCCAGGTCACTCAGAGCTTTGTCCTGTGAGGTCACAAAAACCTCTGAGGACAGAGATTTCACAGCCTCCCTGGGCAGCCCAGCTCAGTGCTTCCCTGTCCAGCTTCAATCTGCTTATTTTGTGTTCTAGGAATAACAAAGTTAGCACATAAACACTGAGTGGGTGGCTTAATGGTATTTATGCATGAACATGTTTTTAATGTAGCCTTTGTTGTTGTTTGAACACATTTTGAACCTTAATAATGTATTGATTTGTTTTATAGCATTTAGTATAATTTCTGATCTAATGCTTTTATTTCATCCAAACTGATGTAATTTTTTTTATTAAACAACACCTGTGCTGTTGATCAGCAGTATCTGGCAACTTTCTCCAACATCTGATTCCTTTCATTTCAACACCTCATAGTGCAGTTTAGGAATGAAGTCCCAGATCTATTGCAGTCAATAGAACTCCTGTCACAGATTTTGGTGAGATAATGATGTAATTCCATAAGTGTCTTTAGTGTATTTATCACTGCTAGCAAAAGGATAACATTTGCTTAATGTGAGGTCAACATTTGTCCTGTGTAGTTGTAGATCTTAATGTTTTTCATCCTGGGAACTCAGTATCATTGTTACAATATCTGAATTTGGAGATGGTTTGACATCCTGCAAAACTGTTTGCTATTAAATATTAAATAAGCACTCTCTATACCTGAGAAGTAGCCAAATAGATTCAGTTTCTTAATGAATTTTTCCACTGTTTCTTGTGCAGGTAGTTTATTCAATTCCACCAACTCTAAACTTGAAAATGTCTTGCAATAAAAAAATATCACAACCTTCTTTGCAATTTCTGGGTGTTATTGAGATGGTCAGAAAAAGTAACCAGGGGCCACGTTACTTTTTGTGTTAATGGGAAAATTCTAGGTCTCACTCAGTGAAGTATCTCATGCATCTCCACTGCTAAGTCGTGAATACTGCAAAATGCAAAGGTATAAAGGTAAGAGTATGGTCCAATTTCTCTTTAAGGAAATACCTGGCCTTTTTGTGCTGCTGTTTATCTTCTGAAATACCAAAATGTTCATACAGCAGGCTCTAGTCATCATTTACTTGACTGCTATATATAAATTTAGCCCCGCTTCTCACACTGTAAATCAGAGGTAAAATTGCAGTCCACGCCATTATTGAAGATTTATGGCACTATTCAAATGTTGCCACAGATTGGAAAAGTAGATCTTAGTTGAATATCTTCAACTTGGCTCAAATACAGTGTATTTCTTTATGTAGTATGGCCAGACTTCATGAACGAAAACATTGGGAAGGGCTCTCCCCACGTGGGCGTGCCCTTCCAGCCTGCACAGTGGACTTTTCAGGTGAGGCACAGCGTGCACAGAACTGGCCCCACCGTTTAAGTCCTAAGGTCCATTTGCCACGGCCGAGTGAGTTTGGACAGTGACAGTGAAATCCTCAGGACTGTCTACAGCACCTGGTACTAACCGGGGCTGACCCTGCTGAGCATCCAAGATCTGACGGGATCGGATGGCAGGGAGGCATTTAACTGCCATGGGGACGGTCCCCACTGAGACTCGAACTCATGCCCTTGGGATTCAGAGTCCAGAGTGCTTTCCTTTACACCACGGGACCGCCCCTCTTTACCTAGTAAATTATTATAAAATCACATGATCCATGTTGAATATTCATATAGAAAGAAGACAACAACACATAGTGGCATTCTCATAAATAGTTGTAGTGTCAAATTTTATATGCTTTTCATATTTTGGACCCAATTCTGTTCTGCTGAACACTAAAGTGCCCTAGACCATTAACTTCTGTAAGAACAAGACAAAAGTGGTATCTTGTTTTTGTGGTTTAAAGTACAATTTAAAGAACTGAATGATTCCTCAGACTATTTCAAACATGCTAACAGCCATTAGTCCTTTGATGAAGGACAAAGTTATTAAGGAAATGGAGTTCTGAATGCTGTTTTCATGAATTGATTCTTACGTTCATACTCATTCATTAGGGATATAATGAGACAAATCAATATGCAAAATACAGAAAGTGCATGTGTTGGTTGTTGTTTACTGGTGCTGCATATCTAAAAATTGACAAAGGCTTCCCTAAAATGTAGCCAAAAATCAGCTGTGCACAGGTAAGTATACAAACATAAGTAGGTAGTTGAAACTTGCCTCCAGAAGAGGAGTATAAAGGACTCCTTAAAGACTGTTTAAAGACTCTTAAGGACTTAAATAAGTCTTAACCTGAGAAGTAATTCCGCAGAACCAGCATGATGGTGCCCTGTGGTCATCACATATTCTCAAACTGACAATGTCATGGTCTTTCTTGATCTCAGCTTGAAGAACTCATCCAGGAACTGGGATTCAAACTCTCCCTTTCACTTGCTCTGTTAATACACGTAGCAGCTCTGGATTGGTAATTCTGCCCTCAGCATCTCCCCAGTGCTCCCAGGACACCCTCAAACTGTATCTTTGAATTATGCCTGAGTTCAGTTCTAATGGGTCACAAGGTAAATGGGAGCAAATAGTGTCATATCAACGTGTGAAGGACAAGCACTGTACTGAGACTGTGCCTGGCACATGAACTGCTTTCCCTCTACTAAGCAGTGAGAAGGTATTTGTCTGGGTTTGGGCACTATCTGTCAGGAAGGGTGTGGGATAAGTGAAGGGGGTCCAGAAGAAAGAACCTGTAATGACTAAATTCAAGAAAAAAAACAGATTGAAACATGAGAACAGATGGAAATACCAAGGTTGTTTAGCCTAAGGAAGACAAGATTGTCTCATGTGTTCAGTAATAGTCTTCAAATACATTAAAAGCTATTGCAAAGAGAAAGAAAATAGTCCTCTCTCTCATTTACTTTGAATAAAAAAGGAAGTAATGGGTGCAGATTAGAACAAGCACTGATTTAAAGCAGGTGTGAAGAACTTTTTAAGAGTAAGATTAATTATCAAAAAACATTGCCTGGAAGCACAATCCATGGAGTCTCAGATGCTGACCTTTAAAAACAGGTTAGACATCTGTTGGGAGATATAAATTTAGCTGATCCTGCCTTGAGATGTGACCTCTCAAGTCCTTTCCAGCCCTGTGAGTCTATCACTGTGTGAATTCCAGCATGCTCAAATATTAAACTGATCATCTGCAGTGGAAATGTCTGTTCCCCAAGATCTGAGCTACAGCCCATTCAAATCAGGTGGAATTTTTCCAGTGACTTTAACAAGCATTGGATCAGGCCCTAATTGAGTGTGTAATTTGAAGCTGAGTATGGAGTTTGGTTCACAATTTTGCTAATGGTATTTGCCAATGAGAAGAATCCAACTCCTTTTCCCAGGGCACATTAGTTTGCAACAGTTACAAGAGAAGGTAAACACTCTGCAGGAGCAGTGCTAGATTTTTCTTACAAAATTGAGTGGAATTGACTGAAGACAGACATGAGGAAAAGATCTCTGGGGAAAATTAGCAACTTTTCTCAAGGAAGAACATTTTAGACAGCTATTTTTTATATCAGTTAAGCAGGGTCAGACAGAAGGAGGCAGCTAGTACTATGCTAACAACACTTTAAAAATAAATAGGTATCACGAACATAAGAATGAAATGTTTGTCTCTGCTGAAAGATCAAATTAGCTGAGAGCCGGAAAATGGGCAGAGCAAAAGAAAGGGAAACATTGAAACTGTCAGTGGATTCAATCGTTTGCATAGTGACTGATGAGGAAATATCCATTCCCCAGTAGTCTCTTACCAAATAACAAAAATTTTTCTTCACTCTGAATGATCAATTAACCCCCAAGCACTTACACCAGCTAAAGGTCTGCCTCTGCATTTGCACATGTTTATGCTATTGAGATACATACTGGATACATAAAGTTCTACATAAAGTTAGGAGTTTGCAGATTTGCAAAATCACAGCCCCTGTGGGCATCCATACCTACTCTCCTTTCATGAATTGTGTGCATCTCCTGGAAATTCTTTCTCTGTTTCTCTTGTCTTGAACAGGAAACAGGCAAGTGCTTAAAATGCTTCTTTAGCAAATGCAGGAAGATAAGGTTACTAATGTGGAGCTAATACACACACACACACACACAAAATCTTTGCTTTTGATTAATTCATTATCTGTAGGAGTGAAGACACAAGGTTTCTAGAATCGTCTCCCCACTCTGGTTTCCGTGTCTGCACAGCAGCTTGAACACTCTACCTGAGAGATCATTTATGAAATATTTACTTTGCATTTGGGGAAGAAAAAAAGAAAAAAAGACTGCATATTATTATAGATGGAATCTTTGAATGCCAAATACTGAATTATTTATAGTTTCATTGTGCAAATGATACCCATGAGGACCTGTTAGATTGCAATATGCAATTGATACACTACACAAAAACAGGGCTATGTCTTTCAGACTTTGTTCTGGTACTTTGGTGGGTCAGCTTAAAAAAGGTATGAACACTTTGCAGAGGTAAAGCATGAATACCTGACAGCATTTTTGAAAATGCGAGAGGTAAAAAGGTCTGCATAAAGGCACATGTAGCAAAAGATGGTCTGATCTGGATTACCCCATGTGGCAATTTTCCACTCCCAACCATGTGCCTACCAGTCAGTGATCTATCTTGTTTCTCTAATGCTCCCCTTCCCTGTGGGCAACCTGGTCCCTTCTGCCTTCAGCAGGTCCTACCTACGCTATGGGCACTGTAAACATGTGCAGGGCTTTCTGCCTGCAACCAGGAATATTCACCACTTTCCCCCTCCAAACACCATGCACTAACAAGGAAGGTTAAGAAAGTGTACTTACTCACCCGCTACTTTGATCCTGTGCCTACATACCTGTTGCAGATAAAACCATAAATAGAAGTTTCACAGTTAAATTCATAAAGTTATATAATTGTGAACATTTTGCAAGCATGCCTTTTAATGCAAACTTTAACTGTGCAGTCTATATTTTAATTCCACATGTTTCATGGCTTCAGTTTTGCTTTTCAGAGGGAAACACTACAGTGTGAGAGACCCTGCTTCCACTCCATCATCCCCAAACTAATTCTGTCCTATTTTTCTGTTTTTTTTTTTTCCCTTTCCCTCTCTCCTAATTCACATTGTTCCTGCCTCTGTCTTTTTGCTGGCTAGCAGGCATGCCAGCCAACTTTCCCTACTTTCATCTTCAGAGGAGGCAGGTGGGTTTTTCCCTAGTATGAGAAAGGGAAATTTAATAGAAATTAATAGCAATCTAATAGAAAAACAAAGTCAGGCACTGCAAATCTGGAATGTGATCTTTTCTTGTGCCAGACCATTCCTTGCATTTTTTCTCCTTCCTTGAGTAAGGCAAATAATAAAAATGAGGAAAATGTGAATCTATAATGGATCAGGGAGTAGTTTCAATTCATTCACCACCCTCCCTCTCTGGGCCAGCACCAGAGACTTCAGAGGATCCCACCTCTGAAGACAGCAGTTAGTGTTATCTTCCACATTGAGACTCAGCCTATTTTTAAATACTGTCTTAATGCTTAACATCTGAAGCACCAACTTCAATACCTTTATGTCATTTTGTTCTCTTCATTTTTTCCTTTCCAGCAATTTTGGTGTAACTTGCAAAGTTATCAGCAGAGTTTATGTTTTTTTCCAGATCGCTGATAAAGATATTGAGCTGCATTAGCTCCTTTGAAGCTGTTAAATAACCCATTAGAAGAGAGTAGAAACATGCTGATGTAGCTTCTAATTGGTTCCCAGAGCATTTGATATAGGCAAATTGATTTTGTATAGTACTGGGGTTTTTTACCAGATTATCATGCAGGGCTACATCAAATGACTTCAAGTAGTCCCTGTATATTAAATCAATACATCTATCTTAAGCAACTGCATTTTAGTTTCATCTTGTTGCTTGAATGCATGTATTTTCAACAACAACAACAACAACAAAAAAATTGCATAAAACCTATGAATTAATTTCTATTTATTTATCTCTTTATAATTTGTCTTTATTAGTATTTTGCCCAGGGTCTATGTAATGCTTGTAATTATCTGAACTAATTGCATTTATTCTTTACAGTGTGCCAAATTCACTTGTTACCAGTCATCTGAAATCTCCCCTGTGCACCAACATTATTTCAGAATGAAGATTAATGGCTCCAACAGTATTTCCACCAATTTTTTGTTATACTCTTGGGAGCATTAGAGGCTGAAGATTTAAATGTGTTTTGCTTTCACTGATGAACATTCTCTCATACATACAGTGAAGGGGAAAAAATTTCATATCACTTCCTTACCATAACAGAAAAAATTCATCTTTTCAAAGTAGCTTAGTAAAAACTGTGCTTTATTATCCAGAAACTAGTCTCTACAGGAATTCATATCAAAGAAATTTTTGCATTTTGTTCCTGTTAGCTATCCAGAGACAATACAATTGTGGCAGAAATGGCTGACCTGGATTTTGATCTGTGTGTCAGCAACAAAACTTTTAACCAAGTTAAAATACTGGATGTTCAGTCTTAGGGGTGTCTACACTAAAAAGATTACTCTTTAGGCAATTTTCACATTCTAAGTTTTGTTTCCAAGCCTGGCACACAAGCTTCAGCAAATCTTAGAAGGCTTTATCTGGATAGCTTTGATGGAAAGCAAAGCAAGGAGCTGCATCATTACATTTTTGCCAAGTCACAGTTTAAATCTGAGAATTAGGCTCTTCCTCAAAAACTGTCACGTATTGGGTAAGGTTTGTGCATTCCAGTGACATCATGTGGCCTCAAGGTTGCAAAGGCCTGACTCTAAATTTCCCTATTCGGTGGCCTCATAGAAGGATGGCATAGAAGGATCCATCCTCTCTGACCTCTATCCAGAGGGGATGGATATATAAATTGGAGGCATTTACCTGGGTGGGAGAAGGATAACAATTTACACTTTGTTATAATCAGTCAAAATCTCCCCCTCCACAGACCAGCTCTGAAAGATGTATGAAAGATCTAGGCAAACAGCAACTGTGATATTATAGTAGTGGTTATGTCTAAAACCACGATGACTATAAAATTTGATAAGAGTTTTTCCATCACGTCATCACAGTTTTTATGACAGGGTTGGCCTTAAAATCAGATGTCCTAGCTTGAAACACAGCCTCCTTACATTTCCAGAATGATCAGAAGACACCAGAGGTCCTGAACTCTGATTTCCTGCCGGTGTCTGCCTCGTTTGAAATATACATCAGAATTATCTAACATTCAGGATTTTTTTATGGCTTGGAGCTCCCACTAAATGGAAGGAAAATTTCTGAAGCTGGTTGAAAATGCCAGGGATCATGTCTTTCCTTGAACATCTTGGGGAACAGGGACTTCTTATGGAAATCCTGTCACTATTTCACCAGGGAAGCTAGCTTTCTTCAAAAGCAGACCTGTCAGAAGGCAGCCTCAATTACTTTGGGCTCTCCTGCACTACCAGTGATGTGGGCTGAGTAATTTTGCCAAATAGCTAAGTAACCACTTTCTTAGAGCTTTGAAACCTGCAGCTCCCAGACATCCTCAACTCGCTGTCACTGATGTGATGTGAAACAGGCTTCTCAGATGGCAGCTCTTCTTCTAATCTAGTAGTTGCTTCAGGTCCTGTAATTTTTTTAACGGTGTCTATCACACAAGAAAGGGTGCAATTTTTTGCCATGGTGTGCATCTTTCACTGGTGTGTGATTCACAGTGAGATAAGACTAACTGTCTGAAAGACATGCCCGCTGACAGTCATGACTTGATGACTCAAGCCTTGTGGATTTTCTAAGGCATCAATTTCCTCCTGGGAGAAATAAAATAAAAATCCCTCCATTTTAACTTTCAGTGATGGATGTTGTGTTATTGTAAAGCCTTTATACTGCCAGCAGCAAGTACCTAAGTACATACGACATGCTGCAGTTAAATCAGTCAATGCAAATCTACTTGGATGCAATTTATCACCACCTCATCCTTTCTTCTTTAGTCTTCCCTGGAGCAATTTGCCATTTTGTGCAAATTCACCCATCATTCCAAGATATCATTCAGGCAGCATCAAGCTTACTGAAAATCCAAACCACGCAGGCAGGGCGGCTGCATAAATGCACTGGAATGTATTAGCCAAAGCCCTTTGCCCAGGGTTCCAACTCAATAGCTGGTGTGTCATGGACTACATGAAAGGGTATCATCTTTTACTCAGTGGACTTTGTACTTTGTAATTTCAGGCTTACCCACAGGTAAAGATATGGTATCATTTTTTATAGGTGGAGCATAGGCACTGGATGTACTCTTAATCTTGTGTTTGTTTATGCTCAGTTATTAGTTAGGCTTCTCAAGTAACTGTGGTGTTAACGTGGCTGTGCCATGAAATGCGTGTGTATGCACTCTGACCATTTATAATGCGATAACTTTTGTACCCACATCCAGATTTTGTACTTCGGACATAGCTTTTGTTTCTTATCACCGCAATGGTGTTGTCACCCACCATCATTGCCATGTTGTTTGTCCCTTCTTTTCAGTTTGAAATATTATTTTCCCTCTTCAGAATTTTGTAAAACACATGACATTCTAGCTTTGTTTTCATTCCAAGAAACCTACTTCCCCTCCAGAAATTTCACCTTCTAAAAGCATCAAAAAAAAAAAAAAAAAAAAGGAAAAAATTACTATGGTGAAAAACTCACATACAAAAAATCAATTGTTTCCTTTTCTGGTGTTTCTGTCACAAGAAGACAAGTTTATCTGTTGAAAGCCCTTTCCTAGGTCATTGTGAGTTCACATTTACAGCATATCTGGAGAATCTCCTTTGTATTCAAAGCTGTCAAGAAACTGAGTCACCTGCATTAGAAATCTCAGCTGCTAGTAGGACTTCTGTCCCTCCTTACTGAGATTATGGGGAGAACCACTTTGGTGTCAAAGGCTGTGGCGTGGGAGAAGAGCTGGTCAGGTGCCAGCAGGCGGTTCAGGTTTCCACCTTGAAAGCAAATTTTCCTTGAGAATCAGGAACGACCTACAGAGTGTGGCAAAATTCAAAGTACAAACAGTATCTGTGAGGGAAATGGTGCCAGGAAAACTATTTCATTCTCGTATGTGTTCCTGACTGTCTCAAGAAATAGCACAGAAAAGTTAAATCTTTCTTTTGAATGTCCTTCTTTCTGTGGGCTCTTACTAGATTTCTCCTACATACTTTATGCTTTTTTGGTAAATATCTACAGTGCAAAATTGTCCCACGTGATGAGTGATGAACACAGAGAAGACCTTGGATATTTGATAGTGATTCTAGGTTTGGTGATGACTTGATTTTTTGCTCAGCTACAATATGGGAAAGTGATTTTGAAATGCCCTGTTTTATCCAGGTTCCATCCCTTGCTGTTTCTTGCTAAACCTCTGTGAAAACACCCAACATGTTTTTGTCAGCAAAGCAACTAAGGTCTTTGAAAACAACAAGAAGCAGGAATTTCTTATATCAGGTGCTTAACCTACATTTCAACCCTATTAAAGAAGTGGAAGTGTTACCATCCTCTTACTCATTTTTTACTTAAGTCAGTAACAATGGTATCACTTGCCCCCCAAGTCATGTTATATTGACGAAGAAGAAGGAATGTGATGTTCATTTTCCTCAAGGGCATCTCTCAGACATGTAAGCTGACTTCCTTATTGATTGGTACTTGTCAATATGTAATCAGAAGCACAGGGATCATTTCTGCTTTAGTCCATACCACATCATCTCCCCTGAGAACTCTGCTTGCTGTAGGGGAACAGGGATTTAGTTGTTAGGTATTTAACTTCTTATTTAACCATGTGTTTTACTGTTGTGGAGGGAGCAGGAGTGGCATTGACTAGGTAAAATAAATGTGAATTAAATGGATTTCAGGGGAAAGGCATTTTTGTTTTCTAAAATTCCCAGAGTGTAGCAAAAAGAAAGGTTGAATGCTTCATCATAAATAAAGTGTGTCTTAAAAACTTTAGACAGGTGATGAGAAAGCTTGGGTTCTTAGGGAGGTTTTGAGAAAACAAGGTCAGTACTTTTCAAAACAACTTTTTTTTTTTTTTTTTTTTTTAGTTCTTCAGGGAGTGTCAGGGATAAAAATTATCTGGTGCTGGAGAAATTTAACAGCCGGAAAAAAAGAAATCTCTCCTGAGCTGCTAAATGTTTAATACCTAACCAGAAGCCTCAAAATTCTTTCTGTGTCAAATAATGACATCTTATTAAAAACTTGTTAATTGGTATGAGGCTAAATGCAAGTTTGTGCAGGTCTCTTACACCAAGTTCTGTCAGTGTACTATCACAACATCTGTTACAAAACAATTCCAGTAACACTTATACACCTATCCCTTGAAAACACAATGATTATGAATGCTATCACTGTGAGCCTCTCCTCATATGCCTACAAAATACACAGCACTGCTAAATGATAATGCAAATTAATCCGCATCAAGACCCACTTGGTAGTATCAAATACAGGTATTTTGCAATAGGAGTCTTCTTAATTGAAGAAAGTCATCTGAAATAGATATTTCATATATGAAAAAAGCTGTATTGTGCTACATTATGCTATTACTTATTCCTTCTCATCTTAACCTGCTAAATGTTGATTTTATAGTTTTTAGTGAAAAGTCTTACTTTTGGACAGTGAAAGAGCATTCCTACCAAGTAATGACTTTATCCCTGGTCCAGCTGATAAAAAGCAGAAGATCAAAAGAGGACCTTATTGAGGTCAAGAACCCTATTATGCAATGAAGGCATCTTATCATTGATGTTGAGACCTTAGGGAGTAACCTGCACCAGTTAACAGAGGCATTTGTACAAATATCTTTACCTTGTCTATCCTCCCTTGGCCGTATTAACACTTCCAAAGAAAATTACTCCGTAGCCTTGTGTAAAACAACATCAAGAGGGGATAAAAAAGTAATAATCCTGCAGTATACTGTTTTCCTTTGAGGGAAGGGAGGCATTTCACAAACCTGGCAGTGGTCTAAACACTTTTGCAGATTAGGTGAGGGGGTGGAGGTATGAAGTAGCTACACAGACTATTTCATCAGCCTTGCTGTCCTCATTTCAGTACAGTGCTCAGGAGATCACAGCAGGGCGTCCTATGATGCTCTTTGCAGTAGGACTGAAACTGCAGTTGTGAAGATTTTCAAGGCCGAAATGTCAAATACTTCTCCTTAAGTACGTCCAGACACAACCTTCAATCTTCAAAAGGAAAGCTGAGATTTATTTTCCAGCCAACTGTACAGCTCCCCTCTTACTGCTAAATTCACCTCCAGACTAACCTAAAGCACCACAAGAACATGCTTCCAAACCATGTGAAAACATCCATTGACAATACAAGGACTAATCCATCAAGGGGCACGACTCTCTTTACACACCTAATGGCAAAACAGCATTCACTTCTGATTTTCCAACACACTGATAATAGTTAAGGGGCTTACTTAGGCTTTCCTTGAATTAAGTACCTCACCTTTTAGTTTACAGCTGTGTACCTGGTTCATTCTTATTCATGCATAGCTGAAGGAAAGATACATAATTTTTTCAAGATAATTATAATTGCTTTAAAGCAGGGAACTGATCCTGCTGGATATCTATCCAGCAGTAACTAAACTCAACATATGAAACCTCTTGGAAATACGAGTCTCTCATTACACTGAAAAATGGTGTTCTGTGCTGTTATTTGAGTTACTGTGCCCATCATGTACCTGTGTGCATTGAATTTATCCCAGCAGGTAAAGGGCTAGTCCAAACCCCTATTTTTCCTTAAAAAAAACAAACAAAAAACCCCTCATAGTTGTAGTAACAACCTTGAAAATATGAGCCAAACAGTGCAAAACTTCTGGTGAGGTTAAACACCTCTTGAAACAACAGCACTAAGGGGTATGAAATACTGCATACTTCTTAAGAGAGTGTTAATTCTTAACTTCTAAACACAAGTTTGAGGGACCTAAAGTAGGGGGGGGAACACAGGAGGAAATGTACCACCAAAATAAAAACATACAAAAGAGGAAGTGTCTTATGAAATGTACTAGTCATTGCTGCCATTCAGAGCAAGTGGAAACTGACAACTCACTTTCTACTGACAGCTACTATTCTAAATTTCTAAGCAGATACTGGCCACTCAGGTCCCTCTGTTCTAATGGATAAATCAAATACCTTATCAAAGGGATTTTCAGATCATCTTTATCTGGTTTTTGGAAGTTCACCCAGACTGCAGGATCCCCCAGGAATGCATACAGTTTCTGCTAAAAGGCCAGCCACACAAGCTTCAAGCAGCATTTAAATCCCAGGCAAGTAATCCACAGACTGCAGACAGCCCTTTTTCAAGAGCAAATGATGTGCAAAATGGGAGCAATTTTGTTCTGCTTTATTGAAACCAGAGACATCCCCAAATCAGAGGCATTTAAAACATTTATTAGCGTTAATCATTGTAGGTTAAATAAAACACAAAAACTACATTTTAGGGGAAAAATTATTATTAGGTATGATACAATTAATACGAAAAACAAAAGGTAAAGTATTAACAGATTGCAGCATCCCATACATGAAGCAAGTGGGTCCAGCCCAGTCAAAGCCCTTATATAAGCAAAACAGAGGAAGAATACTTAGCAGATAATTTCAAACTGACAATTTATCACTGACTCTGGTTTAAATAATTAAGGGTAGGATAGTAAAATGTATCACTGTACTGAAACAGTCTGATTATAGACAGAACGCTCACACATGTAATCTACCTAGTCATGCTTACTACCACGGGCCATGAAGGATTAATGAAAACATGGGACAGCAGGTAACCTTTCTAGGTATTGACACAGGCCCATGTTACACCGCAGCACTTTACACAGATGTGCTGTACCATGAATAAAAACAGTAAGCTTTTTCCTTTTTTTTTTCTTTTTGAGTGCCACTTCATTACTTCAAAATCCCAATTCTTGAATAATAATAATGGCCTTTTTTAGATTTCTCAGTCTGCAAGACAAACTTTTCCTATAATATGCCATTTTCATGTGTAAGAATGGCAAGTCAACAATTGTACCTATGTTTATCTCTATCCTCTTCCTACCTTTGATCTGCAACTTTTAAATTCATAAAGGTGAAATGATCATTAACAAAAAATGTACTTACAGAATACAATGTGCAGTATATGAGAACCAGATATAGTGAAAAAAACACTACATGTCAGCATAACAATATAAAACTGTACTTATATACACACACATATGCAGAGCATATATGGAAACTAGTTCCTTCAAAATTTTGTTTTTAAACTAGTTCATGACAAGCCCGAGAAGCAAGTCACCCACAACTGGACAGTCACAGTCTTGAGTCATGGTGCAAACAAGCTCAACCAAATATCCTTGGCACTACAGCCTGTGCCTCAGCCCTGCAGCCAGCTCTCTTGAGAAAATAAATCTTTGACAAAGTCAGCACCAGCTGGCCAACCTAGAACGGCAGCACTGACATTAGTATTATTTTTATCATTACAGAAGATAAACTACAGAATCAGATGCTCCTGTACAGTAATTTAACTTTTCACCAGCCATTAACTACTAAGAAGAATTCCAATTGCTGCTGAAACTTTCAATTTTTTTTCTATGTCATTTTTCTGGCTGTTTATGAAGGATGGTTGTACTTTCCAAGCAATACAGGTAACAAAAGGAAGCAGAAGTCATTACTTTTACATTTGAAAATCACAATTTTTGTAACAGATGAAACTTGAAGAGGTGTGTTAAAGCTGCACTTCATCTTTGATGAACAGCAGAGAGACAACATTGTCATCGAAGGTGAGGGAAATGAGAGATGCTCTGCACAGCACAGTGGCCTGTTATTTTTTCACCTGTGACTTTGGACTTCCCTACTGAAGCTCATGATAACTCAAATATCAAGAACCTATACAATCAGAATCCTTATTTATTTAAATCTTTTTCTTAACTAAAAGCAGAATAAGGCGATTTAGATTTGGCCAAACAAATGCAAAAAGATCTTTGAGCCTACTTAGTCAGCATTCGAAGTTTAAACATCTGCCAGAGATCCACTGTAAAAACCTTCAATTTTAAACTATTTTAACATGTAACTCATAAATCTGTTCTGATTCACATACTGCTCAATGGCAGCTGTGAGAGCTGCCTCTTCAAGACATCCCATACAGATCAGCATCAATTGCCAGTTCTAGCACAAATTAGAAGGTACTTACAGAATTGTCTTACAAAGCTTTCAGACATCTCAATTAGGATTTAGTGAGTTTTGAGATGCCATGTTAAAAAAAAAAAGTATGTTACAATGATTTACAAAAGCTTCAAAATCAGTTATGCATTATTGCTTTATGTTGAACTAAAACTTAAGACATATCTAAAAACATGGGTTCGATCTCACCTTATTTTCTGGGATTTCAGGTCTAGCCTTTTACTGGGTTTTACTTAGGAGGAACCAGATCTCTTGCAGCACTGACTTACAGACCCCATAAATTGTATGCATCTGTGATGCTGGTAAGTTTGATATTTTTTAGCACTGAAGACCAGGTTAAGCTCCCTCTTCACAGCCAGGTCAAAGAGCCAGGCACCACTGGAAGACTTGCTTGTACCAGGAAGGGATTAAATGTTCCCTCAAGGAGCCTGTCTCCCTCCCCAGCTATCAACAATAACGATTGCTGAATTTTCACTTAAATAACCCTGGATTATCAGTAAAATAGCTGCTGCAATGAGTCAGAGACATGGATCATATATCAGCACAGTTGACAACTGAAAGTTTACCCAAAATATCCAAGGGCATATTTTCAATTATGAGTGCTTTGAAAGGAAGTCAAAATACAGGAGAAACGGATTATATGTGAAAAACAATGCAGTTTAGATTCTTAGATAAAATCCAGAGGGACATTTCCCACCTACAGCTACTCCAAGCCCTCTGGAGGCAAAACGCTCCTGTTGATTTTATCTGGCTTTGTTTCAAGCCCTAATAATTAGTGACATTTTATCAAAGCAATCTCACAACCAGCCAATAAGGTCTGGTTTTTATGTGTAAACACAGAAACCATGCTCTTAGGCTTCCTTTCATGATTTATTGTGGAGAGTTCTTTTTCCCTTTTGTTTGCTTTTCGTAAATTCCCCCCAAAATGTGCAGTGGCAATAATTTTCCTCATAAGAGAGCAAATTAACATTGTGGAATGCAGGCTGAGCTCTGTTTTTGAATTTCGCATTTCTTACCCTAATTCCCATTTCCAATGACACTGATGAAGAAGACAAATTTGGATTTTATCATCTCAGCCACACACATTCATGAAAGATGGAAGTGGAAAATGCATAGAGTTTTACATTATTACTAGTTCATAACCATCTGTAGCCTTTTTTTCCTACACTGCATTTTCAAGTGCATCATGCTTTAAAGATATCACACAGGGGGTCTTCCACACCACATCCCAACACAAATGAGGGGACTACTCCAAAAATTCACAGAATTACCTTTGCAAACAAACATTCAGGTTTGTTTTATTAGATTTCAGCCTCTAATGCCAAATTATATTGTGCTCTCTTAAGCAGTTTTAGTACAGAAATATCATTCTTTAAACTCAAAGACCTCTTGGAACCCAGCAGTAAGAGCATGAGGAGTAGGACTGCTGCATCCTCTTTTAAAAACCAAGGCAACTTTGAACAGAGACAATTTTGGTCTGGGGCACAGATTTGGAGGAAACCTGGTAAGTAGTGGAGATTAAGCCTGTATTTGCATTCTTTTTACATTTTCAGTAATTAACAAAGCATACACCCTGCACATGGAATCATTCCAGTCATTGCACAGTGGTTGCATTTTCACTTCTTTCTGGAGCACACTAGAACTGTATGGGGTCCAGCGGCTTCCTTCATGACAACTCCTTCTTTCACATACACAGCACCTCCTGACACAGATTTTGACTTCTAGTCTGTAAAAACTGCATTTGCTCATCCTTTGGATCCCTTTTTTTTCTTCAGTTAGCAAGTCCAGTCCATTCCTTGCTGATGTTTACTGAAAGTGTGAGATGAAGCTACAGATTTAAAAAAACATTGAAGCAGAGTCCAGGAAAAAGGTTGCAGAGAAACCATAGGCCAAAATTCAGGTTTTATGGGTTTTTTTTTTCACCCTATTATTACAGAGAAAATTGTAAAAACATGCCAAGTCCAATTTGCAGTGTAAAAGTTAAGTTTTTGCAGCAAACCTAATTTTTATATATAAACTGATCTTTTTATTAGAAAAAACCCCAGTCACCGGTTTAAACAGAGAATCAGAGTACTTTGACACTGTAATTTTGACAGGATATTAGAGAGGATTTTCCAACTGGGTTTTGCAAAATCCCTTTGAAGTAAAGCCTTCTGCTTCTGGTCCTTGCGTTATTGCTCATGGGAAGTATTGAAATTACTGCTTTCAAGATAAGGAGCCACATCACTGAGATCACAAAGTCCTTTCTCAGTGGGGAAAAAAAAAGCAAATGGTGCTGTTTTTCAAGTAAATCTAAAGAGATCAAGTTGGGTCAGCAGCACCGCCTACCCGTCTGTGAAGTCTGCTTTCCAAGTTTGATTGCTCCATTGTTACTGTTTTCATGAGGATCCAAGGGTGGAATTTGCCGACCTGAAACACATGAGGAGACAATGGATTCAATTTTTGTGATATAGCAACAACACCACATGCAGGTGACAATCAGAAGGATTTAGCTTGCATAAGAATTACGTCTGTGAAACTTCACCAGAAAACAACCATCTCCTGTGTACCTCAGATATTTTTCCTTGCATCCTGCTTATGAAAAGACATTTTCATATTTAAAAACATTTATGAACTATAGCTATTGAGAATGCATGTATTACACTGAAATTATATTATCCCGGTATTTAAAAAAAAACAGTTATCATACTGAGCACCTTACAACTAAGAAAGAGGAAATTCCCAGCTTTCTCCTAATTTCACTTAAATGTGAATGGTGCAAGTTTAATGAGATCATGCCTGTCCTAAATCTGCATGGCATTTAGTGATTGCACACTAGAGTTTTACAAAGCACTGTTCCTAAACACATGGTGCCTATACTTGAGAGAGAAAAACAAATCCGTTCTTTCCATTGAATCCCTC
Source organism: Acropternis orthonyx (assembly GCA_035583155.1). Classification (NCBI taxonomy): domain Eukaryota; kingdom Metazoa; phylum Chordata; class Aves; order Passeriformes; family Rhinocryptidae; genus Acropternis; species Acropternis orthonyx. The sequence continues at coordinate 100,962,259 of JAWWEU010000081.1, forward strand.
CCTCCTTTGAGGGGTACCCATGTCTTTCTAGTTCACAGCTTTGATTACTTACCATCAACACCATCCCCTCCCCTGCAAACTCTCCTGACTTTTTAGTCTTCTTATAGATTGATTATTTAAAGTGTTTGAAAGAATTTTCAGCCATCACAGAAAAACCAGACATCTCTCCTGGGGCAGCAGGGCACTGCTCCAACTCCCTCCCTGTGTGCCCTTTTAGTACTGCTGCATCTTTTGGCTAACTGGCTTCCTATTAATGGACAGCATACAATGTACTTAGTAATTAGAATTATAAATGGAAAATCAAGATCCCCCAGGTCCAATCTATCCTCTGTCTCTGGTGTGAAGCTAGCTTTTCCATTAAACTCTTGTTTGACCTCTTCATCAGTACCTTGAGATCTTACAGTCATGGTAATGTACCCTCCCCTACCATCACTTTGTGGATTTCTCAGAAATCTTCTTCCAAATTCAAATCTACTTTCTTTGAATGACTCCTTGTTTTACTATTACCCATGTTAAATAACAAAAGTTACAATCTTTAACGCTTGTTATATGCAACTTTCAGAGAACACAAAGTTCCTGTGAACAGCTCATCAGAATCCAGGTGGATTATATAGTTTAGATTTCCCCATCCTTTGCTTCATTTATTTACAGCTCTCTCTTACCAAATATTCTATGAGTTTTGTACCTCTGTTGAAGTCCAAGTCCTACAAATTACTTGGAGGAGTGGTTGTGGGTGGGCAAGTTAAAAGCATTCCGGTAAAATCCAATCCCAATGCAAAATTTCATCTCTAACACTCATCCTTGAATTAACTTTGGCCAAGATCATCAGAATTTCACCTTAGTCAGTTCTACACAGGTATATTGTACAAGAAAAGTGTGAGTTTTGAAGCAGATTATCTTGTGTATTTGTGCAACTGGACGAGAAAGGGAAATTCCTCACATTGCTGAGCTAAAGATACTGTATTTCATCCAGCAGAATGAGAAATGGGTATCTTGAGGGCTGAAGCACTGACATTACGATGCTGAACTCTATTCAGGTCACTAAAATACCAACTTCACACTTTGCTTAACATTCTGTTTGGACTTCATGCCTGTAAAGTAAAATAAAAAGCAGAATAGGTGGTTATAGACTCAAGTGTTACAAGCATTAGTTCTCCTGGACTTTATTTGGAGACAAAGAGAATCCACTAATTCTTAAAACTCTGGAGAATATGAAGAACACAGTATCTGTGAGAGGCTTTCCAAGTGGGTACCACTGTTGTTGTAGAGACCTGCAGAGAACTTCTGCATTAGGTACCTACTACTTCCAAAGTGCTTTCAACTCGGTCCCAGTTGAAATACAACCCTGTCAATTTAACTTGGAGCACAACGTAGCTAAAAAAACCTGGAATCTACAGACATGGTTTCCATACTGTGCCATTAAGCAAATACCCTGTAAACGTGTGGTTGTTCTAACAGTAACTTTGGGAGAGGAGAGCTTTAACATGCAGTAAGTTAGCGGCCTAACTGTCATTTTAGAGCTCCACATTAAAAAATTACATTATCTCCACTTGTTTTTCATTCAGAGTTTCAGATTTCTTATGAGCTTCAAGTCTCCTCTGCAGTACTCTTGATGTGCATGCCAAGAAGCAGGCAAACTTATCTTTGGAGCAAAACCCGTGCAGGCTTCAAGGTCAGCAAGCAGTTTGTCCAGTTCAGACCAGGACACAAGATATATTGTTAAGAATGCCCTGGGTTTAAATAATTTCTCAAAACAATAAACCCCACACAGATAACAACTACAAATAATAAAAGCAAAAGAGCTCTAGACATATTTGCTGGTTAGTTATTCTGGCCTTTGAACTTAAGTACCGTTTGTTAGGAACTAGCCATGTTTGCTGCTGTTTGGATACCACCACCCCACCTTGAACTCAATGCAAGGAAATAAATGTTTAAACAGTCTAAACATTTTTTCAGGCTTGAGAATACTTTTTTTCAGTAGGTGAGTCTTCTCTCACTTACTATTTCTTCTATTACCAGAATGATTAAACCATCAAGTTAAATCATTTTAGTTTTAGTAACAAAACCTCCCCACCCAACCAGCTTTTACCATTACAGGAGTAACTATTTTGGAGCAAAAAACTCAGTCTAAAACCTGAGAACCAGCTCCACAGCAAATGACTCACTGATATTTCATCAAGCGTCAGCGAAAGTGAATTAAAAAAAGTCAGTCAGAAATCTGTTTGATGGTTTGTCTTTCCCTAGGCCTCCCTGACAGCTAGTCTCACAAGCAGACACTGTAACAGAGAAAGGCTTTGTAGTAGTCAATGCACCATTGAAAGTATGGAAAGATTCTTGTCATAAATGGAATGTGGATGCTAATGCAGAGAA
>JAWWEU010000081.1:100973574-101000218 GCA_035583155.1 Acropternis orthonyx
TATAATTCTGACTTGTAATCTGTTTGTGAGTTAGACTCATTCCTCCTGCTGGTTTACCTTTAAACCAGCACACCCTGATAAAAAAAGCATTAAACTGCTGAGAAAAGACACACAACTCTGCTGATCCAGGGAGCAACCAGAACTATCCACGTACCAATTGTTCAAAGGATATGACTGCTGTGGGTGAAAACGGTGAGAGCATCATAAGTCTTGGCCTTTGAAAACAGCAAGGAAACGAGAGATTCTGACATAAATATGAAAGCACATCAGCAACAGCAATCTGTGAGTGCCAGTTCACTGGGGAAAGACCACCACTCTGTGCCATGTCACCGCAGTGACACCATCTCAAAATTGCTGGCAGAATGCCCTCATTTTGTAGCCAATACTTCATATGTCAAAAGCTGGTAAATGCAGTTTCCAACATACAATAGTCTTCTGCCTTAGACAAGCAAGGCTCATGCTGACCTTTTATCTACCTGAGTGAGGTGGCAAAGCTGGATCTGCCCATATCTGCTGCTGCCTGTAACCACTGCTATTCTTAATTTTTGAGCAGCAGCTGAGAATCAGAGACTGAAGAAGCAAACAAGCACCCAAGGTATACCCAATTAGGGGAGCACATGTTGAAACATTAGGCTGTTTTTCTTCCAGTTGTTCAATACATCAGCTGGTGTGTTTTATGTGGCTTTATAGATGTCTGTTGCATATGCAGAACTTGCAACAACTAATTCACCCCACAGCTCCAATATACCAATCCAGACTCCCTGTACAATTTCCTCCAAGTATGAGTGCCTTGGACCTACACGGAATCACGGAAAAGCAATTTCACAATAAGCTTATGGAGCTGTATGTTTTAAATAAATCAGATCTGCTGCTCATGGGAAACATGAAGAGGGGCAGAATAATTGCCTGATTTATGATAAATCTTTTTCAAAAAAGTAGCCCACAATTCCAACATCTGGATTTAGAGCTTGTTACCATTACTTGCTTCTTTGTATTACATATCCTTACATTGCAGAAGGCATAGGGAAAGCAGCATTCCCGTAATTCTGAAACAGCACCTTGGCCTTTATTATGAAAGGTACTGCTACCTGCAGATGGCCCTGGAGGTAAGAAAAAAGGAACTTAACTACATAACACAATATTCAAACAACGGTAAAGGGAGAAATTTGAAAGCATAGGGTTATGTAATTGAGATTGTCAACTTCTTTAATTTGGATGTGAAAGCAAACTTCAGGAACCAAAGAAACAGGAATGCAGTAGCAAGTAACAATATTCCAAGGAAGCATCACAAAACTTTTTAGCTTTCTCTGATGACATTTTTAAAGGAAGCTATAAACATCCATAGCACCTGGGCAGTAAGCATCATGCCATCAAAAGGCTGCATGCATCAAGTGGACTTGTCATAATCTGGATGTCAGCATTGGTAAGATGCTGCCTTTTCAAAAGGGAAAAGTACAAATGCTGGAAGTCTAAAATAAGCCAGGAATACATGGAAGATGAAGCCGTGCTGGCTGTCCTGAATCACCTCCCTGTCCTCCATGTGCCTTAACATAGCTTCTAGGAGGATCTGTTCCATGGTCACCCAGAGGTGAGGCTGACAGATCAGTAGTTCCTGTAGTCCTCCTTTCTATCCTTTTTCAAGATGGGTACAATGTTTCCCATTTTTCAGTCACCTGGGACTTCATGGCTTTTCAAATACGGAGAGTGGCTTGGCAACTACATCAGCCAATTCGCTCACGACTCTGGGATGCATCTCATTGGGTCCCATAGACTTATGTTAAGTTCAGGTTCCTCAGGTGATCATGAACCTGATCTTCCCTTACAGTGGGAGGGAGTTTGCTCTCCCAGTTCCCATCCTGCTGTCCATCCACTCGAGAGGTGTGGGAAGAGAAGCTGCCATTGAAGACTGAGGCAAAAAAAGTTGTCGAGTACCTCAGCCTTCTTCTCACCCATTGTAAACCAGTTTTCCAGTGATGTTTATCAGAGGGGTACACCTTCTCTGACCTTCCTTTTCTGGTTAACGTGCCTGTAGAAGCCCTTTCTCTTATTCTTTGTGTTCCTTACCAGGTACAGTACCAGCTTTGCCTTGGCCCTTCTCACCCTATCCCTACACAACTGAACTTCATCTCCTACTCTTCCCAGAATACTTGTCCTTGTTTCTGTCTATGTCTTTGCTTCTTTCCCTTTAGTTTGACCAGTATTTCCCATGGCCGTCTCTATGGAAGACTTACTTAAAAATCTGCCAGATCTGTTCTGAAAGCTGTCAATTATTTTATTTTATCCTTTCCAAATTTTTCTATTGACTCAACCCCCCTTGAGATTTTCTGAATAATTAGTAAATAAAGAAATATTCTGGATGCATGGAGTGAAGATCTGAGCATGAAATTCTGCTGAATTCTCTTAACCAAGGATTTCCAAGGAACACAATTTTCTAAGAAGATGCATCATATTTTTAGGGAGGTGAGCACTTCTTAGTTGCTGTTACAACTATTGACTTCTATAATTCTCAAAAAAGTATTTTGGACACTTACAACATTTTAACATTGAAGTTTCAGCTCCTGTCTTTGAAACTACTTTTTAAAGACCTGTCAAAAGGACAGGACACATATCAGAAGAAAGTCTATTACTATTACTTACAGGTATGCTGAGCACCCAGCAGTACTAGAGTCGACAGTACCACAACAAAGATGAGGACTTACACTTAACAAAATCATTTGCGTATCTGTAGAAATTCCTTCAAATTGGAGAAGAAATTTACTTCAACAGAGCGCCAAAAGCTGCTGATAGCCTATTAACAGCATTGAGGAAGAGCAGAATGACCCGTACATGTCCTGAATACATCTTGGAAGCTCAAAACCAAATTTTAGATGCTAAACGAGGAGTGTAACATGGCCAATGACTATGAGAAGTAGTGCCAGTCTCTTCCCAAAGGAAGAGAATCAGTTCTTATCGCTTACATTCATTCCTCTTTCCATTATCTCCTACACTCTTAGAGATGGCAGAATCAAATAAACTTAAACTGGGTCAGCTTGTCCTCTTCTGCATCTATTCACGTTGGTCTTAAAAGCAGCTGTTTCTCTGATATCCAGCAGAACATCTGCCAAATGCTCTACAAAACCGAAGAGAAGATGCCAAAAATGCATACAAACAGGAGCTTGCTCCTGTGTGCTCACAATCTCATTTTTGAATTCTCTGTGCCTGAAGGCATGTACTGGAATCAATCATTAGAAACAATCTGATGAACTGGTGACACGTTTCACATAAAATAATTTTTAGTGAAGTAAATCTGAAGACATAAAGCAGACAGAGAATGCATACAGCTGCATGTATTGCATAAACAAGCAGAGGTCTGGAAGAACTGTGAAAACACATCACGTATGAGACAGTCTGCTCTCTGTTTTTCCACCAAAAGATGGGCATCACTCAATGACTTCAGGGGGGAAAAAAAAAAAAAAGATGTGGGATGCAGAAAGAATAACTGCATGAAGAAATATTCCCAAAACTATTCATAATTATGGGGAGAAAAAAAGCCCTCTCCTTAAAAAATCCAAAGAAATTAAGAGACATTAGCTCATGGAGTACAATGAGGACCATTCACACAGCAAAACAATTTGCATAAGGAAGAGCTGTACTGGCTGAACAGAAAAGGAGCAAGAATTAGACGATCAGCAGTGAACCACAGGTAGTGGCTGATAACAACATGGTGAAAAAATCACAGTTGCTCTGTGAGAAACTCCAGTACTCTCAACATTTCTGGGGGTAAAGGTTTTTCTTCATGTCCTTAAGTTCACCTGCCTCTGGTGGAACTGCATTTAAAAACTAGCTGCCATTGCAAATGGTTCCAAAAGCAGGGGCAGGAGAGCTGGTTATTATTTGCAGTTGGTATTTGTCACAATCTCCAAATATGTTACTTGAGTTAATCTGGCTATTGTATTGCAGGGAACACTTGAACACTTGAACAATAAACTGAAAGTGACTTTCAGGGCAACCAAAAACTCTTGATTTGTGCTAACTGGTTTTTGGTTTTATTTTTGTAATCGTCCTTTCCTCTTTTTTTCTACTTCATATTTGGAAACATTTGGTTTTGTCTTACAGGACTCAGTTTCACCATGTTAACTAGCATATCACAGCATCATGCAGGAGATGACAATATGCTGTCTATGTTCCCAATTCTTCGCCCAACAGAAACCAGGAGTCTTCTAGAACCAGGGCTTGTTCATTACTCACAGAATCAGTGACTTGTAGTTTTGTGTTGGTTCATGGCTGAGAGCAGCAGAGGGGAGAACAAAAAAACCCAAAACCCACACAAGTCCTACCCTTGTACAGACCCTGATTTAATAAAGCACTGCATCACTTACTTGAAGCTACACTCCTGCTCCAGGGCTCTGGTGAACATGGGCCCAAGTACAATTATAGAACAACTGGAGGATACATTTGAAGAACCATGAGAGCCTATGAGGTCCATAGAGGACAGCATCAAATACAGTCTTTGAGTCTGCACTCATGGTTGAAGGAAGTCATGGACTGACACAAAGAATCACTACTGTACAGCAAAATGCACTTCCATTTCCTGAAAGGATGAGTGCAAATCCAAAACAAAGCTAACAAGCAGAAGAGTAATTCCAGCTTCACTCTCATTCCAAATACCGTCATCGCAGCTCTTCTGCACAGGGGTGAATTCAACCCTCCCCTTTGCTTCACGCAGGTGGCATGTTTTACTTGAGGTTATGCTCCTAAAATACCCAAAAATACACTTTCTACATCCAGTATTATGGGACAGTTTCAGCTGTTGCAAAGCACAAGTTTTTAAAGCTCTGTGAATAACATTTTTTTATCTTGGGCCCATCCTTCTAGCTTTACATTGTTGGTTTTGCTCATCCCTTATTACATTCTACACATTTTAACTAAATGGAAGGAGAAAAAAATAAAAAGAGAATACTTTTTAATTCCAGATGATTCAGCAGCTAAAAGGTGTAGAGATTATACAAATATAGAGGGAAGGGCAGTAAAAGAAAGGTTAAAAAAAGGACATAATTCAAGTTGTGCTGTTGTTGTTGAGGTTGTGCATTGCTAGAATTACTGATGTTAGAAAGAACCAATACAGCTGGCCAAAATTATACACTATTATAACACATTAATATTGGCTATTACAAGCCAAACTGTTATCTGAAGGAAAGAAACAATTTCATTATTGCAATGAAAGCAACAACAAAAATAATTACCTGATATCAGAAAGATCACATTTGTTTCCAGCAATGGCCATTACAATGTTTTCAGGACCATGTTCTTTTAGTTCTTTCACCCATTTCTTCAAAGTATGAAATGAATCCTAAATCAGAGAAATAACAAACTAAGCTAACAGCCTACTCTCTGTCAATGTATTTGCTTATTTTTCAAGTTAGAAGAATACAGCTTCGACAGTATTAATGCAATAATAATTATATAGATCACAAGACTGAAAGATCATTGATGTATCAATGTAATCTGCTTTGCAGCCTTTAAGTCATAAGACTTCCTCAAATTAATTCTTGAACTTGGATGCTTCTCTCTTTGCTGCCTCCCCCTCCACTCCACCCTAAAGCAGCACTGAACCTGAAATTTTCAGTGATAAAGAAACTAATGCAGCTCTTCTAAGTTTGGCTAGTGCCTAATTTCCTTCACTTTCAATGTGAGCTTCATTTGTCTAATTTCAACTTCTGCCCAATGGATTATTATCTCAACCACTGTCATATTTTTGGTAACATCCAGGTGAGCATCTGCAGTGATGCCTTCCCCACTGCATTTCCAAATCTATGACCTAGTAAACCTCAATTTACTCATCATGAAACCAAAGAGACAGGTGACAATTCACTTGGGTTTTTTCCCTCCAAGCATAAAATTCAAACTCTTTCTGATGCTACCTACCTTTTAATATGAATTTTTCTATTTCTTTATACTAACGAAGTAATAGCATTAATATCACTTTTGTTTCTAGAGAGTCAAATTAAGATGCACAGCTGAAATTATTGCTGACACTCAAAGTGAGCTCCCAAATACATTATAAATCATTTTTTCTCCTTCAGAAATGCACTGACGAGTTGTGTCTAATTCAGCAATGGCTGTATCAGTATAACTGAATGTAGAACACTATCAGTCATTTGGGAAAAAAAATCCATTTTGCTTTAATGGTTAACACTGAATGTTAAGCATCAGAAAATGAAATACGCATTGGCCTAACTCTCCTATTTTCCCCCTCTTTGTCCTGAGAGCTGTTCCACATAAGCTTGGAGAAAGGCTGGCAAAACAAAATTATATTCTTACAATATATTACAAGATCAACTGTAAGATATTTTTGATTTAAATAAGTGTGAATCCAGCACCATTCACTCTTCCTTGCCTTTTGTTGGCAAAGCAGCAAAGGAGAGTATAATCTCTGCGCACGGGTGGCCACCATCATCTGTGACAGATCGTTACACTAATGCACTGGAGAACCAACCCAGCCCTCCCAGCCTCATACTAAATAATTCAATTGGCAAGAAAGGAAGAAAATGCCAGTGAACTGTCATGACCATCCATCCATTCACACTGCCTCTATCTCAGCTTTATCAGCAGGGGTTTCTTCCAAAAGCATCTTTCTGCTACAATCTCCTAGCCTTCTCTGCTAAGAAGGAGCCAGAGCAGTTTAGGATCTGAAAACACAATTTGCATCCCAAATTGAGACAAAAGGTCAGAGGACTTAATATTTCATTACTGGTTTCAAAGTCAAGACATGAGTCCTGCAACGCAAAATGAGATTATATACTTAGATAAAAAATAATTAGTTTTAAAATCAGTAATATGCAAACAACTTAATTTCACTCAGCTGATAAAGCAAACAGCTGCTTTTGTAGTCAAAATTCAGCTCCATACAAAGAACATAGGTGGTGGTGGTGAGAGGGGGTATTGCAGGATATTATCCAGTCTACTTAGCCAGAGGAAATCCAAAGAAACGTTGACAAAATGCAGTCTCCAACGTTTTGTCTAAATGAAGTTTAAACAACACAGAAGCAGGGCTTCTTATTTAATGCTTTATAAGGCAGTTGGACACCTTCATCCAGATCTACACAAACTATCAAAGCAGACACAACCCAGACAAATTAACATTTAAGTACTTCTGAAGTTGCAGGTTTTAACTCCAACTTAGGAATTAATTAACACAGTGGCAAAAAGCATCCAGAAGGTCTTACCTGTTTGGTGATATCATAAACTATCACGGCTGCTGCTGAACCTCGGTAGTACATTGGAGCCAAGGAATGAAACTGTTAAAACAACCCACCCCCAACAAAAATATCATTAATTAATCAGAATTATCACCTACTTTCTATCATTCCATAGAGAACAGAGCGCTTCAGCGGTCGCACATCTCTAATTTTCCTTAAAATTAAACACCAAGAAGGCAGAGCTCCTTTATCTCCTGCTGTTCTTCATCCCGTTGAATTAATGCAGACAGCTCTTACTGGTTCAATGCGTCTTTTCCACTAAAGGGCATGGACTGTGAGGACAAGTTTTGACATGAAGATCACCTATACTTGGAGGCATAACCTGGCAGCATATGGACTCCTTTCCCTGGCAAACCACACCATTTTGCTTTGTAGGTCGAAGACTGGATTCAGCTTGGGCTTGAGTTTTATAAAACATTGCAAATGACTTGGATGAAATTAACTTGTCAGAAAAATCTGAAAACTTGTCATGCTTAACCTATCCTATAATATGACAGGTATTTTAAAAAGCATGAGTTCTTGCAGTTACTCTTCAGCTTTTTGTTTCAAGGAAAAAATCTTTTGAGGAAAAAAACCCAAACCAAGCAATACATATATTTGTTAAAACAACCAGTGAGTAGCATGATTTTCATAATTTACCACAACTAAGCAGCTGATTTAGAATTTCAGCTTACAATTACAACTAGAGAAAAGAAGTAAAAAAGTATTTCTGCTGATTTAATTAAACTTTGTTTTAAATAGACCTAAAGTAATCTTTCTTGGAAAATACATTCAGTCTCGCTGCACTCGCAGAGCCATTTTTTAAGTTTTTATTTGAAAAGTAATCTGCAAAAGATGAGTATTAAGCTGCAGTCAAAAACTGAGGTCAGCTCCTAAATCAAACCCATCCTTAGGGCAGGCTAAGAATCTCACTGCCCAGCCAACAAGCACGGATCCCTGTGTTATGCCGCAAACCCCTGCAGACTTCCTGGGCACATCTGTTTCTCACAACTGTACCTACACACTGAGCGCCAGACCCAGCAGCCTCCACACTTCTTGCTGCTCCTCGAGCAATGTATCACGCAAGTTATTTGCAGTACTGGCTCACTTGCTGGTTTGTTAGCTATTTATCACAGAACACGCACACCGGCTCAAGGTCGACACTGTCTTTTCTAACACTATGGATGCACAGCAGCAGTGACAGATGGTCAAGTGCTGAAGTGTTTTGGGGAGTGAGGCAGGTGGGAGAGCTCATTAATAGGAGAAAACAGCAGGAAAGAGGATGAGAAAAGAAAGAGGAATCAGTCAAGATGCATGGTCTGAAGAAATGGGATCAGACAAAATCCTGAGGGAGTTGGGTAGATGTGTGCCTTCTGGAGTTTTAGTGTTTGGCTTTATTACTTGCATGATTAATGCAATAAATGGTTTCCAGAATTTTTGCACTTCCAAATAATGAAAGAAATTTTCAGTCTTTTAGAACATAATAGACCATTTCAGTTGGAATGGATCTACAACAGTCATGTAGACCAACTCCCAGATCAATTCAGGGCCAGCCAAAAGTTAAAGCATCTTGTTTAGGGCATTGTCCAAATACTTCTTAAACACTGACAAGCTTGGGGCACTACTTCAGATAATAAGAAGGGCTTTTTCAAGTATGTTAATAGCAGAAGAGGTCTAAAGAAAACATTGGACTCATTACTTGTTTCATGATCATTGCGGCCAAGGCATCCCACCTACCTTCAAGTCCTTCTCTAATCACAAATAACAAGCCTAGGAGGGCATATTTGCTAACTAGATGAGTACCTGTGACTAGAAGTTATCCCCTACAAACTTCAAAAACTTCCAAGACCTGCTCCTCAACATGTGTGTTGTGTTAAAGCAGCCTGAAGAACAGGGACCTTCCAGGGTGTATGCACACACCTCCCAGGCTGCAAGCTCCTGGAAAAAAACCTACACAAAAAATTCCACCAAACNNNCGCCCCCCCCCCCCCACCCCCGATTTGGTTTTAATCTAGATTACACTTTCATCTAGACTACACAGCATTCATGAATTTACACAGAGCTCTCAGATAAGAGTAATCACAGTTTACAGGAGCCATGCAGTTAAACTCACATGCTTCACATTCTTTCAATACTGGCCCTGAGTGCACACTGAGAACCTGTACAATATCTTGGGAATTTCTCTCCCTTTTCTTCTGACCAGGTGACAAGAATAGTAGCTGTTTCACTGAAGAGTATTTCCAGTGTTAGGGACAGAAAGTAAAAATAAAAATAATTTAAAAACAAAACCCCAAACCAAACAAAAAAAATGCCCTTTGTCATTCTTTTATACAGACTAATAAACAAATGTGATGATACACTATGTTCCCCAAGAAATCACTGTTTTCCACAAGAAAACAAGAAAAGCCTCTTAGCAACATTGAATGAATCAAGAGGAGCTGAAAAATTTTAACTGCATGAGTTTCATGATTTAATGATAAGTCTATCTATAAGTTAACAAATATGTTTTATGAACGTGGATTTCCCAATATCATGCAAATAATTATGTTCATTTGATGCTCTTCTCTTTTTCTCTTTTAAATCAGTGCCCAAAAGCACAGTCCTCTTGAACCTTTTTCTGGCCTAATTAACTGGAAAAAGAGAGTCACACAAAATTAAAGGGATACAAAACACTAATCTGCACATTTTTCACCTGCTGAGGACCAAATGTGGGACAGATGCCCAAAACAAGTGACACAAAAAAACCAGCTCACAAAATTAAATCCTATGGGACTACCTTCTGTATTATAAATTACAATTTCTATAACCCTGATTTTATAGCTCAGTATTTCTGTATCCAGTAATTCCCAAGAAAATTAGGAGACACAGGAGCAATTTGAGATTTAGCATATGAACAACTCTACCGCTCGAGAAGGGCCACCTAAAATGCTCGGGCGGCCACTCCCGGCTCTGCCACACGGACACCCAGGTCACAACCCCAGCCTGCCAGGTAATCAGCCCCTCCATACCCTGCAGCTGAGAGCAGCACTCTGGCAGATGTCATCCCCACCTGCAGCCAGCAGCAGCTCATATCACCTTGGGCTAACAGAGAAACACAGACCAGAAAGGGACGTCCATCAGCTCCCACCATCACAATCACATTCCTAATCCACTTCAAAAGCTGATCAATGTCCAGCCTAAAATAATTAGTTTTCCTTTTTTCATTATACTGCTACTGGGATCATATTATTTTGACAATTAATCTGCTTGCACCTTGACTTCGTACTTTAGTGATCCCTGCTGGCCTTTAGCTAAAACATTAATACATTAATACAGAGCAGCAGTCTCTCAGATTTAACTTTGCCAATGTCCTACACCAGCCTCTTCCATCTGAAGGTAAGGTAAGAGGGAGAAATCAAGGTCTAGTCACCTTTCCCTGTGCCTGGTCCAGCTTTCAATTCATCTTTTCTGACTGCTGCTGACCAGGTTTGTATGCACCATTCTAGACACAGAACAGCCTTAACTGTACTTCCTATATAACATCTAGTATGTTTCTCATGACTGCATCATACTCATGTTATCATCCTTTCATTCAGTAAATACATTCCCAGGTGGCTTTCCTCCTCTGTTTCAAAAAAAAAATAAAAAATTCACCTACAACTTTACAGCGTATGTTTTTGTTGGGAGCCAAAATACAGGGACTTGCTACTTATACTACTGAACTTCATTGCCACTGTTTTCTACCATGTCCTTCTAGGCACTGGGAATACCTCCCATCTCTGTATAACAAGTAAACTATCATTAACAGCTCACCTACTGTGGGAATTTAAAAGTCCTGTGCCCTTCACTCAGTATCCACAGAGAAGTTTGCCTGTTTGCAAATATGGAACCACTTCTTCACTTATTAATCCCATTTTACCTTGGGAGGGGTTGGTAACGACTGGTGAGGCTGAGGTTGCTAAACAATGCAATACAATCTTTAAGTTCTAGGGTTGCATTTTCCAATGTAACAGTTACAGCCAGGCCAAAAGGGCCACTCAAAATATAAACAAGAAACTTGTTTTACCAAGGACGTGCCAAACCCCAAGATCAATTACTTGTGTAGCTTCATGCAGACTTTCAAGACTCTTTTCCTCAGAGCACAGCACACAGTGTGCTACATACCTACAGTCATGTAAGTACTGGTGCAACACTGACTGGGTTCAAAACACCTTTGTACTCGTACTCCTCTACCAACACGTCCACTTTGCACTTGTGGTTCATCACCTCTTGCCACTAAAAAAGCATTGAGGCCACATGTGCATTATTTCCATGAAAGCAGATCCCCTTTTTCTCTCAGGATCCAACTAGAAGCTGCCCAAACTTTACAGCTGTACAGCCCTGCAGCACAGAGGGCAAATTCAGTCTTAAGAGGTACAAACGCAAGTTCAGCATAACCAGTGTTTCTCTCATTGATTCCAGGAGTACTTTGGGATTCCACAACCCCTCATCTGGCCATCACAATGAAGTCAACAGAAGCTTTGCCCTTGCAAACAGAAAGCTGGAACCAAGCAGCCATTAAGGAATTTACCACCTATTGAAAAGCTCTGTAGTATTTTGCTTTCTGCTTCCTGTGCATCTCATCACGGAGGGGTGTATTTGGTCACAGGCAACGCTTTTCACATTTCCTCTGTACTAATAGAAAAGAATGGGGAAGAAACAAAAACCCCAGAGCAGTCGTATCGTTTTTGGAAGAAAAAAACAAATTCAAGGGAACACGATGTAAATCACACCTGAACTGTGGTAGTGAAAGCCTCTTAACCCTGTCTTTTGTAATGCTGGTTCAGAAAGCAAAACAGCAGCCAAATAAATACAGAAATAAAAACTATCACTCCTGCTTGTTTATATACAGGCTGACAAATGCTGCTGAAGACAGTCGGGATTCATTCAATCTGCCAGGTACACCAGGGAACATTAATTCATGTCAGCAGCTCTTTGCACCATCCTGTGGTGCTACACCCCAGTACTGGCACACTGCCACAGCAGAGCTGCCTCCTCCCAGCTCCACAGGCAAAAGGAAAAAAAACAAACCCAAAACCACCACCACCTAACTCCTCTTTTGGGTTGCTTTTACTATTCTAGACTGCAAAGGACACCACCTGCTCTTACTGCAAAAGGATCTGCCTACAAGCATGGCTAGAAAGGGTAAGGGTGTACACACTGGGCAGAATCACAGCAGTGCTCAGTGAGTGTTACACACTGTCAAGTTCAGCTGAGATTTTCCTACACCGTGCCTTCTCAACAGCATCACAACACTTGCTCCTGACAGATGTGAGCATTTGACTACATTTCATTCCCATTCCTACCAAGCTGCTCTCTGAGGACACCCGTTGGATCTGAGTGGCCAAGATCAAGCCACTTGGGTCCTCTCAAGGCCAGAGATCCGTACCGTTCCTTTATCCAGCTGCCCCTAATGGTAAGGACAGCCACAGCTCCTGGCTCTGCCAGTCGCTCACATGTGCAGGCAGTGACACAGCCCTGCAACTTCCTTCCCCTTTCTATTACACACACTCACACTTTCCAGGCTAAGAATCTTCATGTGACCTCAGTGCCCTCACTCAGCAGTCCATTCCCACCCCTCTGCAGGTGATTACAAGTGTTCTGTTTCTCCTGTCCTTGGCCCTTCCTGTCACATAACCCCCACAAATCCCTTCAGTCCTGATCCAAAACCCACCTGAAGTACATTCCTCCTCAGGCTGTTGCCTCCCATTGCTACAACCCGAACCACTGAAGTTACCGTGGTGCAGAGCACAGCAGAGCAGTGCCAGAATCACATTACTACCAGCCTGTTTGGGAGAGCTGCCTTAACTGCTTCCATGGACCACCCAGGTAAGCACCCACAGGGGAAGAGGCTGAGGCTGCCACCTGTGCCTCTGTGTTCCATGAGCACATGGAAGCAGTCCGTGCACCACAAACTGTACCTATTCCACAGCTCAGGAGCCCCCACTTGCCCAAGTCTGGGCATTTACATCCTCCTGTTCCTGCCAACCTCGAGGCAGTGGCTGCCAACAGGCAGAAAACTGTGGTATGGAGAGAAGCAAAGGCAAAACCCAAAAGCATTAAACAGATTATCCTGATACATAAGCTTCTAGAACAGTGAGGGATACAAAATTCCTGACATTCTCAGCTGGCAGAGAGCAAATGGGAAAAATGTTATGCATGAAAGCCACTATCAGATACCATTTAGCATTTTGAAACCACGAGTATTTTTCCCTACATGACTGAAAGCTGAGATTCCAGTTCTCCGGATTTGTAAGCTGAATAAATCAGGAAAGATCTGTCTGTCTCTGACCTGCAAGTATTTTTTGCTAGTTAAATTGAAGATTTTTAGATAGATAGATAGACTTATGTATATATGAATGAGCATTTTTCTCCAGTATCCAAGAATTCTTCAAGTGAAAAGAGAATAATGTCAACATTTTAGGATAATCTTTTAAAGACATTTTAAATAAGCAGAAAGCAAACTTTTGCAATATCATAGAACTGACCTATGCTTAGTCTTTCTGAAGTTTACAGTCATTAAACAGAGACAAAAGACACTACATCAAAATGGTAACTCATTGTCAAGCTACAAGTTTGTTGAAGCTTAAGAAAAAACACATTCACATGCATCCCTTAAGTGATTTACCATGCTTTACACTCACTCTAAAACCAGTAAAAATAACATATTCACTTACTAGCTCTAATGCCACTTGTGCTCTCACATACTACTAAATCACCTGTCAACATTTGCAGCATCAAGCAGTAGCTCACTGCGGGGAGGTCCTCACACCTACATGCAATGAACCACCTCCACTCTGAGCTGTGGGCTACCATCAGAGTCATCTTTGTAACACTACAGAGCCAAATTCAGACTGCATCCTGACTGCAGAAATAATTCAAGTCATTGATAGATGGTGTGACACTGTCTCTGAATCACCAGGACAACTACTGTCACTCAGAAAAGAGGGAGCTGTAGACATGTCATCAGTCAGCCTTTTCCTGGAAATGGAGCAGATTAAAAAACAAACAAACAAACAAACAAAAACCAATGAAAAACTTCTCACAACTCAGGGTAATGCCTAATGAGGTTTATATGGGCCTCAAGTAATTGAGGCTTCTTCTAGTAAACAAAATTAAAAATCCCAGAGTTCAACACAGTAAATTTTAAAAGGACAGAGATAAATTTTCCTGCCCTAGAAATGGAGCCCTCAGGCTCCCAAACTATTTGCTACAATATTCCTCAGCTGGCAAAATGGAAAGCTGGCAGCTACCCAGGGCATTCAGACAAAGCATTGTAATTAGAAGCTACTTAGGGCACCATGAACCAAAATATATGCTAAGAAAAACACCATTAACTAACCTGTGAGGAGACTCTTCTTAGGGGAGGGAATCTTTGCTAACAATAACATAATTGTTGGGCATTTAACTCCTGAAGTCTGTGGCAACAATTCAAAGCTAATGGGGAAAACGTGAGGGGGGGGGAGTGACATTTGGGAAATAGCGGGGTGGAGAGAGAGTGACTCTGAAGAAGGAAATAAAGCGAGTTTGTTGGATAGCACACCAACACAAAGCCACCGGGTCCACAGAGACCAGTACTTAGGCACAAAAGATAGGGGGGATTTTGTTAAGTGTGTTGCCAGTTTGTTTCCTCCTAGTCAAAAAATAAAAGGGAAAGAAAAAAATGCAAGATAAAAGGGTTAAGAAGCTCTCTCCTTTTGTAATCAAGTACAATGTGAATTTTTCACCATGAGCCACACTCTCCAGGGTCTCCTCATAAAGACGCATGCTGAGCATTCACCCTCACCAAGGCTATGATAGAAACACTTATAATCTCCATTTTCTGCTGCATTATCATAATTCTGAAGCATTGATATTTGTTTGTTATTCCCCAAAAATGGCAGTTCTGGTTCCTTCTCTACTCTGTCTACAATTCTAAGTTTCTTGACTCAAAAGAAACAAAATACTGTATAAATTATTCCTATGAATCAGAAGTTATCTGTACTCCATGACCAATCTCCGACTGGCTGGCCTGTGTACTAAGGTTCTTCAACTCACTCAGCTTTCTTACAAGCTTTCAAACCCAGCAAGGAAGACCATTTCCAAAGGCTCACAACATTACAAGTGGCCATCCAAAAACTGATGTAACGCCTCCAGGGGGTGCTGAGTGCTTCCAGTTGGCTGCTGTGAGCACCCAGGACACCACTCCTTTTGAGAAGCAGCCATGTGAATTTCCATTTTCTCCCAGTTGACTGCAGGAAGGTGTCGGGAGGTACACTGGTTCTAACAGAGCATTGCTCATACAAGGGCTTGCAACTACGGTATTTAAGAATGGTTTCTCTACACTCTCCATGCTGTCAGTTTCCCAGAAAAACTCATGAACAAGGAAAAGAAAACCCATTAAAAAGGACAAACCCATGAACAAGGATCACAGAAGTGCCACTATGGTTGTTTCTGCCTGCCTGCTCTGCCATGGTTAAGGTTTGAGCTTAACTTTCATGGCATACACAAGGCTTCAGTTAAATCTCACCCAGGGCTCCTCTGCTGTGAAGGCTTCACATCAGCATGCAGATACAGCAACAGCTGGCACAGCTGGGGAAGCACAGAGTGCCCCGACTCCAGAACATGCACAAGCCCTATGCTTGGGCTTGCATTTAGGAGAACTAAGCCGAACAAAGTCAATGTTGAAAGAGCAGGAAGTCCTAAACACTGCTATCAGCAGTACAGACAGTGGGGCACTGACAAAACTTCCAGACTTCAGCAGCGGAACATAAAACCTCAACAAAAATTGCAAAGAACAAAGGAAGGACAACTCTCAAAGCAGAAACAGCACTCAGAAGACATTTCTAGTATACTGCGAGAAACAGCAACAGGCCCAGAGCTTGGAGGCGGCTGGAAGCTTTGTTCAGAAAGTAACGGAAGGAAATTAACAGGGGACGACTTTTGTTCTTGAATAACAGATCAGAAGGAGCAACACAAAGTAACCAAAATCCCTGATTAAAGTGAACAAGCTATTGAGAAGCATCATGTGTCTAGCTGTAAAATGGGAACATTCTAGGACAAAGAATGACCTGGTCCAGTATGGGTCTTACCTTGGGAAACTTGTCTGTTTCTGCAGATAGCACTCAACACCAACTAATTCTGTTTATTGTATGCACCCAGTTTCCTAGACCTAGTGAAGGACTGGGAATACATTGTGCAAGCACGGAAGAAAAAGATGCTTCCTGGCCTAATTCATGATTACTAACTCATGAAAACCTGTAATATGCCTTATCTGTAACAGATTCTAAGCAATTTAACAAGGTTTGTGGTGCTCGCTGCTCACCATTGTTCAACACACAAAAAAAGGAAAGTGGATATTTGAAAAATGATGAGCTAAAAAAAAACAACCTGAGAGGAAACAAGGAACTAGATGGGAAGGATGGATTTTGTGTCCAGGAGTCAGAGCTCAGCCACAGATTTCCTGCCTCAAATGAGGCATCATTTATTTCAGTAAATACAACTTTATTACTATTCACCTTCTTAAAAAAAAAAAAACAACTTTGAGCATCTTAAGACTATGTAGGAAAACAGATTAATACTTCTATGTAAATTTCAAGAACTGAGTTTTGTGTGCTGAAGAACTAAAAGGAAAAGAAAAAGCAAGGAGAGGAGAGAATAAGCAAGGAAACTGAAACCATGGGAAAGAAAACTGAACCTTTGCTACTTCTTGCAATATTCAGTTATCAGCTCAAGACCATGCAGAAATGGAACAAACAAGATTCAAGGGAAGGAATTATGCTATACTTCAAATATGTTTTTCAAGGTCCATTTTCCCATCATAAATAACATACTGAATTGCTATGAGCCAACAGATTTCATCAGGGTCAGTTTACATCATTGTAAATAAAAGCACAAGCATTTCCTGCACTTAACAGCAAAAATCTTCTCTGCCTGCAGTTCACATATAAGGTATGGAGAATAAAGTGGGATCTATCAGGACTGACATTCCAGTCTGTATATGCATGTCATTTTATCCCAACCTAACATGAGCATAGCTACATTTTTCTATCAACAGACACTGTGCCATTTCACAAGAAAGTGTGAAGATGTTTTAGAAGTATGCATAGGTTTCCTGATTTCTGTCAAACTTCTCAAGATAAATGTAAGCATACATTAAGAGAAACCTACAGGTCTACAGTCTGTTACTGCATATGACTGCCACTGAGGCTATTAAAAGAAACAAATTACCAACCAGGCTTACATACAGTCAATATGAACTCGTGCCCAAAACTCCATTGTGGCTTTTTAGGAAAAGTGAAAGAAAAAGCTGCTTGCTTTGAGCAATGCACTTCACACACTTGGAAAAAATCAAGACAAAAAATGGTTCACGTTGACAGTGTTCATTTCCAAAATAGTAACAGCAGACACAACCCATGTCCATATTCAACATCCCAACTCAGGACAACCACAGAGTCATCACCGAAATTCAGACCACCCACAAATGCATGGGCTGCAAATCAAGGCCTTTCCAAAGCCACTGAAATCTGCCACACACAAAGCTGATAAAGCCAGAGGGGAGCTGGAGATCACTGGGGCACTGCTCAAGCTTTCTCAAGGAGAGTGGCAGACAATTCACACCCAGGGGGTTTTTTAGGTAAGTGGTATGGTCAGCCTGTCTGCATTGTCCCCATCTATGAAAAGGCAGCCTATATACTTGGTGGCTGCTGACCACCTGCACTGCAGAGTCTTGCAAAGATTCCGTAGCTTTATACTTACAAAGTCTTCTGAAGATGAAAGGTTTAGAAAATGTACTCCAACACATTAAGAGAGACCAGGATAATAAAAGCATACTGCAAATTAATACTCACCCGTTCCTGACCAGCTGTGTCCCAGATCAGGAATTTATGAAGCTCATTTCCACATGGCACAGTTTTAGTCATGAAGGATGCTCTGAAAAGAAGGAAGGAGGAGAAATTTGTACACATGACTGACACCCTGAATATGCAACCTGTAGACTTTAACCAGTTCTGCTGGGTTAGACTGCATAGGGGAAAACTCCAAAACTGATAAAATGCCCACAGAAGTGAGCATCTCCCTCTTCTCAGGTAAGACATATGATACATACGTATCGAAACGAAAGGGAAAAGAAGTGTCTGAGGTTCAGAGGGCATTTGTGCATTGGTCCAGGAATACAAATGCTCCTGCTGCTCATACATAGCTTCTGCTGCTTGGGAGCTCCATCTTCTCAGAGATACAAACCTGAGAAAAAGCCAAGAGCCAGCAGAATACCAGCAACAAATATGACACTTTAACAAATGAGACTGGATCACTGGGGAACAGAAAAGTCACCTGCTGGAACACACGGGGTGAACAAATGGAAGAAAGCTCTCTTCCTTCCCACCTCACATGAAGAAGTACTTGTGAATTGTTGTGTTTTCTGCGGGAAATGTGATTTGTCTATGTTTTCAGTGTGGTTTTTCTTATCTTAGGGAAGAGAAAATTGAGGAAATTTCTTTTAGGAAAGAATAATTTATAAGCTTTTTATATTTTACAGTTCAGTTGAAAGCTGGTAGGAGACACTGCCAAACTCTGGTAGATTTCTGTTTTCCCCATCCTATCTGGATACTGCTGAACAATTTCTGTTGTGATAACATTTTTCCTGGCACATAAAGATGCATTTGATACAATGCACTGTCATTACAAAAGCACTGAATGACATCAAATGACATATGACTGATCAAAACATTTCCCAAGAATGGTACACCAGCGCTCCCCTCTACAGCCATCTGCAAATTCCTTGAATTTAACAGTGTTGCATTGCTTATGAAAATACTAAGTAAGGCAGAAAAATAAAAAGAGCAGCATTTCTTTGGTTATTTTCAGGGTGAGTGCTTTCAGTTGGCACTCTGCTTAAAGTATTAAGCAACACTTTAACATCTTCAAGAATGGGAACTTTATGGAGCTACAGGAGCTACTGTTGATTGCAAGGATTATATATTTAAAACAGTTGAATAATTTGGAAGAAAAGAAAAATCTTATCCGTACAGACAAATAGTATCACCTGGTGAAGTTAGCTTTCACATTTTCATCTTCAAATGGAAAAAAAAATTCCTTTAAATTTCATAATTGCTGTAATAGAGGAAAAATATTTTCCAATTTGAGCAGAAGTCATTTACTTAGCAACAACAACTACTTGGGAAAAAAAGCTGCTGATGATTTAGAAGTAAAAAAAACCACTCAAGTTGCCATCAATTCTTTCACTGCAAACAACTTTCCTTCAGTTAGTAATTTTATTCATGACATGCTTCCTTTCTCTCTGTTCATTTTTCTCTATTTATGACATTCAGGAGTCCAAAATCGTCCTGGAACTTCAATGTGCAACTTCCAGCTGAGACTCTTTCATGCACTGAGAGGCAGAGCTTGGGAAGGTACCATCTAACCCTCCGAACAACTCCCAGCAATCAATACCAATCCCTCACAGACGATTTAAAACAGCTCTGACACACAAGGCAGACCAGCCCTTTCCCACCAAATTACTCCTTTGTGAACATTGCACATTAGCTTCCTTACTCGTAATAGATCCATAATTTTAAAAAATTTCCAGGTAACACCTGAATTGGCAGATTTGTCCCTAAGACATTAGAAGAAAAAAAGCCTCTGGAATTAAAATCAACTTCAGGACTAATAGGATTCTGATGATCTGATACATGGAAGCTTAGTAATTTTTAAAGAAGAGGTATTAATTAATTATACCTAGTTTAAATTGTGTTGTCTCTATTTTGAGAAAAGTGGGATAATGTGATATATCCTAAAAAACTTAGACAAAAGCACATCCATACATGGGAATAGACACTGTCCATGTTCCAGCCCAGCCTACCAGGACACACAACAAATGTACTTTAAGGGTTTGCCATGGCTTTCCTGCCATTACTCAGTTTTGGTATCACTTGGTCATTCCGCAAATCACAGCCTCTTGGGTTGTGGGTTTTGGGTTTTTAAGCTTCAAAGATCAGATTTGATACCTCATTGACCAGTGGGAACTAAAGTGATTTAAGTCCTAAAGTCCTATGGCCAAAACACAGTCTAAAGTGGGAAGCTCTTCTCAAGATAAAAAGATAAAGACCCCAGCAGAGTAAGACATCTAAGAATCTCTTGCTGTAGGACGGGTGAAGAAAAACAAAACAGACCATCTGAA
Source organism: Acropternis orthonyx (assembly GCA_035583155.1). Lineage (NCBI taxonomy): Eukaryota > Metazoa > Chordata > Aves > Passeriformes > Rhinocryptidae > Acropternis > Acropternis orthonyx. The sequence goes on from JAWWEU010000081.1 coordinate 100,993,966, forward strand.
AGGCATGACAATGAAGAACACAAGTCAGTACAGCGTGGTTCGGGACAACTCCAGAAAAGACACAGGAGAATGCAAGAGCTCTTTCAACCTCTCCGTAACACAGTATGCTGCAATACAGTGAGTTTAGGGCCCCTCTGTATTCCTAGGACAGGGAACGAGAGTTGACCTGGTTTGGAGCAGTCACTGAGTCTCTCAAGCAGGTAGCATGAGCTGAAAGCCAGCAAAAGAGTGTGAAGGGCTGAGTGAGATTGATGGAGAGAAAAAAAAACATGTACAATATTCAGAGCCCTGAAAGTAAGGAAAAGACAGCAGAGGGCAGTGAATTAAAAAAACACACACAGAATTAAAAAAATTATTATGTTTAGTACTTACCCAATAGTAGGACTAATATTATGATCAAAGTGGTCCTGGACAAATCGACAAACGATGCTCGATTTCCCAACCCCAGTATCCTGAAAAATCAAAAAAAGCACTACAGTGAGTTCAGGAGAAGCTAGATATCGATACTTCACTTGAAGAAATAGTCAAATATTACTTTTCGAAATTAAATCTTCTCTAGTAGCAAGAAGGACACATTAAACATGTCAGAAGAAAAGTAAGTACATGGTTTATCCTTTTCAAGTGTCAGCATGGTGAAGAAAGCTTCCCTGGTCCTTTTCCCAACACTCCCTTCTCTCCAAACCTTGTATTTGATTGGATGGATTTTATATTCCTGTTAAAGGGCTGCAATCCTTCAAGCATAGCCATTTACTTGTAAAAGAAAACCCTGTGCTTTTCAACACATGGCACATTACTCAGCAAAGCCAGAGAAACAATTTCATTCAGGCCTGTTGCAAGGGCAGCCCAAGCATGCTTCTGAAACAGATTAGTAGCACCAACCTTTTAGCACACTGACAGCACTAACCTAGTGGAAATAACCTTTTCATGGCAAGACAAACAAGCCCACTTGGTGGAAACTTTGCAGAGGCTTTCAGTGGTTTCGAAAAGGCAGGAATCCAAAGATTTGGATCCCCAGAGATGTGCAGCTATCGCTGGGCATGCTGTTTTACAGGACTGCAGTGCAACAGCATTGCTTCAAATGCAACACAGCTTGCTCTCTCTACTGCAACATAGCAGGCTGCTTCCATTCACAGAAACAGTCTTTTTTTTTTTATACATATACCCAGTTGGTAAGGTAAAAATAACAGCAGTAAAATACTAGAACAGAATTCAGAATAACCTGAGGGGGCAGGGGAAAATTTGAAATTATGGAGAAATACTATTTTAGGCATTTAAGATATGAACAACTTCCGAAAATACAGCATTTTTCATTTTGTCTCTGCTATTCCTTAAAGCCTTGGATGGTAGGTAGAAGAATTTAAATTATACAGGGAATTATCAAGGAAGAGGAACAGCAACATCATTATGTCTTCCACAGAATTGCAAAGAGCCTCCTTAGAGACAAAAACGATGCCCGGAAATCGATCCTGACCTTTCGAAGACATTAACAATGACAGCCCAGGGTCCAATCTAACTCATTAAACAGTCAATGGAAAGTTTTTTATTAATTTCATTGAAGCAATTGCAGAACTACCAGATTGCACCTGGTAGTTCCATTTGTATCCATATTTTAAGATATGACTAATTTACACAAACTTCTCAAAAAAAGGCAAGACAAGACAATAGTTTGTTGAGAGCAGTTCACACATAACTTCATATTAAAAAAGGCAGCTTTTGCCCACACATATAAAAAAAAGCACATTTTCCGTTCCCCTAACCAATTTTGCAGTGTGTTTTCTTTTTAAATATGAAAGAAAAAGAATGTATGTATTTATATTTCCTTTCACCATGCTTAAATGAAACTGTATTGTCAGGCCAAGCAAAGTCCTTATAGACAGCACTTATTAGAAAACCATCATTTAAATTCTCATATTTAATTCAAAGCTGTCCTTAGTCAGCTTAAAAGCCATAATAAATGCTCGTGCTACACAGACGGTTGTTTATCTACTCCGTTCAATCAATAGAAAAAAAAGATCAAAGAGAGGAGCAGTGTTTAAAAACAGCCCCGTAGCCTTTGATCAATAGCAGTAACACATCCTGTTACTATTCCCAAATTTTGCAATCATTATCGATTCCAGCTGACATCTCTGTATAATTACTACACCACGATGGCAGAACACATTAACAAAAAAAAAAACCCTAAAAAGTCCTCTGCACTGAGACTGAGGCTCTAATTATTATTCCAGATTTTAAATGATGTGGAGAAACCAGAAGTACCACCCACTGATTGCAAGGAATTACATTTCCCTCTTGTGGGGACAGTTTCTGCCCCTGTGTTCGAAACTAGACATTGACTCCCGTGACCTGATGATGCTTTACTTTCATCTGCATCCTTCAGCTCCCTTGACAGGTCACTCACAATGGCAACTGCAATTACAAGAGGAGCTTGGTCTCCAGCAGGGACGTGACATCCACAAGCACAGATTAAAGCCTAGCTCATTTTCCTGGAACATCTTAGCTCTTCATCTTTCAGTTTGTGGCCCTTACTAATGATTCATACTAAGGTTAAAGGAACTTTCAAAGTTTCTATTGCTCTCACACCTCTCACAATGAGCAGGGTTAAACTTAAACATATGCCAGGCACACCAATAGCCCTCGAGAAGCTTACAGGCACTCACACTTTGCTCCTGGGGTTGTCTGGACTACCAAGAGGGCTAAATTTACCCCTGGTGTAACTAAAGTGGAACCAGTGGACTGGACCCACAAGTGAACCTATCTTTTAGGATGATCACTGCTGCGGCCAGCGGCTGGCGCTTTCCAGGAGCCAAGCAATTTATTGCACCAAGGGGGTTCAGTTGAAATAAGTGCTGCCAGCCTTTGTTTTGTTGTCTGAAGGATAGAAATGGGTGGCTACCAGAGTATAATTAGAGCCCACAGGGGAAGGAAGTAAAACAAAAAAAGCTTCCTACTTAAGGCAGTGATTATCATTCCATTGTGGGATTTAAAACTACTTAGACAGTTTTCACTTCATGCTGCCACAGTGACACTCATCAACCAAGACACCTGCCTGAAAGCAAAGCAAATCATGGTGTATGAACATTATACAACAGCTTGAAAACTACTAATGAGACCTTACCTTTTACTGACAATAGGGAACTACATTTCAAGTTCATCTCACAGAAGACAAGGAAAGCAGGGTTGTTGCTTCAAACAAGTAGAAAGGGAATTCAGTTATCAGCAATGCATTGAAATTAAACCTCCTTGCTAAGGCTGAATAAACCTTTCCTGAAATCACCTGCTTTGTACTTTACTATATAGTCTTACTCTACGTAAATCCATTTTTCTAACATTTGATGGAGATGATCTTCCTTGTTTTGTTTCTTTTTTTCCAAAGGATTATAACAGACTTATCAAGTCACATGCTTGGGTAACATTTAGGCATACAAATGACTTACTTTTCCAATTCTCAAAATTCTGCTATTTGCCAGCTTTTTATCCCCTCTAATCTGTTTTTCTGTTTTGTTTTACTCCCTGTTGGTATACATATAACATCAAACATACACCAAGGAATAACATTTTGGCTTATGTAAAAAGGTCACAGCAGTAGTGAGCTGAGTGGATTGGACAAGTTTCAGAAACTGAGAACGTGCCCTCAGGAGTTATGTTGCACTTCAAGTAACAGATCCTGCAATTCTTCAGAAAAATCTGCCTCCACAGGAAACCCAAGGGCTTCAGCACCATATTAATTGACTGATCACAATGAAGAGCATACCAATCCATGAAAGAAGTGGCAAGAAAGGAATAAATATAAAATAATTATTCTGAATCAAGGTGTTCATGAGTTCCTCACGGGACCAACTGCATGTTTTGTTTTTTCCCTTTCTTATTCATAAGCCTGGTAGCACACTTACAAAATACCAGTTATAAACCACACTGCAGTGAGATAAGCAAAATGGATGGGGTGGGGAGGAAGGAAAGGAGCAGACATGTAATTAACAGTACGTGAACCAGTGTTAGTTCACCAGAATAAGTAGCTACAACTTTGGAATCTCCCACTGGTCAGCAAAATGGATTTGAAAACCTGAAACTGTATCCGATGCTTCCGATAAATAGAAGGAACCAAGGCAAGCATGACTAATTCCACATTTTTACCCTCTAAGCATGGAGAAGACATTCTCTATTATTTTAAAATCCCTTACCCGCAGATTTAGGCGTGAGGATTTTAAGAGCACCAGAATGGAGAGCAGCATGCCACAGAAAACAGTGCTTCCACCCACACTCCTGCTCACAGAGAAAACCACCCCACTTGGCTTTTCTCAGCTCACATTACTGTAAAGGAGATGAGACTATATTTCAAGCCAGCAGCATTACAGGATGCTGGCAAGTCATTTGCAGGCAAACAACAATTGAGCTTCTGATTTCTTCTGGCTGATTTGCAGCAGCTTAGAAGATTTTTTAAAAAATTGCAAGAAGTTTGGTATGAGCAATATATTAAAAAAGAAAAGCATTTTCCCATTACAAATAGGTAGTTGGTATTTTCCTCTGCCCGTCATCCAAATGCATTTATTCTGGCAGAAAAAACTAATGCAAAAAAATTTAGTTCTTTAATTTAAATCTGGATGTCTCATTTATATCTTTGCACATAAGGCCTAGTCCTCCAAGCACTTTTCCAAATTGCAGGGAAGTAGATTACCCTGTAAACACATCCCTGATTGAGTTCTTAGTCTTTAGCCTTGATATTGTAATACCTTTTAATAGATTCAGGGTCAAGCCCTATTGTGCTGTGTAAACAAATCTCTTCATGTAACTTTTTTTAATATCTGAAATGGAATAAACGTTGAATTCACAAAAAAAAATCCACACATATCGTGAGTGATGACTAAACAGCAGCCCTAGAATTATGCACACTGCTGCAAAAGCTTTTGGAGTGTTGACTATGCAGAGTCTTTCTGTCCTAAGTTAACACACAGGGCTTTTTAAATATGTGTAAAACTAGATAAACTATGAAAAAATCCTTCTACGACTCTAGGATTTTGAAAATACAAATAAAACAAAAACCCTAGACAGCACTTCACGTGAGGAAATGGCACGCTAAGAGTGAACATACTGAAGAAACTGCCTTTTGTCCTTCCACTTGCAAAGTAAGGGGAAAAAAAAGAAAAAAAGAACATCTGGCTTGTAACCACCACAGATCTCATGACTAACTTCCCATTTCAGCTTTAAAGGAAGGTTGAGATACCCTGGAGATGGGTATTTGTGGCATCACAGAAGTCTGCATTAAGAGGGAATGGAGAACCAATCTCTATAAAATAGGGATCCACCACACAGCTTCTCCAGAAGAAAGGGGTTTTCTCATCAGCTTAGGCAGAACCAGGATTCAACCCATGGTATTACAATTTATATAAATGTATACAAATTAAAAATGTCTGTCTCTTCAAAACATTTCTCCTAATAACTAAGAATCACTGAGAGGATCTACAGGCAGAGGTTGCATTAAAACTGACAGGGTTTAACACGTGTTAGTCTTAGAGATCAGAAATGAATGAGCTCTAGTAACCTGGAGGGTACTAATGCTAAGAGCTCAAAAAAAATCCTCAGGTAAAGTAGATGTTATTTCAACAACAGCATGAGAAACATTTGGAAGTGTTAAGTCTTTGTCCCTTCCCATAAGCAAGAAACTGATCCCATAGCTGATGTGGTTTCCCCCGACCTCAGCAGGACTTCCCTGCACCTCAGGTCAGGAATGCAACTTCAGCCCCTTCAGAGCCCATTGGTGCTGGGGCTCCTCAAAAGCTGACCTGCCAACCACCCTATCTGCAAAGGCACCACAAGCATTTGGCAGCTCAACCCTGCCCCTGAGGATCCCCAGCCAAGAGAAAAAGAATGTGACCAATGTAGCCAGGGCTGATTTAGCGGAACCCCCAGGCAGCCCCTTGTGGCATAGCTTCTTCATCAGGCACACAGCTGGAATTACAGAGCTGCCCACATTGATGCAGCTCAGGGTTTCAGCCACAAAGCAATACTGGAACCTACCAGCAAGCTGTTTCAAAGCCTTCTCCAGACAGGTTAGCATCAAGGGGTGCAATTAAGCGCATGCACCAGGAACATCTGTGGTCAAACATAGCTCACTAATGATCCTCTCCATGAAAGTGGGGAAAAGGGAAAAAAGGGGGGGGAAAAAAAAGGGGGGGGGGGGGGGGAAGGGGGGGAAAAGGGGGGAGAAAAAGGCAGGGGGAAAAGGGGAAATGCAAAAAACAAAACATAAAAAAATGAT
>JAWWEU010000081.1:101000318-101062498 GCA_035583155.1 Acropternis orthonyx
CCCCCCCCCCCCCCCCCCCCCCCCCCCCCCCCCCCCCCCCCCCCCCCAACCCGGCAGGCCGAAAAGGGGAAAGGCTCAATCCAACAGAGAGAACAAGGATGCAGTCAAAAGGCTATTCCATTCTCCTTGAAGAGGAACTGCTCAGAGAGGAAGCTGGCTGCTCCTCATTTTTAAGAGAAGCAACAATTCCTGGCTCCCTGCTGCATATTCACACCACCGGACAAACCTCTTGGCTGCTTCATTACTAACTAAAAAATAACACAGGAGCCAGTTTATGCTCAAGATCTCCCAAGTTAAATTCTCCTCTTTGTTTCACCAATTTGACTCCTGCCAGTGCTACAGCAGAGAGACAGGGGAGGCCCTTGCCTTGCTCAGTGCAGTGCTTTTATTGTTGGAGTAATTAGGATGTGCAGATGAAAATACTTGAACCGGCATGAAGCTACCAAAAAGGAGAAAACTGTCCTTTACCATCAATGGATTTAATATTTGAAATACCAAAAAAAGGCACTGAAAACCTCTGCAACCAGCCAGGCAAACCTGAGGTAGAAAGACAAGGTTTAAACTTTAGGGAAAGAAAAACAATCAATGGGTCTTACAAAAAATGCAAATGCAGAGAGACCTTTCATTCCAGTAGCTCTGTAAAGCACAGCTGGTTTTGACTTGGCAGTTCAGCTTCTGCACATTAAAATAGCCATTCTTTCCACTGTCAGAATTGGCCACGCTTTAGTTTTTGATTTACAGCTGAATCACCCTGGCCCATTCCCATTACCCTCAGCAGGACTTTGATGGAATCTGAAAACTCACAGCAGTGTAATCGCATCACAGAGCTGCTAAATGGTTTGCATTTTATTAGCTATCATCAAACAAACTGCTAGGCCTGCACTGTAAACTATAGCTGGACTTTAGCAGAAATGTATGCTCAACTCTGGTCAAGCCTGGTGTCTCAGAGGAATGTCACTCCTCGGGCAAGGCCTGGCATGCAGCACTGAGACGTCCAACCCGCAACTTCAATGCTTTCAGAGATGCCAGTTCTTAACCCAAAGGCACGTGATGTGGTAAGGCTGAGTGCAGGATTATGGCTGCCTTTTTAATTCCAATGGAGGTAAAAAAGCAACAAGCTGAAAAACAAACTAAAGCTTTGCAATTTGCAGCCTGCCTTAGTCCTCTATGCCTGCCTTTAACATTTTAATCATTACTCAGATGATCAAATGCAGGTAGCATTGCAATAGTTTCCATGTCTTACTAATCCAGCTACAGCTGCTCTGGAAGGCTGTGGCAGGCAGCTTGAAGAGCATCTGGAAGTGCTTTTGGATTTTTATCAACTGTATGAACATACAAGGAAGAGTTATGCACAACAGATTCCTGATCACAGTTTCCAAGGGCAGTATTTTAATCCAAGAATTACTCTACCCAATAAACTTTTTGCTAACCTTAAACACATCCTTCAGCCTTCCCTATATTTGGGTATCACTTACTTGTCTGAAAACACTGCTATAAGGAGAGATACCTTTCAGGAGACCTAGGTTCAGAGACACCCCTGGGACTGAACTGGATCTGCCAAGCATCAGGCTTGTCCCAGCGAAAACACAGCCGTGCGGTGTGCATGGTGTCTAGGAAGAAGTGCAAACAGCTTTATTCAGTTTTTCCATCTGTGACACATATCAAGTGAGGAAAGCTACCACTGCATGAATGCACAGATGAAAATACAAGAGCGGCTCTTAGATTTACACACTGGCTCTCAGCTGCTTCACCAACACAAACCTGCCTGAGGCTTCAGCCTGAACCAAAGGTATGCAGGTAGAGGTGCTATGAAGCCTCACTTCTGCAGTCAAGAAAGTATGCATCTCATTCAGGACACTAACAATTTCTGTAAGTTCCAGTTTACAAAATTTGTGGCCTTATACCACCAGTGATCTTCAGGGAATGACCTGAGGGGTACTGAGCTACAAAGCAAATTTTTGAACGGGAAGAACTGGAACCAGAGTTGGCCTCCAGGAGTGTCACTGCACTATCACGCACTTTCCTGCATGAAGGGTATTTACCAAATAAACAGCAACGGTCACACTGAATATTGGAATTGCATTGCCCAAGATGCCAGCACAAACACATGGATCTCAGTGCAACTCTGTCTTCAGAGGGAGGATGGCCACCACAGGCTTCCTGTGGTGGGTTGACCCTGGCTGGATTCTGGAATGTCTCATTTCACCAGGAACCACCACACTTTTTTCAGTCATATGTCCATGTGTGAACCTTGCAAGAACAACCCTGTCTGCATCTCCCTTTGTTGCATGCCCTTCTTTAAACTCATAATATATGGTAATAGAGGTATCTTTTAAGTTAGCCAGTATATTGCTACCATAAAGTTAGGATAGTATGTGTCAGTTCTCCCACAGCAGAACGACCAACACATCATTTCCAATTGCTAACATAATTGCGGCCAACACTGGCGCTGTGGAGCACAAATTAGCTACAGAAACAGACTTTTTCCTCTGGTGTGCATTAGAATTAGATAAACTCTAATTCCCTCTACATAGAAGTGCACCACTTATTCCACCCACAACCAGGTCAGTTCCATTGTATCAGAAGACAATCCTTCCTCCTAGTGCTGCAGGAACTGCACTTGGCACAGGAATTCTTCTATTGTTCTCAGCTTGCTGGCGGTTACATAAAAATAATTATTTGATTTTACCTTGTAACAGCATTATGGGGATGTAAAACAGTGATAGTTGTGGAACATTCAGACAGTACAGTAACAAAGAGATGTTACCGTGCCTTATGAGATAGTCAAGTGCTGAGTTTGTTTGGTATTTATATGCACCTTCAATACCACCTGTAATATTCCTACTGGCTGTTTTAAAATGGAAAAATATCTACTGGTCAGGCTTAATGCTACTTGGCCTCCTGCGGTGGGCTGATGCTAGCTGGAAAGCAGATGCCCATCAGAGCCACTCTATCACTCCCCTCCTCAGCTGGAGAGAAGAGAAAAAATATAACAAAAAACTTGTGTGTTGAAATAAGGACAAGCAGAGATCACCCACCAACTACTGCCACAGGTAAAATAGACTTGACTTAGGGAAATTTATTTATTTTAGTGCCAATCAAATCAGAGTCAGATAATTAAAAATAAAAACTAAATCTTCAAATACCTTCCCCCCACCCCTTCCTTCCTTCTGATCTTAACTTCACTCCCAATTTCGCTACCCACTCCCCACAGAGCACTGTCTCTGCCTCTCACTCCTTCTGTCTGCAATCTGTTCTTGTACAGTAGCTTTTTCCCTTTCTTAACCACGTTATCCCAGAGGCACTGCCACTGTCACCGATGGGCTCAGCCTTGGCCCCTGGTGGGTCTGCCCTGGAGCTGGCTGGCACTGCCTCTGTCGGACACAGGGGAGCCTTCTGGCAGCTTCTCAGAGAAGCCACCCCCATAGGCCCCCACTACCAAAACTACCTTCTCTTGGTTTGTTTTCCTTCAGTCCACATCCATTAGCAAAACATGTACAGTATCTATCCATCTGCTTTGCCTCAGAGCTAAGCGAGTCTGCAGCTCTGTCCACTGCTGTTCCCAGCCAGTCACCAAGGCCCAGTGTCTGCTCCCTTATTAGTTTTGGCTTCCTTACCAGTGTGATTATTCAGCACGTGGTTTCCTTTCACACACATCCTCCTGTGGAATTAAAACTCAGGCCTGCATAGCTGCTCCAATATCTGCCATACATGAAGCCAGGGAAAGCAGTCCTACTTGTCCTGGGGTTTTGTAGGCTTCTTTGAAGTTAGCAGGTTTCTCCATATTCACTGTCACAGGCCCATTGCTCTCTGCCAGACTGTAGCCCAGTAATCTTTTAGAGATAAAAAAAACCCCTAATGGCCAAGTTTCAAATATACTTTCTTTAATATACTGTTGCATCCTTTTTCTTTCTTATAGACAAGAAAGAGTATTTTCCAGTCCTTCCTCACGCCTAAACCGCAGTATTAGTTACAATCTCTCCAACTATCTACTTTTTCTGAAGATATACCCAAAGACCCCAAGCGACATCATGACTTCACCAAACTATAAAGTACAAAAGCAAGCTCTGCTGGCCAAAAGCACTTTATCATCCTACCAAAGCAATGTGCCTGGCCACAGATGAGACAGACTGAAGAACAGCTAATGTCTGTATCATAGCTAATGTTAGCAAAAAATTCACTTCCTTAGAGGTGTTGATATATTTGTGTATGTAATATTATATGAAACCAAAGTCTTTTCTAGAGTGTTTCCAAGATACTTGACATTACCCTGCCATCATCACTAGGGCTCCAAACTCAAGCTCTTCGTGCTGGGTTGATGGCACAGAGAGTTACAGCTGCAGCCTAAAGAATCAGAGAACCACAGGAAGGTTTGGGTTGGAAGGGACCTTAAAGATCACTTAGTACAAAATTTCCTGCCACAAGCAGGGACACCTTACACTAAAACAGGGTGCTCAGAGCTCCATCCAGTCTGACCTTGAACAATTCTAGCGACGGGGCATCCACAGCTTCTCTGGGCAACCTGTTCCAGTGCCTCACCACTCTCACAGCAAAGAACTTCCTCTTAATATCTAATATAAACCTACTCTCTTTTAGTTTGAATCCATTCCCCCTTGTCCTGTCACTACATGCTCTTGCAAATAGTCTCTCTTTCTAGCAGGCTCCCTTCAGGTACTACAAAGCTGCAATTAGGACTCCCCAGAGCCTTCTCTTTTCCAGGCTGAACAATTCAAATTCTCTCAGCCTTTCCTCATAGGAGAGGTGCTCCATTCCTCTGATCAACTTGGTGGCCCCACTTTGGGCTTTATCCAACAGGTCAATGTCCTTCCTGTGCTGGGGATCCCCGTCCTGAACATGGTACTTCAGGTGGGATCTCACCAGGGCAGAGTAGAGGGGCAAAATTCCCTCCCTCGACCTGCTGGTCATGCTGCTTTTGATGCAGCCCAGGATACAACTGGCTTTCTGGGCTGCAAGTGCACATTGCTGGCGTGTCCAGCCCCTCCTCCACCAGCACCCCCACCAGCAGGGCTGCTCTCAACCAGTTCATCCCCTAGCCTGTGTTGATACTGGGGGTTGCCCCAACCCAGGTGGAGCATCTTACACTTGGTTTTGCTAAATCTCAGAGATCCCATGGGCCCACTTCTCAAGCTTGTCCAGGTCCCTGTGGACGGGATCCTGTCCTTCAGATGTGAAGAACATCAAGATGCATGGATCAGCTGTAACACACCAACTTTCTTCCCCAAGCACTTGGTTTCAAAAGGATTTGCCCAAAGTGCTCTCCCTCACCTGGCTGCTAGTAGGCACGCCTTTTAACTTCAGCTGAAGATTTGACTCCACGCGTGGAAAGGTTTCTCCAAAAAAGGGGACTTGACAGAATGAACATTATCACCTTGAAAGGAGACAAGAGACAGTGCTGGAAAAACGATGTAGTCAGAAGAAGAGCTATCCTTCCTTTGCAAAACAGCCCAGCAAATCAGCGCTAAGCAATGAATCCTTGTTTTACACTGCACTAGCAGTGGGAGCCAGGATTAGTCATCAGATAAACTACCTACTACCCAAGAAATCACTAAGTGACCCATGTGTCTGCTGTACAGTTACTCACCCAGCACTCAGAAACCATACTGCTCTTCCACGACTTGCACAGTCTTTTGTCTGTGAAACTGGCACAGGAATATAAAGTGACCTTTATCTATGAGACAGAGGGCTACTGAGAGAAAGGGAGAACAGGACTATTCTTTATAACAACTTATTCTTTAAAATAATTCCCATAGAATAAAAATAAATAAATAAATAAACAAACATAAGGTAAAACAGAAATGCAATGATGAAGAAAACACAGCCTGTGGGTCAGTACTCTGGTTACCTCAGTTCCGTTCTCTGCAATGTGATACAAGGACAGCAACTGTACTTGAATCTGTACTGTAGATTATACTAAAAAATAGTAACGAATTAACACTGCAGCCAACCTACCTCTGAAACGTTCAACCTAGCCAGTTTTAAAGTTCACTTACTTTAGTTAAAAAACAAAACCCTACAAACTAAACCAAAACCCAAATCCATACTGCAATTCAACTATATATGCTTAATCACTGCATCTTATCATACAAAATGCAAGCTAACCATGCTGCCATGCTACCCAGAGTGTGGACGGTGAAGATAACAGCCTGCAATTCTTGCTACTGTTATTTAGAAACTGCTTCCTCACACTGAACTTCCAGCTAATTGTGTGTGTTTTCTTACACATTTCCTTCCCCTTGCACACAAGTTATCAAATTCAGAGCAGCAGCTGAACTGCCAAGAGAAATGGATGATTTAAAATTGAAATCAAAGAGCAGAATCTCAATCAGGTTCTTATGCCCTTGACAGCACGTGATATGGGCGGCTGCAGAGAAAGAATTGCTTAGCCTGGTGAAGAAGACAGGAAGTTGGTGTTTATTTGCATTCCTTCTTCTCAAATTGTGGCTTTTGGGGGCATCAGCTATGCACTTAAGATGCTCAACTCCTTTTTCTGAACTGTCTCCACAGTTTTAAGTAACAGCACTATCTCTGTATACCACCTCAAATAAGGTGGTATCAATCTACACAGCTAATAAGCTGAGAGAATGAAAGCAGAAACAAGAGTAGCACCTTTCAAGGAAGCAGTTAACACACACACAACACAAATTTCCTCTGGACTAGTGGCACATGCCAACGAACGAGCAAAACACCCTCCCACTGGACTGCAGGGGCAGATGTCCAATGAGGTCATCCTTAGTGAGACTTGCTCATGCTTTACACTACAATAAAGCAGCTTTTGAGTACCACAGTGTGGTCACAAGCTGTGTAGAAGCAGTCCAGTCTTTTAGCGACCTCATCATCAAACAAGGCACTGGCTGATCGAATCACAGGAAACAACCTTGCAACCTACAAAAAAACTGACTCAAGACTGAACACATGGCAAGAAGCAAGACCCCTTGCACTACCTAACATAGCTGCCCACCAGAGAAAGCTCCCTCACAAAACCAAACACCATCAAACCCTACTTCAAGGGCTGGACTGTGCTGCAATGCAAGGGAGGGCATTTAGTTGGGCAATAGCACCACCTGGTGACTTCTGGGACTACGGGAGAGGGGAACCAGTCAACTTGGCCATGCTGGGATGGGAGGAAAGGAGGAAGGACCACTGACCAATTGCTCTATCAAGTTGGGAACTAAAAGCCTGGGTAAGGAGGGAAAGAGGACAGCATGATGGAGTTACAAGAACTAGACAGGTGAGACAGACTGAGATGGAAAGAAGAGTGCCTGAGCACCTTCCCCTGGAATCACAGGCATATCCCACTGCTGTTACCACCTTCGGGAGCCCTTTGTGGCAATGAGTAGTGTAAATATGGCAAAGGCAGCTGCAAAGGGATGCCTGTATCCCACACACGAATCATTGTATTAATGAACAAAAAAAGAAAAAAAAAAAAAACACAAAACCCACCCAAACCTGGAAGGTATCAACACTGTTGTATGCCACAGAGGGCATTTCTTCTGTTAATTTTTAGGAGAACTATAGCTGTGGGACTTTATGGGGTCAGTCTCATCCAAGCAAAAAATCATACCCCTAATTGCCTTTTACTGATCACTGGATCATAGGATCCTCCTGACCAAGGCACAACACAGACCAGCAGGTAAACCTACTCTGATGGATGCCTTGTAAGGGATAAGAGAGCATGTTATAGAACCACAGAATCACAGAATGGTTTGGGTTTAAAGGGACCTTGAAGATCATCTGGTTCCAAATCCCCTGCCATGGGCAGGAACATCTTCCACTAGACCAGGTTGCTCAAAGCCCCATCCACCCAAGCACTGAACACTTGCAGGGATGGGGCATCCACAGTTTCTCTGGGCAACCTCACTCCTACACTCCATGGTATGCTCTCCTACCACCCCAGTTCACCTTAATGATATCTCCCCGTTAGCAGTTTGCTGATTTCCAATCTGAGCTCAACCACAGACACAAGTATGATCTCTTCAATGTTCATCACTTCATTTTTCAGGTGAGCATGAGAAATGAGCCCTGGTTTACCATGGGAACATTCCTACTGTTGGTGTCACAGATGGGTCACAGTCACGTCTCATGATCCTCCCCCCGTCAACGAAGTAGGAACCAAAAGGAAACTTTACAGATCTCTCCAGCAAGTCAAAACTCAACTGGGAGGAGCTAAAATAAGCCAAAGCAAAAATAAAAAGAAACTGCATGTCCTGCTTTAATGCTATGCAATTTTATTGATAGCAATACCTGGATTTTGGCAATTCCAAAGGTCAGAGTTTATTTCCGGACAACTTTGGAAGACTTTTTAACATCTGCACACAGCCATCCTTCTCCTATCCACTCACTCTCAAAATATACATAGAATCACAAAAATCCACTTGGAGTGCTACTCTTCCCACAGGCAAATTTCTATTTAAAAACACAGTAAAAAATTATGTGAGTAGTATCTCCTTGGAAATCCTGATGATTGGCCCTGAACTTGAAAAATTAGGTAAGAAACTAACACATAAGTCACTGAATCTCACACTGTCAGTGATAATGAGTATTGATTACAGGGGCTGTTATCTCTACTGGCCATATGCACAAACACCAGCATAACAATTTGGTTAAATATCATTCATCACCATTGCACAATGCAGTGGTCAGAGAAACTGAATTTAATTTTCAGATTAAATACATAAATAACCTGAAGTTTTCATAGCTCAGTAAACACCTTAGGCAACAGCATCCTGACAAATGCTGGTTTTGTACAGTTTGGCAGCAAAAAGTGAGATAAACAGTTTTGTGTTGTTCTTTCCAAACCAAATTCTTTTCCTAAGTGAATCTTCCCCACATACATTTGTAGCAGCTGAAACTTTCAAAATAACAATATGATGAGGAGATAATCTTTGACTTGAATTGTTGTTTGACACAAGTTTCTGTTCATACTCCAACACTCTTGTCACTTTTGTTCTCAAATGCTATCATTAGGGGCCATATTTTCCAAATACAGGCTTGTTAGTGACACTTAGTAAATATGGAAAAAAGTAATTT
The DNA here is from genome assembly GCA_035583155.1 of Acropternis orthonyx. Lineage (NCBI taxonomy): Eukaryota > Metazoa > Chordata > Aves > Passeriformes > Rhinocryptidae > Acropternis > Acropternis orthonyx. Next base: position 101,009,367 of record JAWWEU010000081.1, read on the forward strand.
CTATTCTTGTCTCAACATAGAAGATATGCAAAATCCTCCAGCCAGTCTGGAATTGATCCAACCCAAACACTGCAATTAATATTGCTGATTGCTTACAAGTACCACCAGTCATTTTATTAAATGAAGGCAGTGGCTGTTATGCAAGCAACAATATAGCGACATCAACTAGGTACAGCATTTGACAAAATGGCTCTTGTGTTCAGCTTACTATTTCACTAATATAAAAACTGCACAGGAAAAATTGTAAGAGGGCTCAATTACCTTAAAATTTGACCATCCAAGCTCAATAACCCCTATTGAATTCAATGTTCAGACATACTCCTCCCAATCTGTAACTTCCTCACCTGCAACTTCTTGGTGCATTTCATACAAAAGAGGAAGAAAAGAGCCACATAAATGATGAGTGTCAACCAGTCAAAAACTTCAGTCCTGGAGACAAGAAAGCCTGATTCCTGCTCTCTTGCAGCAACACACAACAGAGGAAGAAGGCAGTTTCAGGGTGCAGCTATAAAAACTAACATTTCCCCTCACAAACAGGAACCAGCCTCATGGTCCCGGCTTTTTGCTCCAAATTAGCGGAGCCCTGGTACAGCGTATGTCACCTACCAACAACCAGAAGCAAATAACTGGGCAAAGACAGCCAGACACTAGCAACTCTGAACAGTTCAGGAAACACCACGAGGGTGGGACAGGGACCAAGGATTTTGGACCTGCATTTATTGCCAGAAACTCTGTCTCTGCTTATCAGGTCCTTTTAGCTGGCACAACCACCTGTAAAATCAGCAGACTCAAATGACCATCTAAGGTGTGAACTAGTCTCCTTTATCAGCAGCCTAAAGACTGGTCAGCTGCTGATGGCACCCTCTTTGCAGGATGCTCTTAGAATTTGCCAGTCCACCTGCAGCCTTTGGAAATCTACCTGCATCAGTCTTCCAGACCCATTGAAACCCGTGCCTTCTCCAGGGGGCATCAGGGGGAGGGAACAAACAGATTTTCTAAAATTTGCCATTATTTGTTATTTACAATTAACTGCAAATTACATGCAGGTAATACACATCCCCATGGACATTAAGTGGCACAAAGGAGAGGTCTAAAATCCTTGAAACCAGGGGCTTTAATTTCCTGAATTGATGTGCAGGACTGGAAATGGACAATCAGAAGTTTGCTTACACCCGAATCTGTGTTAAGAAATTTTTCACCCAACTGATAGGTTCAGTTTAATTAACTTCAATTAACAGTGATTCAGATTCATTTCACCTATTGTCTGGATCTAAAGTTTTCCGTAACACAGTAAACATCATCACTTATTTTAAACGGCATTGCATAAAAAGCCACCTGCTGGTTCCCCTCTGTCACCCATGCAAATGAACAGAAGAGGTAACAGCAAGCACAGTATAAAACAACCCAGGGCCGAGTCTTTTAGCTGTGGATTTACTATGTGCTGCTGTGAACTTACTAGAAGTAAAGCTATCTTGCACTGAACAGGCTCATAAACAGAAGACATTATCAGTGCAATGCCATATCCCTTATGCAGTTGACTTCTTCAATGTATTCACCTCCTGTTGGGTTCATCAGGATGAAACTCAGCAACTCCTAACAGCTGATAGCTCTAGCACCATGAAATTCAACATTTTAGGAAAAAGCCCTTAAAATGAGCAAAGCCAGATATTGTTACTATTATTGTTAAAGCACCACAAAAATAAGTAGGAAATCAGTATCTCACTTACAACCGTAAGAAGGAAACTTTTATTCACCTGGCCAATTTTTCTCATCTTCCCTCAGAAACTGGGAACCAGAAAGGGTCAAAAGTGTGCAAACTTTGTAAATCTCAACTGAAAACATGCTCCGAGCATTTCAACTGGAATGCTAAACCATGAATTTAGTACATTTAAGGATAAAGTGTAAAAGAAGAGTGCATTAGATCTATCCCTCCAGCAGGAAAAGACCGCACCACACAGAAGGCACTGAGGAGTCACTCTCAGGACAGACTATCCGGATACTAAACGCATTCTCAGTGTCACAGCCTGAGTGTTTGGGACCATGTGGAACTGAGTCCAAAGTTCCCGCAGATCCCAGACACGACAGAACAACAGAACAACGGATTGAGGCAAACATCTCTACTGGCCAATGAGATCCTATCAGAGCTTCCCTTTGCCACATCTGTGACAGTGACTGAAAGACACAGCTTAATTTCAAGCAATGCAAACAGATTCTGCTGGATGAAAGTGTCTTGAAACATAAATGAAACAGCACTAAGACAAAGGTAGGGCTTTAAAAGAAAAGGAGGCTAAAACCAAGGGAGAGGTAGCAGGGGTTTTCCGGCCCAACTTATTATTTCATATATACTACCCTTTGTTGGTTTGCCCTGTATACTTTCCTGTTTTCTTATCCTCAGCTTCTCCTTCCTGTGCTCCTGCCCTGAGTTTACCCTTCTGTGTTCCTCCAGTCACCACACAACAACCCTAATGTTTTCCCTCAGTGTCTCAGTTTGAGTCCTCCACTTCCTCCTCCTCCATTAGTCTCTCTATCACTTTGTTCCTCCAAATCTCCTCTATGCCAACTTCTACACCCTTTTTTCTACTGGTCTAAACATCCTTGGAAGTGTTCAAGGCCAGGTTTGACAGGGCCCTGAGCAACATGCTCTAGTGGAAGGTGTCCCTGACTGTGGCAGCTGGGTTAGAACTCGTTGATCTTTAAGGTTCCTTCCAACCCAAGCCATCCTATGGCCATCACTAAAACTACTCCTGAAGAAGTTTTTAGGCTTCAGGGCTACCACTCTCCTTCAGACAGTCTTTTTAAATTTGGACTTACAGTGCCAAAGGTTAGTTTTCTCTCTGCCTTTCTCCATGGCAGCCGAAGGGAGAAGCCAACCATGGCCACAAACTCTGGGTCAGCTTAATAGCTGGTGAAATAAAGCCCCATCTCCGGAGAGCCTACCAAATGCTGAAAACCAAGCAGAGGTAGAATTTATCCGTTTTTAATGTTAAATGACAGGAATCACTCATGAGCTGTGTTATCTCCAATACTTAATTTACATAACCTTTTTATCTTGTCCTCCACACAGCACTGCATTCAGCTGTGCATTAAAGCATATGCTGAGCTTTAAGCTTGGGATTCACTTTAGCCCATTCAGCAAAGGCTGAACGATGCACCCTGACACACTGCTGAAGGGGGATTAGCCTAATGCCTAGAATCAAACATATGCTTAAGGACTCTACTCAGATTAGGGTTTGAGTAACATAATCTTAAATCAAATTTATGTTATTTGGTTTTATACAACTGCCATTTTTGTCACATAAAACATGCTCCAACTGTCTGTCTGATGCCCTGGCATGCAATTACTCTTTTCAAGCACACCCTGCAGAAAAAAAAACATGAAGGAAAATATCCAACGGAGAAAAAAAGAATTGACTTTGAAGACTATTCAGACAAACTACACTCCACTGCTGGAGTCCTAACAGTTAAAGACAATGTTCCTTTATTGACATTCAAGCAAACTGAGTCAAAAATGAAGTTCAACTTTACTTGAATTTTCCACAAGAGCAGTATTGGCCAAAAAAGAAAACTGCTGACTTAAGGGATAATGCAAGAAAAAAACATGTTTGTAGCACACTCAAACTATCATCCTAAAAGTAAATTTGTCTGCACAGTATTGAAAAGGTTGAAGGCAGCACAGATTATGCACCATGAACAACTTCTGGCCAAAAGGTGGTTGCTTCCTCTTCATATCAGCTGTAACAAGACGTACTGCAGGTGTTGATTTTGATTCTTAAATAGGCATATTTAGCACGTAAAGGAAAGGAAAATTAAAAAAAAAAAAAGATAGATAATGGGCTTCCTATTCAAAAAAAAAGGAATCCATTCTTTCTCATTTCCTAAATCCCTCCAGGAATTAACCAACTGCCAGATTTATCCAGCCGCAAAATGGAAGTGTGCCCTTACAGGCTGGTAGAGGTATGTATCAGTTAGTGAGAGGATGGGGGTTTTTAATTAACAAAGATTACACAGTGACAAACACCTTAAATTTTTCACTTGTAATGTGTGTCTAAATCCTAAACTACCAACCATAGTGGTACTTTCTCTCCCTTAAATCAAGTAGTTAAAAATTAATTTAAGTCACAAGAATCAAGCTGAGCCATAGTGTGACACCACACCACATTCAAGGAAATCCTCTCAGTGAAAAGTCTGGTGATCACATCTTCCCTGTGTTTGCACACAAAAGATGTTGACCCAATTCCTAAGGATTCTTCTGCTGTTGGTGAATTCCCAGCATCAGCCCCACAACTGGGCACATCTGGAGAACTCACTTAATGGCCATACTGGAAGTACCAGCTACTAATTACAAGCATTAGACAGAGAAGGGTAAAGCTACTCCAGTGCCCACTGTATCTTACAGGTCACCAGTGAGCATGGGAGGAGATGCAAGTGACTTCAGACATGTCCTGTCGCCCAGAAACACAGCTTTGCCGATGAACCATTAGGTCCTATCAACACTTAAGTTTTGTTTGTTGAAGAATTATATGGGCAAAAAAAATATTTTGTTCAGAATTAAACCCAATTTAGGAATCTCTTTTAATTAATTTTGGCTCTGTAGACAGGTTCAAAGAAAAAGAGAAGCTGCTTCAGACAGTCCCTATGTGTAGGTGAATTCCTGTAAGAGCCTGATATTTGTCATTTACGTTTTTTTATAGTCCTCTGCAGTTGTGCCCAGCAGAGGCTGATGGGGTCCAACCAGTACAGCCGATGACGTCTGCAGCATCCTGTCACTCTGCTGACAAAGGAGGAAACAATAATTCAGGGACACAAAGTATTTAGTAGCTGGATTTCATGCACATGCACTTCCACATGTTGCCTAAATAAGAACACACTCTGGCCAAAACAAAGTGAAAAACTGTAACTTCTCCACCCTCTCCTCCAAGAAACCATGCACTAACTAGCATTTATGTTTAAAAATACCCAGGCAAAAATAAAAAACACTTGTTCCACTGCCTGTTGCTCAGTTTTTGTGGGCAGTCCTGCAAGGCTAGAGACTGTAAATCAAACCACTGGCATTTGCTTACACAAGGCTGTGCTCCGAGTCAGCCTCCCATCCACCTCTGCTGGCAGCTTTCTAAAGCTTGGATTTGTCTTTTGGCAGCGCTGTTCAAAACAGCAAGCTTTTATGGAAAGGGTGTGCAAGATGTTTCAGGAGAAAACTGAAATGTGTCCCTTTCCTGGCATCTTACAAGATGAGATGGAATTTAAAAGATTTCCTTTCACCTTGACCCTTACACCACTACCCAGTCTCTACAAGGTATGCAGTGAGAAGAAAAACATCTCTGTACGAATAAATACATTTTATTTTCATTTATTTTGGAAGCACGTGTCCCACAGCAGATCCAGACACCTTCTGGTGAGCGGCTGCAGTTATAATCACACGGGCTGCCCTCAGCCTGCAATTAGGAGATAGCAGGGGACATGACAAGCACCAACAAAGCGCACAGCGCTGAAGGCTTGCTCTGCCCTCTCCAAAAAGTGTGCGATGATCCAACTCACTGGCATGATGATCTACCCCATCGGTGTGAGTAGCACTGGATTGGAGGCAGGACTTGTAGGTAGCTTGTGGGTAGACAATCTCTACCCAGAGTTTGCCACCTCCTTTCCCAATCCTTTTGCAAAGTACCTCTAGGTATCCCATCCATGTGTCGGGCATTCAGCTGGTCCCAGAAACAACTTGAGAAGAAAACTTGAGCAGAGGAAGACCCAGACCTCCGGATGGAGCTGGAGATGATAGCAAGGCAGTCAAACCACAGTCCTAAACACAGGCCCCCCCATCAGTGAAGGCTGACAAGACACCGAAGCTGAGGAGAAAAAACTTTCCCAGCACTCAGTTTTATGAGGCAGCACCTGAACAGTGGGGAGGTGACCCTGCCCATGACAGGGGGATTGGAACTTGATGGTCCCTTCAAACTCAAACCATCCTATCATTCTGTAACAGTGCAAACCTGACTGTGCTCCCTTCAAGATGCCCCTCTGTCTTCCCCTCAAAACCGCAGCACAGGAGATGAAAACAATGGTGCCTGTCCTGATCTTATCTAAACAGAGATGTGGGCCAGGAAATCCAAGACCAACAGCAGTCCCTGGAGAGTCTAACAGCACTGAAGACTGGGCAAATGGCATTTGCAAAAAGGAGCAGCAGGGAGGGAAAAGGTGAGTATTCAAGCGCAGCTGCAGCAGTCTCCGGCCTCCCTGTAAATGCTTCTCTCATCAAGGAATTAACTTGAGATCATTTAGAAAGGTTATGTCAGTAATATGTCTATCCAGCCCATACACTGCAGACTGCAGGACCCCCATCGTACCCAGCTCAGACACAACCCAACACAAGCAAAATTTATAAATGGCACTGTAATTTATAAACCCTAACACAAACAAAAGCCCTGCAGACTCAGAGGCCTTTGCCCATGGGCAGTTCACCTGCACTGTAACTGCAAGACACCCCATGAATAAATCAAATTATCACCTTAGAAACAAGTCATACCATCAACCAGAGTCTCAGAAAACATACTTTAAATGTAAATTAAAAATAGCCTTTAATATGGCTTGACTTCAGCCAGTTAAAAGGAACCATCTGATGAAAATGAGAGGGTTTTTCTTTCCTCCACACACTGCTTGCATGCAGAGTTTCTCGTTGCCTCATATAGCCTCTGCCCAAGCACTACTTCACTGAGTAGGGCTAAAACTGCATTCAACCATGTGAAAAAAATGGAGTTTATTACCAACTCAACTTCCTTATTTTGATAGAAAGAGAATTTAGGGCTTTTTTCCTGAGAACTACTGTAAAATAAGTTTCACAATTTTTCAGTCAGAAAAATTACTTCTTCTGAGGGATTGAAGCAAGGGGCTGGGGAAACCTAAAAAAACCTCCCACCTGGCAACACTATAAACAAAAGAAATAAAGAGAATCTGAGAAGCAGTAAAACTACAGCCTGTATATGATTTCTGAGTGATGGTCACTGCATGGACTCATTCAATAAGCAAGTTGTAAGCAGGAGAAGGGAGCCAAGAGCTGGTTATCAGTGCATAGGAGCTGAAAACGTGCAGCAACAGGCACCAGCCATGAGGTTTTCTTTTGCTGCCCAGTTGATTAGTAGCAACAAACTTCCCTTTCTGAGGCTTTGCTTCTGAAAGTAAAACCTGCTTCAAGTTCCACCTTCTGCTGCTTCAGAAATCCAGCTTGGTTGTGCTGCTGAAAATGAAAGCAGAGTGTGGCCTCCAGACTCATCTTTTCCTAGAAGGATGTTTCAGTTAAAACCCAGCCTACTCTTCTAAGCAATCCCACACAAAACCTTTGGAAGAGATTAGTAAATAGAAAAGTTTTGTAGCTATGTCAGGAAAGCAACAGGGTCAAGGTCAGTGTAAAATCCTGAATTCTGCTAAATTCTGAGGAATTGTTTACCTACATACTCAATGTATGTATTGCAAAAAATCTAACTGTAGCCATTTAAATATTTCATAAATTACTATGAAAAGGCTGCTTTAGGCTTCTGAGGACACTTCCTCATTGACACAAGAGAACAGGCATTTCTTACTTGGTGCATAACTGGATTTTGATGCAATATGAAAAAAAAAAAAAAGAAGAAAAAAACCCAACCAAACAACAAAATCGCCAGTTCCAGATTCCTTCAGTAACCTGGTAGACAGTTCTTTTGACTGGCAAAGCAAGGCAATGGAATACAGAAGTGCTATGTGCACACATTAAGCGCAAAGTTCAGACTATTCTTCACCAGGGAAAAATATCAAGAACACCATTTCCCAAGAAATTGATGTATATGCCATCAGCTGCACATCTGTCTGTCTTTCAGTTCCCCGTGGACTTAACATAGTTTTTCAGTTTTACCCAGGATTTGATATTTCACTAAAATGCAAAAACGTAAGTGGCTAGGAAAGAGACAGATGAGAGCTCCTTCAATAGAAAGGCTGTGATGATGGACACTTCAAACCAGTGACTCCACAACACAGACAGCTATGTAGTCATGATTCAAAAATTTCTCTCATGATAGAGTTACTTGCTTACGTAATAAAATATGAATGAATGAGTTAGATGATGATGAACCATTAACACAAGGGGGGGGAAATTGCTTGTCAGTTTTTTTCTCAGATTGACATATTCTGGACAAAATTTTAGAAGACCTACATTCACTTCATGAGTACAACTTACTTCTTTTCACAACTGCCTTTGTTATCTGCTCTACTTTGGTCCCTCTTGTTCTGTTTTAGGCTACATCACTGCAACTGTTGATGCACACATGGCTTCTGCACTGTGTAGTGTTACTGCCTTCAGTAGGATGCTCATCTTAACATGGAGGCCACCTTGCACATAGCTAGTGGGAAGAAAGGCTCTTAACTGGTACAACCCATCTAGGCGTGCAGTTTTAACAGCAGTGCTCCTATTTGTGCTGGGCCATGTTTGCCCAAAAAGCATTAATAATGACAAATATTTCAGAGTCAAAAATATATAACTTATGTCTTTCATAGACACCAACATAAACTAAAAGATTCCCAGTCGTAACACGTTCAGTATAATAGCTACCTAGAGAAGAGGAGTGGGTATTTAAGCTTTGCATTGAAAGGTCTGATGCATGCATGTGCTCTGCTACAGGAATTTGTCCTCCATCCAGCAGAATCAAAAGCCTTACATTATCATGACATAAAGATACGAAAACCAGAGATATCTGTAAGAAAACTATTATCACATCCCAAATTACTTGAATATCAAAGAATTCTGAGCTCAGTTCCACAGCCTGCATGTGCAGATGCCACACACAGCGGTACAGGACATCCTCAAAGGCAATAGACAGTTCTCCACAGCTAGCAAATGGGATTCAGCTGCAGGGAAACTCCTGAGAAAATCTCCTCCTCCATGGAGAAAATATCACTCCTTTTACAAATGCATGCTTACCAACTTTAGACAGTCTTTCCATGCTAACAGAGCACATGCCAGCAAGTGACTTCTTACAAGCAAGAAAATGGAAACACAAACAGAAGGATGAAGAAATGAATGCTCAGGCAAGGAAGATGTAAAGCACTGTGTTTGGGAAAAACTTTCCATACTAAGAGCAGCTAAGCTCTGGGACATAACCCCAGGGAGAAGATCATGAGTTTTCAAAGACAGGAGTCAAATATATGTTAGGAAAGCTATCAATGGGGTTTTAGGGACAAGGGGTGACCTCTGAGCCTCTTCCAATCCTAATTCCTTTGGTCCCATGATGAACAGTCACAACACAAAAATGTAATAAACAAGAACAAAAGAAAAGGAGTAATGGAGGTCACTTTAGATGGTAGTTAGTAAGTCACTTCCCAAAGTCTCCTGAAGAGTTGTCAAAGTTTCCTCAGGAAGTGACAAAGACAAGAAACTTTGCCTTAGTCTTAAACCTGGCAGTCTTTTCTGCAGTTGCCACACACAATTATGTCAGGATTTGGCAGAGAGTTGTAAATCGCTCCTCCAGCCCACATAAAGAAAATGTTGGGAGCTAAGGCACGGGGCACTCAGCAGCCACAGCCAGATCAGGAAACTGGCAACTGCACTCCTGGCCACATTTCAGCACTGAAGCACGCCTCATGAACACACCAGCCACACTAAGCCCCTCTCTCCTTCATCTCCTCAACAATGTGCCCACACAGAAACACCAAGCAAGTCAAATGGGAGCTGCACATCATTTCACTGCATAGACTGAGCTGCAGCTAAAACTTGCTCAGCTCCACAAGCAGGGACAACTGTTGCAAACAAACATGAAGATCAGACTGAGAGACAAGGAAGAGTCTTGGAATGACCAGACAGGACTTGGAGCAGAGCTCAAATGTTCACACTTATGAACACCTTCCCCACACAGATACCTCACTGCCCAGCAGCAATAATTTACCAAAGGAAGTAGTTTAGGAGCAGGCTTAAGGACACTTGCATGGCAACATACTGAAGAGAGCTATTAAACCGCACCTCCATAGCTCTTACACCCAAGGCTGTGAGGCACAGAACAATTAGGCAGGCATCCTGCTCCTGCCAGCCCACCGAGAGCTGGAACCATCAAAGAGCCTTACCATCAACGAAGCCTGCCTTCCAAACTGACTCACAACCAGCCTTGCACTGCTCCAGATCTCCTCTCTGCCCTTCTCTGGCTGGTGTCTCCTTCAACGTCTACAAATCCCACATCTTGTGCATCACTCCAGGCTGCTCCAAATCACTCCCACAACACCCACAGAGAGTTTTAAAACCCCCAAGATACTCTGGAAGAGGAAGTGAAATGCAGATACCCAAATCCCCATTTTGTTAGATTTATGCTGAAAATTACAGGACAGCTTCCACCCTAGCAACGTGGGATTAACATCCAGGAGCTGACAACTTACTCCCCACCTCTACTGCAGTGGCTCTGGGCCATATTTCTAATAAGGGTAAGAACTGATCCTGGGACATAGACATGCCAGACTTGACTGATTATTACGGGATCTACTAGATACAATGCAGATTAACCTACCAGGTCCAGGACCTACTGGAAAAAACAACTGTCAAGATTTCTTTTGGTAGATCAGAAAATCTATTTTCAAGTTGCCATCTAGCTTTCAAGCAGATCAGAAGACTAATGGATGCATTTGTTCACATGTATAGGTATGGAGTTTTCCTGCCCTGAAAATCTGTCTGAACTTCTCGAGACGATTCATCATCTGAAGGGTTCCTCTCTTTTGGGAAAAGTGTCAATTCCCATGGTAAATGAGATGTGTGTGATCAGAAGTAGATGGCTTTCTAGGATTGTTCCCTATTAAGACTCAAGAAGGAACATTTCACTAAGTGACTATTACAGGCACATCTTCCTAAGCATTACCACTGCCACCCTATCATTTTAATGAATCTACACAGTAATTGCACACTCCTAGCAACACAGAGCTACATTTTAGGTTTCTTTTCCTGTCTTAAAAGAAGTGAATAATTGCCTTACAAAACCTCCAGTATATTTTACTGTTACAAAACAGCAATAAAAAAATGGGCATAAGGAATCTCAATCCACACGACACTTCATCTCTATAAAATTACAACATTTTTTGCTGGGGAAGAAAATAAACAAAGACATATCCATGCATTCTACCACAGACTCCTCGTGTTTGTGTAAACCACATTTATTTTTGTCACTACGCCATTTCAAAAGCCGAAGGAAGGAATTCTAACCAAGAAAGGAGGAATGGCCACTGCCAAATACTTTGGGTTGAACTCTCCAGTGCCCTGGCACCACATCCTGGCACTTAGTCCAGGGCAAGGTACCCACTCCTGCTGGGCTAAGTGTCAACACAAATCAGAGAGAACTGGGGTGTCTATTTGTGTTTATTTTTCAAATGCACAACTCACTCGTATGGCACATGAAAGAGAATTCGCTCTAAAACGGCTTAATTCGCGCATCTTCTCTGAATGCTCACGGAACTACGGGCCTAAAGGCAGCCTCACTCGCACCCAGTAATTTGAGACGTTTGATTTTACAAAAGAAGTGAGTGGCGATGCTGTGCTGGTTACTGTCAGGAGAGGTGGCTCTGCTCTCCGGAGGCGCCTGTCCCAACCGGGTGGGCGCATTTTGCTGCTGAGCCCCCCTGGGTGCCGGGCAGAGAGGGGGCAGGCGCGGCCGAACTGCACAGCTCAGCACATTGCTGCTCCAGATGTGAGACGCACGCACGGGTTCGCCAAGAGAGCAGAAAAAGAAGGGGTGAAAAAAGTAAAAAGGAACGGCAGAAAGGACGTTCCTGTACGGAGCCGAGCTAAAGAAGCTCTGAACAAACCCCGGCAAGTAACTAAACAAAGCACTGCGCACGGCTGAACTGTGACCGAGCCCCGGAGGAGCCAGCCTAGAGTGTGTCCCAGGGTGGGCAGCGCGGCTGCCGCTCTCCGTGTCGCTGCCCTCCGCTGCTGCGGGGCTCGGCGAGCCCACCGCTGCCTGCAACCGGACCGCACAGCCCCCTGCCCGGGGGCATGGCGGGCAGGGAACCCCCCCGAGCACCCTCGGGGCTCCGGCAGCGCCGGGAGACCCGCGGCGGGGGACGCGGCTCTGCTCGCCGCCGGGGGGGCCCCCCAAGGAGAGGCACCCCCGCCCCGCCGCGCTCTCCTCGCTTTTAAAAAGTTGGGAAACTAGACAAAAACAACCCAAAACCCCCCACCAAAGCCTCCCCCCCGCCCCGCCGAGGCCGGTGCGCGGCTGCCAAGTCTCGGCGTGGAGGAATTCGCCGCGGCCGAGCCCCCCGAGCCCCGCCCGGGACGCGGGGACTGGGAGCATTCTCCGGCTCAGCCAGCACCCCACCTGCGGGGTGCGAAAGGGAGGCAGCAAAGCGGGGAGCGAGTGCCCGGTCCCTTGTACTCACTCCAAGCAGACAGACTTTGAGCTCGCGTATCGCCATCATCTGCCCCGGGCCGGGCCGCTCCGCATCTCCCGGCGCCGCCGCCGCTTCGCCCCGCCCCGCCGAGGCGGCTCAGCCCCGCCGGGAACGAGCGCCGGCTCCGCCCCGTCCCTGGCACCGGGAACGGGAGCGGGCCGGCAGCGCCAGGCCGGGAAGGGACATCTGGAGACTATCTCATCCAGCCCCCCTGACAAGGCGGGGCCACCTACAGCAGGTAACACAGCAACTGGGTAGGTTTGGATGTCTCCAGAGAGGGAGACTCCACGGCCTCCCAAAAGGCAGCCTGCCCCAGTGCTCTGCCACCCTCAGTGTAAGCAAGTTCTTCCTCGTGTTGAGCTGAAACTTCTTGTGTTTTCGTTTATGGCCATTGCTCCTCGTCCTGTCACTGGGCACCATCAAAAAGAGTCTGGCACCATCCTCTTGGCACTCACCTTTGAGATATTTATATGCATTAGTAAGATTCCGTCTCAGTCTTCTCTATGCTAACCAGGCCCAGCTCCCTCAGTCTCTCCTCATACAGAGAGATGCTCCAGGCCCCTTGTCACCTTTGTAGTCCTCTGTCTTCTATTGTCTTTCTTCCGTCTTTCTATACTGCAGTGTAAATATTTGCTGTCGACATAAAAAAGTTGGTGAGAGATAGTGCCCTGCATGGGGCTGTGCATATGCTTAGTCCTACACACCATGTGCTGGGCTAGGCACAGCATAGGGACTGCTTTGGTTTGAATCATCTGAATCCATCCACTTTTTTTTTTTTTTTAACGTTTTTCCTACTATGTGCAGAAAACACTGAAAATAGTAACTCCATTTTTTTACCTAATCCTGGCAATACACACCCATTTTTTATTGAAACAGTCAACCGCAGGTTGATAGTAGGGCTGCACTCCACCCATCAAAGTTACACAAAGTTTAAGTTAAGCTAATGTTAAGGCCAGTACACTGAAATCAATGAGGAAGGAGTCAGAACCACTCTGCTTTGGGTATCCAGGGTACTAGAATTTATGGAGAAGAGCTGCACGCTGTAACCTCAGGAAAGCAGATGATCATCACCCGTCAGGTATTTTAAATCAGAGCTTCTCTTCTACTTACAGTTTTATTTTCCTTTTTTTTCCCCCCACTAATTTATCAGGTATAATTGCTAAAGAAAATCTTGATTAGTCATTGTGAGATTACTGCCATTACTGTCATTAGGAGCTTCCTGGCAATAAACTGTTGTGATGTTCAATATGTCACTAATTAGTTTCATGTGGAGTCCTGCACTCATAGGCTGGATGAAGATGTTTGCCCTCTTCCTAAGCTCCCAAATCCTAGGCCAAGAAAATGCCTGGAGAAGAGCAGTTGTTATCCCTGTGGAGGAAAGCACAAAGTGTTTCTAGGAGAGTATCACAACCTGTCAGGAGAGAGAGTATCAAACAAAAGAGATCAAAGGAGATGCTCTTCAGAGAGATACTTTTGATTTAATTAAGCTTTTTTTTTTTTTGGGGGGGGGGGCAGGGAGGAGAATTTAGCACAAAGAAACAAAACACATCAGATTTTCAGACAAACAATACAGAATTTTGCTAGGATCCTGGCTGCTCACTGCCTTTCCACAAGACTGCATTTACAATGACTATTTCAATACACAAATAGAATGCACTTACTGACAGAGCAATTAGAGTTTGCACTCATAGCACAGCTAATTTAGAGCAGCTCAACATTTCAGCCACTAATTACTTCCACAGATTGACAGGAGATACAAATTTTTAAGGTTTTACACCATCCCACTCCGTTCTTTCACCAAAATCATTGTGGTTCAGGAGCATCTTTCCATAGAGTCCTTTCTTTTTTTGTCACATCCTCAAATGTTTCTGTCTTTTATGTATCCCATTAGTCATCTACCCTTTTCTTTAGTCCAGATTTTATAATTCTTGAAGTTAGGGAATTTTTGCTTACTGTACACATGAAACATTATACTATCTGAATTAATTTCAGCAAGAAAAGCTCAAATTACATTATCGTAGAATCATAAAATGGCCTGGGTTGGAAGGGACCCTAAAGACCATGTAGTTCCAACCCAGCTGCCATGGGCAGAGACACCTTTCACTAGAGCAGGTTGCCCAGAGCCCCATCCAACCTGGCTTGAACACTTCAGGGGTGGGGATTATACTATAATCTAATCTACATTACATTGTGGATTACAGGAAGAGAGTGATAAACGGCACGCTCTGTTCAAAGCTGTTCAGTGTCACAGGCACAGCTTGAGGACTTGTCCATAGGTGTGCTCGAATTAAGCTACAGATGTAATAGCAGCGAGAACCTCCATAGAACAGATTAATGTACTTTACTGTTCGTGCATTGACTCTGCATCTTTAATCTAGGAGCCTTGACTTCCTAAAGCTTCTCAGTGCAGGCATGCACTAGAGTAACATTAATAAAGTTCCAATTTGGAAGAGCACTTGCTTAAGCATGTCTATTTTCAAGACAGTGACAAATCTCACTGACTTCAAAGGCATGTAAGTACCTGCCCAATTGTTGCCTTGACTCAGTACCACCAAAATACAAAAAAATGCCTGAGAAAATTGCCCAGGAAAGCAAGTCAGATTCCCGTCTTTCATCTTATCTGGGGAAATTTCTCACATTCACAGTGGTATATCTCACTAAAAAAATAAATAAATGGCAGTCCAGACCTCAAAAGCTTCTTTGTGAAGAGAGCAAATAAGTAATTAGCTACCTACAAACAAGCAAATTGTTTTGAAACAGTACCATGACAATGACCCGGTGGAAGCAGATCAGGCTGAAACAGCAGGAGAGATATTAAGGGCAATTTTACTTGCACAGGCAAGAAGTCTAAAGAGCCACACAAAAATGAACACCCAGAGGAAAAAAATAACCTATTGTACTTGCTTTAAAAAAAGAGCCTACAAACAACAACAACAACAACAAAAAATGTAACCCCCAAAATTAGGGAGATAAGAGAGAAAAACAATACCAACAGACATGTGCTCTGATTTTAAAAACAGCTAGTGACGTTCATTCTTCCAGGAACTGGCATAATCCTTGTGTTTGTCTGCATGCAAGACACTGTGGTCAGGAAAACATTTTTGCAGAATTGGTCATGTTGCAGTGTTTACAAATGGCTGGTTAAAAGCAAATGAAAACAATTCTTTGCATCCCAAATGTTTTTTGGGTTTTGGTTTGGGGATTTTTTTTCCCTTTTGTAGCATCTTATTCAATGAATAATTGTAAGTTTTGAAGCAGTGGTGTGCCTCACTTCTTTCTACCCAACTGTAATTTGCTTTTGGAAAATAAAAAGCCAAGCAGCTTTGGTTTTCAGCAGCCTTCTTTTAGAGTTTCTAGTCCCAGCATGGGGTCCTCCAGTGGTCCAGAGCAGAACTGCAGCTGCTGTTGCCCTTCTCCTTGCCCCTACCCACATGTTTCTTCCCCAACGTGGCTCATGCTGGTAGAAAACTAGTCCTGTGTTTAAAAATTTTCTATGACCTCAACCTCTTCCTCTCTGCAAGTTGTGTAGTGATATTTAGTTAGCCTGTATTGGTAGGAAACTGGATGCTTGTGGGGTTCTGGCAGTTTTCCTATGCTTATAAAGGCATCTGCCTTCCTACTTCTGATTTCTTTCTCTGGTGAGTGACCTAGGTAGAGAAAAATCTGTCCAAGACCTTGATGTGTACCCAGATCCTGAAACTGCTGTTGTTCTGTCCTGAACACTGATGAGTTACTTCCTTTCTCCCATGTTACTTTCCCTCTCTATTTCTTGGCAAGCATCTTTCTCACACAAAAATGTTGTCCCTCCTCTTCACTGGCAAATTCAATCCAGGCCTTCCTACTATGGGCTGCCATCCCAGCTCTTATTCCCAAGACAGGGAACAGGACACAAGTTAACTCCCTGCTGCCTGGGGAGAAATGCATCCCCTGGATGACACAAGCATGCAGTATAGTAATGACTGCCGCCACAGACATTTCTCTGGTGCTTGCCCAAGAAACTGCCAAAATCTCTTAAAATGAAAGCAGCTGTTGCTGAGCAAGCAGTTATTTGAGAGGGAGGAGCAGCTTCTAGCTCAGACCCTAGATCCCATACAAAGTCCAGTGGTTACGAAATGGCTAAAATTCTAGAAGATGCTATTTTTTGTTTGTTTGTTTAATCACCATGAACGTTAGAAAAGGGCTGCCCTGAAAAGGCATCATGAGACTCCTGAAACATGAAAACCAGAGAAGTACAGGAATGACCTGGTAGAAATAAAAGCCTCATTCTGATTTCAGTTACACAGGTCGTAAGCCACTGCAACTTATTTTTAATCTTGGAAAGGGTTATTCCACTTTATTGCACATGCAAAAAGTGAATTAGGCACTTCAGAGCCCACTGGTTCCGGTGTTAATGCCAGGAGACTGCAGCTGCCTGTTTCTTCATTTTATTGTAGTGTTGTTTCATGTTTTAACATCTCCTGTTTGTAGCAATTAGATGATCCAGTCACTCCCTCCTGAAGAGAAAAATATGCTGGAAAAGGTTAGGGGGGAGTAAACCTCTGCAAGATCTTGCAGCTTCACTGCCAAGTACTTTGAAAAGCAGCATTATTGTTGATGAATAAAACCTGGGAGTTGTTTGTATAAAGCTTACCCGCGTGCTTCTTGTTGGACCTTGTAACAGATGCACTGTTCCTAAAGTGCTTGGGAAAGATTTTTGGCAGTAGAGATGTATGTTTGTCAAGAGGGTCAAGTTTACTCTAGTTATTTAATGCTAATCCCCTGGGGCAATCTCCAGTTGAAGGAGTAAAAAGTAATGCAAGTTTTCTCATCCTTTGCAAGGGATGTCTCATAGCCCCAAGTTGGTGATGGTGCTATATTTCTCCACAGTTAGATGGGGAAAGAATCAATAAAAGCTTTTGACTTGGATCTGAAGAACAGAAGCTGAGGTACAACTTGAAAACACTACAAATACCATAGCAAATTAAGCACCAAGAAAGGACAAGAACTAGCTAAAGCAAAATATTGGCTGAATTAAAAAATAGACATAAATTGGCTTCAGATGGATTTAATCTGGAAGTTAGGAATATGGCTTTCTAAGTCTTTGGAAGATTGAGTCAGAGCAATAAATGATAAGCAAACTAATTTAAAAGTAGAGTTTATATATGTAAAAAGAAATTTCTGGGATGACCTGAAAAGGCAGAAGTCAAGACTCTGTGATCCAATAGATTATTTGTCCATATCACTAAGTAAATTTGTCAGTGTGCTGGTTTTGGGTGGGGTGGAGTTAATTTTCTTCACAGTGGCTTGCATGGGGCTATGTTTTGGATTTGTGCTGAACACAGGGTTCATAATACAGAGATGCTTTTGTGATTGCTGACCAGTGCTTACACAGAGCCAAGGCCTTTTCTGGCCTCCACTGGCAAGGAGACTGGGAGCACCTGGGAAATGGGGAGGAGACACAGCTGGGACAGCTGACACCAACTGACCAAAGGGATATTCCATACCATATGACATAGTGCTCAATATTTAAAGTGAGGGGAAGAATCAGGGAAATGTTTGGAGTGATGTCATTTGTCTCCCCTAGTAACTGTTACATGTGGTGGGATCCTGCTGTCCTGGAGCTGGCTGAACACCTGCCTGCCCATGGGAAGCAGTGAATTAATTCCTTGTTTTGCTTTGCTTGTCTGCATGGGTTTTGCTTTCCCTATTAAACTGTCTTTATCTCAAACCTTTTCCAGCTTTTAGCCTTCCAATTCTCTCTCTGGTCCTGTTGGTGGGGGAGTGAGCAAGCAGCTTCATGGTGCTTGGCTGCTGGCTGGGGTTAAACCACAACAGCCAGTCAACACCAACATGACCTGGCCTGATGTGTCACAAATTAATCAAGTTAGAGCTCTTTCTACTGAGATTGAAATCACCAATGTTATTTCATTAAATCACTTAGTCCAGCAAAATCTATCCAGCTGCTTCATCCTGTAAAATTCCTTATACAGGATGAATTCATACAATCATAATAATAATAAATAATGGCCAGACTTCGTGAACGAAGATCTTGGGAAGGGCTCTCCCCACGTGGGTGTGCCCTTCCAGCCCGCACAGTGGATTTTTTAGGTGAGGCACAGCGTGTGCAGAACTGGCCCCACCATTTAAGCCCTGAGGTCCATTTGCCACGGCCGAGCGAGCTCGGACAGTGACAGTGAAATCCTCGGGACTGTCTACAGCACCTGGTACTAACCAGGGCTGACCCTGCTGAGCATCCAAGATCTGACAAGATGGGATGGCAGGGAGGCATTTAACTGCCCAGGGGACGATCCCGACTGACACTTGAACTCGGGCCCTTGGGATTCAGAGTCCAGAGTGCTAACCATTACGCCACGGGTGAAAGGTCCATATCTTATTATGAAAAACCTTTTCCACATGAATATTATGAAAAAATCAATGTGAGCCCACATCCTCACATGAGGATTCCTCATGTATCATTCCATATAGAAATATGCCCGACCATGCTGGTGTTTGCAGCGTAAACTCCAATCCAAAGAGTTGTGTGATTTCATGTACCAAGATGCAGTTCAAAACAGGGCCCCCTGGGGGCATTCAAGGTTGCAATTTGGTCGTGTCCATAGCTGTTGTAACATGTTTCTTTTTGCAGGTCCTCACTTTGGGCTTTGAGTACATTTTGAAAAGACGGCGAGATGATTTGTATGAGTGATGATTTTTATGGAGATGACAAGAACTGTCTCAGTTTACTTTTGGTACTGCTGACACTGGGTGGCTCTATTCTTTTCATGCTTCTGGTATAGGTGATACCTGTGACTTGCTGCTTGAAAAGGGGAAGTAAAGATCAGCGTCACCAAACTATATGTTGTCTGATTGGAGCAATAACTGGAGATCTCTACTTCAGAATTCAGGCAGTCTGCAGCAGGATAGTGATACCTTCTTGCCTTCCAGCTTACTGCAGGAGCAACCCAGTGAGGTTCTCATAAATTACAACTCAATTTGCTGAATAGTAATGCTGTTTCCTTCTAGCAGTATATTCCACAGTACGCTATTCTCATACAGAGTAGTGTAGTATCTGATTTACCACCATTAGCTTTGTATGGGGTGAAGGAGCCTGTGTTTACTACCAAATGAAAGGAGAGCATCCACAATTCTCCTTTTAATTAAGCTTAGCCTTGTGAACTATGAAAAGGGTTTTATATCAAGGACAATGTTTTATTGTCAAGCAAGCATGCTCCTATTGTGCATATTGCCAAGGAGAGATAACAGGGCTCTTATACTCTCAGAAATTTGTCCTGCCAAGCGAGCATCAGGTTTGTCTAAAACATGCCCAATGTGTGTGTGCTGCCAGCTAGAGAAGGTTTGAACTTCACATTGATTTTTCTCATTAAATCTGCAGGCAGTGAATGCACATTGATAGGTGCTTCCTCTGGTTACAGAAGACCCAAAGAAAGATCTTCCTAACAAGGCTCAAATGAAAGTTTCCAAATGAAAATGCATCTACCCATTCCAACCTTACAGTGGTTTTTGGTGTTGAGAAGGGTATCTGTAGCCAGCTTGTGGTGTCATTCCTAATTTTTTTGTCAGCATCAGTGGAACAGGGTGTTCGTTATAAACAATCACAAGGTAACTGCAAAGAAGAAATTAAAACTTTAAAAGGTGCTGACTGAGGAGACTTACCTTAGGAGATAAAGTCTTTTGTCTTAGTCTTTAGTCTTATGGACGAAAGTTGATTCTTTTGTTTAGATTTAATAGTAAGAGGAATCTTTGCACTCCCAACAGAAAACAGGAAAACAATATGAGAAAGGAATTTCAGAGACACAAAAATCTAATCAAGAAATTCTTATCAAACCAAAAAATCTACAGCATAGAGTTCTTAACCTTGTGTTTGGTTGGTTGTGTGTGTGGGTTTTTAGTTTGTTTTGTTTCTTCTATGAATAACATTTCTTGTGTGTTGGAATGAGTTTAAGACTGAGTTTGGGAGTGTGACCTCCCCTCTTCCCATCATCAGTCTAAACAGTCCTGAAATGCAGAGGATGTTTGATGTAAACTCCAAATACCCTTTTGGGTCCCATATCCTTTATGAGGATAAATTAACCTCTAAACAAACCCGCAGTTTAGAAAAATTTTGACCACACAATTTGTAATTATTGCTGTTAATTATGACATTTTTCTTTGTTTAATATTTATTCCAATTTCTGTGTACATCAGTGGGAGTATTGCCTGTTTGTGGACCTCAGAATTTGCCTCTAACATAGACAATGTTTGCTGACACCTAAAAATAAATGAGAAGTTCGTATGCTTTATTTTGTACGTTTTGTAATATATATTAATAAAATATTTTACAAGGGGGAAAGGAATGCACTACTTGATCAACAGCTTAATTTTTATTGAGGAGTAATAGACTAGTAATCCCTTCAAATAAGCAATAACTTGTCAGGACCTTAACTACACCAAGAGATGGTGATTACCCTGACATAACTAGTAGGTAAGAAACGTATCTTGAGGAGCAGAAACTGGAAATACGCACAATGCAGCCTATTTTATCAGTTCAGATGTTTTATCCTCCCCCTCAATAATTTTTTGTGGTTTTTTTAAAGATGATGTAACAGTGATGGGTGCAGGTCCAAAGATCCTGCAGTACACTAGGAGGCTCTAGATGCTATTTTTAGGGCAATTAAATGCCAAGAAAAGTTCTATACTAGGTCTGAACTCTAAGGATATGGAGACATACCTTCACTGCACATAGATCATGAAGTTATCTCTCTCAGCTTCACAGTTAGAAAAGTTTTAAGAACAGATGAGAATAAAAAAACCTAATAGAGTAAGAAGTTGTGAAGGTGTAGTTTAAAGGGAACTGGCACTAGTTCTTTGCAGTAATGGAGTAAACAAAGCGAACATCAATCTGTGGGACAACCTTAGAAAGAAGCTACCACAGTCCTTGTCTTTCTAATGACATCAGGAGGGTGATAAAATGGATTAGAAAATAATTAAATCTTACAGTCTGGCAGAGACAAAATGTCATTTTGTCAAAATCCAGAAAGAGTCAAAAGTCTCATTTTGATCTTAGAACATATTAAAAAATTTCTCATGGTTGAACTCTTCAAGTCTTGATTGAAGTGTGAGTTTGAGATAGTCCTGCTGATGCCAAGTAATTCCTTCAGGTGGCTGGAATGGAGCAGTGGTCCCCGACCCTCTGGTCCAGGTGTTCATGCAGTCATTAGCAAGGGAGGAGCTTAGCCTGTGAACAATTTGAACTTCATGTGAGCTATTATGATTGACTGAACTTCTGGGTGTATCTCTTGACTGTAATTCCTCTGCCAAAAAATGTTCAGATGAACTGCACCTTGGTGGAAACATCCCCTTTGGTTCCTACACAGCGAACAGGAGCACTTGGGCATCTGGGTGACCTAGGTCATAGCGATTGTTTGTGCCTGCAGAACAGACAGCAGCCTGGAAAGTAAGGAAATCCAACCACTGGAAATAAGAGAGGATCTGGGGAGCTGGATTCCTAATGATTTGCACAGAGAATGGTGAAAAAATTGAACTACCATCTGGCTTTATTCTGCAGGAAGGGAAGGTTAACAATACAGTGGGAGTCCAGAGACTTCTATCCAGATGCAGAGCTACCTGGGTATGTTACCCCATAGCAAGAGCAAGTTCATAATGTCTTATTTATTCCAGCACAAGAGTGAGGACATCAACACCTCTTTGAGGGAAACATCTATTGTACACCTGTTCTGGGACTTGTCACCCAAAATATAAGTTCAAACTGAAGGCTGGTTTGTTTGTGTATCTAGTCCAAGGGAAGAAGTAAAATAGGCAAGTAATCAGGCTCAACACACACATGCTGTGTTAGTGGCCTCTCAGGAGCTAAATGTGGATGAAAAAAGGATGCAGAAATTGTGGAGGATAAGAATCTTAAAGCAAGATGCGTTGCTCCCAGCTCTTATCTTTATGAAAGATCTGTCTCCAGATCAAAGCAACAAAATCACTTTACAGCTTCTTTTTTCAAGATAAGCCAGACTTTCACTGCCTCTCCTCTAACTTGCACTGACATGCTGTACACGCTTCTGTTTGTTTACTAAAAGGTATCATGAGATAATTAATACATAAAGCTAGAGCTTTCCAAGATAAGGAATTTTTCCTTTATTCTCAAGATCTCAATGTCCCAAAGTTTTGTTGCATGATAATTTTGTTGCATGATTCACTTTTCATGGGTAGGTGAAGGACACCACAGCAAGAGCAGCTTTCTATTTCATCTGTTTCTTGCTGAGGCAAATTACAAACTAAAGTCTTCTCTATATATTTAATCTAATATAAATCTTAAAGTGCATTTGAGGGAAAGGATGTAATTTATTATTTAAAACTAATCCATTAACCTATGGGTTAATAGCATTCATACCCTTAAAAAACCAGAGTTGTTAGAAAAAATTAAAACTAAACATCCTCTTTGGAATATTAATTCTCTATACACAGGTCTTCAAAAACAGACTGCCTTTCAAAGTCAAAGGTAGAAAGCCCTATGAAAACATTACGTCTGCACTGATCTGTGTACTGAAACCTTTCCAGCACTAGGGGCAGACCTAGAGCCTTTCTTTTACCTCCTGTTAGCAGGAGAGTTCATCTTATCCCATTCTGCCCATTTTGTAGGAACGTGAGTCTTGCAAGCTCCTTCTCCTCCATATAACTCTTCCTTGTGAAATAGGGTATCCACAGCCTTCCTTTTGCTAGTTTTCCTTTTATTTCAGTAAGCTGTCCTACCTCACAAATGCATGGCTTTTGCCAGGGAAGCAGTTAGGACCACTGTACTGACATAATTTATGCGCTGTGAAAAATGGCACTGGTACTGTTAAAACCAGGAGAAGGCTGTGCTCTCTGTTTTCCTGATGTCCAGTGCATGTTCACTGCGTGGCACTGCACATGCCATGCCATGCTGTGGGCATGCATGGAAGCACTGTTGTTCTGCTGGTCGGACAACAACATCCCTCAGCCCGGTGGGGCTGTGGGAAAGCACTGCCAGACACCCAAAGTGGTCATGTGTCTAAGTGGAGAAAGCAGGGGTAAAGGCAAACTACTCTGTTCCTACTGTTTAGCAAGCAGTATGTAATAAAAAAGAGAGACATAATCCTTGATCAGGAGTCAAAGAGAAATTAAGTGTAATGCATTTAAACAGATGTATTATAAATATAACAGATCGCTTTTTAATAATGGAACTCAGTACAACGTTATCACACATACCAGTGTGAAGTCTTCTATGCAGGGCTCAGACTCCCAGTGTTAGAGGTCCTTGTTCTCAGTACAAGTGGCTCCTTAGTCTCAGAAACAAAATCAACACTGTGGTTCTCAAAATGCTGCCTGGAAAGAGATGTGAACAGGAAGAGTGCAGAGGGAGTGAGGTACATGCATGCAAATGTACAGTCACAACATACCCGGCTCAGCAATCTTACAGATGCTCAATTAATAGCAAAATTGTATTAAAATAAAAATGTTGCAGCCACTTTGTTAGAGAATATACAGAATTTTCTCCTGTGTTGGAAATTCAGTGTCCCTTTAAATCAGTGTTATTTTTATTAATTTTAATAGTTTTTCTGCCCTCTACTTCCAACAAGTCTGAGTGTAGTCTCATTGCCAAAGGAATATCTGAGGGTGAGCATTTTACTTTGATATTTTCACTGGGGTTCACTGGAATAAATGATACTTGGAAATATACTGAGGTTCTCATGGGCTAAATCCGTCTTCATTCAGAAAGATTTCCTGAATGCTGTGCTTGACAAACATATTCCACTAAATCAGTGCTTTGATCCCACCCGCATTCCAATACCACTGTGCGTACTTTGTCTGTCTTTCTTTATGAATCACCCAATAAAACACACCCAGTTCAAGATATTACTGGCAATGCTATAGTGTATGTACATTAAATCTCATTTTAAACAGAAATCTTGGAACCTGAAATGTTGCCAGTGCTTGAATCCAAGAAGAATTTGAAATGCATAATGTAAAGCTTCTTAATATACCTGAAACCCTTTAACTGTTCCCACAGTAAAAAAATATTACAGCTTACATTTGTACCACAACCAGATACCTAGGGATTCAAGCCCTATATGACGGCTAAAAAAAGAAAAAAAAAAAAAAAAAAAAGAAATAATCATTTATATATCAAGTGAGCAAAGCTGATTTGGAAATTATCGAGAGAATCAGCCTACCTGGGAGCTGCTTCAGGACTGTAATTGCCCTTTCACATCTATGGTAATTTAATTAAACAAAGGAGCTATTTTTGGACCAGACAGCTCTTTAAACATTTGGTACTTGCTATTATAAACCATCTGGCCCTGTATATTGTCAGATTTATCACAATATTCCTCAGAGATCATACATGTATTTTTGTGTTTATTTGTATCCCCTCTAGTTTTGTGTATAGTTATCTCAGATAAAACACTTAATTCTTTGGATTCCCTCCCAGTTCAATAGCTGAAAAGTTCTGTGTAGAAACTGGCACATGTCGAGAACTATCATTCAGTTGTTCTTATTTTGGGTAGCTTTTTGGTGGTTGTTTCCTCTGTTATATAATCCTTGCTCATAGCCTGTATATCCTCTTCTAACACTGTAAGATAAAAATTGAGATTTTTTAGAATATTCTCAGCCTCCACTTTGAGAGGAACAACAATTTCAATTATTTCTTCAGTGAATGGACTTCTGCTATATTGTCCATATATTTGACTGGTTTCCAAATGTTGTGCCACTGTCTGTCCATACCTCTGCTACATGAAGTGTAATTACACAGTTGCTGGTTGAGTTGTAGCACAAGCAGAATGAGTTCACATCTGCCCTCAAACGACTGTACAAACACACACATCTAAAAGCTGCCTCCTCCAAAGGTCTAAAATACACGTGTGTAACTGACCCTGAAATTCAGTGTGCTTCCTGCAAAAGCCAGGGTTATCTAAACAAAGGGTTCTTAGGAAGTAACCTCTTGACTTCTCCACCCCTCACATTTTTAAGGATTGGCAGGTCTTAGCAATTGCACAGACCAGGATAACAAGCCGTGTCCCAAAGCAACCATTCTCCTGACATGCATCCCACTGGTACCTACCACCCTTCAGATCCGCAAAAAAAGAGCTTGGCTGCCTGCATAGGCATGTACCCATTTCTCCCTGACTAAATGGATTACACCATCATTGGCTAGATAGGGTGCCAAGACTTCCAGCCAGCTAGTATTCATGTGGGTTATGAAAGAGTGCCGCTCTGGTATCTGACCTAAGTCCAGCTAAAATCTGAGAAAGGTCTGCAGACAGGGTGCCAGACTCCAGTTCTGCCAGGATTTCGGTTGTTTCTATTTTACTTCAGAAGAATGCAATGTGAGTGTAAGAAAACAGCAAGAAGACTCAAAAAGTGTCAATGAAAATAGAATGAAAAGTGGTCTACACAGCAGATTGCTGAGAGGAGTCTGGGATGGAGAAGAATGAGGGGAGCTGGTGCAGAAGTGGGAAGAGAAAGGATCATAGGAAGGGACCAGTTGCAGGGATGTGACACTGATGTTAGAGGACAACCGCCAAAAGGAAAAGCAGGTCTGGGGATAGTGATCATTCGGTCCCACTTGTCCCTTTTGAGATATGTTCTGGGATCTCAGTAACTCATCTCCAATTCAGATGAGTGTGAGCTATCAACTTAAATGTGCCAATATCTACGTAGATCTAAAGAGATGCAAATTTAAACTCAGTAGAGCAGGAAGCAAAGGAGTGAATAAATGCAAATCTATTAATCTGAAGATCAGGGTAGGTATTTCCAGGTAGGGACTAGCTGGGTGGGGAAGAGAGACTGCGTGGGCTGAGGAAAGGCTGGAAAGCTTGGCTGGCTCAACAGTGAATCTGACAGGGAGGCAGGGTCTGGCCTGGCATACAGCTCAGAGCTGGAACATTAGGAAGCATGCATTAGATTACTACCTATCATATATGTAATGACATCAGATAGCAAAAAATAGCACATAAGATTTTTTTAATGTGTGTTTTATTTTATGCACTAATTTCCATCTCAGGCCTCAAGCAGTATCAGGCATGTCACTTTGCTTCCTTTGTTCTCTGTTTGTCTACCTGTAAGATGAGAATAATGACATTTATTTCCTTTGAAAATGATTTGGAGATCTAGGATGAAGCATTGGGGCATAAATGTATCTACTACAATAGTATTCCAGCTGCGTATCTATGTGGTTGCTGCAATTTCTTGAAATAGCCAGAATGCAGATTTTTTTTTTAGTCTTATCAAAACAAACATAACCAAAGCAACAGAGTGAACACAAACAAACAAACAACACCCCCACCCCCCTGCCCATTCAGTATAAAACCCCCAGGCAATTCAGTGAGGAAAAGATTCAGTTTCTGGTTGCCCACTCTTTCTCCCATCCAGTATGTCAGTGAGACACAGACCTCTGAGAACCAGGAAATCCAGATCTAAGGTGCAGCGGTACAACCTGAACTCTGCCTTGTTTGATCAGTGATTCAGTCTTCCTGTAACATACATATGCATGACACATGATTCCTGAAGCAGAACATCTCAGAGCTTCAGCACAGCACTCTTAAAGGAATACCTGTGTCCAGGTAAGTGCTATTAAATGAGGAATCCTGCACTCAAACACTGAGACCCAGCCCCTTGAAATACCCTCTGATGCAGTAATTCTTTGTGCTCTTTCACAGTGAGCTTGAGCACTTATAGGATCAGATACAGAGACTTGCACTTGACTGCTATTGAGATGACAGGTCTACAGCCAGAGGAGTTGTGGATATCACCACTGGTCATGGTCTTACTTGAAACATGAGGCATCAGGACTTGTCTCCTGATTTACATGCCTCTCTTTCACACACATTACTATCTTCATCCCTGCAGCGCAAGAGATTTGCTTGCAAATTAATGCCAAGAGCCATTGTGAGCTCCAGGTGCAGCCTTAATGCTGCACCAGGATGTACCTCAGGTGGGCATTTCAAACCAAGAGGTTTGAGCGTCACTTGAACTTGCCACTGAACTTGTTGCTGACCGGAAATGACATGAAGAACCCACAAGGCAAACCTAACTTTATACTAACCAAGCTCTTTGTCAGCAAATTTAGGTGTTAATTTATTCATGGTTGGTATACTGTGTTTTTATAATCCTCCTGCAAGGCCTTCACTAGGAGCAGTGGTAGCTGGACTCTAATGTTGAGGATTGCCAGTAGTCACCAGTTCAACCTCTCACCCAGGAAACAGGAAAAATTAAATAAAACTGAGTGCTGCACAGTCAAAAACTTTGCAACCATAAGGGATTTATAAAAAACCACTTCTCCAGCATTTTTATTGGAGAGGGGAAAAAAGGAGTAGGGAAGGGAAGAAGAGAAGGAAGGAAAAGGGAAAGGAGAAGAAAGGAAACATTTTATTATGAACACCTCTTTTTAGCAGAAATGCTTTACTCTGTTTTCAAATACAAATTGACTGCAAATCCCAGACTTCAGCCATTGGGTTTTCATAATTATCCATACATATTATAGGTATGTGTGTATATGTATTTTAATCTGTACATTTAGTTATGGGCCAATTTTGGTTAAGCGCTCTGCAAAGAGCAGAAGGATGGTCTGAAAGGTAAAGAGTGAATAGTTTAACCATAAAGGACAACATATGCGTGCAGACAGAAATCCTGGGGGTGGACAAGAAAACTATGAGTCAGTATTACTCAAGAGGATAAGCAGTTGCCTTGGTGCACCAGCAGTCTAACCCTGATACATTTTTCAGTAGGCTTTACAGGAAAAGGGAGTTTTGCAGAGGAATATGAAGGAGGATAGCAAGATGGCTGTGCAGATATTTATGGGAAGCTCTTCCCACACACAATGGTAGCCTGGGAGAAATGCAAAGCTAGTTAATATGTGGACATTGAAAGCTGACATAGTTATGTGATTAGACTTGCTTCTTCACAGCAAATGAGCAAAAACAGATAATAAATACGCTAGATAATAAATACAATAACATGGGTGAGTTCTGGGTGCAGCAGTGTTTTTGAGCCTGAGGTCCTTAGAGTAGTTTTGACTGAAGAAATATCACCAAACTACAGAATAAGATGTTGCAAATATGTCTAGGTGATGTTGGGTATCTTGTGTGTAACATGCAAGTTTGAAAGGATTTATGTAGTACTTTATGTAAACACTACAGTGCCTTGCCGATTGCTATGGACTATTTTGAGATACA
This sequence comes from Acropternis orthonyx, assembly GCA_035583155.1. Taxonomy (NCBI): domain Eukaryota; kingdom Metazoa; phylum Chordata; class Aves; order Passeriformes; family Rhinocryptidae; genus Acropternis; species Acropternis orthonyx. The sequence continues at coordinate 101,037,926 of JAWWEU010000081.1, forward strand.
TCATGTACGTATCAATGCAGATGTCTTTTATCACATGCAAAGGATCTTGCCAAGGAGTCTTCCATTTGTATCCTCCCATCTATAGCCTTGCCCTTCACCCTCTGTAGTGTGTTTTTTCCTTGACAGAGTGTGAGAATGAGTTTATCTGTTCTTCAGTTTTTCACTTTCCAGTGCCTGTCAGGGTAATTAAACTGACTGTGAGAACTCCAGCACAGAATCCGCTAGAATGTTTTGGCAGGTGTTATATTACTTGCTCCTTAACACATCTCATCTAATAAAACAAGTCTGTTTTGAAAATTTTCTTCCATAATTAGATATGCTGTTTTATAATGGCAGTTCATCTGGAAGAGTCAGCATCTGTCCTACACTCACAAGGTCTCTGCCTACTTTGTTTGTGACCAGTGGCAGGGAAGCGTACCATCGACTTGAACTTTAGGTCAGGCTCTTGAGGAGTACCTCAGGATTGACTGAGGCTGAGAAGTTTAGAAGGACCTGGTTACTTAGTCATTAAGTGCGATTGTGCACTGGCATGAAGCCAATGGTTTGGTGTTTTTTTTAATGATTTTCCCCCACTGTGTGTGTTTGTCACTGTACAAGCTTTGCCACAGTTTCTACTCACAGAGGAAGAGACCTTTCCTGATGGCTGCTGGTGATGGTGTTGGAACCAACGGTGTCAGGGGAACAAAGTCTGATGTTCTACAGGTAACACATAGCACAAAAAAAATTACAATCCCTGAATAATTGTAATTTATTATACACCAATCCTTGTTATCTGTGCAAATAAATACCACACAGTCCTGCCTACAAAGAACTAGCCACCACTTAAGATCGCATGCACATAGGAAGATTCAAAATTCATTTATATGAACCTCTGTCAAGTATGACTGCTTGCAATTGTCATTGCTTTATTACCTAAATTATACTTCCTCTCTTTAAATTTTTGTAGAAATAAAAATCCTAAATACTCTAGAGACCATTACATATGGGGCAGTGATTAATGGATGATAATTAACACTATTAATACACTTCTAAGAGCAGTAATTCTGGTAATTATAAACCCAATTTTCATAGATGTATCTCATAAAGTTCTACTTCTCATTATGGTGATGAAAACTCTCAAGGTAACTTTGATGCTCTCAGACCATGCTAAATCTACAGTTGGTGAGCATTAGTGCCTCTTCCCAACGAGTTGGAAAATGGAACCAAACCCCTTGATTCTTTCAGTAAAATGAAGCACACAGCATTTGAGCAGTGACAGATTTTTAGATTCACTTCTACTGAATGCAGAGGAAGCAAAAATGGGCTTTGATTGTGGTGAATGATGCAGAGAAGATGAGAGAAAACTTCCTGAAAATAACTTGTAGTAGTAAAGACAATAAAATGGGATCTTCAAGTATGCCTAATTTTCCTGTTCTATGTCTATAGCTATTACATCCAGCACTGCCAGAGATTTGTGATGTTAGATATTTTCTATTAACCTCTTCTTATATTACAGTGGCAGAGAATAGCACGGTTCATATAACTTAGTTATGGTGAATTTACTTGATTTACTAAGATTTTAAGGTTATATATTTGAAGAAAAGCAAATGTTAAATAATCAGTATCCAGTAGGCCCCAGTGACTCATCTATAGACTGAACAGGTGTGAAATAGGGCAAAGCTTGTTCTACAGGAATGTAAGGAAAGGGATGTATGCATTTTAAAATAAGATTATGCATTTTCATCCACCATGGCAAAGAGAATGAATGACTATAGAGATTTAATCCTTGTCCAACTTACCAAAAAACAAAAAAATGATGTTAAAAAGCAACTTAAAAGACATACTGTCACTCAGCTAAAAACAGAGCTAATGAAATTGCATCCTTGTTTTTGAAAACTAAACATAATTTATTTTGCTTTTCTGTGTATTAGCAACTTTATCAATTATTACTAAGATTTAAAACAAGACACAGGTAAGACTCCAGGTAGCACCAGTACCACTAATGGTCCTTTCCTTTATCAAGTGCTCTGGTTCTCAACTAAATGAGGCATTTGTTTTATCCAACACTTTTTTCTTCCAGTCTACAGAGAAAAAAAATCTATCAAAATGGTTAAAATAAAAGCCATCAGCACTGACCAAAAGGTACAGCCAAAAAAAGAGTGAAAACGATGGGTACCTTTGTGAGTACATGACTAAATTGCCTGTTTTTAAGGCAGAAGTCAGAAGGCAAAGCAGCGTAGTGGGAGAACATCCCATGTGTTTAAGCCACAGGATCCCAGCTGCAGAAACTTGGCAGTTCACATGAAGAGGATATTTGTGGGCTGTGTGGTGGTGGCATGGCCACCTGTCACAGCATCACCAGGGTGGGAAGGGACCTCTGGAAATCATTTGGCCCAACCCCCCTGACAAGGCAGGTCACCTGGAGCAGGATACACAGGAACGTGTTCAGGTGGGTTTTGGATGTCTTCAGAGAGGGAGAGTCCACGGCCTCCCAAAAGGCAGCCTGCCCCAGTGCTCTGCCACCCTCAGTGTAAGGAAGTTCTTCCATGTGTTGAGGTGAAGCTTCTTGTGTTTTAGTTTATGGCCACTCCTCCTCATCCTGTCACTGGGCACCACTGAAAGGAGTCTGGCACCATCCTCTTGGCACTCGCCTTGAGATATTTATATGCATTAGTAAGATTCCGTCTCAGTCTTCTCTACACTAACCAGGCCCAGCTCCCTCAGTCTCTCCTCATACAGAGAGATGCTCCAGGACCCTCATCACCTTTGTGGCCTTCACTGGACCCTCTCCAGTATCTCCTCATTTTTCTCGTACCGAGGAGCCCCAGAATGGACACAGCAGTCCAGATGTGGCCTCACTACGCCCAAGTTAGAGGGGCAGGATCACCTCCTTCAACCTGCTTATCACGCTCTTCCCGATACACCCCCGGATCCCACTGGCCTGCCTGGCCACATGGGCACACCGCCGGCTCACGGTGAGCTTGTCATCCAGCAGGGCTCCCAGACCATTCTCAGCGGCGGTACTCCCCAGTGGGTCAGGGGACTCTTCTCCCAGGTAACCCCACGGCAGCAGCAGGAGCCCAAGCGCCGAGATGGTGGCGGCGAGCCCGGGTGAGCCGGAGCCCCGGTGAGCGGGAGCCCCGGTGAGCGGGCCGTGCCGTACCGTGAGTCAGGGAGCGGGGGAGGGGGCGCGGCCGCCCGGGCGGGCGAGCGAGGCGGCGAGAGCGGCTCCGCCGGGCGGAGGCGGGGGCAGCGTGTCCGGCCCAGCCCCCTCCTCCCGCTTCCTCCGCCCGCTCCCTCCCTCCTCCCTCCCTGCCCGCCCTCCCTGCGCGGCTCTCCCGGGGACGCGGAGCGGCGCCGGCCCCGGAGCGCCGGGCGCCCGCCCTGCCCTGCCCTGCCTTGCCCCAGCGCGGCTCGCAGCGCCGGCCGCGGGCCGGGTGTGGCCGGGCGGCCCGCGGGGCCGCAGCAGCAAGATGGCGGGTAGGCATCGCCCCCCTCCCCCTGCCCGCACACGCCGCCCCCCCGGCGCGGCGCCAGCCCTCCCTCTCTATCCCCCTCCTCCTCCTCCTCCTCCCGCTCTCCCCCGCCCCGGCTCGGGAGCGCTTCCCGCCGCCGGCCGGGCTCGGGGCGCGGGGCTGTGCGCGGTGGGGCCGGGCCGGGCCGGGGCTGGGCCACGCGTGTCGCCGGGGCGCGGCGGGCGCGCTCGGCACACGGTGTGTGCGTCTCTCTCCCCTCGCAGATCTGTCGCTGCTCCAGGAGGACCTGCAGGAGGAGATCGACGGATGTGAGTGGGACCGGGGGGGAGCGGCGGGGCGGCTGTCGGGCGAGGGGGCGGCTGCCGCGGGGGAGCGCCCGGGGTGCATTGTGGGAGGCGGCGGGGAGGAGGAGGAGGAGGAAGCAGCAGCAGCAGCAGCAGCCATGGCCCCGGCCGGCGGCTCCCGGTGCCCATGAGCCGGCCCCGGCCGCGCGGGGGGCTCCGGCGGGCGCTGCCGCGGGGTGCGTTGGACGGCGGCGCCGTTACCGGAGGGAGGGAAGGAGGGAGGGAGCCAGGGAGGAGGGAGCGAGGGGAGGGCGGCCGTGCTGGCGGGGCGGCGGCCCCTCATGGCCCGGGCACCGCGGGGCGCCGCCGTGAGCAGAAGGCTGCTGCTACTGCACCAGCGCGTGGGTTGCTTGCTCCTTAGCTTGTTCCTTTTATATCTCCGTGCATCTTTATTGTGTCCCCCATCCCTCCTCACCCTCGCTCCCGCCCACCCCGTCCTCCGGCTCCCTCTGCCTGGTGAATGAAGGGTCTGGAGCACAAGCCCTCTCAGGAGCAGCTGGCGGTGTTCAGCCTGGAGAAGAGGAGGCTGAGGGGTGACCTTAACACTCTCTACAAATACCTGGAGGGAGGCTGTAGCCAGGTGGGGATCGGGCTCTTCTCCCAGGCAACAAGTGACAGGACGAGAGAACATAGCCTCAAGCTGTACCCGGGGAGGTTTGGGTTGGACACCAGGAGGAATTTGTTCACAAAAGGAGTGATTAGACACTGGTATGGGCTGCCCAGGGAGGTGGCGCAGTCTGGTTGGCGTGGTGGTGTTCAGTCACAGGTTGGACTCGATGATCTCAGAGCTCTTTTCCAACCTACCTGATTCTGTGATTCCTGACCCCACTGGAGAGATGTGTGGAAAAGGGTTAATGTCAGGGTGCAAGCATCAGGATGTGGCTGTGGTGGTGCAAGATTACCGACTGTAAGATGTTCCTCATGTGAGAAGGTGTCTGTTGGTCATGTTAATACCAAAGGAGCTTCTTGAAAGCAGGGGAGGATGAATTTGGGGCAGAAAGTGAAAACTGAGGTGGAGGCAGGTGCCTGCCTCACAGCTTGCCATGGGTGTGCAGACCCCCTGGTTGCTGTCAGAAGGTATTTTGTCTGCTATTCAGTCTGCATGGGGGTCCCCTCACCAGGGCTGGACCTTTCGTTTCATGGCTTGCATTTTTAGAGGAGAGCTATTTTAACTTTTCAGGATGTAACTGCTATGTCTTTTTCAGTTTTGTCAGCTGACATTTAGAAGGCTCTTATTGTCCTTTGGCTTGCACAAAGAGCCTTTCCCTAAGGCTTTTTGTTTTCTTAATTCAGATTGATAATGTAGCTGTTTGAAAACTCTGTGATTACAAGAGGACTTTTTCAGAAAGGACACAAAAAGGAAACTGCATTCTTAAAATTCCACCTATTTATGTTTTTAGTTGATTGTAAGACAGGAGCTGAAGTAAGATACTATGTGTAGTTATTGGAGAGGTGACTCTGAACCTGTGGGTTCCTGGTGGCAGGCTGAGTGTTATGGTCTTGTCTTCAAAAATGCAAAAAATCTATGCATGGGGATATAACTGAGTCCAGATGAGAGCATCCTGAAGGCAGGAGCCATACAAATCTAAAAATTTGAAACTTCATTAAAAATGACTGAGGTTTTGATGGAAGTAGATAAAAGCAAACGGCTCAATACTTATGCATGTTATTTTTAGAGAAAAAACAGGACTCTGTATGAATCAATGTGTGCTGTCTGGATGTAGTTCAGTCACACAATGGCTTTTGTGGTTCTAAGTTTTATGTGATTTTGTTCTTGTGAGGCATCTGTGAGCCAAATAAAAATAATACAGACCAAGGAGGCGGTACATATCTAGTCTAAAGCACTGTTTCTTGTGCAATGGTATTTGAAATAACTGTTTTGTACCCACATACAACAGGGTATACACAGTTATGAAAGTGTTTCCAATAATTGATGGATTATTTGGGATTACATTTAAAAACATGAGGCAAAAAGAAAGCTGCAATTTCTGCTTGAACCCCACCCTGCAGTCACTCTCTGCTGTAAATATTTCAAATATTTGCAGGTCTTTCAAGCAGTGGAGTTAGGCATTGGTTTAGAGGTGTATTCCTGAGGTGATAGAATGCAATTGTGAGAAAACTGGAAGTACTGGCAGCTTTTATGTGTGTGTGATTCTGCCAGTTGTGGTCTTGCTATTAAGTGTGCTAAGCTGTAGTTAAGGAGAAACAAGGAAAAAGATGTGTAGTCTTGGGGGTGTAATTTGGAGGAATTAGGTAAATGTAAAATAATATGATAATTGATTGCTGTTTTGAAAAGCGAACTGTGTTTTCAATAAATTTTTGGACTCCTAATTGATCTGATACCCAGCAAACACCTATGAGGTATGCTGGAGAAACTAGGAATGTTTAAGACTGGATGCATGTGTAAAAATCTGGATTGGACATCTGAAGCTGGGTCTGTCATAAGGCTTATGGCTCAGAACATTTTACTGGATGAGGTGTTTCTTTGTAGCTCATCAGTGAGCTTAGGTTTGAGTCTGAATCACAAAATTGATTGATTTTGGTTTTCTTTTTCCTTTGATAGTGAGAATCTACAGTGTGATTCAGTGTTTTCTCCTAATGAAGGGATAATTAAGGTGACTTAAGAGATAGCTTTTATTGGTCATGTTCTAAAGCAGTAGGAGAAAGTTCTGCAGTTGAGCAAACAACAATGCACAGTTGATGCTAAAACTAATGGAACAAGCATCTGTGCGTCTTTTTAGATATAGAGTCAAGAAGAGCTGTTTTATGATCTTTATCTTGTAAGATTTCAGGAATTGACTATTTTACTGGAAAGTTAGAGTTTAATCAACAACTTGTACAATTGTACAATTTGTGCCTCCCCTCATTTATTATACCAACTGATGAGATGCTAATTAACCTGAAATATAAAACAGTAAAATAGTATATCTTTGGAGTAATGTTTTAATAGCTGCTTGTAAAAAACAAAAATTACCTTTTCCCCGAAAAGAATTTGATAAAAATTTAGGCTATTGCTAGATTTCAACAGAGAGTAGAAAATCTGCTTTTCGAGTAGTGGGAGACCTTCAGAATATATGCTGTGGAAGGCATCTATTTAAAAAAATTGGCTTTCGTTTATTTGTTTAAGAGGTCAGAGATTAAACAAGAGCTTTTATAAGAAAGGCTTTCAGAGAGTGGTTGATAAACCAGCTGGATTGACTTTTAAATAATTAATTTCAGCTTTGGTTTGCATTTCTATTTTGAAAGCTTTGTATTTTTTCTGCTCTTGGTTGCTTGGTAACCACTGGAAAGCTCTGATTTTTTGTTGTGGGGTTTTTTTTGTTTGTTTTGTAGGGTTTTTTTTGTTTAGTTTCTGAGGTGAATGCATACTTTACACCTGATGGTACATGACACAGATGATTGCTTTAAGTAGTTACATAGTTTGACAACTGTAATTTCAGTACTTTTGTTTTAGCTGATATTTGCTTTTGTAGAGTCAAAGGCAGTGATGATAATGGGAGAAATCCTGGTTCTTCCATCTTCAGCCAGTGGGCTTTTCCTAGTTTGATAATTTGGAGTAAAAGGGAAAAAAACCAATACCAAAACAGTGAATGTATCCTGGCTGAACATACAGAAGGTTATAAAAGAAAAACTTAATTCCTAAATATAAGTTCTTGTTATAAAGGATAACTCTGTTATTGATTCTAACCCCACCAAATAAGGAACATACCATTGCATTTAATGTGTGTGAAGGTGAACCTAACAAGAATCCTTGTGTGATATCCATTAAGGCACCAAAAAAATAAAAAAGCATCTCACCCTAAAAGCAACAGGGTGAAAATTCAAAAACTGGAAGTCTGAAGAAGACTCCTCATCCCATCTGGCTGTGATAAGGTGGCAAAATGAAGACAGCAATTCATTGTGAGCTGGACAGTTATCCATAGCACTGCTTGGACAGTTGGCTTCCTTAGTCTTTTGTCTGAAATCTCGCACAGTATAGGAAAAGAAGTCAGGGAAAATTTGGCTTTTGTTCAAATCTTTGTTTTGTGCATGCAAAATCAAAACAGAATAGCATAACTGTATACGCTAAGTATAGAACAGAGAAGAAAATAAGCCACAAAAATGGTAGAAAAGCAAACATGGCTTGTAGTAGTACATGTTGCTGATAAAGAAAATGTTTTTTATGACTATTGCAAGATAGTTTGTGTTCTGCCCCTCTCCTGGTTGTTTCTGAAGATTGAACTGATCAGTACAGATAGATGGAATCTAACGTACCATGATGCTGATGTCTTTCAGTCTGACCATTGATGTGTGCAGGATGTGTATTCTAAAAAATAGAGCCATCTGTAATTAGAATTCAGATTCTGAAAGACGATAGCTTTATTCAACTCATTATTTTAATTGGGATTTAAATCAGGAGAGCAGAGAAATTTTGATCTAATAACTGCTTTTAATATTGTTTTGCATTTGCATTTGGAAAAAGTCTTTATTATTGCTAACTGACAGCTGTGTTTTTATGCAAGGTCAGGACTTTCGATAGTTGCAAGTACTATGTGCATGCTTTAGTGGTTATATGTGTTAAGATTCAGATTTTGAAGCTTTACCTTTTATCATGTTGAAAAATTGTGAGTGACTGTTTCCTTTTTCAGTACACTTAGTTTCTAGATGTTTTAACTAAAAATGCAGAAATTTGAAGTTTAATACCGAAGCATAGTTTAGACAGTTCTAGTTTAGAACAGATAAATGAGCTTTTAGAGATACTAACATATATACACCTATATGTAAACTTGTTTTCTTTAGCGTAAGAGTTTAATGGAATAATAGATTTAAAATTCAGCAATAAGATAGTTTCTAAAATTAGCAAATATAATTTTACAATTTAATTTTACTAGTATTAAAAATAAAATAAAAAATAAATAATTAAAAATAGAGTAGTGATGGTCCAGCATAGCTCGGTTTTTAGTATCGAGTTGTTTTTTATTGATTGGAAAGGGAGGACAGGTCTCCTTAGCCTCTCCTCCCAGCAGGCTTCTCTGTGAGTGAACCAGTTATTTAGCTGAGCTGAAGAAAATACTCTTTGTGCATCTGCAGTTGTCAAAAGCTGTTTTATCATTGATGCTATGTTCTTTTTCCAGGTGATGAGCAAATCATCTGGCATTAGCTTGTGTTGGTTGAATGCTTTTGATTAAATTATTCTCTTAGACTTTGTGTAGTGCACAAATCTATTTCCCAAAGGAAGCTCATTTCAATTTAATTTTTAAAAAGTTTTTTTAATTATACTGAAAGTCAAAAACTGTTGTTTTTTCTTTGTTGTTATTGTTTTGTTTTTATATAAAATCAGTCCTTTTTTTCCTTCTGGTGTCAAATCACAATCACAGCTTGACGCTATGTTGTAGTTTTTATTCTCTTGCAGTGAATTTTGCTGGCATAACATGCATTCAGTATGCTACAATTCACCTTCCCTTTCCCATATAGTAATGTCAGAAGCCTTTGCATTGTGGTTTCTTTGTTCCTTTGCCACAGAATAAGAATTAGCAAATTTTGTTATACTATTAGTTCTTTTGTATAGACTGCAAGTCGTGTCACTGCTTAGACTTAATTCTAGCTTTGAGTGTAGTTAAATTTCCAACATGATGATCAAATGCCATGTTGCAGTACTGACCTTTTGGTCCCATCACCACCCAGTCTTAGCTCTGGTGAAAGAATACTGAGATAGTTTGTGTTATAGGGTTGGCATTTCAGTGTTCTACAATCTTTAATGCCTGCATTGCAAAAAAGTAATAATAGAAATTAATGGCAGACTTTCTCTAGTGATTAGAATTAGTTCTCTGGTGTGACTGAGATTCTGCTCCTTTGGGAATCTGATAACCGTTTCTTAATGCTAATGAAGCATACTTGTTAAGTCGTTGTTTTCCCTGGAGAGCAGGTTTTAATTCTCCCAACTCTTCAGTTAATTTCTTTGTCTTTTAATGTGGTGATTGACCCTCACAGAAACCAGGAGACTCAGGTGGATGGCTGTGTCCCCGTGGAATTCTGATTTTAGTGGTCTCAGGTGGGTAATGGTTAGTCTCTCTTTCTCGAGCAACCTCTTAGGATGCTAGAGAGAAGGAGATGATGTGAGGAAAGGATTGTGCTTGATTTGATATAGGCTAATGAACCTTCCTCATGCAGCTGCACGTTTTGTACATTACACCTATTAGAGGATTGAAGAAGAGGTAATTTTCTACGCTTTCAGCTTTCCAATGCCACTAGCATCACTTCTGATGTGGAAATGTGCTTTTTGCCAGCCACTTTTTATGTTCCCATCTCTGGCAGGGATCCTCAATTAAGGTTGCAATTTTTTTTTTCTTTCCCCCTTGTCTCATGATTTATCTCCTAGGGCTTTGGATATTCTCCTTCTTTTCCCTTTCTCACTTGGAATAAAAAAAACCCAGAAAGCGGAAGGAGTGAAAGAGTCAGGAAGAAGCTAGAAATTTTCAAAATCCTAAGCTTAAGCTAGTGAAACCTCGGTGTTTGCAGTTATTTCTGACTGCTGACCTATTGTGGAGGTGGCAGCCTGCAGGGTGTTGAAGATAAAATGCCTTTCTTTCCCGTGTGTGTCTTTTGCTGCTAAGACTTTCCCTCTGCGTGGACAGGAAGTTTTCATTGCGAGAGTAGTAGCTGCAAGAGATACATTTTAACCTGGTCAGAACTGGATGAAAGGATTGCTTTGACTTTGAGAGTTGGAGTAACACTTCCCTCTTTAGAGGAGCAAGGCAGGGACAGCTGCCCCTAAAGGTTCCCAGAACATCAGGGCTCTTCTGTCTGCTTTAGAAATTATAGCATAACAAAAACTAATGTTGCTTTTCTTGGTTTGGGATGGGTGCTGTGGTTCTTTGTGGCAGGAAGGTGTTAAAACCCTGTCCAATGTATAGGTTGAGCAAAATACCAAAATGTGTTTGTTTGTGAAGGGTGTTCCTTTGCAACAGTGGAACAACTGCACTGAGAGTTGAGAGTACTGGTTTGGTGGGTTTTTCTTACTGTTTTTAAGGTAAAGAAAAAAGAGAGGCAAATAGTACAATAAATATGTGTTATTCTGCAATCCAGTTTCTGTAAAATCTAAGTATATTAATGTATAAAACTGACAGTCTAGATGAACGATATTGCAGACTATTGGAGTGTTTTGCTCTGATAAACAAGCCCGCATAGGGAATTTTTTTGTGTTGTTGCGATAGTGCCTGAACAGTTCCCAGATATTTGAATGGAAGAGAGACTACCTTTTCCTTCCTCTCTAGCCTACAGGAGGAATAGCTTGATTAATCTGCAGGAATACTTGCTTGTGCAAGTAAGGTAAACATTAAATAGCATTGGAGTTACGGTTCTTACTTCTTAGAGCGAATCCACTGCATTCTGTGCTGCTTGGTCTTCTCCTATAGACCAATTTTATACTTTATTTTGTGCATGGACAGGAAAAGTGTAGAGAGTTGCAGAAGTAAGTAAAGTATGAAGAGTTGGAGCAAGAATTTCCACCTCTGTGCGCTGACGAAACATGAAGGTTTATCCACCAAGAGTTTTGAAAGCTGTCAAATGAAGTCTCAAGAGCATTATGTGGGATTCAAGGGGAGAGAGGGAAAACACAGTTAGGAAGTTGAAAGTGATTTAAGTTGTAAAGCTATGTTTTATAGATTATGAGTGTACTAGTCATAGAACTTGCCTTGTCTGCACTGTTTAGCCCAGATAAGTGTTTTTCAGTTACTATGATTGAACCAATAAAGTAATTGCACAGGGGAACAACACTTAAAAGCTCATGTATCATAACTCATGGTGTCACATCGGCATTGCAAAGCCAGTACAAGCCTTTGAAGCATTCGAGCTTGAACTGCTTGTTTCATAATGCTCTTCCTCCCAGGGAGTCCAAGGTTAAAGACATATAGTTTGAACTTGATGTTTTTGCGTGTACCAGATACTGAGTTACGTGGCAGAACTTGAGCGTGGCCCCAAGCACAGTGAGTGCATGTGCCCTATTGTGGCAGGAGCAGGGAGAACATGTTGGTTGAAGATGAAAGTGGGATTTTCTTTGTAGGGCTACAAAATTCTTAGTCATGGGGTCAGTTAAAAATCCCACAAGCAGCTGTGCTCTGCAGAGAGAGGGAGGGATACCTTTCTTTGACTATAATGTATTTGTAGAGTAGAAAAAAAGTATCTTAGAGGAACTTCCTGCTCCCACTAGCTGACTTGCTTCACTCCATTTTTAAGTGTGTGCAGTTGTTTGGAAGGGGTAGAGGACAAGGACTTAAATAGCAGGAGAGCTCAGTACCATGATGATGGGGGTGACATACTCCCAACAGGAAATCGGCAGACAAAAATGTAAACTGTTGATTGTTTTAACTGGTAGCTTAGTTGTCCTTTTCTTTGTTTCAGTTTTCTCCAGACCAGCTTTTGTTGCAGGTCAAACTCTTAACTGGTAGAAGGTACATTCATCTGTTGTGCAAATAAATGGCTAGTGAGTGATATGAGATAGAACTATTCCTTTATTTCAGAGCAAATCGGGATTTTCAGTGCTGCTTGCATATGCCTGAGAGAGACAAACTTGTCTGTGGCTGCATCTGTTGTCCTTGCTTATGGAATTTTGTATCACCCCTTGTGTCCTCTGATACTTAAATGAGAAAGGCAACTCCTTTGGTATGCTTGATAACTTTATCTTTTTTTGAAGGCCATTGCTAAATGAAAATATTCTTATAGTCTGTTATATTTAGGTTAGTGGGTCTTTGAAATTTGCTGTTCCATACTTGCATCAGTTCTGTATGTAAACAGCTGCTGATTTTGATTCCTATGTCTTTCTTTCATCTACTAAATGCTCCCCTGTGGCTCCTAAACCTGTACCAAGGCGCTATTTTAAAGGTTTTGCTGTGTCTGTGCTTCAAGGTGTTGGCAAGGTCTGCTATCAAAGTGCTGCACGGGGGCTAATGTAGTAAGCCTTGCTGTTGGCAGGACAGCTTTGCATCAGAGCTGCTTTGCATTTGCACTTTCTTATCTTCTTCCTTGCTCCTGCCTCTCTCCTCTTTCACACCCAAACCCAGTCCCACCAAAACTGGAGTTCAGCCAACAAAGTCTGGGTATACCAGTGTGGTAACTTCACATTCCTAAGAGATTCAAGGTAGATAGTGCTATGTATTTTGAAGGAGTAATTTAGAGGATAAACTGATAAAGAGAAGGGTGGTTCTTATTTCTGCTAATACGGGAGGCAGACTGGAATCTAAGATTATGACTTATAATGATAACTTTTGCTGAGTAAAATCACACATTTCAAACTCGCGTTTTACCTCAAAAACATTTGCAATATCAGGGCAAACTTGTGGCCTCTGATTTGCATTTTCAGTCTTGGACTACAGCAGGAAATAAAAAGAGAGAGTAGATTTTAAGCATCTCTTGGAAAAATTGGCTCTCACTTACTGATGATGGGTTCTGTGATCACTAGTGAGTGATGCCTGAATTGGGCAGATAGGGTGCTGGAATTCAGCATGACAAACACATTTTTGTGATGTTTGTGTAGCTGTCATTGCAGTAGCTCTTAGTTAATGTTACTGAAGCAGTGGAGTAAATTTGTGGTAGCAAATGAAGCTGAAGTAGTGCAACTTGACTCATTGGTCTGTGACATCACTGTGAAGAACCAGAGCTGGAACGTCATCCAGTAGGAAAGGGTAAGAGTAGTGCAACTGTGAACAAATGTAGGTGTTTAGCTTCCATGCTCCTGCTGAAGTGAATGTCTCTGTGCAGAACATCAAGATGCAAAGTGTATTTCTTGTAGAAAATGATAGAGAAATCAATGTATTTACAATATAGAAGGGCTGAGAATACTACTTGTGTTCTGCAGAAATCTGAATGCAAGGTGAATTTATTTTATAGCAGAGAGGACAGTAGTTTAGAACAAAACCCACTGCTGTTATTTTGTGATGATGATGTCAAATATGATCAAATGTTTGGGCTCATAAGACTATTTTTCCTTTAAGCACAAAAGTTACTTGCTCAAACAGCAGAACAGAACTCAGTCCTTTCTGCATGTAAGTGCTGTATTAACCTGAATGTCCGTATAGCAATTGATGTAGAGTGTAGTAAATAGCCTGTAGTGCAGCTGAATAGAAATTAGGCCATTTTAGTAGATATACCTGTAGCAACTGCCATGTAGGCTGTGTAGTGATCTTGAGGAGGCTTTGAGAATGCAGAAGATAAAATGAGAAAACTGTAATATTAGTTGGAAATCTTGAATCCTTAAAGTTGTTTGTTGCTCAGCTTTCAGAATTAAAAAATGCTTATCATTCAGAATACGCTTCCTCTTGTTACTGAGTTTCTATGCCACAATGAGGGAGAACGTGTTTCTGCCATGGAACCCGTAGCAAATACAGCAGGATAAAAAGAATGCACGTGGGCTTTGCTACAGAACAGTCTACAGCAAGAGTTGTTCCTGCATTATTAAATAAAAGAAAAATAGTAGTTATTTTTTTAGACATGATCTTCTACACCTGCCTGTAAAAGACTCCATATGATCAAGATCTTTATGAAATGTGAGAAAATTTCTTTTTTATTAAATTTAGAAAAATAACAGAGTCCGTGAAGCAAAGAAAAATAACAAGTAGGAAAATTTACTTACAACATGTGTTGGGTGCCTTGGCCAGGTAGATCCAAAAGCACACCCTTGAGTTTAAAATTCTCTCTTTTAAGGTCTCCCAAATCCCACCCATTTATGCAACAGAAGAGGCATTCCCTATTCCTTGGTTGGCTGTACCATGCTGGGCGTGGAGCCCCGGGCATTATGGTGGCCTCCAGGACCAGCCATGTGGCGCAAGGGGTTTCCTTACACATATTCATGTATGTTTTCCCGGATTCCATCCGCATGGGTGCCTGATGCCAGCTCCAGATAGGATCAGACATCTTACAACTCCGCGATAACGCCTTATAGGTTAGTAAAAATTAAAATAATAAAAAAAACCCCGAAAAAGTAAATCCCTGAGTTAGTGTTCTCTGTTTAATTCATTTGCTTGTAATAAAACCACCCGTTTATTTCTCATATGAAAGATACTATGAAGATGTGATACACAGAAAAATGAGCTCACTTGAAAATTGACCTACTGTGTTTTTTATAGGGTTCTGAGTTTTAAATGGACCTCTTTTTGTTGTTGTTGTATGCTCAGCCAAGCTTGGCAGGGGTCGACTAAGCACCTCTAAACAATCTGAGCAAGACTGCTCTGTAGTCCTCGTTAATTAGTAACAGTGGCAAGTAATGGTTGTATCCTCAACACAGGAAATAGAACTTAAAGCAGGGGATGTTTAACATATTCATGGTCTAGTATGGACCAAATACAAGATAGATAGATAGATAAGCCTGGACAGGGAAATGAAGGCATAGAGAAGAGAAGTTACTTAGCTTTTCTAATAGAGCAGGTCAGTGACAGGCACTGGATTTTTGTTTCATGCTCTTGTTATGTGATGCTGCCTTGAGTTTGGTGGTAGTTGTGTAGAGTTTTGAAGAGAAATTTGCGAACTTAGTTTGGATAAATTAATTTATTCATTTTGGTCTGCTTTGGTACTTGTCTGGACAGAAATACAGGCACTGTGATTGCTTTGCATGCTGTTGTGCAATTGCATTTTCTCCCCCTGACACTACTAGTGACTATAAACTGCTGGGATAGGGTGTTTTTATAGAAAGTCCTGTTTTCTTAGCTCTGTTTTTGCATGTTGGTGTAAACATGTAAGACCAGATTAGTAGGTAGGCTTTGCTCTTGCATTAGTTTTCAATGGTATCTTGTAGCTTAGGTGCCTTCTGAGCATTTTGTCTGTACTTGTACCAGTTTGAAAAATCTGAGAAAATAAGAAGATTGACTATAGCTTTTCTGCAGCAGGAAAGTAACATGTGATCCTATTGCCTGGTCTGCATTCTGAAGTGGGAATAAATCTGGCTGTTCTGCATTTGAACTAGCCAAGATTTTACTGAGTTTGACCAGGATAGAGCTAAATTTCCCTGTAGTACCTTGTATGGGGCAGTGTTTTGGATTTGTGCTGAAACCATTGTTGATAAAATGTGAACACAGTGCTTACACAGTGTCAAGGCCTTTTCCACTCCTGACATTACCCTGCCAGTGAGTAGGTTGGAAGTGCACAAAATATAAGCTACTATGAAGAATTTTAACTCTTATCTCAGCCCAAACCAGTACACTTGTGTTGTTCAAGGGTGTTTTTTGCATTTGTAAAATTTACAAAAAGTCCTGTGGTACTTGGACAAGTGCTCAAAGTTGGGTGGAAAGCACAGGAGGACTGAAGAGGCAGTATTCAGTTACAGTCTTTTGGATAACTGTTTCAGAATAACCTTCCAAATGTAGGGAATAGCAAAGTGACTTGGTTTATTCAATAACGCAAAGTATGCCCTTTATGCATTTTAAATGAGGAGTGGTTGGATTTGTTGGTGAATTGTATTTTGGGCTAGTTAAAGAAAAACATCCTCTTGAGGGTCTTTGTTAGAATGGGAATTCTACTGGACTGTCTCTTTTAACTTGGAGTGGTGTTTTGATGTTTAAAGTGGAAATGAATATGTAAGATAACTGTAATAGTACTTTACTAGAACTATAAACTGGTCATGTACTGATGGATTTATATTTATCACCCTTCTCTTCCCTGTTGGTATTAGTGTTGTGTTTATCAGGGTGCTACCATTTGAATGATTTCTTCTGGGACTACAAGATGAGATGCTGGAATTATTTAAATAATAAATGTTGTTCAGCCTCAGTAAGCAAGGCACATAAAGCCCAGTGTAGTGTTAAGCTTAATTTTAAAATGCACAAATGCAGCAGAGCCAAATCCACAGAACTCACTTTCTGTTTGAACTAGTGGGAGACATCAAACAGATAAATTGTAAGCAGCTGCTTATATTTTCATCATTGGTATTTACATCTGATACAGAGTGCATTTAGCAGTTTGGTTGACCTGACTGGTTTCACGGGGCAAAAACTATCAGAAATTCAGTTCACTAAATCAAAGGCATCAGACATCTAGTTAAGTTCATCTTGTAACACAGGTACACACCAATGTCTGTGTAGGAGTGATCAGTCCTGCATTATCTAAGTTGGCATCTGTGTTGGACCACTCACTGTAGGACTATTAGGGAAGAATAAATGTAGAGGAGGGGAAAAGGAGGAACATGGAACATAAAGTTGAGTTTGAGAAAAATGGAGGTAGTAAAATTAATGCTGGTTCAAATAATCATCAGCATTTGTATTTTTTTCCTATTCGTGCATTTGATAGCTAAATAATTATGTTGCTGGCAATAAGTATGCTGTTTTTTTGACATAATTTCTTCAATTTGTGCTTTTACATTTAGAGCATAATCAACAGACATTGAAATAGAAAAGTAAGACTGTCACAGAACTAGTTTGAGTGAATATTAGTGAAGAGGTTTTTTCTCCCCAGCTGGTTATGTCACAACTTAACTGTAGTAATTTCAGTTCTGTAGTTTAGAAATTGGCCTGAATACAGGGGTTCAGTTCCCTAGTGAAGGGAGCAATTATGCCCCTTCTCCCATATTAGTGGAACTCGTGGAATGAACCTGGAATGAGGAGTCTCGGTGTAACATTTCTTCTGTGGATGCTGCGGAGTACTTCTGTTGTTTCAAAGCATGTCTGTAGTCAGCCCTTGACAGCAGGAGCTCGCATACAGTCATATGTTGTTCCTATGATGAATGGCTAAGAACTTTGGGCTTGCCTAGTTTGGAGAGAAGGAGGCTGAGGAGCCACTTCATCGCTCTCCAGCTTCCTCATGACAGAAATTGTACCAGAAAGTGCTTTAACTTTTGGTCAGCCCGGAGGTCTTTGGGCCATTGGAGTAGGTGATTGCTGAAACTGCCGTCAGCTGAAATAGTCTGGGTGTGAGAGGGCATAACTATAAACACAGGAAAATGCCTGGTTTCACTTGGATTGGTGGGTTGAATTAAAGGCCTGTGAGAGGATGTCACCGGTTCCTTGTTAACTTAACGTGGAATAAAGTTCAAACTTGCATTATGAGTGCATTTTTACATGCCCCGTCCCCCCACTTCCTGTGAAAATAAAACTGATTCTTGCAAAAATCCCAAACCAAACAAATCCACAAACCCAAAACAAACACAGGTTCAAGCAGTTGTGTAAGCCTGAGGTTGCTAAATGCTTTCTGTCTGTGTTACAAAAGCTTTTTGCAGCTGATCTTTCTTTTCAACCTTCCCTTCCTTCCCCTGCAGTTTGTCCTATCCTCTACCTTAGGTGTATCCAAGACCACTAATTCCTCTCCCCATATTGCTCTTTCGTATACTCTGGCTCACAGTACACTTTCTTCCTTGCACCCATTGCCCAGATTCTTCTTACACACTTGTTCTTTCCCCATCACTTCTTCATTTGATTTCTGGCAAGAAAGTCATGTCCTATCAGCAACTGCAAAATTTGGACCCTCGTGCAAGGGTGGGATCTATTTATAACCAATTTATGTCCATGGATTCTCTACATAGAAAATAGGAGAATTACTTTTTGGTAAAAGGGTACAGTTAGCTCTGTTTAGGTCTAAAAATGCTACTCCTGCAGAGAATTTTAGTGTTTGTCTTTTGATTTTTGAAATACTGTAAGGAAGATGTTCAGAAAATGGTAGCTGTTTGTGTATTCTGAATGTTGAAGATAATGATACAATGTCTGATAACCAATTTATATAGCATAGCGTAATTGTATGAAAGATAAGAGGACAATAATATTTTTCTTCTATAGGAGTTCATTTAAAAAAATTTGCTGGACTTGCAGATCTGTCTGACCTCTGGCCTTCTCTCTTTGCAAGTTTTGAAAAGGCTTTTCAGAGAAATCTGGCTAGACTGAAGAATAGGGATAGTGTACTGTAGTGTGTTGTATTTTCAGGAGTAACGGAGATGACCTGGCATAGTTCTTGCAAATAAGTGATTGCATTTTCAGGCTAAAGTCTGTGTTTGTCAAGAGGCTGAATTTTAGGGCAGTTTAGAGGGCATATGGAAACAAAAAAAGGTGGTAACTCAAATCCTAAATCTGTAAGCAGCTCTGCAGAGCAGTTGGACCCCTTTTCCACTTCTTTGTGATTCCATACAGGTATCTGTGTATATGAAGTTCCTTATTGATGTGCTGGTTAATAATTATGCAGTAGGTGAATTGTGCATGTTCTGTTTGGTAGTTGGATCCAGCAACACACTCTTGATCTTTTTTTATTTATTTTTTTTTAAAACAAGCTTAATTTAGATTATTTTTTTTTAAACAAAAAAAGTCTTCGTTCTATTAGATCATGTTATATTAACTCTATCTCTGGGCTAATTGCAGCTATGATTTTAGTATGTGTCTTCAAAGAGCTGAATTTACAGTTAGCTAAAAGTCATTTGCTTGATAAAAATATAAGGTATAAAAATACTGTTTGTCAGACAAAAATACCGAAAACTTTGGAAATTTAGTGATGTATCTTACTTGGTAATTTAGAGATAATTATTCAAAATCCATTTGTGTGTCATCAGTCACACTTGTATAGAAAAGGCTTTATGGGGAAAGCTGGGGGGAATGATGCAGTGCAGTTACTAAATATGCTGTCAAGGGGACCTTGCCTAGACTACCTTATTTCAGACCAACAACAGACATCATTTTAGTGTTAAACTACTGTGATTATAAGGAATATTTCTGATGTCTCTGATAGTTGGTGTGGATGACTACAGCTCAGAGTCTGATGTGATTATTATACCTTCAGCCCTGGACTTTGTCTCACAAGATGAAATGTTGACGCCTTTGGGAAGACTGGACAAGTACGCTGCAAGTGAGAACATATTTAACAGGTATGCTTTTTAAATGTCCTGTCTGGCTAACGGTATGAAAACTATTCATCTGATTCAAATCTGACTGAAGTTAATTTGCATGGAATATGAATGATTTAGTAAAATGCAACATCTTTAAGAAATTCTTCCATTTCCATTCCTCCTCCTGTTTGCTCACGTTCCTCCTTAGAGCAGAATATTAATAACAGAAAAATATTTGCTTACGTTTTAAGCAACTGTAGTTCAGAACTTCTTGAACTTTGTCATTAATTGGACGATGTTCTTTTAGCTTTTTTTGTGAATGCTAACATTCCTGTTGGTACAGGACTGTGAGATGATAGTAAACTCCATCCATAATTTTGTGTGGAAAGGGAGTTTAAGAAAATACTTACGAAAGGTCAGGAGAGCAAACAGCATGGTAGATTGCCAGAAAAACCCAAGAAGTGTTCTTGAGGATCAATCCCCTTTGTAGTTTACTGTGTGAGTATTGTTGCCTCTGGTTATTGAGAATGAACTTGCCCAGTTAATACTATGTTCTGCATTTTCCCTCTTTTATTTCTGTAATGCCACTGAGATAGCTGTTTCATTTAAAAGCACAGATATTGTACCATACTTCATTTAGACACATAGTCCATCCCACCTCTTGCACACAGACATTCTGCAATCGAATGGAGCAGTTCAAACCCAGCATTTCCTTTAATTGTATCTGTTAACAGTTGCAGGGTCACAGAAATGTATAAAATATGTTAAAGTTGAGATTTTCTGGTATCACATTTTAAGGTAGTTTATTTTGGGCTTCAAATAAGTTTGTAATAAGGTGTGTTTGCTATTATGTTGAATTCTTAATTCAGTAATATGCAGAAGCTTGTTCTGTGTTCAACCGCCCTATAGGTTAGCCTCTCTTTTGTTGTTCATGGCCTGGGTTTGGAAAGGATTTAGCCCAGTGCTTAACTTCAGTCATGTGAACTGTACTTAAAATTCCGTACTACATGTATAAACATACCCCCATTTGGAAGGTTTTCATCCTAATTAAATTGAAGCTGACAATTACAGAATAGTTTCTCGTGTTACAACCTGCATAAATTTGTATGCACAAATTAGTTCTGAAATGCCTAATTTTAAAGACTTATGTTTTCCTGAAATCTAAAGTTTGTTGTATTTTTCAGTTTGAGACCAAATCAGCAATTTGACAACTGGCAGAGAGTTTTTGTGTGTTTGACTTTTCATAGGGATGGAGGGAAGAAGAGCCTTTAGGGCTATAGGTGACAATTATGTAATAAAAGCCAGTAGGAATGTGTACAAAACCGGAAGCTCAAGTTGCGTACCTTGAATTTTAAACAAGTATAGTCCTAATATTTTACTTGCCTGTGCAAGAAAAAACAGTCTCTGATTTTCTGAGTATAGAAGTATGGTGTGTGGGGCATGCATGAATCCTAAAATCTTGAGATGTTTTTAGTTACCCTGTCCAGCTTTGTGCATCCTGTGCTTTCCTGCAGGTGGTCAGAAAACTGTAATTTTTCCAGATACTTTTTTCTTCCACGTTTGCGTATTTGGATTATTTTTGCTGGTACAAACATGTTTTTCAACCCTACCTCTCTTTGTAGGCCTATTGGGTTATGTAGCATAGGAAAATATAGAAAATAGCATGTGATAACTATTTGTGATATAACTGTAAGTAACACTTCTATCCCAATAAGTGATAGTGACTACTGCAGGCAGTTTATGATGATTTAGCATTAGTCAGTCTCAGGAATAATAGGAGGCATTTTTGTTAGGCAGAGAAACTGGAGTATTTAATAGGAAGAAGATAAATTACATTTGTTTATTCTTATGTCTGTTAGTATGGTATAAACACATCCAATTACTTACGTGCAGTTTAACATTTTTTTAGTATTACGACCGAGTTAATAATGTTTCGGTTGTTTCTGTGACCCGGAACCTGCATTTGTGAGGAAGCTTTCAAATTATAGATGCCCAAACTCTTGAAACATAATAATTGATCTTGGGTAAATTAGGGTTAAGGGGTTTTTTTTTACTTCCCTTTAAGTGCATGAATTTTCTCCTACAAAATTCTAGTCTCTTTTAAGTTGATTCCTTGAGCGCTCATGATATCTCAGCCAGTTGTTTTGAAATTGAAATGGGTCTGGCTGCATTCTAAGAAATTTCAGTAAATTTGACTTGGAACATAGAAAATAAGAATGTCTTCTTCGTTTAAATATATAAAATTTTTGACAGGATGAATTGAAAAAAAGAGATAGGGATCCTTTATCAGCTTCTCAAATGGTGGAAGGAGTTACTGTGTGACAATTTTTGGTATGTTATGGTTGACATTCTCACTGTTCTAGCTGTTGCTCATCAGCACCACAGGTTTGTCATAGTCTGTGAGAATGGAGGGGAATCTGACAAATGTTTCACTAAATGACCCCTCTTGTATATGAAAAACAGCCAGCCTCCAGACCAGGTTTGAGAAACATCTCTAGCATATGCCTTAATAATCCGGTATCATATTGCAGCAAGAGTTGATGCTGATCAGAAAGCCAAAACCACCACCCTAAAACACAGGGTCTTTTGCATATGGTAGCACTGATGTGTGTGCATACATGAATAGATAAGAATTCCCTTTTGCTATTTGCTTTAAAAACCAGTTGCTGGTGCAGTTTGGAGCATAGCTTTTGTGTCTTCTCATGTTAAAATCTCTTGTGGGTTTTCCTAATCTTTATTGCTGTTAACTTGCTTCCATTCCTCATTAAGAAGGCTCAGAAGTATTACAACACTCACCAACAGATCTGTTTGAATAGTGAGGCAGTTCCTGAACAACAGACCCTTCCTTTTCATAAGCCTATTGTTGTTGCTTTTTCTCTTCAAACCAAAGCAGATCTTGGCATACTCACATTTATCGGAATGATCAGTCTTTGGCTATCAAGACTGTACCTGCCTTTCAATGTAGGTAACTAAGCTATCCTCTTGCCAGGTTCTTTGTGTTCTGAAGTATTTCTTCGCTTTACCCTTGGGAGAATACCTGATATCTCTTGAAAAAGTTTTTTGAAAACAGTTTAACTTAAAAATACTTGTAGAACAGCAGTCAGCAGTAACTGAGGATATACTGGATCTCTGAGAGGGATTTAACCATATGTGTGTGTACTCTCTTCCAGCTTATAAGTAACACTTTGACTGCCTGCAGGTGTAGGTGAAGATTTTGCCTAAAGCTTTTGGAGTAACTTGTCTTTTTTGGCTAAAATATATGCTCCTCTGACTTTATGGCACCGATGTGGTTCCTTATATGGTTGGTACAAGAAGACCTTTGTGCTTTCTAGACTCCAGATGGAAGAGACGTTGGCATCAGAAAAGAGGCTGTACCATGTGTGCAATGAATTATTTTAAGGTGTTTATCTGAGTCCTGAATCCCAACAGCCCCAATATAAACCTTGGGTTTACATGTCCCTGATTCTGCAAAATAGCAGTTTTTAGAATATATGCCCTATTTCAGGAACTGAGAAATCAATTTCCTCCCAAGGAATTGGCTAGAGGTAAATTGAAATCATCAAGATGAATTTTCAAATGTTTCGGGATTGCGGAGTCAAGAACATAATTTAGCTGTGTATTTAAAAACTAGG
Organism: Acropternis orthonyx; assembly: GCA_035583155.1. NCBI lineage: Eukaryota > Metazoa > Chordata > Aves > Passeriformes > Rhinocryptidae > Acropternis > Acropternis orthonyx. The sequence goes on from JAWWEU010000081.1 coordinate 101,061,120, forward strand.
ACTTGATGCATAAAATACTCCTACTAAAACAGAAGAATGTTTTCGTCCCTCTGCTGTAATGTATAGGAAAAACCTCTCTAAGACAGTATGTTTGGTGGGCTGTCAAGACTGTCTTGCCTTATTTTCATTTAGATATGATCAGAATATAAGCAAGAAGTTAACGGAGAATTTGGTTATCCACAGCTGCAGTTATTTTTCTCCCCACTCACATTTCCTCTCTCTGTGTAGCCTAATGCAGTGTAAAGTTTCTTTTTTGAGTATTTGAGTACTGGCAGTAAGGAAATGCTAAACTTATATCAAAGCCATGTGGTTGAAACCAAAATGGCTTTGTTCTGACTGGAACACTTCTCATCATTTTAGCATAAATTATGTTATTTCTCCTAATCTCTACTCCATTTTCATGTTTCAGTCTTTCTGAGCCTACTGTAGGTCAAAGAATGAAATGTAATAAAAATGAAATAAACCTCAAAATGTGGTTTTTTTGCACACAAATTTGCATATATATACACCAAATAAGTCACTTAAGTTTAATAATATAGCTTCACAAAATTTACTTTGTAATAGTACGCTAAAACGATTTAAGCTGAACTGACAAAGGACAGAATTTTCTCAAAGCACTAAAAGAAATCTTAATTATTTCAACAATACTACATGTACCTGCATATTTACCTTTTTTCTTAAGAATAATACAAATGTGTTGATTTGAAATTTGAAGTTTATTCCAAATATCTTCTGAGATTGTTTGGGAAAAAGAGTGGTCAAGCTCAGGTACTACTACCCATATTAATTTAAACACAAAATGTCATCAAATCTTGATTTAGAAGTTCTGCAAAAATGGGTGAAGAAAAAAAAAATCTTATTTCCACTTCTTTATCTTCTTTTTTTAACACATACTTAATAGATACATGTACTCCTTGTGCCAATGAAATAGTTAAAATCTATAGTAGAAATTTATTAAAGGGCTAATGATGGTCAAAGGAGTTTGAGCAAAGCAAAGATCTATAGTTTTTCTCTTGAGTATTTAATCACAAATTCTAATTATGTCCATATGTAGTCTTCAAAATATGTGTCACGTGTGTGGGCATAAAGGCAGGGTGTTCATAATGTATCCCCATTTTATCCTGTTGCTAATCCCAGTGAAGCATGCCTACAAGGTATCCCAACTACTAGTTTTTCTAACATTGGGCATGCTCATGAAAACTTGAATTTTGCTAAATATCCTCCACTTCTGCACATGGTAGTAGAAGTGCTTGTACTGCATGCCACATTGCAGCCTTTGACCTCTGCCTTTCTTTGGTGTGTAAGTGTTATGGATTTAAAATCTTGGAATTTTTCTTTCATCTACCAACCCTGCACCTCAGAGTGATCACCTCCTCTCT